>CM075978.1:139303565-139621548 GCA_038087875.1 Malacoraja senta
TTTTGTTTTCATATGTGCGAGATCAAAATAAGGTGGAGATGGAAGAAAGTTGCCGGATTGATATAGTGCTGATAACGGGGGACATAACAGTGTGCAAGTGAGATGATCAGAAAGTCTGGGATGAAAACAGACTGCCCTGAAGAGAAACATGCATAATCTTGGGAAGAGATTGATCGTTGGAAGATGTCTGAGGAGCCTGGAGATAAGATGGCAAGGAATGGGGGAGTGATTTTCAGTGATTTGTAAAGGACATCAGAGAGGAGTTTGGCAGCAATATGAAGATTGATCATGGGCTGGCGGGAGTGGAATAATAAATCTGAAGAGGACTTGGACAAGATAGGGGATACAATCACTCCCCAAGAAGAAGCATGAACTTCAGGAATTCTTGGGGAATTGGTAATGCCCAATTCCTCAGCAGCTGCTGTGTGGGAATGGAAATTGGCCAACACATCTCTAGTTGAGATATGGTTCTCCAGTCAGAGGATCAATCTTTCGTCAGTTGTTGGAAACGCAAGAAACTACAAATGTTGGAATCTTGAGCAAAAAACAAAGCGCTGGAGGAACTAAGTGGGAGAGCAGCATCTGTGGAGGGTGTGGACTGATGATATTTAGGGTCGGGACCATTCTTCTGACTGATTGGAGTATGGGAGAGAATGCTGGAAGAAAGAATGGTAGTGAGACAACACCTGGCAAGTGATGGGTGGATTCTGGTGAGGGGGGCAGGGCAGTGATGGGCAGATGGGTGGTGTAACTGACAAAGGTTAGAGGTGAAAAGGAGACAAAGGACGTCATCTAAGGAAAGAAGAGGTGGAGTGAAATATAAATCTGAAGGGAGTGCTATGAGTGGAAGAAGATGGGGGAGGGGAATGAAAGTGAACTGTGGAACTCTGGGTGGGAGATGAACATACGGAGAAGGGGAAAGGAGCAGGATGATGGGGGTGGTGGAAATGTGTGCAGAGGGCAGGAAATAGGGATTGGGGGTGGGGAGGTATATTACTTGAAAGTGGAGAATCCAAATTCATTCTGTTGGGTTGTAAACTACCCAAGTGGAAGATGAAGTACTCTTCTTCCACTTTGTGTGTGTCCATGCTCTTTGGCAATGGAGGAGGCCAAGGACAGAAAGGTCAGCGTGGGAATGGAAAGGCGAGTTAAAATGGTTAGCAACCGGGAGCTCCAGCAGATTTTGGCAGAAAGAATGGAAATGTTCGACAAAATGTGGGTCACCTATTCTGAGCTTCGAACCTCATTTTCCTTTTTATAGACAATAGGTGCAGGAGTAGGCCATTGGCCCTTCAAGCCAGCACCGCCATTCAATGTGATCATGGCTGATCATCCACAATCAGTACCCCGTTCCTGCCTTCTCCCCATATCGCCTGACTCCGCTATCTTTAAAAGCCCTATCTAGCTCTTTCTTGAAAGTCTACAGAGAACCGGCCTCCACCGCCCTCTGAGGCAGAGAATTCCACAGACTCGCAACTCTCTGTTTATACTCCATTTTTTCCCCCCTATTTCCTGTCCTCTTCCACCCATATCTTCTCTCTGGCTTTATATTTATCCTCTTTGTGAAGATCACTGATTTATTACATTAAAAAACATGAAGGAAAAAGTATTGAAATCTTTCTGATATTTCACCATGACCACAGCTTCCTGTGGTTTTGCCAGAGTTAATGATGCTCATCGAGCACAACCTTACTTGCATAGCCGCTAACTTGACCTGTCTCTTAAGTTTCTGATTTCGAAGTAGGGAAGTAGTTTGGGTACAATGAGATCAGTCAGAGTTTAATTGCTATGTGATGGGGGAGGTTTGCAGGTTGCCTGGTGCTTGTAATTTTATAGCCCCAGGTTAGAAACTAAACTGCATACACTTTGTTCTAATTGGCATCTGACATTTGTAATTGTGGTAAACTTATACCTGAATTGTACACGTTAGAACTTTGTACAGATTAGTGTTTTTTTTTAGAAGTAGTACTATGTTTAATTGTCCCATTTTTCTGTATTGGAAATCCCAATCCAATATAGAGAAAGCAACGCTTGGAATGAAAATAAAGGAAAGGAACTTTGAGACTTTCAAGCATTTCTTTACTAACAAATTGCCGGTCTTACTGCCAAGAAATCTATATTTTCTTGTGACTCGCTTCTGGAATTTGAAAACACAGTGAACATGTTTTTAAGAATCAACTGATTTTGTCCAGTGCAGTAGCATTTCACATTACAAACTAAAGAATAATTTTCTTGATTATTTAGTAATCTGGCATTTATGGTTCTGTTTTCATGCCCTGCTGGTAACATTTTTCTGTGTCTATTTTGACCTATATATTCCTGGGCAGTCAATTAATCGTAATAACAAATACTTTGCAGTGAATGCTTGTGTTTATAAATCACACATTGCTTTCTCTGTATTGGATTGGAACTTCCAATACAGAGAAATGGAACAATTAAACATGGTACTGTTTCTCAAAAGAAACACTAATCTGTAACAAGTTCATTTTTTATTAAAGGAACTCGCTTGCATTTGGGAATTAAAAAAATCAATGTTTCTTTTGCACAAATGGATTAATTGCAAATAGCGAGATCTTTCATACTGATCTATTTATTCATTTCAGCAATTGGGAAATGTGTCATTTTACCTAAACCTGGTTAATAGGCAATTCCTGCTTACTAATTCTTGCAATGGAATCTATTAAAATCCATTTGATTTTGCTACAGATGTGATTTCAGCTGAGTACCAGTGTATTTATATGAATAATTCTTTCTCTGCATATCATTCTTTACATTTTCACAAGATGTCTTGTTTTTTCTCCGCCTTCCCCTCCACAATCTGTTGTGGTACACTGTAGAAGGGGATTAGACAGAGGCAGATTCATGCAGAATCATGATCAATCCTTAGTGGTGCAATTGCCAGTCCAATATGTTGCACATTCAACTTTTGAGCTGACCAGATGTGGGGCAGTGTTGCTTCAAGACTTCTAGACGTTATTATGTCAATGGCACATAATGGACTTGTCACTGTTTTTGCAGCTTAAAATACAAAACAAGTAGTTTAGAAAATGTATTTTTGTTTTCATATTTATAATTATTTTTAAAGTTACCATTAGTCTGCATTTCATCTTGTATCAAAGGAAATATTGCAGAGAGCATCCTGTTCACCCACCATTTAAACTACTGTCAGAGATGGAGACAGACAGCATAGAAATATGTCTTCAATCCCCTAATTTAATATTGGCCATCAAATAACTATGGATCCCATTAACCAGCACTTGGCCTTCTATGATTTATCAAAACCGGCCTCAAATTTGTTCCTCTTGTTTTTTTTAGCCAGATGTATTCCATGTCTATGTGGTAACTTTTAATGCATGAAAATAAAAAGTTGAAATGATAATAGAGATACTGCATTCAAATCCAACCAATGGGCACCGAATAAAAAGATTGACAGTGACTGGAAGGAGTAGGAAACAAACCAAACATGGTGGTCAGAAAGTTTGGAATAAAATGGAGTAAACAATATGAAGAACAATATACCTCTATTTCTGTGGGTGCTGTCATCATTGATATTCATTAGGGCATGGGAGCAGAATTAGTCCATTTGACCCATTGAGTCTACTCTGCCATTCAATCATTGCTGATCTATAATTCAATCTCGACCCCTTTCTCCTGCCTTCTCCCCATCACCTTTGACACCCTTACAAAACGAGACCCTATCAATCTCTGCTTTAAAAACACCCAAAGATTTGGCCTCCACAGCTGTCAGTGGAAATGAATTCCACAGATTCACAACCCTCTCGTTTAAGAAATTCCTCCTCATCTCTGTTCTTAAGGTACATCCTTTTATTCTGAGTGTTCCCTCTGGTCTGAGACTCTCCCACTAGGTGAAACATCCATCAATTGGTTCAATAGATGGAATTTCTTCAGACGTGGATCTGGGTGGATTTCAGTGGATTTCAGTTTTATGGAATTTGTCTTGAAAGGTTCTTGCTGCTATCTGGCTGCTATCCAGATTTCCTCCTTTGTTGAAAACAAGGTAATTGTTTTAACATCTTTGAAAAGGATAACAAACAAGTAACACCCTTGCCTTTCTTCAAAGCAGTATTTGAGTATTCAAATGTTCTTAATAATTTTATGTGGGAAGCAGTGTTGGCAATCCATTAGGGGTGCACATTCATTGTGCACCCCTAATGGATTGCCAGGCCACAGCAGAGGGCTGTCGTATTGCTTTTTACAGCTTTTGGTAGGTTCATCGTCACCACTGTTGATTTCATTCCAATTTTTACTTCTTCATTTTCAAATCCTTGGGGCTAATGAATTTTAAATGATGAAATAAAACCTTGTGTTTCTGGATCAGTCGTACAGGCCTTCGGTTGCTAATCTGGTAACAAACATAATGCTTCCCTTCATATGCCAGCTTGTCAGGGAATGTTCAAAATGGATTTAAACAAAAAAGATCTATTTGCAAATTGATGGCCACCATCTCCTTTCAGCCCCTATCCCTCCATCACTGCTAACAGAAATGTATCTACCTGTAGATGCTCCTTGGATATTCTGATTGAATCACTCCCTGACCTTCTGAATTACAGGAATTACTATCCTAGTTTGTTATATGCTTCTAGTATTTTAACCCATGGAATCCAGATATCATTCTTGTACTCTATGCTGCCCCTTCTTCTGCTTGATCATGTAGAAAACCAATAAATCAGCGCTCAGTGTTTCTCTTATTTTGCATCTAATGCATTGTGACAGAGGGAGTATGCATGTAAACATTATATGAGAGTAATATGAAGGTTAGTTGTGACATTAACGCAACTTGAGTGTTTTACTCGAGGCTTGTTTGAAAGATGGTAACTCAAGTGATGAGAGAGAAAGAGAGAGAGAGAATAGCAGAGATGCATGAGACTGCAGATGTTGTAAACTTAACCAAAAATCCAAGTGCTGGAGGAATTCAGCAGGTTAGACATCATCTGTGGAGAAAAAAAAGAACAAATTACATTTTGTGTCAAGACCCTTCTTCGAATCATGGGTACATTGACTGTATCGTATCCCAATAGCCAACCTGTTTCTGTTGAAGGTGGGAAAATAAACAGATGTATGAAAGATACAACTGCAGGTTTAAAGGCAATCTCAGCAAGTTAAACCTGTCTTCAATCTGAAACAGTTGCTGCTGAATTTTAGAATTAATTTTGTTTAAATTAGAATCCATAGCAATAGTTGCTGCTAGAATTGGCTTGCTATTGTTTCATCAAAGCTGTGAAACATAATTTTCATTTGGCTGTCGGTTCATGATAAAAAAATGTGTAATTTATAGTAAAAGATATGAGAATAAACAAATTAATGTTGTGGCCACACACAACAGTTTAGTTGCACTTTCGTTATCTAGTAAGTACAGTGGTCAGGATTTGGTATGTAAATATTTTGGTTTAGCAAGGATTGAGCAGTTAATTTTTGCCACTGTTTCGATTGAGCACTGATAAGACATGATTCTGTACAGCAGTAACTTAATTTTATCTGTACTTTGGTGTAATGACATTTGATCCATGAATGATGACTGATCTGATTTGCTGCAGTGAATACGTTGCAATAGGAATTTAAATTTGTAATGTACAGCTTTTTGATGGTCATATTAAAACTGAAAATTAGATTGCTTGCTGTTCTATTTGATAATGGTTTTCTGCTTCAGAAGTGGAAAAACCAACAAATCAAAAAAGGAATATTAGCTGCTAAATCATCAGGTCATGTCTTCAGTGTGGAAGGTTTTAACAACATCTCAATGGCCTGTTGAAGTTTTATCCAATTCAAATACTCGTGCTCCCACCCAAGAATCTCGCTTAAATGCTAAAAAGCATTTAGACACATCATTACTTGGAGATCCATAGCTTATCTATCCATAGCTCCATAACTTAAATCATAGAGTCACAATGTCACTCTTGGCGATCTGTATGGCACAACCTCTAATACCAATATGTTCTTGCAGAGTTAGGGCGCCGGAACTAACCTCAGTTCTCCAGTTATGTTCCAACCAGAGGTTTGTATAGCTGTTACAGAACCTCCATCCATTTGTACTTCAGATATACAATCCAGAATATACCAGGCTTGCAATTTCTGAAGAGGTCAGGGCATGTTCTAAAGTACTTACAGTATACCATTTTCCTTTTTAAGTTCTGGTTTGAAAACAAAATGTTTAACATTTATTTTTAACCAACATTGTAGCATTCTGATATGTTCCCTGTTGAAAGTACTGACATTCTTGGTGCGAATTAAATACTTTACATAAAATCGGTGAAAGATACTGCTAAAATAGAAATAAATGCAAGAAATATTCAGCAGGTTGAGGCAGCATATTTTGAGAGAAGAAAACCGTAAACTTTCAGGCTGTTGCATCAGAACTGGCCAGCAATGTCTGGTTATCTGAAATTGTTTGACTAATTTGGTTCTGACGGATATTACATACCGACTCAAAAGATGAGGTGCCATTCCCTGAGCTTGCATAATGCTTCATTGGTGCAAATGTAACAAGTCTCTTCCCCTTTGCTCTACCTATTGTACTTGAGTTTGACTTGATTGTATTGATGTATAGTATTATGTGATCTAGCATGTAATAGAAAGCTTTTCACTGTATCGCAGTACACGTGACAATAATAAACCTAAACCTAAAAACTCCACGTGGGAATGGGATGGAGAATCAAAATGACTAAAAAGCTCAGGGTCATTCTAGTAGACAGAATAGAGATGTCCCACTAAGCATTTATCTGATATTCATTTCATTTCACCAATATAAAAGAGACCAATTTGGAAAAAGAAAAGTGAATTTCTTCATCTGAAAGTAATGTTCAGATTCCTGGACTGTGGAAAAAGATAAGATAAAAGGGCAGATATAATCTCTTGTGACGACATGGGGACAAGCGAGGAGAAGGGTTGTGATTTCCAGTGGATATGAAAGATAAAGACAAAGGAACGAAGGATGGCATTAGTATTGATTTATTTTGGTAATGATTTATTTTTGTCATGTGTACTGAGATACAGTGGAAAAACCTTGTCATACTACCTACCTTTGATTGCGAGTACAATCAAGCCAATCCTACTATACCAGGTGGTACAAAGAGAAAAATCCCAGAGTGCAGAACACAGTGTTGCAGCATTTTAGTTTAATAGTTGCAGAGAAAGTGCAGATATAATACAAGGGCCACAATGAATTAGGTTGGGAGATTGGGGTTGCACCTTAGCTTATGAGATGTCCGTTTACTAGTCTGAAGACGGGGGGGAAGAATCTCTTCCTGAATTTGGTGGTAGGTGCTTTCAAGCTTTTGTATCTTTTGCCCAATGGGAGAGGAGAGAAGGAGGAATGACCAAGGTGTCAAAAGTCTATGATCATGTTGGCTGCTTTCCCTAGGCAACGCAAAATGTTGATGGAGGGGAAGGCAGTTTGCCGCATAGTCTGGGCTACATCAACTTTCTTGCAGTGTTCGGCAGGTTGTTGGAAATGATGAGCAGTCCAAGATGTTCAATGTATTGGATCCACTATATTATTGTTCCTGAAGAATCAAAGATATTTATTTAAAATTTGTTGCTGGTTTGACATGAATGTAGGGGTGGGCAGGGGTTCTTTTACTAAATTCTTTAAGCAGGAAATAGGGGATGGATCAAAGACAAACAATAATTTTGGAAACAATTTGGTGCTCATGTTGTTCAAGTAAATGTGCAAAATGTGAAGTAAAATACCTTTCGGGACTAGTATCTGGCAGATGTCGCAGAAACCATGGATTTTAGGATTTGAAATGTGTGAAAGAATCAGAAGTGGTTGCTATATGGATTTACTACAGATTTATAGAGCTGTACAGCCACAGAAAATGGCTCTTTGGCACATCTCGTCCGTGCCGACCAAATTACTTAACTGAGCTTGTCCTACTTGTCCATTCCTGGCCTACAGTGCCCTCCATAATGTTGGGACAAAGACCCATCATTTATTTATTTGCCTATGTACTCCACAATTTGAGATTTGTAATAGAAAAAATCACATGTGGTTAAAGTGCACATTGTCCGATTTTATTAAAGGCCATTTTAATACATTTTGGTTTCACCATGTAGAAATTAGAGCTGTGTTTATACATAATCCCCCCATTTCAGGGCACCATAATGTTTGGGACACATGGCTTCACAGGTGTATGTAATTGCTCAGGTGTGTTTAATTGCCTCCTTAATGCAGGTATAAGAGATTTTTCAGCACCTCGTCTTTCCTCCAGTCTTTCCATTACCTTTAGAACATTTTATTGCTGTTTATCCACATGAGGACCAAAGTTGTGCCAATGAAAGACAAAGAAGCCATTATGAGACCGAGAAACAAGAATGAAACTGTTAGAGACATCAACAAACCTTAGGCTTACCAAAATCAGCTGTTTGGAAGATCATTAAGAAGAAAGAGAGCACTGGTGAGCTTACTAATCGCAAAGGGACTGGCAGGCCAAGGAAGACCTCCACAGCTGATGATAGAAGAATTCTCTATATAATAAAGAAAAATCCCTAAACACCTGTACGACAGATCAGAAACACTCTTCAGGAGTCGGGTGTGGATTTGTCAATGACCAGTGTCCGCAGAAGACTTCATGAACAGAAATACAGAGGCTACACTGCAAGATGCAAACCACTGGTTAGCTGCAAAAATAGGATGGTCAGGTTACAGTTTGCCAAGAAGTACTTAAAAGCAACCACAGTTCTGGAAAAGGGTCTTGTGGACAGATGAGATGAAGACTAACTTGCATCAGAGTGATGGCAAGAGCAAAGTATGAAGGAGCGAAGGAATTGCCCAAGATCCAAAGCATACCACCTCATCTGTGAAACATGGTGATGGGGGTGTTATGGCCTGGGCATGCATGGCTGCTGAATGAACTAGCTCACTTATCTTCATTGATGATACAACTGCTGATGGTAGTAGCATAATGAATTATGAAATGTATAGACACACCCTATCTGCTCAAGTTCAAACAAATGCCTCAAAACTCATTGGCCAGTGGTTCATTCTACAGCAAGACAATGATCCCAAACATGCTGCTAAAGCAACAAAGAAGTTGTTCAAAGCTTAAAAAATGGTCAATTCTTGAGTGGCCAAGTCAATCACCCGATCTGAACCCAATTGAGCATGCCTTTTATATGCTGAAGGGAAAACTGAAGGGGACTAGCCCCCAAAACAAGCATAAGCTAAGGATGGCTGCAATACAGGCCTGGCAGAGCATCATCAGAGAAGACACCCAGCAACTGGTGATGTCCATGAATCGCAGACTTCAAGCAGTCATTGCATGCAAAGGATATGCAATAACATACTAAACATGACTACTTTCATTTGCATGGCATTGTTGTGTCCCAAACATTATGGTGCCCTGAAATGAGGGGGGGGGGGGGGTCTACATGGTGAAACCAAAATATATAAAAATGGCCTTTATTAAAATCTGAACATGTGCACTTTAACCACATGTGATTTTTTTTCTATTACAAATCTCAAATTGTGGAGTACAGAGGCAAAGAAATAAATGATGGGTCTTTGTCCTAATCATAATGGAGGGCACTGTCTATCCCTCCAAATCTTTCCTATCCATGTATCTGTCCAGATGTTCTTAAAATGTCATAATAGCACCCATCTCTTCCATTTTCTCTGGCATGTACGCACCATACTCTGTGAGCAAAAAGCTGCCCCTTGGGTCCTTTTAAATATTTCTCCTCAAACCTTGTCCCCCTCATTTCAAATTCATTTAAAAAATTGCCGATGACATGACCATTGTTAAATAAATTGCAGAGTCAGAGTACAGAAGGGAAATTGATCGACTGACTGATGCCAGACCAACAACCTTGCTCTCAATGCCAGTAAAACTAATACAGTGCCCCCCATAATGTTTGAGATAAAGACCGATCAGCAACATCTCCCAATGCACGCATCCTGCAAATTACACTTCTTTCTTTTCCACTTCTGATGATGGGTGTTCTTTCCCCTTTGTCACTGCGACGGGGACTGAAGGGTGATGTACAGGCTTGCAGAGAATCGATGGGACAGTCTTGCAGAGAATTGATGGTGGTTAGTCTGCCTAGAACTTAGGGGATTCGTTTATTTAGAAAGCCGTTAACAGTTCAGAATGTGTCCGCTGGACACTGGCAAAGAACAACTTGTGAACTCAAAGTTACAATTGATAAGAACCTAAACAGTACTGTGAACAAGAATCCCTACAATGGTACAAAGGTGCTACCAACTGATATGAACATGGACAGTGCTATGAACAATAATCCCTTCAATGTTACAAAGGTGTAATGTATATTGTGATCACCCTATATAGATAAGGAAGCCTGTTTCAGCAGTGTGTTCTGTGTGAAAGTGGTTCGTTGAATGTCCAGTGTCTTTTGTCTGCTGGTTATGTTCAGTCTTGAGTCTTTTTGCTGTAATTCCATAGTTTTTTTGTTTTGTTAATTATAACATGTTTAGTTTTATTTAAGGTCCGCATGTATTTTAATGCTTTAATTTCTGATGCCGTATAACCGTTGCATCTGAATAAAAAGTTTTAAACATTACTACTGGACTTGGCAAATCATTGAGAATTCAGTGATACCACCAGTGATCTTATCGAGGTATGTCAATAAATGAGTGGCCCTAGAAATGCCACGATCTTTACACCCCTTCCCCCCCCCCCCCCTAATGTCCCTATATACAGTATCTGTTGTCTGTCAGCAGTCTTTACTGTATAGTGGAATATGGGCAATGATTACTGTCATCTTTTGGCCCACTAAATGCTGCTCTTGCTGAAGCTGATTTGTTCTGGCTTCAAAAGCTACCAATTAAATATCTTTGAATAGCATGCATGTTAGAGGAGGACTGTGCTGTTTTTCTCAAGGAGATTTTCCATTCCTTTCTGAGACTGCATCACAAAGGCAGAGGTTGCTTAATACTGATTATCTGTTTCAAGATTTTTAAATTGATTCCAAATTCCTAAATCACCTAGAATATAATTCCAAAAATAAGGAGCCACTGTCTTCCATTGTTACCATTTTAATATTTAATTAACTGCAAAATTCAACTTTTACTGGGTAATTACTGACAGATGTGAACACATTTTTTATGCATTGAGCGATGCACTGAAACTGAAACACCTCTGATTTGATGTTCAAATCTTTTATTTAATTATGTTTTAAAATCTGTTAAGTACATTTTCATAGTTTTCCTTTTTTTTCCTGGATTGCAATCCCATACTGAAAAAGAGCAGACACTTTATTTTTGGCGCCTCGTTGAATGCTCGGCCTACTTAAACCTGGCTTCGATCGCTTTTTTAAAATTGAGCAACCTAGGCAGATAGCCAAGGCAAGTATGGAACTCGGTGGGGTGGGAAACATTAACGGAGAAGTAAATCAAAATGTTGATTTGGTGAAGTCAAACCTGGGTCTCCACCATTGTCAGAGTGAGGCTAAACACAAATTGGAGGAACAGCATCTCATATTTTGCTTGGGCAGCTAACAGCCCGCCCGGTAGTATGAATATTGATTTCTCTAACTTCAAGTAACCCCGGCATTCCCTCTCTCTCCATCCAGCTTCCCATTTTCACTCAACAAATAGCTAACAATAGCCTGTTTCCGTTATCATCATTACTTTTTTGCATATCTTTCATTTATTGTTCTTTATCTTTCTGCATTATCATCTATATCTCTCGTTTCCTTTTCTCCTGACTAGTCTCGACCCAAAACGTCACCCATTCCTTCTCTCCAGAGATGCTGCCTGTCCCGCTGAGTCACCCAGCTTTTTGTGCCTTTCCTGGGTTTCAAAAGTTTAGAAACAAGTGTGCAATTGTAAAAGGAAGGTTGGGGGAGGAGCTGGGGAGACAGACTGAATTTATCAGAGAGCCTGGCAACCACAACAGGACATTGGAGCTCATTGTGGGGCCGTGTTGCCAGAGAGATTGTGGTAATACTCCTGCATGTTATCCAAGAAAATCTGCTGCCTTTGTCTGGATGAATATGTCCCGCTTCCTAGGGGAATTGAACAGTGCAACCTCTTGGTTGCACTGTTCAGGCAAAGGATTCTTGAAGCAATTTGAATTCTTGCAATGCAGAAATAGTTATGAATGTGGCTTTCAGAAACCCTAATAAAATGGTGCATAATTCTGAAACTGGTAGTTGCGTGCCTTTTGTGTCCTTCCAAGCGAAGTGCTCCCAGCAATATTAGTGATGATTTTGAGTAAGTGATGGCGGGGTTGTTTTTGGAGCAGTTTTGGTAATAAGGTTTGCCAGCCAGGAAGTGTTTAGTTTAGAGATACAGCATGGAGACGGGCCATTCGGCCCACCAAGTCTACGGCGACCTGTTCACACTAGTTCAATGTTGCCATGATAATAACGGAATCAGCCATGATCACATTGTAGGGCTCGAGACATGATCACATGTGCTGGCTCGAAGGGCCGAATGGCCGACTCCTGCACCTATTGTCTATTGTTATCCCAATTTCTCATCCATTCCCTGCACAATAAGGGCAATTTAAAAAAGCCAATTAACCTGGAACCCTGCATGTCTTTGGGATGTGGGGGAAAACCAGAGCAATGGAGGAAACCCACGTGGCCACAGGGAGAACGTGCAAACTCCACATAGACAGCACCCAAGGTCAGGATTGAACCCAGGTAACTGTTGCTGTGAGGTAGTTACACTACCGCTGTGCCATTGCAGTGCTATATCTATCATTTTTTGAATAGAAACTGCAATACAATTCTGATAATCCTCTACTTCATCATTAAGAAACCAAGATTGTTTGGCACCTGACTTTGGTACTGACGTCAATACTCCCCTCAACACACCTCTGTTGGGACTTCTACTGTTTGTAATGTATCTAAATGACTTGGACATAAACGTAGATGGGTTGGTTAATAAGTTTGTACATGACACCACGATTGCTGGGTAACGGACTTTGTGGAAGGCTGTGAAAGTATACAGAGGGCTATGCATCAGCGGTAGATGCACTATGCAACCATCAGAGGGCTATACACAGTGGCGCACCAGTAGAGTTACTGCCTTGCCATGCCCAAGACCTGGTTTCGATCCCGACTGCTGGTTGTGTCTGTACGGAGTTTGTACGTTCTCCCCGTGACCGCGTGGATTTTCTCCAAGATCTTTGGTTTCCTCCCACACTCCAAAGACATACAGTTTTGTAGGTTAATTGGCTTGGGTTTGTATACTTGGTATAAGTGTAAATTGTCCCTAGTGCGTGTAGGCAAGTGTTAATGTGCGGGGATCGCTGGTCAGAGCGGACTTGGTGGGACGAAGGGCCTGTTTCCGCACTGTATCACTAAACTAAATGGGTGGAGTTTAATCCAAGATCTGTGAGGTGTTACACTTTGGGAAGTCAAATGTAAGGGAAAAAAGATAATTAATGGCATGACCCATAATGGCATTGATGTACAGTGAGATATTGGATAATAACCCCCTGAAAGTGGCAACCCAAGTAGATGGGGTGGTGAAGAAAGCCTAGGGCACACTTGGATTGTGCAGGCAGATGAGATTTGTTCTTGGCATTATGTTCAGCACAGACATTGTGGGCCAGAGGCCTGTTCCCATGCTGTACTATTCTATGTTCACACCTGGGCTGGGTTCCCCGCACTCCACTCCGCAAACCAGGTCCCGGAGTCCGTGTCCTCCCTTCCCCTCCACACACGGGGATGTGGAATCCCTCTCCTGCACACACCGGGATCTGGGGTCCCTGCTCTGCCCTCCTCTCCCCTCCAAACACTGGGTTCTGGAGTTCCCGCTGTCTCTTTAAACTCGTCTGATTCTATTTCCTGGATCGACTTAACTCGCTGGCAACCTATTTGTACTTTCAATGGAAACACACTAGTTTCCCGCACTCCCCCCAAAACAAACCAGATTCTCGGGAAAATGTATTGTTCTACCGTGTAAGGTCTTAAAACAAAATTAAGTGTGTTTGAGGCATAATTGGAATAGCATTCTGTAGTCCAGAAAATCTGCAAGTTCACAAACCCCTGAGGTTTTCAAGATTGGGAAAATTAAATGATCAGTTGATAATTTTTAATGGTGCACCATTTTTATGTTGCATTCAAGCCAATAAATTGTACTTTTTCTCAAGCTGGTCAGCTCCTTTATCCACATATATCTCTCTGAATGCACTATGTTAACAAACACGCTCAGGAATCAGAGTCGTGGGGGGTTTAAATCTGTGTTCCACATCTTCAATACTGTCCTGTAGCAAAGTCTCTGGCAGAAGAGTAAAACTTTTTTAGAGAATAATAAATAGTAGCAATGTTACAAAATTTTGAGATTTTAAAAATAAAGTCTGCAATTTATCCCATCAGATAAAACATAAAAAGAAGTTTAATTTGACACTTAATTCACTTTCATATCTTCAGTATTAAAAAAGTTATGGCCATTATCATACTCAGAAATTAGCATCTAGTTCCCTATTGCTTTTCCATTGACTTAACACAAAAGCTGTGATCGAGGACAGTTAAAAGCCCATAACTTTCTTAAAAATTATGATAACTGAAAGAAATTTTCAGGTATTATAGATTGAAGCATTCTGAAACAAATATGAAACAATCTTACTTCGAAGACATGAAAGTAAAGCATATAATTAGTTAGTTACCTAATTGTAGCTAATTACAAAATTCAATTACTAGATCTAAACATCTATCAATTTCTTAAGAATAGATTAACATTTTTAAATAGCCTAAGTGTCCAAATAACATTCACACAATAATTCACAATATAACATAATTTTTAAATCTAATTTTCATGAATTTACAGGCCAAATGGAAGGAATTGAATGTTTAATACCTGTAAATTAATGGGGATTTAATTCATCTTGCGAGTTAGGATTTCTGGAACACGATCTTTTGGAACGTTTATTGCGGTGAATTTAACCCCGTATAGGCATGAAAAATACTGCCGTTAATTCGGGGAATAAAATCACCGTGTCGCATGTAAAAATGTGAATTAAAGGCCTCTTAAGGAGAACGTTTATACATTAAAATAAAGCACTTTCGTTTACCTTTCCCTTGTGTGAAATCCGTCCCCGTTGTTGGCGTTGACGCTTCAGAAGATGATTTTAAAATGATTCCAACGCTGAACTTGTTGGGAGATTTTTAAAACAAACTACGCAAAACGGCACTCGGAACGCTTCTTCCACAGAAGCTGGTACTCCAACAAAGTATAATTCAGGACAAGGGAGGAGAAACCCGCGCTTTAACCCCGCCCCCCATTAAAGGCGCCAAAATCGCGCACACGGCCAGTGACAGAATTACAGCGCCGCTGAAGGCAAGTATTGTAACATACCTATAAATAGTGTACACATTTAATAATGCAATATCATTAATGGGTAAGAAGATCAATCTGGGTTTTTATAATGTATTACTGAGGTACTATTTTCTGTCCGTACACTCTTTTCCCATTAGCGTTCGGAACAGTGTGCATGTGTTTTAGTGCAGCTTTGCAGAATTTGGGAGAAGGTAATACATTTTAGAGTGTGTATGGCACAAGTAATCCATCAAAGTATCGGGGAATAACGCTGATAACTTTGGAAGGAAAATTGTATCTTGGGTTCTGAAGTCAGGTCAAGTTATATTACATTGAAGTGAAGGAAACTACTGGGGCTTGTGCATCTTTTCCCATTAACTAATAGGCTGAATATCTTTGCAACTTAAATAGATAAACTGTTAGGGGGAAATTTCCACTGGCCATATACTTTGGAAAGTGGGAGCACTCCTTCTCATTGTTGAGAGTAACAATCATGTTGTTTGTTTTAAAAACTCATTTGTTTTGCCATGTCATTCATTTGGAGCTGTATTCATTCTAAAAGACTCTCTTGAGCATTATCATAACATCAAACATTTTGGTGATCCTAAGATGCTGATTAAAGTAATTGATAACATTATCAGTGTACAATTGACAAAGACAGGAGCATGGATTGTGCAAATAAATTAAAAATGTGAAGTGATCTGGCTCTTGCAAACCGCCAGTTACAATGGTTTTCACTTCAGTGAAAACTAAATTATTGGACTGCATTCAAGTAACGTTCAGACAGATGACAAGCTTTTTTCATGCAAAACATTGCAGCAATCATTTTGATTATTCAGTAGATTTTTTGGTTTCCCATTCCTTCCACAAGTGTTTGTTAATCAAAGGAGGTGATAACACAATGCTACCAGGGCACTTCATTTATTATGTTTAAGAAGGAACTGCAGATGCTGGAAAAATCAAAGGTAGATAAAAATGCTGTATGGTTATCTCATTTCACTGTGCCAACTGGCACATGTGACAAATAAATGTATCTTGTATCTTGTGTCATTTGGTAATACATGGGGAGGGATGAACTCTGCCAATGTAGAGAGAG
This sequence comes from Malacoraja senta, assembly GCA_038087875.1. Lineage (NCBI taxonomy): Eukaryota > Metazoa > Chordata > Chondrichthyes > Rajiformes > Rajidae > Malacoraja > Malacoraja senta. The sequence continues at coordinate 139,319,909 of CM075978.1, forward strand.
GGGAAAGAGGCATATTCTGGAGTTTCATTGATTTCATCCAAACATAATTGAACCAAGCAAAGAAAGAACATTTTTTGCAATTATTAGAGAAGGGGATCATTAATTTTTTCTGAATAAATGGCCTTTGATGTTGCATTTGAGGATGTCACAGGGAAAGGAAGACGTAGAAGATATTAACTTTAGGTGAGGCAGCATCTATGGAGAAAAGGAGTAAGCGACATTTCGGGTCGAGACCCTTCTTCGATTTTTCCAGCATCTGCAGTTCCTTCTTTAACTTTAGGTGTAATCATTTTGGTGTAGTGGAAATCTAGAAATATCTACGAGATTTATCAATCATTGAAAAATATTATACATTATTTTAGTGAGTAATTATCAAAGCAGCAGTCAGATTATGAAACACTAATAATAAAAAAGAAGAGTGTGCTGGCATTCTGAAATACTGACAGACAATTTTTGTGGATCCTTTGTTACAGAACATCTGAAGAAAAAATAGAGACATTTTGGGTGGTGTAAACAGTTATGATTATAATATCTGCAATTGGAACTTTTACTAATCTAAGAAATGTCTTCAGCATTTTCTGCTTCAGCATCAAATAGTAACCAGTTTGACAGTGGAAGATTATGAGGAAGTAACTGTCACATAAACTTACACTCAATGTAGAAACCAGGAACTGCAGATGTCTGTTTATACCAAAGATAGACACGAAGAGCTGGAGTAACTCAGCGGGTCAGGCAGCATTTCTGGAGAAAAAGGATAGGTGGCGTTTCGGGTCGGACCCTTCTTCAGGCTGAAAGTGGCAGGTGGAGAGGTGAGACCAGCCCAGGCACAAAGGACCGCTGACAGGGTGGTGCTTGGTAAGCTCATTGTTGGCTAGGGAAGGCGTGATCTCAAGAGGAAAACAACGTGGAGAACTGTGGGTACACAAAAATGCTGGAGAAACTCAGCGGGTGCAGCAGCATCTATGGAGCGAAGGAAATAGGCAACGTTTCGGGCCGAAACCCTTCTTCAGTCTGAACAACTGTGGAGCTGGTAAAACGAGAAGGATGGAGGAAGGAACAAGGGGGAGGGGAGTGTCAGTAGGTTACTTTAAATTAGAGAATTCAATGTTTGTATGGTTGTATGCTACATTATATTGAGGTGCTCAATTTACTCCTATATTGAGGTGCTGTTCCTCCACTCTGCGTGTGGCTGCCGAGTTACTCTTAAGCCCCTGTCCCACTTAGGCGATTTTTTTTCGGCGACTATGCTGTCGTCACATGGTCGCCGGGTTGTCGCCTGTATGGTCATGGGTTGTCTCCTCAAGTCGCCTAAAGAGTCTTAACGTTTTTCTGGTCGCCGCTGGATTTTGAAATGTTCAAAACATTTTGGCGACTGGGCTTGTCGCAGCTTGTCTTCTCCTGTCGTAGGTGCTGTCGCCAGTTGTCGCCAGGATGAGGCAGGTTGTTGTTGGTTGTCACCGGGTGCTGACTTAGGTGAATTCCATTAGCGACTACCTACGTCAACCGGCAACGGGTACCGGCGACCTAATTGTCTTCAGTTGTTGCCGACATGGTCGTTGCTTGTCGTAGCTTGTCGCGGGTGGACGTAGGTTGACTTTGGTTGTCGCCTGTGTGGTCGTAGGTTGTAGTAGGTGGACGTCCTAAAGGGTCGCCAGTTGTTGGTAGCTTCAAGTTGACTAGGTGGTAGGTTGTCGTAGCTTGTCGTTGGGGAGGTCCTGTCGCCGCTTTTTCGGTGACCTGCTACGACTGTGACAGTCGCCGGCAGTCGCCGAAAAAATCGCCAAAGTGGGGCAGGCCCTTTACTTTCTATTTTAAAATTTACACAATAGCTACATGGATATGAGGTTACATCCATTGCAGTCATTACCTGGCCACAGAGAATTGGTTCAAATGTAAGGGACATCGTTAGTAAAAGATAATATTTTCGAACTCTTGTCAATGAAAGAAAATGTGGCGGATTATATTTTTTGTAGGTTTCATGACCTAATGGCATCCATTCTTCAAAAATTTATTTTCCATTATACAGTTTGTTAAATTAAATGTTATTGATGTGATTGGCGTACTGGCAGTCAATACGTTTATCTTCAGCATTAAATAAATTCATAAAAATGATGGTTTGGTAGTTCTATATTATGTTGTGTGCTAGTTCACGCTTTTAACAGTATAAAATATATATTAATCATTTCCATTAACAAACAATGTGTGGCTGGGAGCAACAGTTACAAAGAGTGTAGGGATATACTAAGTAAGTGGCAAAAGACTTTAGTAGTTGCAACTCCATGTGGATCCAAGAAAGCTGAACTGGAATATTTACAATTGTGAGAGCTCAGAAATGGAAGAGCATAGCGATTTAGCTATTCGTTTACTCAAATTTGTAAGGCCAGTTAATGGCAAAAAGTGTAATCAAACAACTTCTTATCTCGTGAGTTGGAATTCAACATGGAATATATAACGCTTCAGTCATGTGCTAATCGGGCAAACAGCTTCCACATATTGAATTTAGAAGGATAACGGTTATCCAATCAGGCTATTTCATGAATTGATAGGGTAATGACAATGAAATTACCTACCTTGGTTGGGGAAATCAGAAGTGTGTTTTTAAAATCGTAAGTCAGCCGTTCAGGAATAAAATTATAGATTTTGTTTTACTCATAGTAATGGTGCTCTTCTCTGAATCTGATTGCTGAGTCAAGTGAAATTTCAAGGATGAGACCAATTGTAAGCGACCTAGAACTAAGTAGGTAAATGTAGTAAGATGATGAATAACTATGATGAAATTGAATGCAGAGCTGATTCAAAAGGCTGAAATGTTACTTTTGTACCAATACGAAATGCAATATTAATCCATTCGCTTCCATTTGAATAGGATCTTACATGTAAAAAAGTATCTTGGGGCATTGTGGTGAATAGAAAGTTGCTGCTGATCCACAGAAGTAGGACAGTGGTTTGAATTTAAAGAAGGCATGTGAGTCTTTAAGGATGGAGAGATGAGGAGGTGGAGATGCTTGGAGGTTGTGATGGGAATAACTTTGTGTGGAGCCCAGTCAAGTGGTATTGATGATTGAAAAGAGAGAGAATGGATGCATTTGACAGATTGCAAGCAACACAAGCAGAAATTTTCTTTTTTGTCCCAAGTGTTAATGTGTGATTTGGTAGCAAATGCCTGTTATGCTCAGCTTTGGGAAGTAGAGTATGATGCACAAACATTGCTATTTCATGCTTGTGTAACCCTGATTAAAGAGGATTTTCTCGTCCAGATGCTTGCGTTTTGGAGGTTTGTAGGATTGTAGGAGATAGAAACTGGAAGGATCTGAACATATTAAAGAATTTGAAATGTTACATTAATACAGGACTGTGAGGAGAGATTACTGGTAGACTGAGGTGGATGCTGGTTGCTAAATGGATTGTAGTGTTTGTGATGTGCTGTAGTTTACAAGGGTACGGATGGAAAGGTGGCTTGAACTGTGACTGAGTAATTGAGTCCAGCTCCAATTAAAGGCATAGACGATAGTTTCAGAAGCAAATAAATTAGTCAAAATAGGAATGGTTGGCGAAGGCATTTGGAGTGGAGATAGTAATGTTATCTGTAGGAAGGAACTGCAGATGCTAGTTTAAACTGAAGATAGACACAAAGCTGGAGTAACTCAAAGGGACAGGCACCATCTCTGAAGGGAAGGAATGGGTGATGTTTTGGGTAGAGACCCTTCTTCAGACTCAACCCAAAACGTTACTCCAGCTTATTGTGTCTATCTTTAGTAATGTTATCTAATATTTTTGATAGAAATGCACAGCAATAGGGCTAGTGAATTGAATGTAGTTAATGACATGTATGTTGTTTGGTGCCATGATATTTAGTCCACTCAGTGTTCATCTGGAGGAAATTGTGATTCATGGAAGGTAGTGGAGGCCGATTCACTGGATGCATTCAAAAGAGAGTTAGAGCTCTTGGGGCTATCGGAATCAAGGGATAAGGGGAGAAAGTAGGAACGGGGTACTGATTTTGGATGATCAGCCATGATCACATTGAATGGTTGTGCTGGCTCGAAGGGCAGAATGGCCTACTCCTGCATCTATTGTCTATGTAAAGACAGATGTGTGATTGCAAGAGATAATGGAGAGTTGCAGCTCAGTGTCTTAAGTGCTTAAGGTGATGAATCTTTGAATATACAGCATTTAAAAATTCAACACGTGTTAATGTGGCGATGTGCTTTATTGTCAATGCACCATTTAAGTTGTGTGGCATTTCATTTGGTTGTAAGTGAGGTTGATTGTGTACAATAGAATAAACAATCTAACTGAACGTATATTTTGCATTTGAAATTTTTTTATAAGACCCTAAAATATTTGATGCATTCAAAGCAAAGGCATTGGTAATGAATACTGATGTACAGCTTATTCCAGACTCTTGGAAAGTGTGAAATAACTAAAGTGGATAACTAATTTTTTTTTTAAACTGGGATGCAGCATTTCTTTTCAAGGTAGTTAAAACAGAGCATGATTTCATTTGCCTTTGCACAGTTGCGTTGAAGAATAACTTTTTTTAAATGCATTTCTAAATATTACAATTTCTTGATTATAGTTTTTTTTTTAATTATCCTTTGACCACTGATCAGAAGCGGTATATCTGGCAATATTGATGGTGGAAACAATAGTTCCATAAACATTGTCACTGCATTTGACAATTATAATATATTATGTAATATTCCACAGGTCTAGTTCATCGGCAGGCATGAAAGACAAATAATAAAATGAATCCTGATGGGGAAGCCACCTCACCAGCAAATTTCTAAACAATCTTTGACACTTCAATAAGTAGAAGAAAATCTAACTACCTGCTGAAAACTTGACTTTGAGTGGTCATTGCAAATTGCAGATTTTCTGGCCTGCATGTGTAATACAGCGACAAACATAATTTTTGTGATGTTTTAAGTTTGCAATGCCATATTTCCACCTTTAGTATAAACAAGCAGAATGATGACAGCTCATAATGCTTCATTGGAACATAGTGCTGCACTTGAAATAGACTTCCCGAAACCTGGAATTCATGCCAGGCTGTACGTTATAATTCATTGTGCTAAACGAGCTGCAGCACTCTATTTCCACTGAACTGCAGAAGGTCCTATACACCAAGCACCATATGACTTCATGATGGATGGCATGCGTCTGCTATTGTTTTCTCGTTTGCTCAAGATGACTTGGAGCAAGGCAGAGTCAGCTGGATAATAGTCTGGATTAATTATTTAAAGAAGACGCATTCAGTCACATTATTCTCTTAAAAAAACACAAATGTGACAAAAATATATATCAAAATACTGCACATTTTCTCCTGTTCGTCTTTCATTCTAAAATGCGTGACTCTCCATCTTAAATAGATTGGTTTGATATATATTTTTGAGTGTCATGAATGTGAGTTCTGGTTTTGTACTGAGTCTATTTTTAAAATGGCTCAAGGCCTGTTGAATTTTGGTGATGTTTGTTACAACAGGTGACTTCTATATCTAAGTCATTAGGGACCAGACAGAAAGCAAGCAAAGGAAATGTTGGTTTGGCCACTTCAGCCTACTGGCATTTCAGTGACTATTTTTAAAGAAGACAAAAACATCACAAATCACATGGTTCCGCTCTCATTTGACGAATGCATCTCTTCAGATGTGTGATGAAAATTAGAAGAAATACTGCAGAATCTCACTTCCCAAAGGAAAACAAATGGCCAGAGCGTACAACTTTGTAATTAACAAAACGTTTTTGCCGATTATGTTTGTGAGGAAATTTACAATGATAAATGTTGAGAAGCATGATCAATCAGTCATTGTAATAAAGTTTTGGGGTTAAATGTGTGTTTTCTATGCAACATTTCTAATGAGATCCTGCTCATTTCCCATTTCTAGTTTCCATGTCCCATTGCTTTATGTTTTCTTTTTCCTATATTTGTCGTGAATACATTCGGACACTGTTATGTCAAGAAAAGGCAACGGAAGAAAGAAAATTGTTTGTTTGCTTTGAATATTTTCACCAAGCTGCTTTACCCCATGAAGCATTTTCAGTAGGAAAGCCAGGATGACTCTCACCACATATGCTGTTTGTACCTCTGGCACAAGGCACTGTTGTAAAACAGCAGGCCAAGAATGAATTCTACACTCTGTTAACACCAAGTCATAACTTATTTGGGACCCACATATTGACGAGCATAAATGTGCCAAACCAATCTATTTAAGGACCCAATAGAGGTTTTGCATGTTAGTGTGAACGGTAAACAGCAAATATTCTTCATGTTTCAAGACTGTATGACTGACAAACCTGGTGGTTTGATTACTGGGTATCAATGCTTTCATGATAATACCATAATACAATGTTCACTTAGGAGCTGTTCTATGACAGCGCAGGTAGCAGCACTACCATTATACCACTGCAGCCACAAACATGGGAGGAACATCTTGCAGACCTTGACAGTGGAGTCATCATGGGCAGGGCAACTGAGCAACTTGTTGCAGGGAGAAGGGGAGCAATCGATAATTAAAGGCCCTAAACTGTCCCTTTATTAAATAGACCAATTCAGAACTAACATGGTGAAAGGGGGCAATGATACATTACATGAGAGCTGCTATCACAGCAAGAGGCGAACCATGGAACATCACCACCTGTCCACTTGCACTGCACAGGCCGTGCACTGTTTGAGATCTTGGTGATACCAACCTGTGAGTGCGTGCTTATCAATGGAAGGAGCTAAATTTTTGAAGGATGGACAAAGTAAGAAGTTTATATCAGGTCTCCCAATTTTCTTCCAAGACTGCAAATGCAGTAACTGTGAATAATAGGGCGGCACAGTAGTGTAGCTGGTAGAGCTACCTCGCAGAGACACGGGTTCGATCCTGACCTTGGGTACCATCTATGTGGAATTTGCACATTCTCCCTGTGACCGTATGGGTTTCCTCTGGGTTCCTCCCACATCGATGTGCAGGTTTGTAGGTTAAATGGTCTCTACAAATTGCACCCAGTGTGAAGGGTGTGGATGAGAAAGTGGGATAACATCAAACTAGTGTGAATCAAAGATCCTATAGCAAGCAAGATAGACCACTCCTAAATGCAATGGGCTGACGTGTAGTACGCAACGGAGCGGAACGTGGGCCTTTTTTTCATCCATTTCAGTAACCCGACCCGACTCAATGTAATCAGCGTTGTGGGGGAACAGTTTGTGTTAATAAATTTTAATTCTGAAAATTAGAAGATTTTTCCCAAATAACTTTTATTTTTACGAGAATGTTTCCGTAACCGGTTTCCGTCTCCGCACTAGTATCTTATGGGATCTTTGGTGCGGAGACGGAAGCCGGTTACGGAAATGGGGCTGAAAATCACCCATGAATCTGCCCATGACCGTACTACGTCTTTTTCTTCGAGTGATCTATCTTGCTTGCTATAGGATCTTTGGTGTGAATGGCTGATCAGTGGTCAGCATGGACTCGGTGGGCTGAAGGCCTGTTTCCATGCTGTATCTCTAAAACTAAAAACTAATCTTAACTTGAAACAGATATTGTCCCTTGAACACTTGAAGAAAGGTTTAAAAGAAATGATTAATTAGTTTGATTTTTGAAATAAAATTTCTTTAGTGTGTGACCAACCGATTGATTATATGGTTGTTTTATTTGTAAATTCTTGTAAAAATGCTGTTTTTAGAATTTTTCTTTAAATCAAATTCACATTGATCTTCAAAGATCACTTCTCAAGGCTAATGGTGTGCAAATCACGCACCAGTTACTGGATACTCAGCAAACAAGCTGATGTATCTGTTGAACTCTATTTTTAGCAGTCTCAAACTACTGAATGTTAGATTATTTCCAACTCAGTCCCTATGCCATGCACAGAGTGATTAAATGAACATGTAACTCTTTGGTTACATAAAGGTTGGAGGAGGCAGAGAGAGATTGCATTCAAATGAACAGGTTTATGGATTGCCAAGGTTTTGATTTTTTTTTTTTTTAATCTTGTATGAAACTTTCACAACCGCATTGTATTACATTAAACTTATTTTCAGATTGTTAGCAACATTTTTATTTATGTTTGTCAAGGTACTTTGAAGGTCACAAAGTTGGTGACTATCAGCCTTTGTCGTGTTGGCTGCGGAACATGCTCTTGACCTAGCTTAAAACACCACAATATAGAGTGGTGTATAAATAGAAATTCAAAATCTCTGGAGAATTTTTGTAAGATTATGACAAGCCAAAAATCATTGTGATTTATATCTATCTCTTTAATGAAGATAAAAGCAATTCCTTCATGCATTCTCAACTATCAAGGACAATTTTTGTGGTTCATGAATTTAAATATAAAGTGACAATGCTATGCTTCACTGGCTGTTGTAGCATCTGTTTATACTTAAAACATGACCTTCAGCATATGGTCTTTGCAGGTCATTGTAAAGGTGCACCAAAATGTGGCTTAAAAATTTTGGTTCAAGTGTCATATTTCCCGACATATTTGTTGGTGAATCATACCACTATTATGGATATTCTGCTTCAAAAGGGCATCTATAATACTGGTACCCAAGAAGAATAAGGTGACAAGCCTCAATGACTACTGACCAGTGGCACGAATGTCAGTGGTTATGAAGTATTTTGAAGGGCTGGCTATAGTGCATATCAACTCTCACCATAGCAAGAACCTGGACCCATTACAATTTGCCTACCACCATAATAGATCAACGGGAGATGCGATCTCGCTGGCTCTCCATTCTGTATTGGGTTACTTGGACAATAAGGACACAATATGTTCAGCATTCGTTCATTGACTGTAACTCCGCATTCAATGCCATCACCCCCTCCATACTTGTTATCAAGCTTAGGGGCGTGGGTCTTTCCTCATCCCTATGCAGCTAGATCCTTGACTTTCTCATCAACGGACCACAATCAGCATTGGCAACAACATTCCCTCCTCGAAAAACCATCAGAACAGGAGCACCTCAGGGCTGTGTACTCAGACCCCCTGCTCTACTCACTCTATGGCCATGACTTTGTAGACAGACTCCATTCTAACTACATCGGTCTGAATGACAATAAAGGGCTATCTAATCTATCTATCTATGTAATCTTTAAATTTACTGACATCACCGGTATTGGACGAATTACAGGTAATGATGAGTGGGAGTGTAGGAGAGAGGTTAATAATCTAATTGAATGGTGCCTGAACAACAACCTTGCTCAAAGTCAACAACTCCAAGGAGCTGACTGTTGACTTTAGAAGAGGGAAACCAAGGATCCACAAACCTGTCTTCAATAGGGGTTGTCGGTGGAATGAATCAACAACTTTGTTCCTGTGTGCATAGCTCTGAAGATCTGTCCTGGGTACAACACGTTGATGCAATTATAAAGAAAGCCCATCAACGCTTCTCTTTCCCTCAAAAAGACAGCCAGCAACATCCTGGCCATGCTCTCATTTCACTCCTACCATCGGGAAGAAAGCATAAGCCAGAACCACCAGGTTCAAGACTAACTTCTTTCCAGGCCCTTGAACACCACAAAGCACTAACTAACCTGTGCATACTCTAATATATTGGCGAGACCAAACGCAGGCTCTGCGATCATTTCGCTGAACACCTCCGCTCAGTCTGCTTAGGCGTACACGATCTCCCGGTTGCCAAACACTTTAAGAGAGTTTATTGTCTGAAGAAGGGTTTCGACCCGAAAAGTTGCCTTTTTCCTTCGTTCCATAGATGCTGCCTCACCTGCTGAGTTTCTCCAGCATTTTTGTCTACCTTTGATTTTCCAGCATCTGCAGTTACTTCTTAAACAATAAAGAGTTTATTGTCATGTGTCCCAAATAGGGACACACAACTCTCCCTCCCATTCACATACTGACCTTTCTGTCCAGGGCCGCCTCCACTGTTGGAGTGAGGCCCAACGCAGGAACAGTACCTCATATTTGGCTTGAGCTGCTTACAACCCAGCGGTATGAATATTGATTTCTCTAACTCTACCCCTTGCTTCCTCTCTCTCTCTGTTCCTCCTCCACCCTAGTTCTACGACTGGATTCATTGTCCTCCTGATTAGTTTTATTCAACTAACAAGTGAACCATACTACATTTCCTTGATCTTCATCTGCTTTGATCTATCATTTTCCCACCTTACCCTTGCATATCTCTAGTCTCCCACTCCCTGACTTTCACTGTAGAAGGGTCTCGACCCGAAACTTCACCCATGCCTCCTCTCCAGTGATGATGCCTGTCCTGCTGAGTTACCCAGCATTTTGTGTCTACCTCAGCTATGGACTGTCTTTGATTGAACTTTGGTCTTTTTGCATTAGTATTGCGGTTATTAATTTAATGATTTTTGTTTTGTTTATTATGTTATCTATGAGTATTGTGTTTATAGGCCTATTATGCTGCTGCAAGTAAGAATTTAATTGTTCCATTGTTGATGCATATGATAATTCAAGACTCTTGACTTTTCATATTTTCATGAAACAAAGTTCTCCCCAGCAGAACCATGAGTAGAGCTGAAGCTTGATGCTGAATAATTGTTTAGGCTAAATGGGGTGGGTAGAAGGAGGATACTGATACTGAATAAAGCTAAATTGAAGTTCCATGTTTGCCTCTATGTACGTGCATAGAAAATTGTAAATCTTATACTGAATTTTGACAGGAATGGATTTAGTCACTGATGGAATAGTGTAGTAGCCAGAAGAGCCATATGGCCAACTACTGCATTTGTTTCTTATGTAACATCTACACCATTACTCCTGGTATGATATAGCTGATTCTTCATTAGAAAATATTACAAATAATTTGTTACGTTGCTGCAAATCACCATTTATGTTATTGGTGTTTATCACTGCCTATTATTTATCAAGACATTAGGATGTGATTAGGTATCCCTGATCCAGATCTCAGTAAATTATATTACAACCTTGCGGACATCGGATTATCAATTTTCCCAAAAGAGGCAAAATTTCGTTTTTTTTTAGTAAGGCAGCAACTGCATCGCTGTGCCAGCAACAAAATGTTTGTATTTGTCCTCCTTTACTAATTTTTTCTGGAAATAAAATTGTCCAATTAGTTGGCATACATTTTTCAATTAAATTCACTATCACTAGATATTTTACATGCATTTTATTAACACACAAACTGCATGTGGAAGAGTGCATTGATTAATTAGTAGCACTTTGGAGCATAACTGGAGTTGAGCTCATGTTATACCAGAAATAAATTGCAGTTAGTGTTGATTGTCGTATAAGGTTGAACCTCAGAGTGCTAAGAATATTTGAGGCAAAATCTAGTTGTTACCCATTTGTGTAGGTTATTTTTAAAGTTATTTGTGACCTAATTAAATTGAATTGAATTAGACTTTATTAATCCCCTTATTCAGGGGAAATTCAGATGTCCTTGCAGCACACTAATAAAATACAACATAGTATTAAAAAGAAGTTCAACACCAAAACATCCCCCCACAGTGGTTCCCACTGTGGGGGAAGGCACAAAGTCCAGTCCCCATCCTCTTGTCCACCCAGAGTCGGGCCCACTGAGGCCGCCACGGCGCCCAATGTTCTCGCCGGGTGATGGTACTCCGGCATCGGGAGAACCCCCAGCGGCTTGGGGTACCAGGAACGACCACCTTCCCACCGAAGACCGCGGCTTCCAAGCCAACAGACCGCGCCGGACGGAGCTCCACACACTGGTAATCTCAGCAAGAGATCCCAGGCTCCGGGATGTACCGTTCAGCGTCGCAGCTGGCCGCTCCACAGAACCGCTGCTCCATGATGTTCTCATCGGCGGACCCAGCATACTGGAGTTCCAGCGTGGCGACCCAGGAAAGGCATCGCCCGCTCCACGACAGCGCTCCAGCGCTGCACCGCCACCAAAGCCGATGTTCTGTGCCGCCGCCAAAGCCGATGTTCTGCGCCGCCGCCAAAGCCGATGTTCTGGCCAGGTCCCCTCGGGGAAACGTCGCTCCAGGACCCGCTGGTAGGCCGCAAGGACAGGTCGAAGGCGCTGCTCGGAGGAAGGCAACCCCTCCGACCAGGTAGGGACTCGAAAAGCAGTTTTCCCCCTTCCCCCCCACCACCCCCCACACATAAAAAGATTAGGCCCCCTGACTACACACTCAACGTACTGAAATTCACTGAAAGAGAAGCGAACAAGTTTGGGTCACCTGCTTGCCCCCTTTTTTTTTTATTGATCTGACTTTACTGTCGATTTGTTATTGAAGAGTTAGCCTTGATATGGGAAAATAGCCCATGGTTCAATTAAACAACAAGGGTTCTTTATTAAACAAAAGAAACATTTAGTGAGAGAATGCATCCTTGCTGTGCCTTATTTCCAGATGAACAAAACCATTCTGTCTGGTTCTTTACTAAACTATTCGTATTAACTCGGGTAAATGCTGTACCCTATGATAACCCAATACCTGAGCCCCACTTTCAGCACTGAGTGGTTGCAGCTCTCACCTCCTGCTGTCCAGTGTCCGCCCTCATGGACTCGCCTTTATGCTGCGTTGATTCATTACTGGCATAGCAGCAGTGATGGACAGGAGTTCATAATCAGGTTCCTGACAGAGCAGCACAAGGATTGAGAGGTACTGTCCAAGTGGCCCAAGGGTACCATAACAAATCACTATTCTGTGAGGTACCAGTACAGTAGCTGTTCCCTCAGCCCAGACTTCTAGATTTCGCAATCACTCTAATTTCTAATGACCAGGTCCTAATCTAGTAAAAGCCATAACTCCGTTAGATTGAATCTTCGTACTTTTGTTTGAAATTAAAATGGTAACATCTACTCTATCAAATCTCTGCTGTAGTGGGGAAGGTTACATCGCTCGCTTCTATTTTCAGGTATGCTGACCCCTTTTCAGCCACTAGCAAGGCTTACCATCAGCCCCCACCACCTCCACCACTCCCAAATCCAAGATTCAACTTTTCACCAGTGGGATTGCCAAACCAAACCAATCGCTGATATCTACTCCCGCAGTTACCTGGACTACACTTCCTCCCACCATGCCTCTTGCAAAGATGCCACCCCACACTATCAAATTCTCCAGAAGATAGACACAAAAAGCTGGGGTAACTCAGCGGGTCAGACAGCATCTCTAGAGAAAAGGAATAGGTGTCATTTAGGGTCGTGACCCTTCTTCAGATTCTCCATCTCAGGCTCGTGGGCTCCACAGATGAGACTTTCTATTCTAGGAGATGTGAGATGTCCTTGTTCTTTAGTAAATGTGGGATCTGCCTTTATCCCCCCCCCCCCATCATCATAGATGGATCCATCACGCTGGTCTACTCTGTGTCCCTTAGATCCCCAGGTGGAGCAAGGATAGAGTTCCCCTGGACTTCATCTTTAACTCCACCAGCCTCCTTATCCAACATTTCATTTTACGACATTACCGTCACCTCCAACATGATCCCACCACCAGTCACATTTTCCCTTCCCCATCTGCAATGCAATTCATATGCACCTCCTCTAACCTCATCTACCACATCCTGTGTTCTCGATGCGGCTTCCTGTACATTGATGAAACCAAGGGCAGCCCCTTTGCCAAACTCTTGGGCTCGGTCCACTGAGGCCTTCTGGATCAACTGGTAGCTAACCATTTTACCACCTCTTCCCATTCCCATACTTGCCTTTCTGTCTTGGGCTCCCTCTATTGCCAGAGTGAGACAAAAGGTAAACTGGTGGAACAACACCTTCATATTCCGCTTGGATAGCTTACAACCCAATGGTACAAACATTAAATTCTCCAATTTTAGGTAACTACAAACACCCCACCCAACCTCCCTCTCTTCCACTTTCCCCTGTGGCCCATCTGGATTTGCACCTATTTCTCCTCTTTCCCACTCTCCTTCAACCTACATTCCTTCCTCTAGCTTCACAGTTTGTAACTCTTCAATCCTTTTGCCTCTCACTTTTTTATCTCTGGACTTTGTCCAACCATCTGCCTGTCAAAAATCCTCCTCACCTGAATCCACTTGCCATGCCTTGTCCTGCCCCTCCTCTTTTCCAGCTTTCTTTCCCCTCCCCCCTCCACCCCTACACCCCTACAGCCTGAAGAAGGATCCCGACCCGAAGCGTCACCTATCCATATTCGCCATAGTGCCTGACCCACTGAGTTGCTCTGCTTTCAGAAAACTTATATGTCTACTGAACTTTACATGTTACTGCAGTCTATAAAACGAAAATGCGATGAAAGATCATCAGTCTAAGGTTAACTCTGTTTCTCTCTCCGAAGATGCTGTCGGACATGCTCATTATCATTTTTTATTTATTAAAATTAAATATTGCTTCATAATTTTGTTTGTAGTTTAAAAAAAAAGATTTAATTCATACTGTATCTACGGTAATTGCTCCCCTATCAATTGGAAAACTGATTTTGTTTACTACTCCAATTTAGCTATATTAAACATTATTCTTCTATAGTTTGATTTCTCTTGAACCCATCCTACTTTGGAATGCTCCTCAGCCCTCTGGCCAATGTACAGTGTGGGGAAGATGCCCAGATTACTCTTTATTACTTGTATTACAGACTTAGCCACCCATTCATCAACTCTTCCAGAGCATTAGTTTTGATGGGAGATGTACTGTAATGTTTTTCAATTTCCTTTGCCTTACATTAATATGGATACAGTAGGACTTTGCATGATACCAGGACAAGGAATGCCATGTGGAGTTTCTTGCAATGTCAAGAAATTATTATATCTGCCGTCAATCCTCTCTCGCATTACTCACAGGCCTAGCTTCTTCAGAAAGTGTACTACTTGACAATTAGACAAAATAGGCAAACGCTGAGGTCATGGTAGAAATATCTGAACTTTTGATCTCCAAAAGATACACATTGAGGCAATAGGCAAAGAAGGCATAACTGGTGCTATAAATACATTTTTTTAAATGCTTTAAAATACATAAAATGTGCAATACATATAGAATAATAGTTGCTACCTCGCGTTAAAAGCGCAGAATATATAAATGCCTCGTAATTGGGGATCAGGCTGAAGGAAACAAATAGGTGCTGCAGTTAAATTGGAACAGTGGAGTTCTGGTTGTATGTTCGAACTTTTATCATTGAAAGTGGCTAATTACAGCAGTGTTTACACATCTGATCAGTTGAGGTGGCGCAGTGGTAGAGTTGCTGCCTTACAGCGAATGCAGCACTGGAGATCCGGTTTCGACCCTGACTACGGGTGCTGTCTGTACGGAGTTTGTACGTTCTCTCCGTGACCTGCGTGGATTTTCTCTGAGTTCTTTGGTTTCCACCCACACTCCAAAGACGTATAGGTATGTTGGTTAATTGGCTTTGTAAAAGTAAAAATTGTCCCTAGTGGGTATAGGATAGTGTTAATGTGTAGGCATGGCTGGTCAGTGCAGATCCGGTGGGCCGAAAGGGCTTGTTTCCACGTTGTATCTAAACAGTGTTGTATGCTGGAGGTGTCAGTTGGCCTTCTCCTGTTGCTAATTTGATGTAAATACACTATAATCTTGGTAAAGAAGTACAGCAGAAGTGTACCTCATTGTGATATGTCAGAATAATTACCCATAGAAATTCAGGTATTAAAAAAAATCAAGGTGCTTTGGTGGGTCCCTGATTATTTTTTAAGAAGCAACATAGCTGTATTGTCTCATGATATACTGCTCTTGGGTTGATAATCTAAAAGATCTGCTGTGTTAATTGTCTCTATCGTTATGATTTGTGATAGCCTCCATTTTGGGTATTCAGATGATGAAGTTCAAAATTAATGCTTAAAAAAATAATAAATACTTGGTCTCACGATCTATGTAAATTCTTATGCAATAGGATATCAAACTTTTAGACATGTCTGAAATGGCAACAAATCAGTTTTATTTTCCTTTTGATGTGTTATTTATGTGTTAACTATGGTGCTACATTGACTGAGTAAGATTGGTGGGGTCTCATACCTATTTAAAACATTTTGAAACAATTGTAAACATTGAAAATAATTTGTTACGGTTTATTTTTTTAATCATAATTTACAGTTTGGAGCTCGATCTGTTTTTGCAGTCATAAATAGCATAGACTGATCTGAAGACTGACTATCAACAGAATAATGATGCAATTTACCTAGAATGTCTGAAAATTATGGAATATTTATTCATTGTGTATGCTACCCTTCAAAATAACAGGGAAAGTAATTAATGATTTGGTATGCTTTCTCATACTGAGATTGAAACAGTAGATTGTGTAATAAGGCTTAAGCAGTAGGTTATTGGTACTGGCATTGGATCTCGAGAATAGAAATGATGATAGTGGTTATGGGAAATCCAGTTAAGGAGGAGGTCACTTGTCACCATCAGCAAGGAATGTCCTAATTGCAAGTTTTAAAATTGTCCCAGTCAAATTAATTGTATATGAAGAAGACATTCATTAGTTGCACCGTAGGTGAATAATGATCAAATCAAAATTAAATTCATGTGGTAGTATGTGTTATAAATATTCTTAAAAGGCATTGCACTTGAAACATATGATTGCTAATTAATATATTCTGTAATGGAACTATTTATTTCAAAATATGAGTTTTGTGATCAGAAACATTGATTGCGGATGGATCTTTTCTGAGTGTTTTGCCGCAAGCCTATTTCTCGTTAAAAATTAATTACTGTTTTTTTCCTGTCTTTGGCTCAATAAAGTGAACCCCAGCAACTTTCACCTTTAGATTATTAAACTTCAACATGTTAACTCTCAAATTTCTTTGTAACACTATAGTTCAGCTGAATTTGATGGCAAGTTACAAGATGAGATACTGAGGTAGATGCTGGATAGATTTTATAAATGTGTTTTAAAGGGGGAGAGAAATCCATCAAAGTTTTAAAAATAAATTATAGATCTTAAGGCAGGTGAAGCTGAAAGCAAAGCCTCAACTTTGAATCAATGAAAATTGAGGACTAGATTTTGGTGACCATGGAGATTTCAGATGATTGTGGAACTGTGGGGAAGTTTTCGGATATGCGATAGGGTGGAGATAGGTAAGGATTTGAAGAGATAAAATTAGTAAAACTGTATAAATCTATCTCGCCCTGACATGTCATCCAATGTATTGCTTGTGAAAGTTCAAAGTTAGTTGCTTGTGGAATGCCCAACCAAGCCAGATACTATTCATATGTCTCATTCCAAGATGTTTCTGGAAAGGGAGATGCCTCTGTTTGCTTTTCACTCCCCTGTTTGCTTTTCACTCTCCTTTCCATGTTGGGGCTTTTGAGGTTTTTATTACATAAAATTCGTAATTGCTTACAGACCAGTGTAAAAATTCCCAGAAATATCGCATGAAGTCCAAAGCACGTGTCGGTGAATTATTAATTCCAGGTTTATTTTACGTTTACTTTCCATTAAGTGTGGCTATTATAACGTACTTTCAACCAATTAATATATGATGTGTTCCTCCTTTACAATTGGTTTCAACAATAGCTTTTCAACTATAACTAGACGATGGAATGTGCAGCCTCAACATTGACTTGGATTCATCTATTGGAAAACCGATTTAGTTTATTGCTCCAATTTAGCTGTATTAAACATTGGTCTTCTGTAGCTTGATTTCTCTTCAATCTATCCTACTTTGAAATGCTCCTCTGCCAATGTACAGTGTGGGAGTTATGCCCAGATTACACTTTATTACTTGTGTTACAGACACAGCCACCCATTCATCAAATCTGCAGAGCATTAGTTTTGATGGGAGATATTAAGTTTTTAAATTTCCTTTGCCTTGCGTAATATGGATGCAGTAGAACTTGGGACTTTGCATGATACCAGGACAGGGAATGCCATGTGGAGTTTCTTGCAATGTCAGGAAATTATTATGTCTGCTGTCAATAATTATCAGTAAAATATGATGCCATTAACAGATTGCACACCATAAATTTCATCAAAAGAGTAATGCTGTTTTCCGTGGTGTAATCCTAATGTTTCGTTGCATGCGTATCTAATCTGTGACACTCTGCAGTATTGTGTCAGATTTCTAAATCATACTTCAAATTCAAAAAACAAATTCATTCATGTAATATAGGAGAGAATATCACTTCTTGGTAGAAATAGTAACTTGTGTCAAGGAAACACGGCAAAGTGCTTGAAACAGATTAGCAAATGAACAGGACTGATACACATCAGTTATATTTTGAGGCTTTAAAGGTAATCAGTTGCAATTTGGTAGTGAAATGAACATTGAGTTGGGGGAGAAATGGGAAAAATGAGGAATATGCAAATCAAAAGTGATTTAAGCGGTTGGGAGTGTATCAATGAGAAAATACAAAAGACATGTAGATACAACTAATCAGAGGGACACGCATGGAAAAAGCAATGAACCCATAGTCACTTCAACCAACTTCCAATTTATTCCTACTCGTCTAGTCCTGAAAATTGAATAGGCTTTTCATTACGGTTGATCATTTAGGAGTGGGATGAGAACTCCGGAGAAAAAGATTCTGAGTGGCGTGAATCTTTATAATTCTCCACCTGAGAGGGCTGTAGATGCTCAGTAATTGAATATTTTTTCAGACTGAAATCAAAGGGAATCAATGTAGGACAGTAAGTGGATGAGGCATAGGATCAACCATAATATTGAAAGGTGCAGCAAGCTCAAGAAGCCACATAAAAGCCACACCTTCCGGAATCAATATATGGGAGAGGGTGCAACACTGGCCACCACTTGGGGAACAAGTTAGGTCAAGTGACTGAAGTGTCACTTAGGGAGCACTTTGGGACCACTGACCATAATTCTATAGTTTTAGAGTAGTTATGTAGAAGGGTAGGACTGGCCCACCAGTTGGTGTTTGAAGATGTTCAATAATCTGCTGTTTGAAGATGACAATTATTGAAAGTATTGACGAGCAAAAAACAAAGTAAGCAAATATATTTTTTCACATGTAATCATCGTATGCCATGAAATGACGGCCAATATTTTGGTGACAGTAAATTAATATTGCTGCCACAGATCTGTGCTGAGATATGGCAGATTCTGTGCTAGTTAAAAGGCAGGCTTTTGGGGGTGTGCAGTTAACAGTGTTAATCAGCATTGAGCAGCATAAAGTCTTGTCACCAGGTCAACCTACTGAACTCAGTGGGGAGCTTGGCAGTCTTGTCAGAGAACAAGGTGCTACACCTCTGGGTAAACTGTGGACGGCAATTGGGTTGAATGATCCAGCCCAAGATCAAAACCTATCTTGACACAATCTAGAACTGCAGAATCTGGAATCTTCCGTAGAACACAAAGTGCTGGAGTAACTCTGTGGGTCAGGCTTTTTCAGTTGATAATATCTTCATTTCCACCTCTCTGATAATTGGTTTTCCCAATTGTTTGGAAATATTTATGGTTTAGCGTGTGGCTCACTGGGTGCTATTTCCCATGCTCCCTGTAACTTCACTGTGACCCTGTTCACACACTTCTTATAAATTCTCCAGAGCTGTTTTCAACAGAACTTATTTAACACACTGGGGCCTCTTTACAACACTCCTCATAGACTCACCATAGCTGATTCCCAGACTCCTGCTAAGCCCACTGGGGCCCTGTATCCAGCGCTCCTTACTAAATCACCAGGGCCCCATATACAGCATTCCTTATCACTTCACTAGAGCCCTGTTGCCATGCTCCTCATGAATTTACCAGGGACCCATTGCAACATTCCTTTTAAACACACAGAAACTTTGGTTCCATCCTTGGCCCCATTCTCTTCTCCCTGTATATGCTCCCCTTAGGTTCCATCCTTGGCCCCATTCTCTTCTCCCTGTATATACTCCCCTTAGGCCAAGTCATTGAAAGGCACGGCATTTCCTTCCATTGCTACGCAGACGATACACAACTCTATCCTAATCTGAGGAAAGACATTCTTGTCATAGAGGGAGTACAGAGAAGGTTCACCAGACTGATTCCTGGGATGGCAGGACTTTCATATGAGGAAAGACTGGATAGACTCGGCTTGTACACGTTGGAATTCAGAAGACTGAGGGGGGATCTTATAGAAACTTACAAAATTCTTAAGGGGTTGGACAGGCTAGATGCAGGAAGATTATTCCCGATGTTGGGGAAGTCCAGAACTAGGGGTCACAGATTAAGGATAAGAGGGAAGACTTTTAGGACCGAGAAGAGGAAATCATTTTTTACACAGAGAGTGGTAGATACATAGATACACAGAAAATAGGTGCAGGAGTAGGCCATTTGGCCCTTCGAGCCTGCACCGCCATTCAATATGATCATGGCTGATCATCCAACTCAGTATCCCGTACCTGCCTTCTCTCCATACCCCCTGATCCCTTTAGCCACAAGGGCCACATCTAACTCCCTCTTAAATATAGCCAATGAACTGGCCTCAACTACCCTCTGTGGCAGAGAGTTCCAGAGATTCACCACTCTCTGTGTGAAAAAGTTTTTCCTCATCTCGGTCTTAAAGGATTTCCCCCTTATCCTTAAGCTGTGACCCCTTGTGAATCTGTGGAATTCTCTGCCACAGAAGGCAGTTGAGGCCAGTTCATTGGCTATATTTAAGAGGGAGTTAGATGTGGCCCGTGGCTAAAGGGATCAGGGGGTATGGAGAGAAGGCAGGGATGGGATACTGAGTTGGATGATCAGCCATGATCATATCAAATGGCGGTGCAGGCTCGAAGGGCCGAATGGCCTACTCCTGTGCCTATTTTCTATGTTTCTATGTTTCTATCTCCCCCTGAAGCCCCAAAACCAATCAAATCTGTTTAACCTTACCCACTGCCTCGAGGATATAAAGTGTTGGATGGCCCAGAACTTCCTCCAATTAAACGAGAGTAAGTCTGAGGTCATCCTTCTCGGCCCCTCGGACTCAATCAAAATGATAGCAGGCAGCCTTGGAAGCCTTACCCCACTACTCAAACCTCACGTCAAAAACCTTGGCGTAATATTTGACTCAGCATTGAAATTTGACAAACAAGTCAATGCCGTGGTAAAAGCTAGCTTCTTTCAGCTTCGGACGATAGCTAAAATAAAACAATTCCTCCAGTTTGATGACCTGGAAAAGATCATCCACACATTCATCTCCTCCCGCCTAGATTACTGCAACTCCCTTTACACTGGCATCAGCCAATCTTCCCTGTCCCGCCTGCAACTGGTCCAAAACGCCGCAGCGAGACTCCTGACGGGCACCCGAAAAAGGGACCACATCACCCCGATCCTGGCCTCTCTCCACTGGCTCCTTGTGCGGTTCCGTATAAACTTCAAGATCCTCCTCCATGTCTACAAAGCCCTCAATGGGCTTGCCCCCACCTACATAAAAAGTCTTCTCACCCACCACTCCACCTCCAGGCCCCTCAGATCGGCTGACTTGGGGTTGCTGAATATCCCGCGGTCTAGGCATAAGCTCAGGGGTGACCACGCCTTTGCGGTTGCAGCCCCTAGACTGTGGAACAGCATCCCCTTTCCCATCAGAACCACCCCCTCCCTCGACTCTTAAGTCAAGACTAAAGACTTATCTATACTCCCAAGCCTTTCCTGACGTCCTCTGAGTGAGGGCTACATGTATATATGTATGTAGTTTGTTTTGTTGTGCTTTTCTTATAACAAATGTAAAGCACTTTGGCCAACGAGAGTTGTTTTTTAAATATGCTATATAAATAAATGTGACGACTTGACTTGACTTGTTTACTGTGCTTCCTTTAAACTTGCCAGTTTTTGTTTATCATGCTATCTTTAAACTCAGGTTTTTGTTTCCTGCGCTCTCTCTTGGTTCACTGAAAATTCTATTGTATTACTGTGTAACATCAAAACAAAAGCCGAAAAGCATTTTGGGTTATCAGTAGAAGTGATATCCAATCATCTGGAAAATTGCAAATCTTGTCCCACCAACATCCCAAGTGCTGAATTCTTGGAGTTTTTACTGGATTTACCTATAAGTAAACGGGGAAAGGAAGATTGTACTGATTTTAAATTCGAGCAGGTGCTCGGGACATAGCTCCTCAAGCCTTCTCCATCATATGACAACATTACACACTTTGTGTAAAAAATAAATTGTTTCTCAGGTTCCTATTAAATCTTCTGCATGCCCCGCCCCCCCCAACCTCAAACCTATGGTCTCTGGTTCTCTATTTCCCCTGCTCTGGGCAAAATATTGTGTGTTTACCCAATCTAGTCCTCTCATGATTTTGATCACCCCTCATCCTCCTGTGCTCCAAGGAATAAAGTCCTAGTCTGCTCATCCTCTCCGTATAGCTCAGGCCCTCGGGTCCTGGCAACTTCCTCGTAAATCTTCTCTGCACCCTTTCCAGCTTGACAACATCTTTCCTCTAACATGGTAACCAAAAGCAACTGGAGATGCATGTTGGAAAGTCAGTTTTGGGTGACTCAGGCATTTTTTCAAGCTGGTTCTACAGCTCCCTCTCCTAAATGGGTGGATCTATAAATAGAACTTGGAAAATGTTGCCAATCCTTCCTTAACGTTATTTGGGGTAGCAAAGAGGATGTAGGGGAAAATTCAAAGAGAAATTATAGGGAGCTAAATATTTCAAAGCTCATTAGTACAAATGGAGATCCCCAGTTGCCTCCTTAATAGCTCGGAGTGGGCAGAGCAAACGCACTCATGGGGTAGAGTTATAATTTGGTGTCACGGCACTGCAGATGCTGGAATCTGGTGCAACAAACAATCTGCTGAAGAAACTCAAACAGTCGAGCAGCATCCATGGGGTGAAGTGGATAGTCGGCATTTCAGGTCAGGATCCCTCATGCTGCTCGTTTGTTAATCCTTTGGTGTCATTGTATGAAATTTGCAGGACAAATACACTTTTAAACATTACAAAAGGAATGATTTAAAAAATATATATCCATTGGATCAACAGTAAAATTCAAACAGAAATTATAGGGAGATAAAAATATTTCAAAGCTCATTAGTATAAATGGAGATCCCCAGTTGCCTGCTTCTGGTGCAGGACACTATTCTAACCTTCTCATTGTTAAGATCCACATAGTGCGTCTCTTTGTTAGAAAATGCGGAGTCTATTCTCAAGAGTTACCTCATTTATCTCTGTCCTTTGCTCCTCCTCAGTTATCATATAAAGACATATAAAAACTTTATACCTAAACTGCCTCTGAGTGAATGAATAAAACATTTCAGAACAGAGGAAATTACGAATGGCCCAGACTCCCAGATGCACCGAGAACCAGCTTCAAAAGTAATTATCAGTGGCAGAAATCAACATTTGTGGGTTGAGTAAAATCGTCACTACTTTCTGTGTCTGTGTCAATTGGACGTGGCAGCAGCCGGGTGATGTAACTTTCACACTGACTTATCCCAGAGCTGCCAAGCAAATTCACGCCTGTTGCACCACTGTCCCTCATTTTGAATTTCTTCCAATAAGTTCATTTGAGCCTCCAAAATCAAAATACTGAAAGAGCAAAATGTGTGAAGAAATTCAATAGGATTGCTTTCTGTACCCTGTTTTGGAGGCAGTGAAATAACACATAATTAAAGATCCACACAAATAAACTGTGGAATTGGATTATCCACTATCGGCCCGAACCGTCACTTGTCCATGTTCTCTAGGGATGCTGCCTGACCCACTGAGTTACTCCAGCATTGTGTCCTTTTATGGATTACCCATTTGCCGTTTCCGAATGAAGTTAAACTGAAAGAGCACTATAAATAATCCTTGGACCGGAAATTATAAGTGTGTGTCTTATTCTGTTTCTTACAAAATAAAATGTGAAAAATGTATAAAACTTGGTGAAGTATCAAGGTTTGATTTGACGTTTATTTGTATCTGTTCGGTATGAATATTACAAAGCATAACTTGGAAAAAATTATTGTTGCACTTGTCCATCAATCAACTAATGTTATGTATATATTCCCTTTAATATGGTCATGCATTTCGAGGCTATTTACATGTTTGACACAGAGCCACAAAGAGCTAATGAGGACAGATGGAGATGTGTTTTAAGGAACATATAAAAGTGGAAAAGAAGGCAGAGGGACGTTTAAGTGAAGGTTAATAGTTGAAGAGTAAGACTTGTGAATTCACAAGTAGCTGGGAGGGGCAAGGCCGTGAGGTATTAAAAAAAACAAGGATAGAGATTTAAAATCCATGTGTACGTTGAAAAGAGAGCCAAAGTAAAACAGCAAGTCTAGGGGTTATGGGATAAGAGGACTTTGAGCAAGTCACAACATGGGAAGCACAGTTTGGGATGCACTTACATTTTTGGAATGTTCAAGAAGTCATGTTGTACATAACAAGAATGTATTAGAATGGTGAGGTCCACAGGTAAGGGAAGAGCATTTTGGTGGCAGATGAGCAAAGACAGTTGAGGAACTGGGTGATGTTACTGTATTGAAATTCATAAGTCTAGATCATTGTGTAGATTTCAATTTCGAAGATCATTTCTCATTACTTGCTCACTACATCAGCACAAAAGGCCATTCAGCCCTTTATGTAGGTATGTTACAAAACTTACCTTCAGCGGCGCTGCAGTTCTGTCACTGCCCGTGTGCGCGACTTTGGCGCCTTTGAGAGGGGGGAGGGTTTAAAATGCGGTATTTCTCCAGCCTATTCAAATCGATTTTGAACAGGCTGTTTAGATGCTGAAGAAAAATCGCTTCGACATCGGTTTTATTAAACTAATTTCAAACTGCACTGGATAATTTAATAGCAGGAGTAAATTAAAAAGCATCTTCTAAAGCCGTCAACGCCGACAACGTGGACGGATTTCACGTACGGGACAGGTAAAGGAAAGCCGTTTATTTTACATATAAACGTGCTTCTTAGGATGCCTTTAATCAAAATTTCACGTTGCGAAAATGTGATTATGTAAATATACGAACCGGCAGTATTTTTCCTGCCGATATGGGGTTTAAATTCACCGCAACCGCAACGTTCCAAACGATCGCGTTCCACAAAATCCCACTCGCAAGATGATTTAAATGGCCATTAATGTACGGGAATTAAACACTAAATTCCTTCCATTTGGCCTATAAATTCATGACAATGAGATTTTAAAATCATGTTATATTTGAAATTCTTGTGTGAATGTTATTTGGACACTTAGGCTATTTACAAATGTTAATCTTTTCTTAAGAAATTGATAGATGTTTAGATCTAGTAATTGAATTTTGTAATTAGCTACAATTAGGTAACTAACTAATTATATGCTTTAATTTCAGGTCATCCAAGTAAGATTGTTTCATATTTGTTTCAGAATGCTTCAATCTATAATAACTGAAAATTTCATTCAGTTCTCTTAATTTTTAAGAAAGTTATGGGCTTTTGACTGTCCTCGATCACAGCTTTTGAGTTAAGTCAATGGAAAAGCAATAGGGAACAAGATGCTAATTTCCGAGTATGCAAATGGCCAATACCTTTTTAATACTGAAGATATGAAAGTGAATTAGGTGTCAAATTAAACTTATTTTTATGCTTTATCAGATGGGATAAAATGCAGACTTGATTTTTAAAATCTCAAAATTTTGTAACATTGCTACTTTATGTCCATGACAGCCGTTAGAATAATCCTTTTACACCACTTACTTCCTTGTAACCAAGTCTACCTTGCTTGCCTGTCGACCACATCCTGACACCCCCTGCCCCAACCCCACTCAACTATGCTTTGGGTAACGCTCAGCTGGCATGTCTTTGGGATGTGGGAGGAAAGTGAATTACATAGAGGAAACCCATGCAATCTCAAGGAAAACATGCAAACTCCACACTACAATGATTGAATGTCAGGATTAAACCCTGCTCCATGAAATTAAACTTTGAATTTGACTATCCCAGGAGTAGTGACGTTATGCGGCTTGAATAGATACATAGATACATAGAAATTAGGTGCAGGAGTAGGCCATTCGGCCCTTCGAGCCTGCACCGCCATTCAATACGATCATGGCTGATCATCCAACTCAGTATCCCGTACCTGCCTTCTCTCCATACCCCCTGATCCCTTTAGCCACAAGGGCCACATCTAATTCCCTCTTAAATATAGCCAATGAACTGGCCTCAACTACCCTCTGTGGCAGAGAGTTCCAGAGATTCACCACTCTCTGTGTGAAAAAGTTTTTCCTCATCTCGGTCTTAAAGGATTTCCCCCTTATCCTTAAGCTGTGACCCCTTGTCCTGGACTTCCCCAACATCGGGAACAATCTTCCTGCATCTAGCCTGTCCATCCCCATAAGAATCTTGTACGTTTCTATAAGATCCCCTCTCAATCTCCTAAATTCTAGCGAGTATAAGCCAAGTCTATCCAGTCTTTCTTCATATGAAAGTCCTGACATCCCAGGAATCAGTCTGGTGAACCTTCTCTGCACTCCCTCTATGGCTATAATGTCCTTCCTCAGATTTGGAGACCAAAACTGTACGCAATACTCCAGGTGTGGTCTCACCAAGACCCTGTACAACTGCAGTAGAACCTCCCTGCTCCTATACTCAAATCCTCTTGCTATGAAGGCCAACATACCATTCGCTTTCTTCACTGCCTGCTGCACCTGCATGCCTACTTTCAATGACTGGTGTACCATGACACCCAGGTCTCGCTGCATCTCCCCATTTCCTAATCGGCCACCATTTAGATAATAGTCTGCCTTCCCGTTTTTGCTACCAAAGTGGATAACCTCACATTTATCCACATTATACTGCATCTGCCAAACATTTGCCCACTCACCCAGCCTATCCAAGTCACCTTGCAGTCTCCTAGCATCCTCCTCACAGCTAACACTGCCCCCCAGCTTAGTGTCATCCGCAAACTTGGAGATGTTGCTTTCAATTCCCTCGTCCAGATCATTAATATAAATTGTAAATAGCTGGGGTCCCAGCACTGAGCCTTGTGGTACCCCACTAGTCACTGCCTGCCATTGTGAAAAGGACCCGTTTACTCCTACTCTTTGCTTCCTGTTTGCCAGCCAGTTCTCTATCCACATCAATACTGAACCCCCAATACCGTGTGATTTAAGTTTGTATCCTAATCTCTTATGTGGTACCTTGTCGAAAGCCTTCTGAAAGTCCAGATACAACACATCCACTGGTTCTCCCCCATCCACTCTACCAGTTACATCCTCGAAAAATTCTATAAGATTCGTCAGACACGATTTACCTTTCGTAAATCCATGCTGACTTTGTCCAATGATTTCACCACTTTCCAAATGTGCTGCTATCCCATCTTTAATAACTGACTCTAGCAGTTTCCCCACTACCGATGTTAGACTAACTGGTCTGTAATTCCCCGTTTTCTCTCTCCCTCCCTTCTTAAAAAGTGGGGTTACGTTTGCTACCCTCCAATCCTCAGGAACTACTCCAGAATCTAAAGAGTTTTGAAAAATTATCACTAATGCATCCACTATTTCTGGAGCTACTTCCTTAAGTACTCTGGGATGCAGCCTATCTGGCCCTGGTGATTTATCGGCCTTTAATCCATTCAATTTACCCAACACCACTTCCTGACTAACCTGGATTTCACTCAGTTCCTCCATCTCCTTTGACCCGCGGCCCCCTGCTATTTCCGGCAGATTATTTATGTCTTCCTTAGTGAAGACGGAACCAAAGTAGTTATTCAATTGGTCTGCCATATCCTTGTTCCCCATGATCAATTCACCTGTTTCTGACTGCAAGGGACCTACATTTGATTTAACTAATCTTTCTCTTCACATATCTATAAAAACTTTTGCAGTCAGTTTTTATGTTCCCTGCCAGTTTCCTTTCATAATCTATTTTCCCTTTCCTAATTAAGCCCTTTGTCCTCCTCTGCTGGTCTCTGAATTTCTCCCAGTCCTCTGGTATGCTGCTTTTTCTGGCTAATTTGTACGCATCATCTTTTGCTTTGATACTATCCCTGCTTTCCCTTGTTATCCACGGATGCACTACCTTCCTTGATTTATTCTTTTGCCAAACTGGGATGAACAATTTTTGTAGTTCATCCATGCAGTCTTTAAATGCCTTCCATTGCATATCCACCGTCAACCCTTTTAGAACTAATTGCCAGTCAATCTTGGCCAATTCACGTCTCATACCCTCAAAGTTACCTTTCTTTAAGTTCAGAACCGTTGTTTCTGAATTAACAATGTCACTCTCCATCCTAATGAAGAACTCAACCATATTATGATCACTCTTGCCCAAGGGGGCACGCACAACAAGTCTGCTAACTAACCCTTCCTCATTACTCAATACCCAGTCTAGAATAGCCTGCTCTCTCGTTGGTTCCTCTACATGTTGGTTTAGATAACTATCCCTCATACATTCCAAGAAATCCTCTTCCTCAGCACCCCTGCCAATTTGATTCACCCAATCTATATGTAGATTGAAGTCACCCATTATAACTGTTTTGCCTTTGTTGCACGCATTTCTAATTTCCTGTTTGATGCCATCCCCAACTTCACTACTACTGCTAGGTGGCCTGTACACAACGCCCACCAGCGTTTTCTGCCCCTTAGTGTTTCGCAGCTCTACCCATACCGATTCCACATCCTCCAAGCTAATGTCCTTCCTTTCCACTGCGTTAATCTCCTCTCTAACCAGCAACGCCACCCCACCTCCTTTTCCTTTCTCTCTATCCCTCCTGAATATTGAATATCCCTGGATGTTCAGCTCCCAGCCTTGGTCACCTTGGAGCCATGTCTCCGTGATCCCAACTATATCATAATCATTAATTGCTATCTGCACGTTCAACTCATCCACCTTATTACGAATGCTCCTTGCATTGAGACACAAAGCCTTCAGGCTTGTTTTTACAACGCTCTTACCCCTTATACAATTATGTTGAAAAGTGGCTCTTTTTGATTTTTGCCCTGGATTTGTCTGCCTGCCACTTTTACCTTTCACCTTGCTACCTATTGCTTCCGCCCGCATTTTACACCCCTCTGTTTCTCTGCTCACCCATTTAAGAACCCCACCACCTCTTGTTCTCTGTTTATTATTGTTTTCTTCTTTCCCCCCTACATGTTGGGTCTGAGTGCTTTCCTTCTCTGCCTCCTGCCTCACACACTGTCTAATAGCATTCTCTATTTGAGTCCCTCCCCCCAACCATTCTAGTTTAAAGTCTCCCCAGTAGCCTTTGCAGATCTCCCCGCCAGGATATCGGTCCCCCTCAGGTTCAAGTGCAACCCATCCTTTTTGTACAGGTCGAACCTTCCACAAAAGAAGTCCCAATGATCCAGAAATTTGAATCCCTGCCTTCTGCACCAGTCCTTCAGCCACGCATTTATCCTCCACCTCGCTCCATTCCTACTCTCACTGTCGAAATACAGGAGGAATAATAATAATAATAGATTTTATTTATATAGCGCTTTTCAGGACTCAAAGTCGCTTTACAATTGAGAGTCAGGAATAAACAAAACAAAATAGAGCAGTAAGACAGAGGGGGGGGGAACATGGGACTAAGGGTATGCAGAGGTGAAGAGATGGGTCTTGAGGCGGGACTGGAAGATGGTGAGGGACTCAGAATTTCGGACCGGTTGTGGGAGGGAATTCCAGAGCCTGGGAGCTGCCCTGGAGAAGGCTCTGCCTCCAAAAGTGCAGAGGTTTGATTTCGGAGTGGAGAGGAGACCAGCTGATGTGGATCTGAGGGACCGTGAGGGTTGGTAGGGGGAGAGGAGGTCAATGAGATAAGGGGGGGCCAGGTTGTTGAGGGCTTTGTAGGTGAGGACCAGGATTTTGTAGGTGATCCGGTGGGAAATGGGAAGCCAGTGAAGTTCTTTGAGAACTGGGGTGATGTGGTGCCAGGATTTGGTGTGGGTAATGAGTCGAGCGGCTGCATTTTGGACCAGTTGGAGTCGTTTGATGCTGCTGGAATTGATTCCGAAAAGAAGAGAGTTACAGTAGTCCAGTCGGGAGGAGATGAAGGCATGGATGAGTCTTTCAGCAGCGGGGGGTGTGAGAGACGATCTGATTTTTGCAATGTTGCGGAGGTGAAGAAATGATGTTTTGACAACATGGCGGATGTGAGGCTCAAGGGAGAGGGTTGAGTCAAGGATCACGCCAAGGTTGCGTGCCTGAGGAGATGGGGAGACAGTGGCGCCGTCGATAGTGAGAGTGGGGTTGTTAATTTTAGTGAGTGTTGATTTGGAGCCAATGAGGAGAAATTCTGTTTTGCTACTGTTTAATTTAAGGAAGTTGAGTTGCATCCAAGATTTGATGGCTGATAGGCAGGAGTTGATATGGGAGAGAGGGGGGTGGTGGGGGGACTTGGTGCTGAGATAGATCTGGGTGTCATCAGCATAGCAGTGGAAGTCCAGGTTGAAGTGACGGAGTATATGCCAAGGGGGAGGATGTAGATGATGAAGAGGAGGGGACCAAGAACGGAGCCTTGGGGAACGCCTTGAGTGACAGTGGCTGTGGCAGAGGTGTGGTTATGGAGAGAGATGAAGTGGGATCGGTTGGAAAGGTAAGAACGGAACCAGCTGAGTGCAGAACCTTCAATGCCAAGGTCCCTAAGTCTGTTGAGCAGGATGTTGTGGTTGACGGTATCGAAGGCTGCACTCAGGTCGAGGAGGATGAGGATATTGAGGGAGCCAGAGTCAGCAGAGGTAAGGAGGTCATTGAGGACTTTGAGGAGAGCAGTTTCTGTGCTATGGAGGGGGCGAAAGCCAGATTGGAGGGGTTCGAATAGGTTATACGCGAGGAGGTGGGAATGAAGTTGTGACGCGACGATGCGCTCCAGGGTTTTTGAAAGAAAGGGGAGGTTTGAGATGGGGCGGTAGTTAATGAGAGAGGAGGGATCAAGACCAGGTTTCTTTAAGATTGGCGTGACAGCAGCAGTTTTGAAAGCAGAGGGGACAATTCCTTGGGACAATGAGGAGTTGAAAAGATTAGTGAGGTAGGGGCAGAGAGCAGGGAGGCAGGACTTCAGCAGGGGAGTGGGGAGAGGGTCAAGGGAGCAGGTAGTGGGTTTGGAAGAGCTGATGAGTTTGGAGATTTCAGTAGGGGTGACCGGGTCAAACTGGGAGAGGAAACAGTGAGGGGGAGGGGTATGGAGATCAGCGGAGATGTTGAAAGGAGGGGCCTTGGTAGGTGGTGGAGTAGATGCTGGGGAGTCGGGTACAGGGGATAGGGATTGATAGATGGTGCTAATTTTATCAGCAAAAAAGTGGAGGAATGAGTTGCAGAGATCCGGAGTGGAGGTAGGGAGAGTGATGGCTCGAGGCTTGAGGAGGTTGCAGACTGTGGAGAAGAGGGTTCTGTGGTTTAGGCAGGGGTCAGTGAGTATGGAGGAGAGGTATGCAGATTTAGCAGCAATGAGGGCATCTTTGTAGGCAGTGAGGTGGAGTTTGTAAGCTTCATGGTGGACTGTGAGAGGTGATTTCTTTATGAGTCGTTCAAGTCGGCGACCAATCTGTTTCAGCTTACGAAGTGCAGGTGTGTACCAGGGTGAAGATTTATTAAAAGTTACAGTTCTTGTTTTGAGGGGAGCCAGAGTGTTAAGGGAGGTAGACAAGGTGGAATTGAGATGGTTTGTGAGATCATCAGGTGAGATGTGGGTTGAGTCCAGGGGGAGAGTGGTGGAGAGCAGGTCAGAGAGATGGTGAGGATCGATAGATTTTAGATTACGGAAGGTGATTTCTCGGAGGAAGAGGGGGCGAGGTGTCGGAGAAGGGATGGTGAACCGTATGAGCTTATGATCCGAGAGGGGGAAGAGGCATGGATGGAGGTCGAGTACCGGTTGATTTGTGGAGCAGACCAGGTCAAGGATGTGACCTTTGTCATGAGTGGGAAAGGTGACGTGCTGAGTGAGAGAGAAGTTGTCGAGTAGAAAAGCGAATTCAGATGCGAACTTGCAGGTGGGGGAGTCCATATGAATGTTTAAGTCACCAAGTAGCAGCAGACGTGTGGTGAGAGATGAGACAAGTGTGAGGAATTCAGTGAAATCAGATAGGAAGGAGGGGTTTGGTTTAGGTGGCCGGTAAATGAGGATGACTGTCATGGAGGAAAGGGCTTTGAAGGCAAGGAATTCAAATGATGCTACTGGGGGGAGGGGGAGTTCAACGATAGGAAAGTTCTGGTTGTAAATAACAGCGAGGCCACCTCCATGGCGGGAGGGGCGGGGTTTGGAAATATAATTAAACCCAGATGGGGATGCTTGGTTGAGGGAGAAGAAGACAGGTTGTATCTGCATTTCCAGAGTTGGCACTGTTTCCGTAACTAGAATGTGAAGCCAATGGCTGTGGCATTGTGTTCCCTGATACTAAGACAGATAACTCATGTCTTTGAAAACCCTGTAAAGCTGTTGGTTGGTATTTTGCTTTCTTGGGATAACGCATAGTTGGTTTCATCGAAGATCAGTGAAATCAACACTAAACATAATGTCACGGGTAACATGGCAACATTTGTGTGGCATGTTTTTGGGCTCTATATGGTAATGCAGTTTGAAAAGGTTTGAAGCACTGGAAATCTAAATCTTTGCTCTTGGGAAACATTCAAAGGAGCAGCAGAATAATGATGCAGTGACACTGCCGGTAGAAAACAAATGTGCCGACTTCCAAAGCATCTGAAAATACTATAACATTTTAATATCTTTATTATAAAATTTGTGCCTATAAGACTTTCATTTGGAGCGGGCTATAATTTGCTGTGAAATCTTGTGATAGAGCCAACCTTTGTGTGCTCCAGAGAAATCCACATGGAGATGATTAAGAAATGTGTATTCACTTTTTGTCCATATTTTGGAATACTTTGGCTAATTTTATAGGAAGCATTAGCATTGATTTATTTTAAAATGTGTATATTAAATCGTGACGGTTTTCAGGATATCCTTATAATGGATTATGAATCCAAAAATGAGAAGGAAAATAATAAAAACTCTTCTTGCTGGGAAGAATTTGGGACTTGACAACTTGCACTGATAGTTTAGATTAATTTATTAATTGTCACGTGTACCGAGGTACAGTGAAAAGCATTTTAATGATTGGATCCCAATGGTTGCTTCAGGGAAGCAGCTTTGAATGGGACCAAAGGGCAACTGACTGAGGGATTATTCAGTTTAAGTTAATTGGTATTGTCTACTAAAGAGGACATCATTTTATGACCTTTTGTTTTACATTATTATGCAAACTTAAGATTTATTTGTTTCGTTTTTAGTTTAGAGATACAGTGCGGAAACAGGCCCATCGGCCCACCGAGTCCGCACCGCCCGCAGATCCCCGCACATTAACTCGCACGAGGGGCAATTTACACTTATACCAAGTCAATTAACCTTCAAACCAGTATGTTTTCGGAATGTGGAAGGAAACCAAAGATCTCGGAGAAAACCCACTCGGGTCATGGGGAGAACGTACAAGCTCTGTACAGACAGCACCAGTAGTCTGGATCGAACCCGGGCTTCTGGTGCTGCAAGCGCTGTAAGGCAGCAACTCTACCGCAGTGCCACCGTGCCGCCCATTTGCTTGAACTTTGTTCACCATAATTTGTTACTATCTTTATAGAATAACACCGTCTGTAATTTAAGTTAAACTTCACATAGTCTATGATAACTAAGTCAATCTTTGGGAAAGAAAAGTAGAACATCACATACATAGAAGATCCAGTGTAGATTACAAAATCATTTTCTTATTACATTACTGTGTTCTCACTGTCATGCAAATATGGGACCTTGTGTCTCCTAAAAATGAGGCTGCCAAAGCCTTTTGAGGAGGAAGATATGAGCATGGACCTAAGCTTGATACTGCAACAGTCTGAAATTCACAGTGGTCTTCGAGCATGATGTCAGTAAATGCCGATCACGTCATCTCATGGATAATAAAGGTATAATGATGTGCATTTGTAACAAGGCAACAGAGAGTGATGGACTTAGCGCAGTCCATCATGGGTACAACCTCTCCTTCGAGAGTATCAAAATGAGGCACTGATTCAAGAAGACAGCATCTATCGTCCAGGATCCCCATCATTCAGGCCAGGTCCTCTTCTCACTTCTACCGTTGGTCAGGAGGTACAGAAGGTTGAATTTGCATACCACCAGGTTCAGTTACAGCTGCTTTCCTACACCTATCCAGTTCTCACAACCCTATTCCTACCTCGATAACAGAACATTGCGACCCACCTCTTGCACAACCATGGACTTATATTTTGTATTGTATATTACACTAATGCCTTTTATTTTGCATAATCTTCTTTCTTCTAGAAATTTCATGTGTAATTTATATATATTTTGTATTTGTCCTGGTCTATGTGCCTGTGATACTGCTACGAGTAAGCTTTTCATTGTACATGTGCATATGACAATAACCTTGACTGAACTTCACTCTAGAGCTAAGTGCACTTTCATGTCATATATTTTGAAATTATTTTTCTTTTAAAGTTGTGGCAAGTTTGCAGAGGTTCTTGAAACCATTCCATCAAGCTGAATGATTGAACTGAAGATTTAACTCTTAATTCGAAAGCGAGCTGTTTACATTAATAAAAAAATCCATCAAATATTATGTGCCATTCACTGCCCCCGAAGTTAGTTTATTGTGAAGAAAGGGAGAAACTTTAGCATTTGGTGCTATCAGTTTGAATTTTGATGTTCAAATGGAAGCATTATTTCAGTGAAAATGGAGAAATGATCATGAACTTGACGTAACTTGAGCAAGTTAACTGGTCTTGGAGTTGCTGATTAATGGCATATTCTGTGCTAGTTAAATTTATCTGCTTTCAGAATTCAAAGAATTTAGAGCTTATTGGCACGCATAGATCACAGATTTGTGCTTTTAAATTATAGAAGATTCACGTATTTGACTTTGGAGGTTTATGGACTATTACTAATAATAATAATAAATTTTATTTATGGGCGCCTATACAAAAGTCTCAAGGACACCTTACAAAATTTAACAAAGAAACATATAATCAGGGTAAAATAAGTTATAAAGACATCACCAATACACAAATTAAAGACAGAATTCGATCCAAAAAAATGTGTAAAAAAATTCAGAAACACAATGTGAAGAGAGAGCAGCGGCAGCTAAACCGCGCCAGCGTCCACTCTCCCTTCCGACCGCCATCTTGGACACAGACTAACATAGACACTACACACAAAAATCATCCCCCCACAATGGTTACCATTATGGGGGAAGGCACAATGTCCGGTCCCCGACCCCAGTTCTCCAAAAGTCGGGCCTATTGAGGCCTCCGCTATTGCCTCTACGGAGGCCCGATGTTCCTGGCCGTTCTCACCGGGTGCTATTGCCCCGGCGTCGGGAGACTCCTCTCAGCGGCTGGGCCACCTGGAATGGCCGCATTCCTTACCGGAGGCCGCGGCTTCCGAAGCCGACAAGGCCGCGCTGGTTTGGAGCTCCCAGGCTCCCGATGTTGAGGTCGGCGCCGCCTGCTCCTCTCCGCAGACCCGCAGCCCGGAGGTGTCGAACTCGGCGGTCACAGCTCACCGGAGCTCCAGCGCGTCGATCCAGCGCGGCGACCCAGGCAAGGCATCGCCCGCTCCACTCCGCGACAGCGCTCCAGCGCTGTGCCGCCACCGAAGCCGAGGTGCTGGGCGGTCCCCGCCAGGAAACGGCGCTCCATGCCCGCTGGTAGGCCACGAGGACGGGTCGACGGGGCAGCCCGGAGAAAAAGCTAGAATATAGTTACCCCCATTCACCTTACATTTAAAAGCAGATTACTCCAACAGACAAGACACTGGACTCACTGAAACTATTAAAAAAAGTGAGTTAAACGGACGGCTGCTGATTAGCAGCCTTTCCCCAACATGGCTCCTCCACCGCAAGGCTTTGTTCTGACAGGATACCGGTAGTGAGATTTGTCATAGCCAAATATTTTCTAATACTGTAGATAGACACAAAAAGCTGGAGTAACTCAGTGGGTCAGACAGCATTTCGAGAAAAGGAATTGGTGACGTTTTGGGTTGAGACCCTTCCACATTTTCTAATATTGTGATGTCTACCAAATGGCATTGCATTTTTCATACAAATGTTTTGAATCTTTTCAAGTAATTGAGTACCATCTAAAAGCATCTTATAAGCATCTGGATAAGCAGGGTCTGATTAGGAAAGTCAACATGGATTTGTGCCTGGAAGGTCATGTTTGACTAATCTTCTTGAATTTTTCGAAGAGGTTACTAGGGAAATTGATGAAGGTAAAGCAGTGGATGTTGTCTATATGGACTTCAGTAAGGCCTTTGACAAGGTTCCTCATGGAAGGTTGGTTAAGAAGATTCAATTGTTGGGTATTAATGGTGGAGTAGCAAGATGGATTCAACAGAGGCTGAATGGGAGATGCCAGAGAGTAATGGTGGATGGCTGTTTATCAGGTTGGAGGCCGGTGACTAGTGGGGTGCCTCAGGGGTCTTTGTTGGGTCCACTGTTGTTTGTCATGTACATCAATGATCTGGATGATGGTGTGGAAAATTGGATTAGTAAGTATGCAGATGATACTAAGATAGGTGGTGGTGTGGATAATGAAGTAGATTTTCAAAGTCTACAGAGAGATTTAGGCCATTTGGAAAAGTGGGCTGAAAGATGGCAGATGGAGTTTAATGTTGATAAATGTGAGGTGCTACATCTCGGCAGGACAAATCAAAATAGGACGTACATGGTAAATGGTAGCGAATTGAGGAATGCGGTTGAACAGAGGGATCTAGGAATAACTGTGCATAGTTCCCTGAAGGTGAAATCTCATGTAGATAGGGTGGTAAAGAAAGCTTTTGGTGTGCTGGCCTTTATAAATCAGAGCATTGAATATAGAAGTTGGGATGTAATGTTAAAATTGTACAAGGCATTGGTGAGGCCAATTCTGGAGTATGGAGTACAATTTTGGTCGCCTAATTATAGGAAGGATGTCAACAAAATAGAGAGAGTACAGAGAAAATTTACTATAATGTTGCCTGGGTTTCAGCAACTATGTTACAGAGAAAGGTTGAACAAGTTAGGACTTTATTCTTTGGAGCACAGAAGGTTAAGGGGGGACTTGATAGAGGTCTTTAAAATGATGAGCGGGTTAGACAGAGTTGACGTGGATAAGCTTTTCCCATTGAGAGTAGGGAAGATTCAAACAAGGGGACATGACTTGAGAATTAAGGGACAGAAGTTTAGGGGTAACATTAGGGGGAACTTCTTTACTCGGAGAGTGGTACTGTGGAATGAGCTTCCAGTGGAAGTGGTGGAGGCAGGTTCGATTTTATTCTTTAAAAATACATTGGATGGGTATATGAACGGGAAAGGAATGGAGGGTTATGGTCTGAGTGCAGATAGATGGGAATAGGGGGAAGTAATTATCTTTTTTTAAATAAATAAATAAATAAATAAAAATAGTGTTCGGCACGGACTTGAAGGGCAGAGATGGCCTGTTTCCGTGCTGTAATGGTTATATGGTTATAAAAGGATAATCTGGAATCTTTTCCTCGCCCACCTAAAACATGATTGTTTCCAATTTAATTTAGATTATGTTTATAACATGTGGCTGAATCTGTAGGTAGTTTATTCTTTGACTCTATTATTAACCTTAAAAATAAATATGGCATTTGATTCCGTAACAGCCCGTCTGACATATTGTTCAGTCATTCTATGATGGTTCATTTTGGAAAAGACAGAATATTAGACGTGTTGCGATGGTAAGTTGTGTATATGATGCACAGTTGGGGTTGTTTGGGTAGACAATTATGACTCAAGAAACTTGCTATTGAGAAAAGCACCCTCGATAGGGTGGTGCGGAAATAAGCGGAAATTACATTGGTTATTCAGTTCTCTGCCTTGATTAACAATTGAAATGGAACTATGAATATGTATTTAATATTTACTATCGAATGCTAATGCATGAATCTGGTGGTTCACCCCAGGTACCTTGGGTTAATACCATCTGAGTTGTGGCATTGTAGTGTAAATAATAATTTGTGCATTTAAATACACGTATCGCCATTAGAGCAAACCTTTCAAATTACTAACAAATTTGTGTTCTTCTTTGTGCAAATTCTTCTTCTCTGCATTGTTACCAATTAATTCTAGTGTTACTGATCAGCCGTAGTTTGAATATCGGAGTGGCTAGATGCAGACGTCAATCTATTTCAAGAGTCAAAGCTATCCCATTTGGCATGTGTTGTTTTCTCTATTTCCTGCTCCACCCAGTTGATGCCACCCTAAAATTGCCACTGTTATTATGGTTGGTGGCTTGCAATTTGCAGTGGGGCCATCCATCGACAAAGCTAGATTGAGACGGTCGAACCTCATGTATAGAGAGAGGGCCTTTCAATCCAATGGAAAAAAATTGAGACAATTCTTATATCATTGTGGGCTTACAAGTTACAAGCGCCCAGAATGACAATGTTATGGAGTACTGCAGTGTGATCACCGGTTATTTAAAGTATCTTACATCTAATTAGCCAAAGTAAAAAATAACTTTGGCTTGAACACCATTTCTAGCTTTACTGGTTACTTTTCTGTAATTAATTATGCATGGTTTTTTTTTTAAGTTATAGTATAATCTGTAGTTCTGAATGGGGAAATTGTAGATGTATGTATGCATTCTAATTGTACAATTAACCAATATGGTGCCATTTACCAACATAGTTCCAGCAACTAATATGTTGCCTGACCCACTGAGTTACTCCAGCCCTTTGTCTTATTTTTGGTAAACTAGCATCTGCAGTTCCTTGTGTCAAAAAATATGTTGACTCTGTAGCTGGGTGTATTTCAATGTGGAACAATTGCCAATTAAATCAGATGTTCTATTTGAATGAATAGTTCATAATTTTTGACAGGTCAGTTTATCCAAAAATAATATTATTTGGGGTTAAATTCATAAGTTTTTTTTTTTTAAAGGTCAGCAGTAAATTCAACTGAATCCTGAATGCTGGGAAGCTTTGGTAGGATGGAATTCAGGGATAACATGTGGCATAGTTAAATGTCTCCATTTTTATCTATGTAGAGAAATGATGGCCTGGTTCATATTTATAATGCTTAGAGCATGGTGACCAGACATGTCTTCACATTCTCCTGAGAGAGGTCCAGAAACATAGAATAAACAGCAGGGACAAAAACTAGAAAGGGAGGGTTGGACAGAACATTGCTCTTCAATCCCTTCAGGCAATCAAAACCAGATCAGAAGACGAGATTGAATATGTGGTATTAACTGTTTCACAACTTGCCGTACCATCTTATACGGTTTGATCAGTGCTCTGGTTTAAAGCTAGCCCAGATCTCTCTTGCATGCTACAAAGAGACTGCATATACAACACACACGGGCAACGCATTCGAGAGACCCAGTATGAAAGATAAACTGATGAAAATCCAATCTATCCGTGCACTTTGACTTACCCTGGTCTGCATCAATCAGCCAATGCTATTTCAGAGAGTGTATTACAAAGCAGTCATTGTTACTCCAGAGTGTGACCAAATGCAAACTAGAGGAACAACACCTCGTGTTCCATCTGTGCAGTCTACAACCCAAAGCCATGAATATCGAATTGTTCAATTTCAAGTAATTCATACCAGTTTGTCTCCCCTCATATCTCTCCTGGCCCTCTCACACACACCCTTCTTCCCACAACACCCCCCCCCCCTCCCCCAACTACTCATTTGCCCATCACCCACACATCTCTCCCACTGGATTCCCTTCCAGTCCCCCCTTCTCAGTTCTCCATTCTCTCCGTTGCTCCCATCCCTCCTTATTTAGTTCCACCCTTCACCTTCCTTTCCTGTCTGAGTACAGAATCTGCAGCCCTTTGTTCTCTACTGATCACCTCTTGACCTCTGTCACCATCCCCTCCCCCCCCCCCGCCCCCCTCCCTTCACCGCCTAACAGTGATCTGTCATTCATCCTTTTCTCACCTGAATCCACCTATCACTTGCTCATGTTTGTCCAATCCCCCTAACTCTTTACATCGGCCAATTCATCTCTACTCTTTCAATCCAGATAAAAACCCTGGACCGAAGCATTGACTGTCCATTTCCCTCCATGGATGCTGCCTGACCGACTGAGTTCCTCCAGCAGCTCTGTTTTTTATGTTCAGCATTATGCTTTGTTCAAATCTGTGTTCCATTGTGGC
Source organism: Malacoraja senta (assembly GCA_038087875.1). Taxonomy (NCBI): domain Eukaryota; kingdom Metazoa; phylum Chordata; class Chondrichthyes; order Rajiformes; family Rajidae; genus Malacoraja; species Malacoraja senta. The sequence continues at coordinate 139,359,776 of CM075978.1, forward strand.
ACGTTCTCATGGTCAGTTCTGATCATTCTTTAAGTAACCTGTGCAAAGATTTTTGTTGTTGTCATATCTATTGAATTTTTATCCTTGCTCTTTCGCCTAGAATTGTAATCAATATTATTTCAGACAGCTGTGATGCTATGTTTTAAATAATGTTCAGTTGTAGTAGGGGGATTTTCCAAAGTGATGGCAGTAGTTCAAGGATTGTTGTGTCAAGGACTCTTCATCAGAAGATATACTCAAAATGCTGGAGTAACTCAGTGGGCTGGGAAGCATCTTTGAGGAAAAGGAATAGGTGAGGTTTTGGGTCAGAACTCTTCTTCAGACTCTTCATCAGAACTCCAGTTGATTTAATTTGAACCAATCACTCTGGTTGCCTCCCCTCAAATTGAGAAAAGTTGATTCCGCTGTGGGGGATGTTCATGTTAAATACTATCGTGTATTGTGTTCCTTTTTTTATTCCTATGGCTGTATGGTAACTCAAATCTCACTGTACCAATTGGTGCATGTGACAATAACTGTAACTTGAACTTGGTCCTCTTGCATTGATGTTGCCTGACCTGCTGAGTGCTTCCAGTTTTCTCTAGGCAGGCCTTGAAGTGCTGGAGGTACAGAACAGGTCAGGCAGCATCTAGAGAGGGTATGTGCAAATGGATGTTTCAATAGACGATAGGTGCAGGAGTTGGCCATTCGGCCCTTCGAGCCAGCACCACCATTCAATGTGATGATGGCTGATCATCCCCAATTAGTACCCTGTTCCTGCCTTCTCCCCATATCCCCTGACTACGCTATCTTTAAGAGCCCTATCTAGCTCTCTCTTGAAAGTATCCAGAGAACCGGCCTCCACAGCCATCCGAGGCAGAGAATTCCACAGACTCACAACTCTGTGTGAAAAAGTGTTTCCTCATCCCCGTTCTAAATGGCTTACCCCTTATTCTTAAACTGTTCACTGGTTCCGGACTCCCCAACATCGGGAACATGTTTCCTGCCTCTAGCGTGTCCAAACCCTTTATAATCTTATATGTTTCAATAAGATTCCCTCTCATCCTTCTACATTCCAGAGTATACAAGCCCAGCCGCTCCATTCTCTCAGCATATGACAGTCCCGCCATCCCAGGAATTAACCTTGTAAACCTACGCTGCACTCCTGCAATAGCAAGAATGTCCTTCCTCAAATTAGGGGACCAAAACTGCACACAATGCTCCAGGTGTGGTCTCACTAGGGCCCTGTACAACTGCAGAAGGACATCTTTGCTCCTATGCTCAACTGCTCTTGTTATGAAGGCCAACATGCCATTCGCTTTCTTCACTGCCTGCTGTACCTGATGCTTACTTTCATTGGCTGATGAACAAGGACCCCAGAGCACGTTGCACTTCCCCTTTTCCCAACTTGACACCATTTAGATAATAATCTGCCTTCCTGCTTTTGCTACCAAAGTGGATAACCTCACATTTATCCACATTAAACTGCATCTGCCATGCATCTGTCCACTCACCCAAACTGTCCAAGTCACCCTGCATTCTCATAGCATCCTCCTCACAGTTCACACTGCCACCCAGCTTTGTGTCATCTGCAAATTTGCTAATGTTACTTTGATTGCCTTCATCTAAATCATTGATGTATATTGTAAATAGCGGCGGTCCCAGCACCGAGCCATGTGGTACCCCACTAGTTGCTGCCTGCCATTCTGAAAGGGACCTGTTAATCCCTACTGTTTGTTTCCTAGTCTGCCAACCAATTTTCTATCCATGTCAGCACTCTACCCCCAATACCATGTGCCCTAATTTTGCCCACTAATCTCCTATGTGGGACCTTATCAAATACTTTCAGGTCAGGACCCTTCAGACAAACGTTGGTTCCGTCTCCAGATGCTGCCTGGCCTGCTGAATTATTCCACCACTTTGTGTTTTGCTCAAGATTTCAGCATCTGCAGTTTCTTGTGTCTCCAGCATTCTGGGTCATTGTTTGCTCACTTGTTCCTTTGTTTATTCATTACTGGGATGGGAGTGGGCCATTTCATCCCTCAGATCTGTCTTGCTATTCAGTTTTACCATAACTGACCAATACGTCAGTTTGGAAAGATGCATCCTTATTTCACATTCCTCTATCCGTCTGAAGTCCAAGATTAATCCAGCATATACAGTCTGTTCAGAGAGCACATTCCAGATGTTGTCAACCTTTTGAGTGGAAGGTCTGGACTGAAGGAGCTTTCCAAAGTGGTAGCAGAGTTTAGGAATCATAATTATTTATTTGCCTGCCTTCCTTTTTATTTGTTCTGTCTAAAGATAATTTTTTTTCTTTTAAACCTAGAAGTTGTGAAATCACTCAGAACTAAGAGATCTGATTTAAAGAATGTGTTCCTTGGCTCTGGATTTCATTAGCAGAGAAAACAGCCCCTCTCGCAAAAAAGACAAACAGCTGGAAGAACAGCAGGTCAGGCAGCATCTGGGGAGAGCAGTGGACAAACCATCCATTTGTCTGAATGGTTCTGACCTGAAACCATGTCTATTTCACTTCACTCCATGTCTGTCTATTTCACTCCACAGAGGCTGCCTGACCTGCTGATTTCCTCCAGCACTTTTTTTGCTTCAAGATTCAATCATCTTTTCAAACTGCCTCCCTGCATTACTGCATTAATTCATTTTAAATATCATGGTAATATCAAGCAACAGCTTTCTAAATCTATACTAACTAAATTCATGCAATCTCTCAATTTCTAACATTTTTAACTGCTATAATTATGGCAAATACTAACTGTTTCTCTTGCTAAGCCAACATGTCTTTGCTTTAGTTTAACGCCCAAGCTGAATGTAACTTCCAGATGGGTTCCCACCTAGGCTCTGTCCAAATTAACACAAAATACTAATTATTGAATTACAATAATCTCAAATAAATGGCACCATTGAATTTAGTTTAGCTTAGTTTAGAGATATAGCATGGAAATGGGTCCATGCCGACCAGCAATCACTCGAAAACTAGTTCTATCCTACAGACCGGGGACAATTTACAGAAGCCAATTAGCCTACAAACCTGAGCGTCTTTGGAATGTGGGAGGAAACCAGAGTACCCAGAGAAAACCCACGCAGTCACAGGGAGAAAGTACAAACTTCGTACAGACATCACTTTCGTACAGACATCCGTCAGGGTTGAACCCAGGTCTCTGGCACGGTAAGGCAGCAAGTCTATTGCTGCACCTCTGTATCGCCCTTTGATTACTCTTACTCCTTGCATCCATCCACTAGCGTTGTGATTTTGATATCTGAAAGTCCAACGGTTTCCTCTGGGTGCTCTCGTTTCCTCATGTATCCCAAAGATGTATGAGATGGATTTAATTGGCCTCTGTAAATTGCCCCTGATGTACAGGGAATGGATGCAAGGGCGGGATAACATAAAAACTAGTTTGAACTGGTGATCAAAGGTTGGTGTAGTCTCGATGGGCCGAAGGTCCTGTTTCCATGCTGTATCACTAAACTAAACTAAATCTCGCTCCAGTGTTCTGGTACTTACTGGATGTCATTGAGCCACACATAGTACTATTTTTTAAATGTTATTTTCTTCAAAAAAGCTATTTTTGTCAATTTGAGTATGGGTAGACTTTTCAATGTGTGCTTGAGCAGTCTCCAGTGAGTTTTGGAACTCCATTGTCAAGTGTCCTGATATCAGCACTGTGTCACTAAATTGTGAGTGAGGTAAATATAGCACAGTGTTCTCATCAGATTCATTTACCATGATTGTTGTGTAGAACTTTGAGCTCTAGACACAAAATGCTGGAGTAACTCAGTGGGACAGGCAGCGTCTCTGGAAAGAAGGAATGGCCGATGTTTCGGGTCAAGACCCTTCTTCAGCTCTAGTTGATATGGGTTGAAACTTTCACTATGCACTGGATGTGGACTTGATGTTGGGAGGACCATAGAGACACAAATTGTAATAAAAAAGAACTGCAGATGCTGGTTTATACCAAAAATGGACACAAATTGATGGAGTCGCTCAATGGGTCAGGCAGCATCTCTGTAGAAAATGGATGGGTTACATTTTGGGTCTGGACCCTTCTTCAGGAGTTTGAAGGAAGGTCCTGATCCAAAATGCCTCTCCATTTTCTCCAGAGATGCTGTCTGACCATCTGAGTTTCTCCAGCATTTTGTGTCTTCGAGAGACACAAATGTGGATCATGACTGGAAGTGAGTTTTAATTTTTCGATTGGTGTAATTTCAGAGGAAATAATTGGTATCCCAATTTACTTCTGATAAAATCCATTTTTGATCACACAGATCTTAAACAAACAATGCTCTGTGATCCAATTGCTCTGTTCTTATCCAAAATACTATAAATTATAAGGAAAACAACACCCGCTGATTCTCTCCACAAAACTTCAAGAAATAACTTTTAATTACTTTCCTTAAGCTATTACTCTTATTTGACTGCTGCTTTATTTTTTAACTTTAATTCATGCTTTATCCTTATCATTGTCGCTGTCTTTCTTATATGTTATTTTTCCACATGTGTCTGATCAAGTGTGTATTTTGCCTCCAACTCCTGTTCCATCTAAATCTCTTCCCACTGCCCTATTGGCTCTTTCTCAAATGACGAATAGAATAATTTGTTTAAGAAGGAACTGCAGATGCTGGAAAATCGAAGGTAGACAAAAATGCTGGAGAAACTCTATGGAGTGAAGGAAATAGGCAACGTTTCGGGTCGAGACCCTTCTTCAGATAGTCAATAGAATAATTTGTGTGTTTTTACAGGATCTGCCATCACATAATGTAGACTAAGAAGTATGTGCAGGAGTTTTGTTCTATTAAATGAACCATTAACTAACAAATACAGGTAGTTGTGCTATAATGTATCCTTCCATTGGATATAATGCGACTAATGAGTAAGGTGATGCTATTTGTGTTACACAGGCCGAATGGGTTATAATGCAATTTCGATCACAAACTTGATAACCTCCAGACAGGGCTCTCGCTTAACTTTTTTCCCCTGTTGCCAGCCGGGCAACCTTGGCAGCTTTTTAGGTTGCCAAATGACAGTTTAGGTGGTCATTTAAGATGGCTTGTATGACGCGTGCGATAATGTGCTCGGACAAAGTACGTAGTTACCAGTCGGAATTATACTCAATGAAGCATTCACATATTATTTCTGCTTCAAATAGTCACAAACTAAACATATTCACCAATCAAGACAATAAAGGCATATCTATCTATCTATATATCCCACAATGACATGCAACAAAATTATAAGACAGTATCTCAACTCTTTTTACACATTGCAATGAATGCAATTTCTATTAGTTCTTTCCACTTCCAAACAAAAATGTGGTTGGATTATTCAGCGTATGATCAACCTGTGTCAATAAATCCTGGACCATGGTAACATATATGCATACGTATAGTTGTGAATGTTGCTCATTAAATAACTACAGTACTGATACTCCATATTAAGAGCATTGATTTGCCGTTAAAATGAATTCTGTAATAACGTGTCAACGGCAGCAGTGACAATCGAACACTGCGGTTTTAATGTTTCACATGTTCACAATTTAATTAAAACAAATAATAACATTGGGAATTAAAACACATTTGATTGCATTCCATTATCAAGCATAGTCAATGTTCGCTCTGAAGCCATTTCCAGCACAATAGGGTCAGGGAGGGGGGTGTGTGTGAATCAGTGCGGGGTGGATAGATGGCGGGGGTGGGGGGGGGGAGGGTAGAAGGCAGTCGGTGCAGAATGGATGGATTGAGGCAGGTGAATTAGTACGTGTTGGTTGGAGTAGGTAAAATTGTGAGGGGAGAGCACCGGGGATGTCAGTGGTGTTGAATGGGGGGGATTCAGTACGGGATGGATGGGGGTAGACAAAAGTGCTGGAGAAACTCAGCGGGTGAGGCAGCTTCTATGGAGTGAAGGAAATAGACAACGTTTCGGGTCGAGATCCTTCTTCAGACTGTTGCCCCCCATTCTTCTTGAATGGGAGGATCAGTACAGGATGGATGGGGGTGGGGAGATCAGCGCAGGATGACTGGGGGGGGGGGTCAGTACAGTGTGGATCGGAGGGTCTGTGCAGGATGAATGGAGATCATTACAGGATGAATGAGGGGAAGGTGCAGGGTAAATGGAGGGTGGGTCAGTACGGGATGAATGCGTGGATTAGTACAGGATGGATGGGGGATCAGTACAGGATGGATGGTGGAGAAGTGCAGGATGGATGGGAAAGGGGTAAGTAGAGGGCGAATTGGGGAACCAGTGTAGGATGGATGGGGGGGGGGGGGGTGGCAGGATAATCAATGCAAGGTGGATAGGGTGATCAGCGCAGGATGAATAGGTGGTGGGGGGGGGGGGTAGATGGGGAGGGGAGCACAGGGGATGTCAGTGAGGACTGAATAGAGGCGGAAATGGGGATCAATGCGGGATGGAGTGGAGGGGTCCCAGGATAAGGGGGGGTGGAGGGGGCGTACAAGAGAGAGAGAGAGATAGAGAGAGGGGGGCGAGGAGGGGAGGAAGGAAGGTCAGCGCTCCTCGGACAACATCGCCCCGCTGCCTTGGCCGTTGGGAACTCCTCGCCACCGCCTCCCTCCTCCGCCAGCCAACAGCAAGGTGTGGGGCCGGGCGGTGCAGCTCAGATATCCTATAGCTATAAGATCTTTGGTGCAGCTGCTTCAGACGAGTCGGAGCGAATGACGGGCCCCGCACAGCGGCTGCAGCGGCCGCGACAGCGGCTCCATCTCCTCCTCCTCCCGCCCCCCGCCCGCCCTGATAAGGGCCTCTGATTTACAAGCAGCGGCCCTTATCAGGGCGGGCGGGGTGCGGGAGGAGGAGGAGATGGAGCCGCTGTCGCGGCCGCTGCTGCCGCTGTTCGAGACCCGTCATTCGCTCCGACCCTTCGTCACCCCGCACCTAGTATCTTTGCCCGCACGACAACCGCCACCGACCCCGGGTGGGGGTTGGTGGGGCGGGGGGGTGAATCACCCTGGTGTGTGGGTCGGGGTCCGGGAGGGTGAATCACCCCGTGTTGTGGTGAGGGTCCGGTGAGATGTGAAGATGGGAATTTGAGTGCAGGATGGAAATTGGTTGTGAAGTTGATGTCAGTGAGTTCTGCATGGGTGCAGGAGGTAGGACTGCTGCAGTCGTCAATGTAGCAGTTCGGGAATAGGGCCAGTGTATGCCTGGAACAGGGATTGTTCAAAGTACCCTTCAAAGAGGCAGGCATAGCTAGGGACCATGCGAGTGCCCGTAGCTAAGCCTTGGATTTGGAGGAAGTGGGAGGTCAAAGGAGAAGTAGTTGAGGGTAAAGACCAGCTTTGCAAGGCAGAGGAAATTATTAGTAGACGGAGATTGGCTGGTTCTGCGGTCGAGGAGGAAACGGAGGGCTTTAAGACCTTCCTGGTTGGGGATGGAGGTGTAGAGTGACTGGACATCCATAGTGTAAATGACATAACAGACACAGGTCTGGAGTTTAAATCATCTTTAATCATAAGGTATAGTAGAGCAGTACAGTAGGTTGTTAATTCATTGCTACCGCTAACATGACTACCTAATGTAGGAAATGGGTGTTAATATAAAGTGTACAGTAAGGTGGAGTTAATGATGCTACACTACTCTGATTGGTTCACATGCAATAACCAATCTACACATAGTAAAGATGAGGGAGTGGGAGTCTGGAAAATGGAAGTCATTGAAGTCGTTTCTGTCCTGGGCCTCCTCCATTGTCAGAGTGATGCCCAGTACAAATTGGAGGAACAGCACCTCATATTTTGCTTGGGTAGCTGACACCCCAGCAGTATGAACATTGACTTCTCTAACTTCAAATAGCCCTTGCTTTCCCTCTCTCTCCATCCCCTTCCCTGTTCTCCCTCCAGTCTTACTGTCTCTGAACACATTCCATCTCTGTCCCGCCCACTCCCCTGACATCAGTCTGAAGACTGGGTCTCGACCTAAAACGTCACCCAATCCTTCTCTTCAGAGATGCTGCCTGTCCCACTGAGTTACTCCAACATTTTGTGTCTATTCGATTTAAACCAGCATCTGCAGTTCATCCTTACATCCTTGCCTTCATATTCTAATCCCCTCAAAATTTTACCATCCCAAGCAGCTTCTCCTCCGTAATAGCACCTCCGCTCACTTCTGCCCCTGACTCTCTTGAATTTCCAACACATTGCTGGTGCCTTCCACTGTGAAGACTGATAGAAACATAGAAAATAGGTGCAGGAGTAGGCCATTCGGCCCTGCGAGCCTGCACCACCATTCAATATGATCATGGCTGATCATCCAACTCAGTATCCTGTACCTGCCTTCTCTCCATACCCACTTATCCCTTTAGTCACAAGGGCCACATCTAACTCCCTCTTAAATATAGCCAATGAACTGGCCTCAACTACATTCTGTGGCAGAGAATTCCAGAGATTCACCACTCTCTGTGTAAAAAATGTTTTCTCATCTCAGTCCTAAAAGATTTCCCCTTTATCCTTAAAATGATGGAAAAAAACGTTTTTAATTCATCCGCCATTTCTTTGTTCTTCATTACTACTTTCCAGCATCATTTTCCAGCAGTTCAACGTCCATTCTTGCCTCTCTCTTGTTCTATATATATCAAACAAACTTTTGTGTTGGAAAGAACTACAGATGCTGGTTTAAATCAAAGGTACAACACAAAATGCTGGATTAACTCAGTGGGACAGGCAGCATCTCTGGAGAAAAGGTTCTTCAGACTGAAGAAGGGTCTCAACCCGAAATGTCACCCATTCCTTCTCTCCAGAGATGCTGCCTGTCCCGCTGAGTTACACCAACATTTTGAATATTGTGAGCAGATTTGGTCCCCATATCTGAGGAAGGATATGCTGGCGTTGTGAGGTTCCAGAGGAGTTTTATGAGAATGATACCGGGAATGATTAGGTTAATGTATGAGGAGTGTTTGATGCAGCTAAACCTGTACTCACTGGAGTTTAGATGGATTGGGGGAGATCTTATTGAAACGTACCGAATAATGATGTGAAAAGGAAAGGATGTTTCCAGTAATGGGACAGTCAAGAACCAGAGCCTCCGAATAAAAGGTCATACCTTCAGAATGGCAATGAGGAGGAATTTCTTTTGCCAGATGATGGTGAATCTGTGGAACTCATTGATATGGACAGCTGTGGAGACCAAGTCATTGGGTATTTTTAAAGCAGAGATTGATTGTTTTTTGAGTAGTAAGGGGGTCAAAAATTACGAGGAGAAGGCAGGAGAATGAAGTTGACAGAGAAAAATAGATCATCCTTGAACGAATGGCAGAATAGACTCGATAGACCAATTGGCCTAATTCTGATCCTATGTCTTGGATTTCATTGCCCTATTAGACACCATTGTCTCTTACTATCACAGGCTGTTAGTTTCACTGCAGTTGGTCATTGAAATCGACAAGCAATCGCTTCCATTGACACTTGGGCAACCATACTCTCTTAAACAGTGTAACATACCGCCTTTTGTATTTTTAGCTTGTAACAAAAGTAAACATAGTTAAAAAGACCTTTATTTTTGAAAATCCTGCACAAACTTTTTTAATGTGAGTCTGAATCTCTCCAGCCCCTAACCTACTTTCCATCAGTAACATAAATGTTTTAGTAATGCAATTTGCTATAATGAGAATAGACACAATGTGGAGTAACTCAGCGGGACAGGCAGCATCTCCAGAAAGAAGGAATGGTCATCCAATCTGCCAATCCGCTGCCTGTCCTGCTGAATTACTCCAGCATTTTGTATCTATCTTCGGTGTAAACCAGCATCTGCAGTTCCTTCCTACGCATTTCTATAATGAGAGGTTTCTAAGAATGCATCTATTCTGTTACAGCAGAACTACTGATACGTGCTATTTAGTGTGTTTACTTAATTTATTTTCCCATTTTACAGCTGCACAGATTATGGATAAGGACACTGACAGCATGTGTCCTGTAGACTGGCATCTGTGACTGCAGTAGTGTCTCGCTATATTGCTTTCTCGATGGTAAAATGTTTTCCAGTTTTTCTGCAGGGAATATACAAATAAACAGTTAATCCTATAAGGCTGTATGCTAGCTAATCAAGTGCTTAAGATTCATGCCCAAGCCAGAGTGGAATAAATAGCAAATAATAAATAATACATAGAAAAATGAGTTGTCTGATCTACATTTTTTTTTTAAAGTTGGTTTTCAAAAATCAAATTAAAAAATGTAGTTTTACTCTTTCAAATTCTGTTTTATGGCCAGGCTCAAGCTTGTTTTATTCTTGTGTTTAAAAAAAAGATTTCATCTAATTCACTTGTGAATTATTTAAGATGTGTATTCTATTGATCAATGCAGGCACCTTTGTGCATGTGGGATGTTATGGGAACATTCGCATTGAATAATTGCTCTCAAGCAGTCTGATGTCTTACGATTTGAATTCTGTAAAATATATTTCGTTCGCATTATGCAGTAGAGGTTAGGTCGCTTCTGGATGGGGTTTAAGTACATTAATATTCCAGAATTGACAGTCTGTATTAATGCAGTATTATTTTCTGAAGCTCTTGTTGTCCAGTCTACTCTGATAGCCATACAATAATATGTTGCACTTGACATTTTCTGGTGTAAATAAAAGTATAAATTGATTACAGTCTCTGAAAATTCATTCAGTGACTGTTTTTGGATGAGCTGTCAGGAGTTACTGGATGTCTTGCCCTGTGTCCATTTGCCATAGTGATGAATGCAGTAATCTTAGTTTGGTTATATTCCACAGCAACTTTAATGTTGAATGCCACATGATATTAGCCACTGTTGTCATTCACTGACATCTGCACGGTTCTTGAAAGAGGATGATGTTAGTGGGATCAACCAATGTTTTTTTTTACAATTTTATGCGTGTATTAATTGATCTCAGCCATCAAAGCCATTCTTTAGATTTTATAACTAGTTTTCATAGTCTCAAAATCTTTGAAGTAACCAAAAAAATGATTAGACCAGATTTAATTGGTGATTGACTGTGCCATTAGAACATAAGAAAGTTTATACTGAAGTCTCATTCCAGGAAACCACTTAAATTCAAATTAATTTTGTACGATTCTGGTTCTGGAGATTTTAATGCTGCATGTTTCAAATATGTTTGCATTAAAACTGCAGAATTTTATACATTTGCAGTGTATTCACATTGCACTTGATACAATTTATTCTTTGGCAGCTGATAAGGATGATCTCCAAGGTAACCATTAGTGTGACTTCATGACTGCCTGCCAATCCGATTTCTGTGGGCCAAGTCACACTAAATTAGCTGCTCGTATACATAGCAGTAGAATTCCTACTTTGTATGTAGTATTCTTCTCTGCAGCTTTATTAAAATAACTGCACGCAAACTATGAAAGTGAGAAGAATTGATAGACAGTTCTTCGAATCAAACCTTGTTTGTGACAGAACAACTTCAGTTGCTCCCAATGATGGACGATTCATCCAAAAAGAACGCATGCTTTATTTAGAAGATAGTAATTTTTTGTGTAAATCATCATTCATTTTTGCTTGACGAATCCTGAGACAACATAATGTGACAGGCCGTCAACTGAGTGTCGAAGCCATTACAACTGGAAACTTCTCTTTTCAAAACTGCAAACATCCAAACAGTCTCAGCTTATATGATTTCAACTATTGTTTTATTTAGCTCTGTATAGAGCCAAACATGATTATCCTTTCTATATTTTCCATAATTGGACATTTTCCAACAAAGTGGTAATGTTGCAAAGTGTCATGCTGTCATGAAAAGAGATAGAGAAATTAATTTTTAATTCTGGTTGTCTAATCAAGAATTGAACATGATTTGTGTAATCACTTTGAAATATTTAATTCCATTAGCTTGAAACTGCCTTGGTTAGGCTGTTTTGATGAGTATCATTAGTAAATTTGATGTGAAATATCAAGAATTGTGAAGCATGAAAACTCTGTTTAGCAGAATTGCGTCACTTATGGCGGTGATTGAAGTCCAAATTTAGAAAATCAATTTCAGAGATGTGTGGCATCTCAGCTGCGAGCTGTACCAAAGACCACCTTCTGGCATTGGGTAGAGAGGTAACTGCAAAATGGCGATCTGTAATAACCATCAAAATGTATAGATTAAAATGGCTGTTGTTTGCACAAGCTGCAGCTATGTTTCAGGGGTTTATATTGTCAACATGTTTCGATCTCATCTCCCCTTACTCTTCCCCACCCCAACCCCCATCCCAATTTATCTATCTAAATTTGGTTTCTTAAATATTGCATAATGTTCTAGGAAAAGATTCTATCAGACATGTAATGAGCAGACTATTGCAGAGAGACAGAAATGGTGCTGCTTCAAGGCTATCTTGCCAAAAGTGAATCATCGAAGCAATTCATGATTGATGAGAAAGAGATGCTTCTAAGAATATCTTAACGATCCTCTAAGGCTAGATGATCTTACTGTTTGCAGCTGTGGAGGTTTGCTTGGTAAAATTTAAATATTACTTACCATATTTATATATTTTGATATTTCCTTATACAGAAAAGACAATTTTGTCAGTCACAAAGCAATCCCATTCTCCCACTAATTTTTCATTATTATTCGTTCCACATTCTCATGAACTCCCCCCAGACTCTACCACTTGCCTATAAAATAGGAGCAATGGAAATATGGCTAATTAACTGACCAACCTGCACCTCTTTGGGATTTTTGTGGAAAGAGGACCCAGAGAAAACCCACATAATCATTGGGAGAGTGCATAAACTGCATACAGGCAGCACCCAAGGTCAGGATTGAACCAGGGTTAAAGAAGGAACTGCAGATGCTGGAAAATCAAAGGTACACAAAAATGCTGGAGAAACTCAGCGGGTGCAGCAGCATCTATGGAGCGAAGGAAATAGGCAATGTTTCGGGCCGAACCCCTTCTTCAGGGTTGTTGGGACAATGAAACAGCAGCTGTGCGGCCTTGCCACTCCAGCATCTATACCTTTAATTATTTACAGTGAAGCAATTCTGATGGAAAATAATAGTATAATGTATGTGCACCAGTATTCCAAGTTGCTTTTCTGTTTGTATTATCATATTTGAATATGCAGGCAAACCACAATTTAGGGTTTAACTTGTTTCCCGAGCACCAACGATGTTATGTGAAGAGCTTTGTTCTGGTGGGTTGGTTGAAGGATATATTGGCTATGATAGAATACATTTTTCCCACCGCTTACCTATCTGCTTCTTCGTGTGAAGCCGCATATTGAGATACTCCTTGTTTCATTGCCCAGATGGATGCCCTTTTACATGTGTTGGTTGGTCTCCAGTCTTGACAGTTATAGTAGAGTGAGGAATACACTGAAAAATCATTCTAAGTTATATAGAGTCACACAACCCTTCGGCCCAACTTGCCCATGATTACCAAGATGCCCCATCTACACTAGTCCCACCTGCCTGCATTTGGCCGTTAGCCCTCTCAACCTTTCCGATTCATGCACCTATCCAAATGTTTTTTAAATGTTGTTAATAGTACCAACACTGGGTTGTTCTTCAGTGAAATGAGCCTTATCATTAGATAATAATAATAATAATAATTCATTTTATTTATATAGCGCTTTTCAGGACTTAAGTCGCTTAATAGCTTGTGGCACCAAACATTTGTTTTATTATGATTGCTCAAGTGCAGGTGGCCCTTGGATTACAACAGAACAAAGGCATTCTGATGACAGGATGCCACTCCACATCATTTACTGTCTTAGATCCCATGTTCTAACCTCAAGGCATTGTAGATTTCAGTGAGGAAATTTCACACATTATCTCTGAATGAGGAATTGCTTCCTGACCACTGTGGTCAAATGTAATTTGCTGAGAGCCCTTCTTCTCCTGTTTCTACTAGCAGCCGATCCTGTTCCAAGTAATCTTTTCTTGTTCTCCCAGTCAAAATATACTTCGTGGAATGTGTACTTTTCAACCAATTTCTGCAAATAACTCGTTTATGCAGCACCTTGAAGTGAGATTGAAATCCTTCAGCATCTGACCCAATGCTCCATTTTGACTTTAGCTGCTTTATGTAAGACACTTACACAATCAAATAAACACCCGCATAAATCTGACATCAGCTTGGCAGCAAATAGTTGATGATCCTTTTAAATAGCACTCTGTGGATTCCTTCATGCATCTAGGCTTGTGTTCAGTTAAGAGTGCATTAGCTGGACTGTTTAGCTCCAAAATAGTGGTGTAGTGTCAATCTTGTCAATCACCATTGTATGCTCAGTGCCACAATAATTTGCCTACTCTGCACAGATGTTCAGCTGTCTGTGCTAATAAACACCATTGCCAATGTGGCCACTGGCACAAATATGTTGCATGCCATTTTGGAATGTGTTGAACTTAAGTGGCCAGATTTTATACTTTGCATCTGATTAGAGAAATACCCTGTTTGGACCCAGAACAGTTACACATATGAAGGGTAGGTTGGCAATGCCCTGAGTAATAATTATGCTGCATGACCAGCGTGATTCATCACTTCCCAAGTAATTGACTCAATTATATTGTATATACCAAACTATTTGTTTTAATATTAATTTTAATGCAATCTTAATATAAAAAAATGATATTTTTGGTAATCCCATTAGTGTGCAAGTTAAACAAATTTTATTTAATTTCAGACATTATTCAATTTTTTGCTTTCAAGTGGAGTAATGTTCTTGAAGACAGTGTGACTCTATACTTAATGCGCTCGGCTTATTTTCTGCTAAACTTTTTGGTTAATATATATTATGGAAAGGAGGACTTAACTGCAAACAGTAACACAGTTCAGGCATTTATGTTTAAGCCAAGATATTGAATGGCATCAAGGCACAAATCTAATTTTGAATGAGTATTCAGTGATGGAACCGATGGAGCAGATACCTTTTTTGGAACTGTTGCGCAATATCAGACAAATACAGAAAGTAAATCTTAATTTTGACTAAATGTATGGTTTTACCTCGTATATAGAGCTGAGATTTTAACTCCTGAAAATAGGTGGTTTCAATTCATGTCAGTGATGCAAAATGTATACATTCTATAACCAAGTCCACCCTTCTGGAGTTAGCAGAGGTGAAACAAGTGGTAGTCAGACTTCTCGGGAAATGTACTCATATTTAATTATTAAATGCATTCATTGATTCACCAAAGTTGAAGATCCTTACATAACATTCCATTGCTCTTCATGGAGATCGAGCGATGTGCTGAGTTCAACAATGATTTTTCAAATCTACTAATGGGCCTTAAGGATAAAAGTTTCCTGTCTATTGGTTGTTCTGGGGGATGAAATTAATTGACACATTCTCAATTATTAGGCATGGGCCAATGGCTAATCACCTGTAATTTGGCATCAGTTAGCAAATTCACTGAGATTGTATACATGTTTTACAGTGAAGTCTTGTGGAACCTTTAAACTAGGACACTTAAATTTATCAACCTTGATGAATGTAATTAAAAATCCTGGCGATACATGGTTGCTATGCAAGCACACATTATTCCTCCTCTTCTTTGGCTATATCCTGCACTGTTTTCTTAAAGTGAAACATAAGAACAGCTTGCATGTACGTACAACAGTGTTTAATAGTTTCTTTGCCTTCATTTCAATGCAGGAATTATCCACAGGCTGGGGCTTTCCTGTGCCTTGGGAAATCAATCAGCTGTTCATAATCCAGAAAATGCCCCTAGATTAGATTAGATTTGTAAAACAAACTCCTCATTTCAAAAAAAGGCGCATAGTCAGGGCTCTCGCTTAACTTTTTTTCCCTGTTGCCAGCCGGGCAACCTTGGCAGCTTTTTAGGTTGCCAAATGACAGTTTAGGTTGTCATTTAAGATGGCTTGCATGACGCGTGCGATAATGTGCTCGGACGAAGTGCGTAGTTACCAGTCAGAATTATGCTCAATGAAGCATTCACATATTATTTCTGCTTCAAATAAAGTCACAAACTAAACATATTCACCAATCAAGACATGATATATACCACAATGACATGCAGCAAAATTATAATACAGTATCTCAACTCTTTTTACACATTGCAATTAATGCAATTTTTATTATTTCTTTCCACTTCCAAACAAAAATGTGTTTGGATTATTCAGCATATGATCAACTTGTGTCAGTAAATCCTGGACCATGATAACATATATGCTTAACCATGCACACTACAGATTGATGCAAGCATGTTTTCTGTGATGGACCGAAAATTATCATGACATGGCCATAGCATGGGTCGTTATTGTTATTGGTACAGAAACACTCTCGCTTCCCACATAATTTATCCACAACAAAATATACAGGTTGCAAGGAATTTTCTAAAGGCATTTTATGATAATAGCTGTTAAAACTGACTATACCCATCTGACAGGTTAAACATTACACTAACTAACAAGAGATGGCCAAAGGACATAAATGCAACAAATGTTCTTTTGGTAATATATTTAAAGGTGTCAAGACGCCACGTTACTGGACATTCAGATTAGATGTATGCGTTGTGAACAGCAATGAAGATACCCAGTTTGTAAGCAACAATTAAAAAAAAAATTGTTGATAACTGCTTTTTCCATCATTCCCACCTCAGAATTAAGGTTAAAATTTCAACTGAAATATCTCCTGACCAAATTTGTGATGTATATGACTGATTGTAGAAGTGAAACCTGGATAAATCCAACGTATACTTGTGAATGTTGCTCATTAAATAACTACAGTACTGATACTCCATATTAAGAGCACTGATTTGCCGTTAAAATGAATTCTGTAATAACAAATTGACAATCGAACACTGCGGTTTGAAAGTTTCACGTGTTCACAATTTAATTAATCGTGGCAGAGAATTCCACAAATTCACAACTCTGGGTGAAAACGTTTTTTCCCATCTCAGTTTTAAATGGCCTCCCATTTATTCTTAGACTGTGGCCCCTGGTTCTGGACTCCCCCAACATTGGGAACATTTTTCCTGCATCTAGCTTGTCCAGTCCTTTTATAATTGTATATGTTTCTATAAGATCCCCCTCATCCTTCTAAACTCCAGTGAATACAAGCACAGTCTTTCCAATCGTTCCTCATATGACAGTCCCGCCATCCCGAAGATTAACCTCTGAACCTGCGCTGCACTCCCTCAATAGCAAGGATGTCCTTCCTCAAATTAGGAGACCAAAACTGTACACAATACTCCAGATGTGATCTCACCAGGGCCCTGTACAACTGCAGAAGGACCTCTTGACTCCTAATCTCAAATCCTCACGTTGTGAAGGCCAACATGCCATTAGCTTTCTTCACAGCCTGCTGTACCTGCATGTTTACTTTCCTACCGCATCACCTTATTTACCTACACCCAGGGGCTCACTTCTGTTCTACAGGTGGGAATGTGGGGGTAGAGTGAAGAGGAGGTTCCCTCCCCAAACCTCCTCTTCACTCTACCCCCACATTCCCACCTGCATGGTGATATGCATCCAGTGGGAACACGTCACTTCGTGGGATGTTCTCCAAATTGGCAAAGAATGTTGTGATCCAGTTGCAGTTTATGCTTTATATTTTCTTGGTTACCCATTTTCCAATGGTATTTTCAGACAGAGAACAGGATGCTGATATATATTCTGAATCACAACATCAGAATGATTCGAATTGTTTTTCAGTAACTTAAGCACTACTTGAAGTAAAGCTATAGATTTTGAATCTGGAATCAAATTCCTTCAAAGCCTCCAATCAGCACTGAAGTGAATGCCTCTGTACTTCATACACTACTTTTGCTAGCTTTGAGAGGACAGGTGGCTGAACTGAAAGAAGGTACCTCTGAGGGAGCACAGTTACGTTTATGTGTTCAAGTCTGTCCTGGACCTTGAACTACGGCCCTCTGAAGAAAGTGACCAAGAGGCAAGAAGTCTTTCTGCTAATTTCCATTTGTTCACAGCTTCCAACTGAATATTTGGTTGGAAATAACCAATTACAATTTTCTTTGTTCTGTTGATATCTGACACTTTAGTGTTTTTCCTCTGAGGCCATATTTTCATTTGTCCCCCGTTTGAGGGATAAATATGGGATGGATATCTTTAAACTTGCACATTATTAAGATGTTGCAGGGTATTCTTGTCCATCCAGTCGGTTAAATTCAGTTACACTGATCACAGACATTTGGAAAATTACTTGACCAAATATGGAAAAGCAAGTTTCTCATAGAGGTTTTTGCTTGAACCATAATTTTCTCCTGTTTTCTGAAGCTGAAGACCAATGTTCATCATGCTCAAATGTTCACGATGCCATCCCTTATTGTTCATTGCTCAAAATATATTCTTGCAATTTTGACATAGGCCACCTGCATTTTGTAGAAATTATTGCCTTTACTATTGTTTTAATATGAATGTCAACCTACCAAGTTTATAATTCCTAACCTGTTTTATAATCTTCCAGTGAAGCTTAGAGTTATGAAAAGCTCTTCTATCCTTTTCTTCCAAACAAATTTAATTAACTATTCTTGGATGCATTCCATTTTGTTCTCTTGCCTTATGAGTTGTCAGGCATGGCAGGTTTAATAACAATTTCATTATGATTTGAATTGGTCTCATTTATGGAGAATTAGTATTGTTCCTCCAATACCAGAAAGTACACGGATATAATGTGTAGGAAAGAACTGCAGATGCTGGTTTAAATCGAAGGGGACACAAAATGCTGGAGTAAACTCAGCGGGACAGGCAGCATCTCTGGAGAGAAGGAATGGGTGATGTTTCAGGTTGAAGCTTCTTCAGACTGATGTCAGGGGATTGGGTGGGACAGATGGATTGTAGTCGGATACAGTAAGACTGGTAGGAGAACTGGGGAGGGGATGGAGAGAGAGGGAAAGCAAGGGCTATTTGAAGTTGGAGAAGTCAATGTTCATACCGCTGGGGTGTAAGCTACCCAAGCAGAATATGAGGTGCTGTTCCTCCAATTTGCGCTGGGCCTCACTCTGACAATGGAGGAGGCCATGGACAGAAACAACTTCAATGACTTCCATTTTCCAGACCCCCACTCTCTCATCTTTGCTATGGATGTCCAGTCACTCTACACCTCCATCCCCCACCAGGAAGGTCTTAAAGCCCGCTGTTTCTTCCTGGACTGCAGAACCAGCCAATTTCCATCTAATACTCTGCATAGCAGAGCTGGTCCTTACCCTCAACAACTTCAACACGTCCGACTTCCTCCAAATCCAAGACGTAGCTATGGGCACTCGCATGGGCCCCTGCTATGCCTGCCTCTTTGTAGGGTATGTTGAATGATCACTGGTCCTATCTCTGAACTCTACCTCCTGCACCCATGCAGAACTCACTGACTTCATCAACCTCACAACCAATTTCCATCCTGCACTCAAATTCACTTGGACCATCTCCGACAGTCTCTAGATCTCGGATTGTCTAGATCTCATCGTCTCCATCACAGGTGACAGACTATTGACCGACATCTACTACAAACCCACTGACTCCCATAGCTATCTACACTACACTTCTTCCCACCCTGCTTCCTGTAAAGACTCTATCCCCCTACTCCCAATTCCTCCGTCTACGTCACATCTGCGCCCAGGATGAGGTTTTCTATACCAAGGCATCGGAGATGACCTCATTCTTTAGGAAACGGAGGTTCCCCTCTTCCATTATAGATGAGTCTCTCACTAGGGTCTCCTCGATTACCCGCAGCTCCGCTCTTTCTCCCCCTCCCCCCATTCGTAACAAGGACAGAGTCCCCCTTGTTCTCACCTTTCACCCCATCAGCCGTCACATACAGCATATAATCCTCCAACATTTTGCCACCTCCAACGGGATCCCACTACTAGCCACATCTCCCCATCTGCACCCCTTTCTGCTTTCCGCAGAGACAGTTCCCTCCACAACTCATTGGTCAACTCATTCCTTCCCACCCAAACCACTCCCTCCCCAGGTCCTTTCCCCTGCAGCTGCATGAAATGCAACACGTGTCCCTTTACCTCCCCACTCGACTCCATCCAAGGACCCCGAATGTCTTTTCGGGTGAGGCAGAGGTTCACTTGCATCTCCTACAACCTAATCTACTATATCCGCTGTTCCAGGTGTCAACTCCTGTACATTAGCGAGACCAAGCGCAGGCTCGGCGATCGTTTCGCTGAACACCTCCGCTCAGTCTGCCTTAACATACCTAATCACCCGGTTGCTCTGCACTTTAACTCCCCCTCCCATTCCCAATCTGACCTTTCTGTCCTGGGTCACCTCCATTGTCAGAGTGAGGTTCAGCGCAAATTGGAGGAACAGAACCTCGTATTTCGCTTGGGTAGCTTACACCCCAGCGGTATGAACATTGACTTCTCTAACTTCAAATAGCCCTTGCTTTCCCTCTCTCTCCATCCCCTCTCCCTTCCCAGTTCTCCCACCAGTCTTACTGTCCCCGACTCCATTCCATCTCTTTCCCGCCCACTCCCCTGACATGAGTCTGAAGAAGGGTTTTGACCCAAAACGTCACCCATTCCTTCTCTCCAGAGATGCTGCCTGTCCCACTTACTCCAGCATTTTGTGTCCACCTTAGTACATGGATATAATTTCTGTTGCATTTTATTTCTTTAAAAAAAAAAAATCAGTTTTGAACTTTTTGTTTTTTACCTTCTTGGCCTCCATTTCTGCCATCACATTTTCCAATGATGTAATAGGTGAAGTGTCAATGGTAGGAAATTCAAGCTCAACTCCAAAGATTTCAATCTGTAATCTAACCTTCGGATGGACATTAAATATCTCCACACAATTTTCAAGGGTAGTGAGGATAGTGCGATGTTTTAATCAAATTTTATCTTGGAACAACAATCAAAAAACAGATTACCTAGCCGTTTCTGTGTTGCTGTAGGAATGTTGTGAGATATTTGGCTGAATTATTTCCTGTTTTGCAGCTGTTACTTTAGCTCAAAACATGGATTTCACAAATGACACTGAATGATGCCTGATGTTGTGAAAAGTGTTTTCTGAAAGTACGATCAATCTTCCCTAACCAGCATCTTGCTGAAATCAGTAAGACATTGCAACTTTTGGGTTTGCCTTTGATGTTTTTATTGATGTGCGGTTCAAGTGCTTGCTTCAAGCAGTCTGGTTGTCCTACAGGAGTGAGTCGAGTTGAATAGTGTAACAAGGGTACATTACACACAACCATTGGACGATTGTTAAAGCAAAGAGCAATCCAGTGGCAATCTCTCAGGGCTGTCATCTCTAATGACATGAAACTGGATAATCTGACCCATTCTGTACTACTGTACACGCAGATTCATCTAACTTTAAAAATGATCCCCATCCTGGCAGCCTTAAAAACAAATAATAATTTGTCTTTAAAGTGACATAAAAAGCAAACAAAAATCTTAGAACTGCTTTCAGCCATTCAAGACATTTGCATTCTTCCAATACTTGGCTTTGTGGTTTTAAGCATTCCTCCATTGGCTTCATTTCCCAAATTATGATTCTGCAGCTCATCAGTGACTAAGTGGATTTCTGTATTACTTTAGGCAATTTAACAGACATGATTAATGCTGATGTCCACAGAGATACACTTCTGTTTCCATGATATTTCCTCTGAGGATGGGACATTCTACATGTGAAACTCTGGGATGTCTTCCGTCTTAATTAACCATGGCTTTCCCTCGACCATAGTTGACAGAGCCCACCTCCAAGTCCCTTTTATTCCTGCATCTCTATTTTTGCCTTTCTCTCTTCCCAGCTAAATGAAGGATAGAGATCATCTGCCTTCACTTTCCACCCCACTAGTCTCTGCATTCACCTGAGCATTCTTCACAATCTCTGCACCTTCAAGGAGATTCCACTATGAAACATGTCTTCTCCTTCATCCCCTTTTAGCATTTCAAAGGCATTGTTTCCTTTGCCACACCCTGTTCTGTTCTCTCCCACCAACCACTCCCCTTCTTGAAGCACTCTCCCATGCATGTGGTCTTTTCCCTGACAGGGAAGAACTTGTAAAACTCCCAATCACAAGGTATTGGAGAAACCCACGGACTAGTCGGACAAATCACCAGGACCTGATGGCCTGCACTCGAGCGTTTTCAGTGAAATGGCTACAGAGATAGTGGAACCATTGTTCAAAATGTTTCAAAACTTGCTAAATTCCTTGAGGGAACCAGAAGATTGAAAAACAGTCAATAGAACTCCCTTTTTCAAAAAGGGAGGAATATGTAGGGCAGAGAATTATAGGGCTTGGTTCCAGAGCATTGTCTCAGTAGATTGAATGGTTGCCCATTCATTATGGCGATTAGTTCCAAAGTGTTGGGGCAATGATAGAACTTTGTTTAATCCAAACACAAAGTGCTGGAGGAAGTCAGGAGGTCAGGCAGCATTGGATGAGGGAACGCACAAGTGATATTTCGGGTCAGTACCAGTCTGAAGAATGGTCCCGACCCGAAACATCACCTGTCCATCCCCTTCACTGATGCTGCCTGACCTGCTGAGATCCTCTAGCACTTTGTGCCTTGCTCAAGATTTCAACATCTGCACTTTCTTATGTTAAAACTTTGTGTAATGAATGTCTTCACTGAGATTGGGTTTTGTCCATCGTTTGTGTACACTTCAGTTTCACAGAATTAACATCCTATTCTATGTCTCTCCCACCTCTAGATACATCATTCTAGACCCCAGGCAACTCTCTCTTATTTCTTTGTCTGTCCCTAGTAAACTTAGGGTCGCCAAACTCTGTTGGCTGTGGCTTAATTAGTCTGGTTCATGCATTACCGCATCTTCGTTAGCCTCCACTGGTTCCTGATTAGGTCGTGCTTGATTTAAAAATTAAATATCCTTGTTTTTCAATTGCTTCATGGTCTTCCCACCTCATCGCTGTAATTGCTAATTCTACAGTCCTTTATGAAATCTGCACTTCAAATTCTGGGCTCCAGAGCACCTGTGATTCTCATCTTTCCACCAATGACAGCCGTGTATGCACTTTCCAAGACTATATACTTTGGAATTACCTCCCTGAACTTATTTGACACACTGCTTCTCTTTCCCCAGTATGATATGCCTTCAAATATAAATAATCAACCAGAAATCATCTTGTGCATCAAATTTTGCTGAACAATCATCCTGTACAATTGTTGGTGCTGCTGATGAGAGACCTGAGCCCACATGTAATATCCTTCATGTCATCCCAGTTTGGATAATCTGGGCATTAACCAGGGACCCTGTGGTTTAGGGAAGCCTATTTAGGGAAACCACTGCATGATTTCCATGATATTCATTGTCATAGTCATACAGTGTGGAAACGGGCCCAACTTGCCCTCGCTGACCAACATGCCCCATCTACACTTGTCCCACCTACCTGTGTTTGGCCCATATCCTCCTAAACCTATCCTAATCATGTACCTGTCCAAATGCTTCTTAAGCATTGCGATAGTACTTTCCTCAACTACCTCTTCCGCCAGCTCGTTCCATACACTCACCATCCTTTGTGTAAAAAATAAAGTTATCACTTAGGTTCCTATTCAATCTTTCCTCCCTCACCTTAAACCAATGTCTTCTGATTCTCGATTCACCTACTCTGGACTTTGTGTGTTTACCCGATCTATACCTCTCACGACTTTGGATACTTCTATAAGATCACTCCTCATCCTCCTGTGCTCCAAGGAATAGAGTCCTAGCCTGCTCACCCACTCTCTAGCTCAGACCCTTAGTCCTGGCAACATCCTCATACATTTTCTCTGCACCGTTTCCAGCTTGACACCATCTTTCCTGTAAATTGGTGCCCAAAACTGAACACAAATGTGGCCTCACCAATTGTAGTAGCCATTTAGCTTAACTCAGTATGTTATAACTATAACCAGTTACCTTTAAATTTTATCTGCCTGTAATTATGTGGGTGGGATTTATTCCGTAGTCGGAGGCGTGTTTGTGGCTGGGATTCTCGCGCAGACGCCCTAATAGTTTTTAGTTTAGTTTGAAGAAGCATGGAGGAGAGGTCACAGCGTTCGACCATGCACGAGTTTGACTACGAGAAAGATCAAAATGTACTTAAACAAGAGGAAGTTTGGATGAATATCTTACTGTTTTTACTACTACAATAAAGAAACTATTAATTAAGAGACTGTGTTTTGTAGAGTTATCTTTCGACGGCATTGAATGTCTAGTGGAGAGCTCGTGAATGCGTTTCGATAATCTCCTAAACCCCTGACTTCAATCATAGTGGCTAGAGGAAAGATTCCTTGAACGATATAAAAATCTGTCACCACACCAATGTCTTATATAATTGCAACATGACCCCCCCCCCAATTTCTATAATCATCTGCCATCTTATCTCCTGTGGTATTATATATAATCTCCTGTCAAAGTCCAAGCCCCACTGGATATTTGAGCACAAGCTTTAGACTGATTTTAATGCAGAACTGGATTTCTGCCTTATTTGAGATGCCATCTCCTAGCCGGCACTGTGTGACATTCTGAACTGCCTGCTTGTGAGTTCTCCATCATTGAACAACAGTAAAAGATGATCAGCTGCTTGTCCATTTACCGTTTGTGACAATTTGCAGTGTATAAATTGGATGTATCTTTTGCTTGCAAAACAACTGTATCTGTATTTCAAAAGTAACCTACTGGAGATGAAGTACTGTGAAATGATCTAGTTCTTTGGAAAATAAATAATGTTGCACATCTTTCCTCACTTGGGTTCCCTTCCTTCTTCCTTTTTCCTTTTGTTTTTTCTTCCTCTTCCCAAAATAATGTTATTGGTATTGACTGCTCAGTGATCCTTTCACTCGACACTTCTAACGTCTTCTTCCCAAATGTCCTTGAGGATATTTCTTACTGTTCTCCATTCATATCCTATCATGTTTCCTCGTAAATTCTATTTATTGAAATGTGTTTTGAAGTTCTTTTTAAATTGCAAGAGAAAATGATTCTAAAACATTTCTATTCTAGTAATTTATCATTAAAATCAACATTAAAAAATGTGAGAGTAACATTTGGGGAGGTTTTACCATGAAATGTAGGTATTTATAAGGTCTGAACTACAGCTGCCTCAGGAGAGCAGGCAACATAGTCAAGGACCTTTTTCACTCCGGTAATTCCTACTCCCTACTCCCTGCTCCCTGCTCCCATCAGGCAGAAGATTAAAAAAATCTTGAAAGCGTGTACCACGAGATGCGGGAACAAATCCTTTCCCTCTCATCAGACTTCTGAACAATTGTTCCATAAGCTAGGGTGTAGTCCCACTCCTTCAATTTATCTCTTTGTGAACAGTGGACTTTTTTCAGAACAGTAACGTTACAATGTTGAAAACTATATTCTGCACTTTGCTATTTTTCTCTTTGCTCTGCCTGTTGTACTTGTACTTGGATGTATTCGTGTATAGTATTATCTGATTGATTTAATTATCTGATTTAATTGGAATTAAATCATTATTATCTGATTTAATTGGAAAGCACGCAATCAAAGGCTTTTGACTGTATCTTGCCACTCGTAACAATTATAAACCACAATCAATAAATTGCAATTTTGCAAGAAATGTTGCCATAAAACTAGATCTCTCTGGCATCTGGTTGGATTGTCTGACCTAGTTCCATTTCTGGTGTGACTGGCTATTCTTGGAGCATGCTGTCTAGCCACCAATTGCCGGTCCAGCCTCATCTATTTTTGCAGCAGACCAAGTCCATCATATTGAAGCAATGAATTGCAGTGCTCAGTTAATCTGTATTGGAAACAAATGTGCTAGTTTCTAGCATAACACACACAAGCTTAAAAACATAATTTAAATGCTTAAAGAAAAATGTTTATGTAGTTTAAGCTATCCTCCCTTACCCAGAACAAAAATGTATTTTGATCATTACGCATTACTACAATAAATAGAACTGAGTATTGCTGTTCTATGGTTTTGTCTGACTTGACTGCAATTATTTGAAGTACATCACACAATTTATGTGTGGCCTTGAATAAGTAGTTCTGGATTGTATAGATGCTTTGTTATTATTTAATTACTAAAATGCAAAATATAAATATTGAATCTTTTAAAATATGGATTTATATTGACTGCTAAATATTTACTTTGAGATCTTCTTCAAAATTCTAGTGTTACAAATTCATAAGTTCTGACGCATACATTTTCTTAAAGGGGCAGTGAATAAACTTGTACGGTTATTTTGCTGTGCTGCATTTAGTCTTCAAAATTAGCAACTGAAAAATGAAAATAAACATTTAAGTTAACCAGATTCTGACAATTACTTGGTATTTATTAGGTTTTATTGTCCGGGAGAGGGAAATTGACCACGAAAGATTATTCCCTTCGTATCGTTCATTTCATTCCTCTGTCAGTACTGGTAGATGTCAGTCATCCAGCAACAATGCATCATTGAGCAGGATGAACAGCCAGCTGTGTTGACAAATTCTTCCAAGTAGCAAAACATTAACTTTTTAAAAAAAACTTAGAGTAAATTCTTAAATATTTCTCTGAGCCAAATAAAGATTGCAACATAAGCATGACATTAAGAGAGAAGATGAAATTCTTTTAAAAATTAATTCATTTCATTGATTATGCTTCTGCTTCTGTGTGTGGAGTTTGCCAGAGAGAGATCTTCAATGTTTGTTGAAAATTTATGTTGCATCCCATTATACAAGCCTCAGATTTTTACAGGGGCACTGATATTATTTCCTTCATGAAGGCTGCTCATGTGCTGGAAGTAGTTGAGATTTGATGGGATAATGGAGATACAAGAGACTGCAGATGCTAGAATCTTGCGTAACAAATAAAGTGCTGGAGGAACTCAATAGGTCAGACAGTACCTGTGGATGGAAATGGATAGACGATGTTTCGGGACAATAGGTGCAGGAGTTGGCCATTCGGCCTTTCGAGCCAGCACCGCCATTCAATGTGATCATGGCTGATCATCCACAATCTGTATCCCGTTCCTGCCTTCTCTCCATATCCCCTGACTCTGCCAACTTTAAGAGCCCTATCTAGCTCTCTTGAAAGTATCCAGAGAACCGCCTCCACTGCCCTCTGAGGCAGAGAATTCCACAGACTCACAACACTCTGTGTGGAAAAAGACCTTTCTTCAGACATATTTTTGGCCCTTATATATTTTCTTTCCACTTCAAGTTGTAACCTTTTCATTACTAGCTTTTTTTTCATGCAGATGAATACTGGTGATATTTCCAAACTCATTTTCTTAAGTTCTTGGATATTGTTTTCACCCTCTTCCCAGACGTATGCCACTTTACTACACTACAACTCTATATTTCAATTCTTCCACTTTGATTTGGATCCCTGCTACGGTAACGTACAAGATTTTAGCAAAAATAAAAATTATATTTGACCATGCCATTTCTCATTCATTTGGATGTCTGGTTGCTATTTAATGCTATAAAAATGAAAACATCTAATCCTTACAAGTTTTTCTCCAAAACTCCTTTCCTTTAGTCAAACTTTCAGTCACATCTCATAAACTAGCCTCATCATGATTACTGTGTCCCAATCAATGAAGTCCTGTGAGAGTGAGGCAGGCTTGAGGTAACCAGTGGCTGGTTCCTACTTGTGTCTGAAAGAGCTGTTGATATGGGCAGTGGCAAAACAACATGTGGTTACAGCAGCAAAAATGGAAAATGCTGGAATTGCTCAATAGACCAGAAGATATGGAGAAAGAACTGAATGTTATTGATTTGGGTCAATGACACTACATCAGATAATCATGGATTTTTGTTTCACCTTCCATTAATGACTGGGACTGATTGGCATTATTCTGCAGCCTTATTCTTCACCTGAGCTTTCAAGCACTTTGTTGTTATTTCAGATTTCCAGCATCTTCAGGTTTTTTCATCCCTTTTGTGATTTGATTCCAACATTCTGCAACCTACTGTCTTGAGCAATGCTTTTACATTCCTCTTCAAATAGATATGTTAAATTATTATTCATCTCCCTATATGTTCAAATGGTGAGCTGCATGAATAGCTCTGGAAAAAGTTTTGGAAATGGAATTCTGGTTATATATATTTATTAGTGTTAAAATGAGTTATTAGTGTGATTTTTTTTTCTTTCATTTCTACTTCTGTCGTCTTGTTTATGCAGTTGGCTTATTTAACTCTGATTTGACTGGGACGTTGCCATTAATTAAACTGAAGCCTTATTCTTGTAAACCAGGACAGGAAAATGCTGGAAACTAAACTCTGTAATTGCATAACTTTGACTTGTGTTCAACCAGAGGACCCGACTGAAGCATGATTTAATCTTTCCTTAGTGGGAGGGAATTCGGCCTCTGAGCAGTCTTATGCTCCCAACTGATCTCCCAGTAACCTATTCTGTCTCACTTTGCCCGTTTAATGTCTTTTCTGATTGTCCAACCACCCACCTGCAATAGGAACATTTCCAGTTACCGTTGAACTTAACAACTTGTGTGAATACAAGAGGCTCTCATAGTTGTATTCAGATTTAAACTAATCTGAAAATGTGCCATTGAAAGCTGCAGTCATCAATTATACCATTAATTAGCAGAGATCATGTGGCATTATTAGGAGCCAAGAAACCAGAGAAGAGCATTCGGAGGCATTTTATTTTTTAATGCACTCTTTGCTAATCCCCCTCCAACTTTTGTGTACTTATGTTTATTCCACTACATGTCCTTTGTTTGTGATAGCATTTTCTAAATTCACTCCCTGGTTCTAAGTATTCCTATTGAGACTGTCCAGATATATGTAAACAGTTTCTCACTACTATTGATACCTGGAAAATCCATATCAAATTATCCCTGAACCTGCTGAAGTTGAGGGAATACCTCCATTGGTTGTATAATTACTCCATTTAATACAATAATTGATGTGCAGGTATCATTCTGATAAATCATGTTTGCTCTCAAAGGCCATTAAATATTTATAAAGCTCATATAGACAAAGATTTCATGACTCTTTTTTGTTATATGCTGTGGTGTTTTAATAACCCAGACACAGGAGCACTTTGCACCTGGACCAGCCCCATATACTGTGGCTTCAAGAGCAGGCCAGTGGTTGGTTATTTTGCAGCAAGTATTTCATTCTCAGCAACCCAACTTCTTTCCATTATCCACAAGGAATAAGATAGGAATGTGATGGAATAATGTCCACTTGTCTGGATACTGCTGCTCCGACAGCTCGCAGGAAGCTCAACCCACAGTGGCGCAGCCGGTAGGAGTTGCCTCAGAGCACCAGTGACCCGGATTCAATCTGACCTCGGGTGCTGTCTGTGCGGAGTTTGCACTTCTCACTGTAACTGCATGGGTTTCATCCAAATGCTCCAGTTTCCACACACGTCCCGAAGGCGTGTTGATTTGTAGGTTAATTGGCCTCTGTAAATTGTTCCTCTAGTATGTAGGAATTGGAAAGTGGTTAACATTGAACTAATGTGAACTGGTGATCGATGGTCGGCTTGGACTCAGTGGGGCAAAGGGCCCGTTTCCATGCAGTATTTCTAAATTAAACTACACCCATGCAGCCTTGGATATCAACATCGCAGCCTTTTTGGTTGGCTCCTGTCCACATTAATTCCCTTCACCACCAGTGCACAGTGGTTGCAGTATTGAACCACCATGTTCAAAATGTGCTGATTGATCACCTAGGCAACCTCAACAGTATCTCTCAAATCTGTGATCTCCACCTATAACAGCGAGGACTTCAACATGGAACACCACCTCCTGCAAATACCCGTGATCCTGACTTGGAAATATATTATCTTTCCTCGTTGGTGCGGATTCTAAATCCTGGCTCAATCCCCAACAACATTGTGAGTGTGCATTCAGCTGAAGGATTGTTGCAGCATGAGGCAGTTTACTGCCATTTTGTCAAAGAGAATTAGAAATAGGCAATACCTGCTGGGCTCTTGATTAACACAACACAGCGATCCTAAAAAATGCAAGCCTAAAGGGCCTGTCACACTTGGGCCGTCACTTACGCGACAGGCCAGTAGTGACTGTCGCGCGCGTCATCATGCGCCCGCACAGCCCTCTGGAGCGCGTGACGTCATTTGAAGATGGACAGAAAATGCAGGAGTAACTCAGCGGGACAGGCAGCATCTCTGGAGAGAAGGAATGGATGATGTTTCGGGTTGAGACCCTTCTTCAGTCTGAAAGCTCTGGGAGTAGGAGTGGGGGCGGATCCGGATCCGCAACAGCCGTGAGCCCCAGGCTGAGTTCGACGATCGTTTGCCTGCTTCTGCTGCTGTTGGAGGTAAGACGTTGCGTAGCGCCAGGGTCTTGGGCCTGTCCCACTTTGGCCGTCAGTTACGCAACAGGCCGGTGGTGCACGAAGATTTTGTGCAGGACGAAATCCACACTCCTCCACGCCACTCCACACTCCTCCACACCACTCCATGCGCCCGTCTCTGCGCTACCCACACGCTAGCAGGTCGCGTAAATGGCGCGCGAAAGACAGCCAAGTGGGACAGGCCCTTTAATTTTTTCTGGGCTGACACAAAAATATGCAAACTACTTTGCCTGAATAAAATCTGGAACATTTTCATTACATTGATTACAAAACTGTTATCCAAACATTTCAGAAGAGTGGGGGGTGGGGGGGGGGGGGAAGCAGCTGGGCTGAGTAAATGTCACTGATGTATCCTGGAATGTTGTACATGCTTTCAAACCATAGGGTTGCCATGATGTTGTCATCATGAAAATCAGTGTACAGAAATATCAGATACAGGCAAGATCAAACAATGTTGAATATATTCATATTATTTTGAATGTTGAAAATTTTGTTGTCAATATTTTGTTAGAGTGGCGCTATTGGATTTAAAATGTAAGTAAAACTAGTTCACTTTCTTCTGTATGTGTTGAAGAAATAATGTTTGTCTTTTAGTTTTCCTTCTACTTAACTGGCAGACTTTTCCAAATCTATTCAGATGTGTTTCCACAAGTTTTCTTTGTATCATAAACATTCTACGATGATGGCCCTTTTCTTTATTTTTGTGAACACAAATAACATTCACAGGTTAGGCAGGGTTCCTTGCGAGTGTTGATATTTTGAATTTGTGGCCTTTGGGACCAGATTAAACTGGATATAGAAATGCGTGATTTGTGCATTTGTCCCTGATAATTGTAAATATGTATTTGATCAAAAGAGCACAATGTCATACAAGAGATTATTGCAAACTCCAAATGGTCTCTGAATAATTTTAAACCGGTTGATTGAAATTCTGCATGTTTTATAGTTTCCAAAAAGAAATGCCATTGTAATTGCACTATGATAATAATGATAAATATTGGAAGTAATATGGTTATGACCACATAATAGGCTACAGACAAAGTGTTGGTAAATAGGATTAGTGTTGATTTGTACTCTATGGCTGGCATAGTGGACTGAAAGACATGATTCTCTGAGATATGTTGACGGCAGGAAAATAATTGAGAAAGATGGTAAGTACAGTATATTAAAAAAAATAGAATCATATCACAGGAAGTCAATAAAGATTTTAAAAGACTGTTTATGGCTGTAATTGAAAGCCTTATCTCGTACAAACGATTTCCAAAAATAGCTTTTCTCTCATTAAAGTCATGATATAAATGCTAAAATTAGGTTTAGCAAAGTTACTTCCAATGAGTGCAAGAGAGATGTTGCTGATACTCATTCTGTTTATTGATCTGACCAATTCACACCTTATTTTAGGTTGTATGAGTGAACTAATATCAACACCAGCCATTCCCAGAATCTAGTTGCAGAGAATCACTGAACAAAAGTTGCTTGTGTTATTTCCTCCCACATTTAGTTTCATATCTCTGATACCAATAATAATTTGGTATAGATCAAATGATACTGCTGCATCATGCAGAACATCAACACATTTTGTGGAACAGTGATGTGAAAATCTAATATCAACCAATCAGACAAATTGCACCAGGAATAAGCTCTCTGGCATTTTCTTTGTATATTTGCCACAAAGTACTTAACAGGCCTACTTAAGGACATTTGTGAATTGCTAGATTACAGATTTTAATGTACTATTATAATTGCATTATCAGCTGGTGTGGCGGTAAAGCCATTTCTGCAGTAAGCTTGCTTCATCTACATTTCCAAGCCAACAGTGACACTTCATCAATATTTAAAATATAAATAGACCTTGTATACCAATCTACAGTGCAAATAACATGTCAAATTTACTTAGAACAGCAAATCTTTTCAGATCTCTCACACATTTTTCCTTGTTTGGTCAAAAATAAATCCCTTGAAGCAATAGTTTTTGTATTGCATATTAGGATCATAATATGATTATGAGCAGCAAAGCCATTTTTATATTCCATACTGAAAAGCTAAAGCCATTATCAGTAATTGAAGGGTCACTATGATTATCTTTTGAAAATCTATTTATATCTCTCCCTAACTTTGACAGGTGACCTTGCTCCAGAAAATACTTCAAGATGATTGAGATCAATGCAGCTGCTGCTGATCGATTTAGAGGCAAAGCAAAATGCTGTACTGTCCTGGTGCTCCCTATGCAATGTTTCAACCTCAGCGACTGCCTACCCAATTCTTCCTGCATCCCCCTTATAATTGGCATATTAAATCGAAAAGTCAATTATTTTTCACTCGTTCTTTGCTTTGCGCCTTGATCTTGGAAGCAAAGTACTGAAATTGATGATGTCTGCAGATTCCCAGCTGTCATGAGCAAACCTCGTCATGCTTGACTTTCTCATCAGCCACTTGAGACATTCCTTATGTGACCCCCTGTAATTAAGTCCTACTTTCGGACAGGAGAGAGGATAAGAAAACCTTACTCCTGCAGGCTTGGAGTGGTATTTTGTTTTATTCTTTCATCTACTTTTACTGTGCCTGTACGGTTGCATTATTTCATAAACAGAAGATTCCAGGGGTCCTTGAGGACTTACCTCCCCCAGAACTAGACTGAGCTCGGACTGGTAATATATGGTGTGCATATGACCCTCGGTCATTTTCAGTTGCGTTTTTTTTTAATTAAATGAAGGGGGGTGTCATATTCCACCACAAATCCAAATTCAGTTGGCATCATTGTCCAACAAAAAAGCCGAATGTATTTGCAGGATGTTTCGTTTTTGAAAACGATGTGCACAGAAATGACATTTGTTGTGATGATTACATTAAAGAGTTGCTCAATAATAAGGGAAATTAAAGAACTGCAGCTGTCAGAAAGATCCCCTTTCATGTACATTTTATTTTATCCTCTATAATGGAACAGAATATTTCCTTCCCCCTCAATGGCACTGGTTGGATAATTTGCCTTGTGCATTAATGAATGAGACTGCATTTTTTGTTCAGCTGTGTACTTAGCAGATTCTGCAGAATGCAATAACAGTCTAGTTAGATGCCTGATCCTTTCCCTGGTAGGGAAGCAATGCCTCTGTCATAGGGCATTCAAATGATAAATGCTAGAGTTAGTTCAGAGCTGAGAATGCACTCTGGTTTCAGTGCAAAGAATATTTATGATAATTTAAAAAAAATGTAAACATGTGAACATATGAATTAGCAGCAGGAGCAGCCCACTTGACAGCTCTCCCCCACCTTCCCCCTCCCTTCTTAGGATTGCTTCCCCATTCAAGAAGCTATTGGCAGGTCTAATTGTACTCTCGACTACCTATTCCTGTCAACTCTGTAACGTTTCACCACACTCAACAATGTGTTCGCCCCAGCTTTGACTATTCAATGATTCTGGTTTGAACTAGTGCTTCAAAGACTCAGAAACCTGTGAGGGGGACAAATTTCATCTTATTTTCTACATCTCCATATCAATGCTGACTTGACACTCCGAGCACCTTGTATGTTTCAGTTAAGTCCCCTCTCCCTCGTCTGAGCTCCAGCACATCCAAGACTACCCTGTCCTGCCTTTCCTCATTAGACAGCTCGTCCATTTTAGATATCAGCCTAATGCTGTTTTTCTGATCCTTCCCAATTCCCATCATTGTAAATATGCGGAATAATATAAAACACTGCAGATGCCCCTCTATAATTGAAGCATAATCTCACTACTTTTGTATTCAGTTATTCTCACGGTATACTGTACAACAGCACTGGATCTTTCCTAATTACTTGCTGCACCTTTTGTGCATTGTTTGATGGATCACAAGGATTCATTTGCCTCTCAGAGCTCTGCAGTCTCTCACCAACTGTACTCCCCACAACTTATTTTCTTGCACTATTAGGTAATTTGCAAATATAGCAACCATGCTTTCAATGCCTTGTAAAGAAACTTGATTGATTGTTATAACCATGAACTAAATTGATGTGCATTATTGCTTGTGATTTACACAGGAGCAGTAGTAACCTGGTCAAAGGTTATGAGTTCCTATGGAAATTGCAATGCGTAAGAATAAAATCCCATTGTGCAAGGTTACCTGCAGTGATAAGAATTTCATGTCTGTCAATAAACCCATTGTGAAGTTGTATGAATGTAGTGTTGACTGTTTATTTAATCTTAAATGTTTATTTGCATTATATTTGCTTCAGAATATGCTTGTGATTAATAGTTCTATTGATTAACTATCTGATAAAGAACACTTCACAGCAGGTTTTCAACTAGTTTAAGGCAAGTGTATATGCACAGTTTTCAAACTCAAAAGTAATGTGAAGATCTAGTATCGGGAAAGAAAGTAAAACAATTCCAAACAGAAAATTTACAGTTGCCAATTAACCAACACATCTTTGGGACGTGGGAGGAAATGAGAGCAAACCCGTACGGTTACCAGAAGAACATGCAAACTCCTGAGTCAGGATTGAGTCTTGATGGGAGAATGCCTCTGTGCTCTCTATGTATTATGGTACTTTGTCACAGATACTGAGGTACAGTGAAATTCATTTTTGTACACAGTACAGTACAAGTATCACTATACATAAGCATTTAGATGCATATTAGATAAGCATCTCAGATGCAGTATAAGAGGAATAGCAGTAGTACACTCACACAGTATACAGAGTTGCCAGTTTGGCACCATTTTCAAGTCCCAGTTGTTGTGAATGCAGGGATCTTGACCTGACCATGAAGGTCTGTTGTCCCGGTGGCGTTGCAGGGTCGGCCTGGCTAAGTGTAGCCGTTGGTGTCCTCCGTGTGTATTTTACATGGGATGACTATTACAGTAACAAAATAGTGAACACTTGCCCACAGACTTTTTGTGAGTATTTGAGCAGCAACTGCTGTATTTATCCCGTTGGACCACTTCCAACATATTGTCCTTTGTAGCTTGCACCAGAATGGTTGTTCGCTCAATCGGATTGAAGGAAGTATACACTGTTACAAATAAGCCCAAGAAATGGATCATACAGTGCCAGCCTTTAGGCATTAATTACACAAAATTAAATAATGCACAGACCTGCTGTGGCCACAGAGAATGGAGGTTGGCACAATGTGCTTATCATGGGCAAGAGGGAGAATCCCCATACCATAAAGCGCTGATTACAGTCTGATTGAATGAAGCTCTGCTACAATTATTAGAATAGCTTATGACCAAATTGGTGGAAGATTGCCATAAAGAGCCCAGACTTCATAAAAATATATTTTTATGTGAAGATCTCCACTCTTCAGGTATACAAATGGTGTTCGGTTCTCCCTGACCAATCGTGAATCGAGAAACTTCCTTTCACATTGTTTTATTGTGTGGGATTCTCAGTCTTGCCCAATGTGGCTACCTAATGCCAAACTCTGCTCTGTAACCTTGGAATAATATAGGCATTCACCCCAGCACAGTTGGCATAATTCCTGGCCTGTGTCTCATTGAGCAGAAGTTGCCTCTTTCTCCAGCGTTATAGGCATTGCTGCAGCCTGCCTACTATGGGCAGTGTATTGTTAAGGACTGGCACCCTTCTCTGTACAGCAAAGTAACAGGCAATTGGCAAAATTGGATTAAGTCCTATTATCAATCCACAAGTTGTGCATTTGTGATTGAGACCATGTGTAAATCGTTCTTACAGTTATGCATGGGTCCTAAATTTTCATTTTACTCTCGCTTCTCATCTGCTCGGTAAAGTAGTGCAGAAATATATACAGTGTCTGTATGGCGCGGCGGCCTCGCCAGCAGTCTGTTTGTCATTTCACCCTTTTTGTTATTTTTAGTCTGTTTAAAGTATGTTTTTGGAGGTTTCTTCATCTTTTTTATGTGGGGGAGGTAAGGGGGGAAGAGGGGAAACTGTTTCCCAGTCACTTCCTGGTCGAGGATGCGTCTTTTCTCCAAGTCGCATCTTCGCCCCCTACCATCTGGATTGGCGCAGCCGGCCAGAGCTCCAGCAGCGGCGCAGCACTAAATTCCATCGCGGAGCGGGCGATGTCTTACCGGGGATCGACGTGTTGGAGCTCCGGAGTGTTGGGACTGCTGTTTAACACCGTGGAGCTGTGGTTTGCTGAGTTTCTAGCCGCGGGCGGCGCTGACTTTAACATCGCGGAGTCCTAGGATCCTTTGCCGAGGGTCGCCAGTGTTGGAGCTCCGCCCAGCTCGGCCTGTCGACTTTGGAAACCGCGGTCTCCGGTAAGAAGTGGCCGATTTGGAAACTCCAAGCCGAGAGTGTGTTCTTCCGTTCCGATGCCGAAGTTCCGATCATCCCGGCGAGAGGGCCTGACCTTCGGGCTGCCGTAGTGGCGACTGCAGAGGTCTCAAAGGCCCCGACCACGGGTGAACAAAGAGGAAGATGACTGAACTTTATTGCCTTCCCTCACAGTGGGAAACCTTGATTCCGCCGTGTGGGGATGTTCATGTTAAATTCTATCGTGTATTGTGTTCTTTTTATTCGTACGTCTGTATGGTAACTCAAATCTCACTGCACCAATTGGTGCATGTGACAATAACTGTAACTTGAACTTGAACTAAAGATTTTGTTTCTTAGTTTCTACTTGTTCTTTTATCCCTCTCTTTTGCTATCCTATTTTAACGTTTCTGTACAAGTTTTTTACCAATCGATTAAATCTAATTTCTAATATCCTTGTTCTACTTATTGATTTGAACTTTACTACCTGGACACTGGAGTCACCTAGATTTGATTGGCAGAATCTCTTTTAATTCTTTAAACATACAATGGATAAATGGCATACTTTTGAGAAAAACATCATGGACATATACAATTTCAGCCAAACCTTATGACCCTTGTAAAAGAAGACTTAGTTGATATTGTCTTCAAGCTT
This sequence comes from Malacoraja senta, assembly GCA_038087875.1. Taxonomy (NCBI): domain Eukaryota; kingdom Metazoa; phylum Chordata; class Chondrichthyes; order Rajiformes; family Rajidae; genus Malacoraja; species Malacoraja senta. Next base: position 139,396,790 of record CM075978.1, read on the forward strand.
TGCAAGATTTTTGCAAGATGTGTGCAATGTGATTGACGTGTTGATTTACAAAATGGCTGATGAGCCATAAAGTAATTCATTAAATAAGGAATATATTGGAGGCATTTCTGAGAAATGACACAAAATATAAAGTAAAAACATATAAGTGTGAATGGTCTCACGTTGAGTTGTACTAACAGCCCACAGCAATTGCAACTAGACTGTAATTGGTTTGATTTAATTAAATCAAGGCATAATCAATAGAGACCAATAACTATAGTATGTATAAGAAGGAACTGCAGATGCTGGTTTAAACCGAAGATAAACACAAAATGCTGGAGTAATTCAGCGGGACAGGCAGCATCTCTGAAGGGAAGGAATAGGTGACATTTCGGGTTGAGACCCTTCTGTAGTATTTCAGTCTCATTTGACAGACCCTGTTAAGTTTCTGGGTAGATTGTGTTCAGTAACAATTAACTAGTTCATCATGCCAGCCAAAGCTGATCTATTTTGGCAAAGAACATGCCGGGTGAGGATTTATTTGTTAATCTTGCAAAAATGTTAGTTGCATATCATTTTCAGGTGTTGTAGTTCAGTTTATGTTGTAGAATACCTGCAGCCAAGCACATGTTAGGAGGCAAACTGTATAAGGTGTGCATGTAATCCTATTGCCTGGCCACCAATTATAACGCAGTGCCTGTTCTCAGTCCTATTAACTCATAACTATTTTACAGTTGCCTTGCAGTGTAAGAGTGACATTTGTATAATACCAGGCAACAGAATTTGCAAAGTTTCTCCCTAGGGCTGAATTCAAACCAAGGTCAAAAAAGGTGAAAGAGCTTATATATTAATGCACTGAATTGCCCTGTTCTGCATTACGTTTGTTTTGACACTAATCCAAGTCTTCTGTCAAAGATCAAAACTAAATGGCCCTTGTATTATACTCTGTTGTGCAGATGGCTTCATAATGAGTTTCAGTAGTTTACGCGAAAACGGAGAGCAGACTATAATATTTTTTTCGGAAAATGTTCAATGCTCATATTATTTTTCATTTAAATAGCTCTTTCGGGAAGTAAGGATTATGAAAATTTTGAATCATCCCAATATAGGTAAGGTTGTATTTTAATCATATTTGACTGTGTACTGAATATAGATGATTAATTTAAAATAATCTGTTACTCTTTCGTAAGAGCATCATTTTGATCTTTCATTTCTAACATTCTACTGACCATCATTTTCCATGCCAAATGTAATAAATATTTGTAATGTTGCATCAGCTTTTACTTTGCTTTCCACGTTTTTGTTTCCTTTCTAATATCTGCCTATTCTCAATCCAGTGTCTCGTGTTGGGTTTTGTTTCACTGGCAGTGATGAGTGGTGTGCATGGGTACAGAAGAAAAAGGGATTCAATTTACTTAAATTGTCAGATAAAACTTAAAAGTGTGTATTTTCCCCCTATGAATTAGGGAGGTCCCTGACAAGTGTAATTTAATTCTGAGGTTTTTATAATATGACCCCCCCGAGCCATGAGGTGCTGAGGCCCACATTCAACACACCTAGCTGAAATTACAGCGGTGTAGAAATTGGATATGATCTGTCTGTACCTCTTTGCATTGCGCCACTTTCTTTTTCGACACCATATAGCCAAAGTGTGAACTAAACAAAACAGTATCTCACAAAGCATGACAATTTACGATGATAGAAAGGTCCCTTCACAAGCAGCTAATGAGAACAATGTGCATCAAATTTGGGTGAACTTGCACACTTCAGTTTATAACAAATTTGACTTTGGGTAATAAAGATGGCAAATCTTTATGGTGTCGGGAAAGAAAGCTACGCAATGCAAATATGTACAGGCAGAGCATATCCTATTTCTACATTGCTGTCATTTCAGCTCGGTGTGTTGAATGTGGGTTTCCAATGTCCATTCTATATATTGTTCATCTGCTCCAGTTCCCCACATTCTCCACCCAAATCCCTTAACAGCAGTTTCTGTTTTTTACCACATTGGGTATTTTTTAATACTTTTTTTAGAAAATCAAGCTAGTGTGTGAAATTGAATTCCTGTTTTTTTTTTAATGGTTTGTGTTTATGTGGAATAATTAATGAAGCTTTTTTTTTGGGAGGCTTAAATCACAATTTATTAAGTTTCAATAAATTCTCAACCTTTCTGCCTCAAACAAAATATGGAACTAATATTTCTGAATGGGGACCAGATATTCACATTGCTGTTTTACTAAATGTATAATTTATTGGAATTTATTAGGTTATCTTTGTATTTAAAGACTTGGATTTTACAGTCCACGTCCTTTTCTCATTGGCAGAAATAAATGAACTATTTAATTTAAAGTATTATTTTACTTTTCCAGGCACTATAAGCATAGGGAGCAAGGAAAATGATGGTATACACTATCTAACTCTCAGTAACAGTCACTAATGCAAGATTATTTCTTAACATTACAAAATGATATTCAGAGAGAATCTTCAGATAGTGCCTAGTGTTCAAAAATACTGAATAACTTAGTTGCAACCATGTCTGAATTGAAAAGAGAAGTACCGATGCAGTTTAAATGCAGATTTGGGAATGCCATACGCTTCTCCCAAATTCCCAGCGACAACCATGTTTGTAGATTTCCATATAGATTTATGTAGTTTTCAGTAAAGGTGGGGGGGGGGGGGGGGGGGGGAGGAATGTTAATGCTGGAGTGTCTTGGCAAAACTACCTTTGAGCTCAGCTTTGTTCATGTCCTCTTCTCTCTAGGAAATTGAGAAGCATCATAGCAAATGTATCGAATATCATTCCTCTTAGTTTAAAAAATCCTTCTGGCAATCTCGCAAAACCTTCATTCAAGATGAAATGCTATAGATGCTGACTGTCTGCAAAGCGCTAGAGTTCACAGCATCTACAGTTTATGTTGTTTCAGTTCATATTCAGTTCCAGCATTGCTTATTTTTGTCATTTTCCTTTCTTTCCCTTCCTCTGCTTTCATTCATCTCATATTATCCATATCTGCTCCTGGCAATGATCTTCAGATGTCAAGCCGCATTCCCTCTCTCAGCTGGTACCACAACTGCTGCTTGTGTTGATTTTCTGCCAATCACAAGCATTCCATTTGTTCTCCACCTACAATTATTCTCTCCAATTCAAAATGTGCACATTTCTAACTTTTCCTTGTTTTGATGGGAAACTTTCAGACTGCAATGCAACTGTTTTTCACTTGCCTTTCTAAATCCTGCCTTGTTGGCTGCATTATTTCAACAGTTTTCTTTTTATATTATTTAGATGTGTAATTTGCAGAACACTTCCATGGATTCAGATCTATATGAAGCAGGTTTATTTTCAGGCGCAGAGCATTTAGAAATGCCTCAGACCACGTAAATGTCATATGTAATAAACTGTAGGTCAGATTGACACTGACATTTACTATGTTCATCATGATCATTGGAAGGTCAGAGTGAAATTCAAGTATCCTTGCAACAGGCAATATAAGGAAAATCTCAAAGCGCACTGTTGCACAGCTTAAGTGTTTAAATCTTTCAAATGGAATAAGGACTTGAATGGGGAAGATTTAATTGCGTAAATTCAGAAGTAAGGATTTTTTTTTTATTGGCTATATTGCTTTATGAACTTGTGCTTTATGTTGGTTTCTGATGTATAAATGCTAACCATGATCAGAATAATTTATCCCCACTCTCTACTTTTTTAATAATGATTTTATTAGTATTATTTATAGGCAACCTTTTTTCTCTCCTAGTGAAATTATTTGAAGTAATTGAAACTGAGAAGACACTGTATTTAATCATGGAGTATGCAAGTGGGGGTAAGTGGCTTTGGCTGTTCCTTGTAATTGATGCAAAGTTTGTGGCTTCCACAAGAAGAGAATCTCTCTGAAATAATGGAGGCACAAGATGATGAATGCTGCAGGGGGTGAAAATGAGAGCAGCTGGAGGAGAGCAGCTGGTCAGGCAGACAGCATCGGAGGGAAATGAACAGTCGATATTTCGAGTAGACCCTTTCGTGTTATCCAATAGAGAGCCAACGTTTTGGGTTAAGACTCTTCGCCTAGACTGATGTAGGGTTTTGACCCAAAATGTCGTCTGTCCATTTGCCCCCACAGCTGCTGTCTGGCTCGTGGAATTCCTTAAGCTGCTCTCCATTTTTTGTTCACTGAAATAATGTTGGATTTGCAACACTGACTCTCTTAAAGTGGTTAAGAAGGAACTGCAGATGCTGGAAAATCGAAGGTAGACAAAAATGCTGGAGAAACTCAGCAGGTGAGACAGCATCTATGGAGCGAAGGAAATAGGCAACGTTGGTCTCGACCCGAAACATCGCCTATTTCCTTCGCTCCATAAATGCTGTCTCACCCGCTGAGTTTCTCCGGCATTTTTGTCTACCTCTTAAAGTGGTTGTTCAGTTAAATGCACTCTTAAAATTAAAGACAGTGTTTTGTCGCCATTGTTATTTATCTCCTCTAGTATTTATCTCTTCTGGGTTTTTTAAATTAAGATTTTGCTCCATTCTCCCTTTGACTTCTGTGAGTCTCAAGTTCCTGAACAACCTGGTTCCATTATAGCTGTTCAAGCACCCAAAAGCATAGATTAATATCTAAGTAAGCAATCCTTTCGAGGATGATGAACTGTAGTTTTAGCTCAGTTGTAAAAAGACAAACGTAGAAAATTAGTACATTTGGACAGGGAACATCATCGGGAGCAAAAGAGGGAACAAAACTTAATCTCAACAGTTGTATTAAATAAATAATTGAGATTAAGTTATTGCCATTTTGTTCCCGATAAAGTTGTTCTTTGCCAATTATCTCTGCAATGTTTGCACATTAACTACTGTAATCTTTACATTTTGAAGCACCTTGTATTTGTGCACTATTTGTTAAACTGAGAATTGAAAGTTATATTTCTATTCTAAAATTGTCTTCTGTGGCAAATGTGAATAAGAGATGATAAATTAATGTGTGCCAAATTATCTTAAAATTGTAAAGAAAGTAGTTATAACTATAGTTTTCCTCCGATGAATACAGAACCATTTATCTATTACCAAAACTACAATGCAGTACATTTTTCTAGCAAATTCCTTTTAATCTATACCCCAGAAAATTGCTGGGTGAGATCATGTTTAAATAGTGTGACGGTTGAACTTCTAATGCCAGCAAAGTGTCTCTTACATCAAATCTCATCTAAAAATATCTGCAGGAATATCATTGGAATGCAGAAATGTTATACCGGATACATTCGACTGTCACAATATGTATTATGTTTTTTTAAGCTTTGTCCCACTTAAAAGTAGGTCTGTCACATTCTGCTCTTTCAAATTCTACTCCAGCTGTGAACCTCTGGATGTCTGGGTACTCCATAAATTATTTCCATTCATCTATGTGATCAGTCAGAAGACACGCAGTTCAAACTGGGAAACTGGTAATACACCTTTTCCTTGAATTGGATCAGTCCTAACTTAAATTTTTGCACGAGAATAGACTAATTTATTCAAGAATTTGTAGAAGACAATCTGCATTTAATTGTAAGTGGTGTCTTCTTGAAATTACTAGTAATTTTGCTTCTGTGGGAGGGTCCATACAACATGATAACCTTGATCATTCTTCATGGCTAATTCGTTGAAAATCTGTTGAGATTAAAGTAACATAATTAATAAAAAGCTTTTAAAGTTTTCCTTAAATCGGTTGACCTTTTAAGTATTTGGAAGAATTGAAAGAAAACAATTCAGTTACCCTGCCATTCACATTTGATCTGCAGGTTATTTCTTATTAGCTGCCACTTGTCATTTTGTTTCATGGAATTAAAAATAAATTGTCTAGCATTATTTTTGTAGTCACAAAATGCCTGAGTAACTCAGCGGGTCAGGCAGCATCTCTGGTAGACAATAAAATCAAAGGTAGACAACCATGTTTTATTCCTCGAAGATAGATGAAAATGCTGGAGAAACTCAGCGGGTGGGGCAGCATCTATGGACAGAAGGAATAGTTGACGTTTCGGGTCGAGACCCTTCTTCAGACTGATGTCAGGGGAGTCGGCGGGACAAAGATGGAATGTTGTCAGAGACAGTAAGACTGGTGGGAGAACTGGGAAGGGAGAGGGGATGGAGAGAGAGGGAAAGCAAGGGCTATTTGAAGTTAGAGAAGTCAATGTTCATACCGCTGGGGTGTAAACTACCAAAGTGAAATATGAGGTGCTGGTCCTCCAATTTGCGCTGGGCCTCACTCTGACAATGGAGGAGGCCCAGGACAGAAAGGTCAGATTGGGAATGGGAGGGGGAGTTGAAGTGCTGAGCAACCGGGAGATCAGGTAGGTTAAGGCGGACTGAGCAGAGGTGTTCAGCGAAACAATTACCGGGCCTGCGCTTGGTCTCGCCGATGTAGAGAAGTTGACACCTGGAACAGCGGATACAATAGATGAGGTTGGAAGAGGTGCAAGTGAACCTCTGCCTCACCTGAAAATTCTGTTTGGGTCCTTGGATCGGTTGAGGAGGGAGGTAAAGGGACAGGTGTTGCATCTCCTGCGGTTGCAGGGGAAGGTACCTGGGGAGGGAGTAGTTTTGGTGGAAAGGGACGAGTTGACCAGGGAGTTGACCGGAAAGCAGAAAGGGGTGTAGATGGGAAGATGTGGCCAGCGGGATCCCGTTGGAGGTGGCGAAAATGTTGCCGGATTATATGCTGTGATTTTTGTAGTGTTGCTAACTGTTGGTTGTAACTTGCCCAAAGTAACTGAATAAAGCACCTGCGTTTTATTGTTTCTGAATTGTTAATGTATGATTCTAATGAAATGAAAGTGGATTTGTGTTATATTCTTCAGCTTTGTTTGCAAGTTGATCTGGTACCTAATTCAGAGGCTGTCCTGTCGAGTATCTCCAGTCTGCTTTCAAGTTTTTATTTTCATTCTTTTAAATGGGTTTGAGAACTTCCTTCCTTTGTACATTAAAAAAAATCATAATTATAGAGTTCAGAAAATATGGAATGTGATAAAGGTTTGCAACAAAGATTTTGTGTTTGAAATTTGTCTTTGGCTACTGAACAATGAATCCAAATTTTGGAAGATTGTAGCTGCATACTCTATTGCATGTGTAATGCAAGGGATGATGGATGTATTTTTACCACTTTGCTTTTCAAAGTTCATTTGAAAAGAGCTTTGAGAAGTGAACATGTTTGGGAAGAAGTGTAATATTAGATTGTGCATTCAGTAAACATGCTTCATTCTCCTTTTACATCCTTGCAATGTAGGAGAAGTTTTTGATTACTTAGTTGCACATGGAAGAATGAAAGAAAAAGAAGCAAGGGCAAAGTTTAGACAGGTGAGTGGGGTGCAATTACATAAGAATTTAGGTTTAATTCTCATGACATTCATTATAAATTGTTATAGATTGTTGCATATAAATATGTGAACTAAATGACCAGGTTTGAAATAGTGATTTAAAGGAGAAAAGAAAGATAGGAATGGAAGGGGGTGATTTATCCGTTCCTCAGCGCTGGTGCAGTTATAGGGCTGGAAACACACACTTGAGCAATGTAAAAACAAGGATGTGTTGTTTGAGAATTGCACAACCCAGTGGTTTATGATAGCGAGTCAACAGATGCACTTGAACAGAACAACAAGTGATTGGATTTGGGCATCAGGATTTTGCATGACTACCAGATTGTAGATGTTAGAATGTGGAGGGCTGACCTGAAATGAATTGGAAAAGATGGGTTCAGGTACAATAATCACATGAATATGAGATTCAGCATCAGACGATCTAAGAATGGACATGAGTCTGGTAATATTTCAGATGTGGAATTATGCAGACTAATGGCAAAGATATGCAGTAGGATCTGGGAGTCGTGTGGGAAGCAAGAATGCAAACAAGTCCACTGAAACTTTTATCAAACATTTGTCTAGAAGGCAGATGATGTCATCGGTTAAAGCAGTGTGTCTGGCAGGAACGGTGGGTTTGGTCTTCTGATATGACTGAATGTTCTAACTTTAATAATGCTTTAGATGGTGTAGTGGGGCGGGAGGTTCAATTAAAGATATTTAGTTTAGAGATACAGCGCGGAAACAGGCCCTTCGGCCCAGCGATCTCCGCACATTAACACTACCTTACACACATTAGGGACAATTTTACATTTATAACCAAGCGAATTAACCTACAAACCTATATGTCTTTGGAGTGTGAGGAAACCGAAGATCTCGGAGAAAATCCACGCAGATCACGGGGAGAATGTACAAACTCCGTACAGACAGTACCCACAGTCAGGATCGAACCCGGCTCTCTGGTGCTGAAAGACTGCAGCTCTACAGCTGCGCCACCGTGCCGCCCTGAGTCGCAGAGTTTAGGAAAAGATGAACTGATTTGGAAGGTAACTACACACTCGGGGACTTTGAAGAAGGAAGAATAGTTAGAGTTGGGGTTGTAGTTTGCAAGAACTAAAGGATCAGCCATTAGTGTAGTGCAGACTAGCTTCTTTGAGGAAGTGAGAAGCACGAACAGATTGGACAGAAATTTTAAGCCATTAAGAAAAATTTTGATGAGCTGTTTTGTGAGAACTGTGTTAATGGAACTGAAGTTGAGTCCTTTGAACAAGATATGTTTGGAAGAAGTGCAACAAGCAAAGTGCAACAAGCAATGGGCAACATTCTTATACGTTTCCAACTTCTAAAACCACTGGGTTTGCTGAATTGGTTCCAACCAAAGTCACGCATGATATCCTAAGGTATTAAGGTCATAAGGAATAGTACAATTAGGCCATTCGGCCCATCAAGTCTACTCTGCCATTCAATCATGGCTGATCTATCTCTCCCTCCTAACCCCATTCTCCTGCCTTCTCCCACTAACCTCTGACCTTTTCTAATCAAGAATCTATCTCTGCCTTAAAAATATTCACTGACTTGGCCTCCACAGCCTTCTGTGGCAAAGAATTACACAGATTCACCACCCTCTGACTAAAGATTGCCTCTGACCACATCCTTTGTGATGCATTTCCCTCCTCTTCAATGCAAGCCCATCATGATGGGTAGAACCTCCTGCAATGTCTTTCCTCACTGTCCCAGCATAATCAAATACTCCCCACTTAATGCCACTTAGTTTCCCAATTTTAATCAGAGAATTTCAACCAATGATTTCATATTATATTCTGGATTTATTCCATAAATCCCTCTGCCACTCTCCCTCCTCCTTTAGACATTTAATGCATTAAAAATATGACTGAACTTTTGGGACATCTGCCATAATATGTGGCTCAACACCAAATATCATTCATTATGCTCCTGTGAAACTTACTGGTAAGCAAGATGTCAGTCTTGCTAATAGTGCAGGTGTCTCTCTGTATGAATGAATGAATGAATATTGTCACATGTGACAGTGACTTGTCATCTTCCTTAGTGATATGCTACATGTTAAAGACATCATGCACAAAAGTGTTGTACATTTCCATGCATGCATGATATCACCCAGTTCTAACTCTTATTCCCTTCACTGAAAAAAATAATAGGGGTTAGATGTTAGCAATCCAAGGTCATTAGGAATTGTCTTCAGTTTCATATCTAGAATTGTCATTGCTTCACTATGGTATGTTTAGATGAACAGATAATGCAAACGTAACTACCATTCAAACATTACACTTAAAAATAGAAAACTTTTTTTAAAAACCAAAATTGCAGTTGTGTGAAGCAGCTTGGCTTTGTGGTGGTACTATCATCTAACAAGTTGTAGCTACATACGCTGATGCCTCACTTTTTATTGAATATAAGTTGCAGCAAGAGTAGGCCATGTGTCCTTGGAGCCTTCTCCAGCTTTGAGACAACCTGCTAAATTCAGGTATTATTTTCCTGTGTTATGTTGGATACAATGGATTTTTTGATATTTACAGAAGGTCTGTGAAAGGGGGTGAGTGTAAAGCAGAGGAATGTAGTGTTCCTCTTTCAATAAAACTGAAATAAATTGGTCATTTATTGTTGTTTTTGACTTCTGTGTATCATGTGCTTGTAGTTTATCACAAAATACTACAAATAAACTTCAAACATAATTCATTGGTTGTGAAGCATTTCAGTTGAAGGACATTCAAAGAATTTCAGCAGAGCTGCATATTTAATATTTACTGAGGGATGTGCAATGTAAGTAGAAATCTGTTCAGCTGATCCTGCTCCAATATTCAGCATGGGAACAGGGCCCCTGACTCACCAAATAGGATGACCTCATATTTATCCATATTATTAAAAAATCTCCCATATATCTACCACTCCATCATTCTGCGAAAATCACTTTGGAACTTTTCTTCTTCCTCCTCAGGACACTCTCCTCCCATCTTTTTCCTGTCCACAGGATGCTATATTTAATTCCTACATCCAAATCAACATGTATTGTGAATAGTTGGAGCACCATCAATGATCATTATGTTACTCTACTGACCACTGCTTGTAATTTTGAAAATTACCAATTCATTCTTTTGCTTCCTATCAGCCAGTCAGTTCTCCATTAAATATAAGCACCTTATATTTAATCCCATCTGCTTTTATTTTGCACATTATTTTCATACATGGGCCTTATCAAAAGAAAACTTTCTGAAAGTCCAAATATTTGACATTCATTGGTTTTCCCTTATTTATTCTGCTTGTCACATCCTCTCAAAACTCCAGTAGATTTGTCAAGCATGATTTATCTTCCACAAATCCATGGTGGCAACATATGATCCTGTCATTCTCCAAGTTCTCTGCTATTCCATATTTTATTATGAGCTCTACCTTTTTCCTGCTACTTGTGTCAGGCTAAACTGGTATAAAATTCCCTGTTTTCTCTTTACCTGATTTTTTTTTACATCGCGATTATGTTAGATATCCTTCAATCATTGGAACTGTAGTCTGAATGTTGGAAAATGCCACTGATACATCCTCTTTATAGAGCCACTTCCTTAAGTACTATACAAATCAAATTGTTGTGCCTTGGGAATCTATTGGTCTTTAATCCAATTCCCTCGCATCATTTCCCTTTAATACAAATAATTTAGTTTCCCTTGCTGTGTTTCCCAATATTCCTGGGATGTTATTTGTAACCTTCTTTATAATGATATAATTTAATTAATTTGTGAAGACAGAAGTATGCCATTTCTTTATTCCCTATTACAAGTTCTCCTATTTCTGGGTGTGATAGACTCCTAATTTCCTTCATTCATATTTTTCTCCTCCCTTCTCTGTGGAAGTCTTTATATCAGAGTTTTAAGTACTCTGTAAGTTTTGCTTTCATACTTTATTTTTTTCCTTCCTACCCAATCCTTGTATTGAATTCTAAACGGTCTAAAACCTGCAAATTTTTCTGGAAAATAATATTCTGATTAAAATAATTATTTAAAAGTTCAGGTCAAATAATTGTATTCAGAGTGTCATATGGCACAGAAACAGATCCTGTTAGCCCACCATGTCCACATTGACCATCAATACCCATCTATACTAATTTGATTTACCAGCACTAGATTCATAGTCCACTATGCTTGGGCGCTTGAAGTGCTTATCCACATATTGTGATATTATAATACCTCCACTACTTTCTCAGACATTGCGTTCCAGATGCAAACTTTTTATTGATGAAAATATTCCTGCACAGATGCCCTCTGAACCTCATACTCCCCACCTTAAACCTGTGGCCTCTGATCTTGGTCACCTCTGTCACAGAGCAAAACTAACAGTGTCCACCAAATGTCATAATTTTCTATACCCACCCCCCCCCCCCCCCCCCCAAGCTTCCTTTGGTCCAAGGAAAAAACATCCAGTATGTCCTACAACTGAAACGTTCAGCCCAGGCAAAAGCTCCTCTACACCTTCTCCAGAACAATCACATCATATGGTGTTGTGACCAGAATTGCACATTGTATTCCAGCAATGGCTTAACCAATGTTTTATCAAGTTATATCAAGACTTCCCTGCACTTGTTGTCTATGCCCTGGCTAAAAGTGCAAACACCCCCTATGCCTCCTTCACCATTCTACCTATCTGCACCTTGGACTTGTACACCAAGGCTCCTCTGTTTCTCAATACTCCCTGGGCCTTGCCAATCACTGTGTATGCCCTCCCCTGAGTAGACTCCCCAAAATGCATCATTTGCTGATATGTATATAAAATGGCAGTTTTATAAATATCTACCAGCATTTATTTGCAACTGAAAATCTTTTAGTGCATTTTTAATGACTAGTAGTTCCCATACCTGACAACAATTTACACATGTGACTGAACAATCGATTTGTTTTAATTTATTGACATAAATGATAATCACAAATTCAAGTTTGCTCAATTTTTAGGTTTTGGCAAATATTCAGGACTAGAAAAATGAAATTAAATGCTAATGTTCAACCAAACTTTCTCTTAAAGAGATAAGAACTGAAGTGTACAGTTTTTTTCTGTCATACCATAGAAACAAATGAGATCATTCCTATTCCTTAAATTCAACATATTCATTCTACTTTACATCCTTCCCCTTTCATAGTCATTTTTTTCTCTGAATGAGTGAACTTGTGTTAATGTTATCTCAATCAGATGCATCACTAACTTTGATATTTAAGATAATGTATTGCTGCAGCTTCAATGAAATGACACTGGCATATGTGTGTTGAAAATGTTTCTGAATTGTTCTGATTTTTATTTTTCAGATTGTTTCCTCAGTAGAATACTGTCATCAGAAGTGTATTGTACATAGAGATCTTAAGGTACCTGAAACCGAAAGGAATTTTCTGATTCTGTTGTATTTTTAACAGCTGCTTCGGTTTAAGGTTTTGTTCATTCATGAATTCATTGGTATTGTAAAAACTGACAAAGGTAATCATTTGATGCTTCCATTTTTTTAGGCAGAAAATTTGCTTCTCGATGCAGACATGAATATAAAAATCGCTGATTTTGGCTTTAGCAATGAATTTACAATTGGTAGCAAATTAGACACATTTTGTGGAAGTCCACCTTATGCAGCGCCAGAGCTTTTCCAAGGAAAGAAGTACGATGGCCCAGAAGTGGATGTCTGGAGTCTCGGCGTCATCCTTTACACTTTAGTTAGTGGATCTTTACCTTTTGATGGCCAGAATTTAAAGGTAACTTGTGTCTCCCTTTTTTGTCTTTTACATTAAATTGTATAAAATCTACAATACAGATTACCCTTACTTGCTATCAGCCATACTGGCTTTATTGCTCTGAGCTCCCATCCTTCCACTTCTATTCTATTGTAATAGCACTCTATTCCTTCCCCCTTCACATGCTTATCCTGATTTCCCCTTAAATCACCTGAACTATTCCGTTATTTCCGTGTTCTTCTCTTTGGGTAACATTTCTTTTGAAAAGGTTATTCGATTACTCGATGACTGTCTCATATTGCCATCCCATCAGTTCGCTGTAATCCACAAGTGGATCCACCATATCAGCTCTTGTTTAACATGTCGCAACTTGAGTACAACGTTGGTAAAGTCCCATGTTGCTAGATCTAAAACAGCTTTGTTTTAGCCTTTCGAAGGTACATGAAAATATATCATTATAAGGCCCTCACTTTTCAGTTATTCCATTATCCCCTCCGCCCCTCTTCCCCGTAACGATTGAGGACGTTTCTCTACTCTGATGTACCTCTTAAGATGAAGGAAAAATGGAAAGTACCACTCTTCAGTTAATACCAGTGTGATCAGACTGGCCTTGGCACTTCGTACAATCTTATGCGGTTCATTTTTTTTAATGGTGTAGCATCACCTTTTCTTGCAAGTTACTTTGTATTTTAATTATCTATATTTTTACTTGAGGTAATTTTGCTTACTGGCTTGGCAGCAGTCTTACTACTTCAGTTACTTGCTGAGTAGAATATCATAAAATAGAGATTGATTTTGAGTCCAATAATGTTTAAAATGTATTGATTTGGCATTTTTTTGAATTGGCACCAATGCAGAAAGCACTCTCGTAAAATGTCCTTTGGTGCTTGTGCACAAAATGTATAGGGCTTACATGGCACAAGTTTATTTCACTGACCTTGATGCTGGAGCCCACAACTACAGCTCCACCATGCTCACAGTAAGTAAATGTGAGTAAGATTAAAAATATAATGGAGTGGTGTTTCATTTCATCAGTTTAATAAAATTAGTAAAATAAAATTAGCTCCCTATTTATCCCCGACTTCCCATTACATCCACCTAAAAAACAATGGATGCATTGGTACTACTTCCTGCATCATTGTGGAAGTTGACAATTTAATCATCTTTGCTTATTAATTTTCACCCCACTATAGAATTTGCTTGAACCATTTCTCTCCCTTCTCTGTCTCCATCTCAGGAGACAAATTATCCACTAACATCTACTATAAACTCACTGTCTCCTGCAGCCTCCTAAACTGCACTCCTTCACATCCTTCTATTAGATACTATTCCTTTTGCCCAGTTTCTCTATCCCCCCCCAACCCTTCCCTTTTTCCTTTGACCCACCTCGGGTTCACTTTTTTTTGTTTGTTTTTTTGTCCCGTTTCCAATAGTATCCTCCTGCCCTCCTCATCTCCTACTTTCAACCCCCATCCCATCCTGGTTCCATCCACCTAGTACATGCAGATTTTATTCACTGACTCCCCCTCCACTATCTTGTTCTGGTTTTATCTGTTCTTCACCTCTCCCTTAATGATTCCCATTATCACCTTACTTATCAGATTCTGGCATTGGTAACCTTCATGTTACTGTTTATCACCTCCCATCTGTCTCCACCTTCACTCTTCCCCTACCTGGCTACATTCAAAAATGTTTCTCTGCCTTCTCTGTAACCCACTGACATCAGTCTTCCAACTCCCGCCGTGCCCTTCCTTACTGGCTACATCTGCCTGTCATCCAGCACCTCAATCCACCAATCATTTTCTGATTCCAATCTCACCCTCTCTCTCTCTCTCTCCACCTTATACAAGTTATCTTCCCTTTCCACTCTCATCCTGATGCAGGGTTTCAACCTGAAGCATCCACAGTTCTGCTCAGCCTCATGCCCTTCGTTTTTAGTACAATGGCTTGACTTAGTAGTATACTAAAAACACTTTGAAAATGCTGGAATCCATTAGTAAAGTAGTGACTGGGTATTTACAAAATTATGTTCAACCATTCAACACAATTTTATGCCAAGTAAATCATTTTGAGAAATCTAAGCCTTTTAATTTTTTAGCTAGTGGTGTAAATAGAAGGAAAATAAATCGACACGGGTTATTCGGTTGAAAGGCATTCTTTGATTCTTGTCTCAGTAAATTCAGTACTTTTTGAACCAAACATTTAATTCTGTCTCATGGTCCGGAAAAGGTGCTACGATTTCTATTTGTTCCCTCCCTCCAGGAATTAAGGGAAAGGGTGTTGCGAGGAAAATACCGTATTCCTTTTTATATGTCAACCGACTGTGAAAACCTGCTAAAAAAACTTCTGGTATTAAATCCTGCCAAACGGGGCAGTTTGGAAGTAAGTGAGACCCTTTAGAATTTGTGAAGCTCACATTTTTGTTAATGGTTAATGTGGTTTTTATGACTAATTTTTCCACTTTTACTCCAAAAATTATTTATATAATTTTTGAAAGTTAATAAAGTTTACCGCTGGCAAACTTACTTAAATGTTGAGATTTTTTTTGGAAACAGCAAATTATGAAGGATCGATGGATGAATGTTGGTTTTGAGGAGGAGGAATTGAAACCATACGGTGAACCAGAACCTGACTATAGTGATTCCAACAGAATAGGTAAATCTTTTAATATTGCTTGAATGATGGGGGTTTAGTCTGCTGATCAATTGAAGTGAATTACAATTGTAAAAATAACTGTCCTTGGTTTATATTCACTCTTTCTATAATAAACACATTGAAAATGAGAAAAAAGGTCTTACTATTTGTTCATTGTCACATGTTGTAGGATTTCCTCAGGCTAAGAATGAGCACAGAGATTTAATTTGCTGCAGAAATGTGGTTATGATGAGAATATTGCTTTGAGTGTATTTAAACAAAATATATATTTTTAGATTGTAATTTTTGTTTTGATATTTACAGAAACTATGATTACTATGGGCTACCCAAGAGATGAAATTACTCAGTCCCTTGTGGGACAGAAGTATGATGAAGTCATGGCCTGTTATCTATTATTAGGCAGGAAACCTCCAGAGGTAAGTTTCATAATAAATTATTACAAAGCCAGAAATAGTTCTGCGTAATGCAGATTATAGGTATATACACATGCATGCATTTTCTCCATTGCTGCCCTTGAACAGTGCAACAGTGGTTTCCATATTGAAAGGGCTGCTGCATTGTTTCATCTCCTGTGTATCACTATATAAAACTGATCAGCATTTTGACTTTCCACTGGACTCTGGAACCTATCTTAAAAAGCAATAATTTTTTCTATCCCTTACTCTATATAAATATTTTTTTAAATGGCATAATTTCCAGCTTCAAAATATTTAGGCTGATAAAATTAATTGAGAATTGTATTGTTCTGATTCAGTTCACAAGACAAAACTCTCTTGACTCCAGGAACAAAGGAAAAAGCACTCTTCAGTTTTGTTCTGTCATTCAATAAAATAATTGGTTGTTACTATCATTCATTCTGGGATTTTAAATTAATATTTGCCCTTGGGCTAATTGCTATTTGTAGGGAAGAGCTCAACATAAATAGCACCACCTGCATATGGAAATGTCTCCTAACATCAACCTGAAAGTTCTGGTGACACTTGCGTCAGTGATAGAGACGTTGTTGGATAAATTCTGAAGGACAAGATTTACGTTCACTTGGAAAGGCAGGGACTAATTCAGAGGAGTCAGCAGGGTTTTATGCAGGGGAGATCAAGCCTCACAATCTAAGTTTTTTGAAGAGATAGCTTAGAAAGCTGATGAAAGCAGGACATGACTTGCATGTAAGGCTTCAACAAGGTCCTGCACGGTAGGCTGGTCCAATGGGTTCAGGCTCAAAGAAACCAAAGCGTGTTAGCAAACTCATCCAAAATCCGCGTGGCGATAGGCAGTAGAGGGTAAGAGTGAATATGTTTTTGTTTACAGAAAGCCTGCCACAAGTATATTACAGGGATTGGTGTTGACTCTTGTTTTTAATATATATAATATAATATTGGGCGGTACAGTGGCACACCTGTAGAGTTGCTGCCATACAGTGCCAGAGACCCGGGTTTGATCGTGGGCGCTGTCTATCCGGAGTTTATACGTTCTCCCTGTGACCACTAGGGTTTTCTCCCAGTGCTCCGGTTTCCTCCCACACTCCAGATGCACAGGTTTGTTGGTTAATTGGCGTCTGTAAATTTTAAATTGTCCCCAGTGGGTAGGATAGTGCTAGTGTACAGAGTGATCGCTGGTTTGCGTGGACTCAATGGAGAATGAAAGTGGCCAGTGAAGGAATGGTGGGGTAGTCCTGCCCACCGAACACTGATGCCCCACAAAACAGTCACTCGATATGCGTTTGGTTTCTCCAGTGTGTAGGAGACCACATTGGAGTGAATTCTGCATTAGAAGTAGGGCAATAGAGTGAAGAAAACATTTTCGATGTTGCAAGTGTAAGATACAAGGCTGGAATAGCTGTTTATATGATATTGTTCAATTCAGTGTTGAGTCTGGTTGGTTTAATGCTGACTGGGATGATAAGGAGTTGTTGGGCTTTGTTGAGACAGTGTAAGAAGCCAATTAGAGGATAGTTGGAGTGGGATGAAGAATCGATCTGACAATTCAATGTAGTGTGAACAGTGGTACTGTTTTCAATATAAATGATCACATAACTTTTTTTGAGATAAAGCAGGGGAAATTTTCAAATATTATCAATATTTGTTACACTAAATGTTTTGAGATAGATTGGTAATCTATCTCATTTCTATTTGTGTATCCTTTATTTTCACTTGTTCTGCAATTATTTGTAATTCATGTGTGCAGTGAGGACACTTGCAGCAATTTTTCATTGATGAAAACTCCACAATCCACACTATTCGGGAATTATTGACACATGCATTTAAAATTAACGTCAGATTGCTTGGAATAATGGAAAGTGAAAATTTAATGGAAAATGTTTTATCTTAATACAGTGAAAACAAATAAAGATTTAAGGTTTCAAAACTTATTTTTAACAACATTTCTGTTCCAACTTCCAGTTTGAAGGCAGCGAATCTGTATCCAGTAGTAACCTGTGTCAAAGGTCGCGACCCAATAGCGATCTCAACAACAGCTCCACACAGTCCCCTGCACATTCGAAGGTCCAGCGCAGTACATCAGCGAATCAGAAACAACGACGGTTTAGTGATCATGGTGGGGATGACATTCAAACATGTAATGCAACATGACACATTTCAACTTTGAGTGTGCAGTTCTGGAGCAAACCTTCTTTTAACTTTTAATTTCGTCCAGTTATTTGTTTCAGAGTATTTTGCATTCTTAATCGACTAAGTTCATCATTTCTGTTTGTGTATTCAAATTTGACAGTTAAAGTTTTTCTTCTTGCAATGCCTTTCCAAAATAATTCCTTCACCATCTATCAATTCCTGCTGGATTGCAGATGTGGAACTTCTAATTTTAATTGAATCACTACAGCCTGATAAAACTTAATTACCGGTAATATTTACGTTCTGTGAGGCATTAATTTTTGAACAATAATGTTTCTCTTGCAGGCTTTATTAACCCACGTCACTAACAGATAAAAACCCAAATTGGTTCAAACTTTAGTGTTCCATTCGACCACTTGTTCATATCTGATTACACATAATTTAAATTTGTAGACAGTATATTGTCTCTCCCTGTGTTGCTAGACTTTTACCTGAAGTTTTAACTGAATATTTGTATCACGGAATGTTGTTTAGGAAGGACATTTAATTGTTAAATAATTGAAATTAAATAACATCCTTTAAAAAAAAAAAAGTATTTTTATTTATGTAGTTGGGGCGAAAAGTCAAATGGGAATAAATATACAGCTGCTCCCCGATTAACGATGCTTCGACTTACGATATTTTGACTTTACGATGGTGCAAATGCTGGGCAACGGCAGGGAGCCGCAGCTCACTTCCGGTCACTTGATCAAATTGTATTAAATGCGTTTTCGACTTAGGATATTTTCGATTTACGAAGGGTTCATCGGAACGTTACTCCATCGTAGGTCGAGGAGCAGCTGTAAATGAACATTCTTATCATATTAGATTGCATTATTTAGTTAAAATTTTGTTTTGCATACAAGATTACCTTGGGTGTTAGAAGTAAATTTTAGGATAATAGATTTTAAAACCATTTCTTTCAAGCAAAAAATTAGAAATCTGAAAAGCACAACAATCCCATTCAGCGTCTAATAGAGATTCTGGTTAAATAAACCATACAAGAAGAACCTGAATGTTTATTTTTCCAGAAGCTGGTTGGCTTGCTGTTATGCATTCCCATTTTGATAGTATTTGCAAAGTTCCAGCTTTCATGATTTGTTCTTTATATGTTTTATTTTTAATGTGGCTGGAAATCTACTAATTGTTTTGTTCTTTGAAAGGTTTAAGCATTTATAGGTGCTGGAGTTGATCATTATAACATTGATGGAGAAATCTTTATAACTCAGTTTCTAAGGGAAATATTTTCTATGACACATTAATTAGATTTTAAAAATTCCCACCATATGTTTAGTCTGTTTTTACAAAAAGCATGTGCTTTCTTTTTATTACAGACTAATTAAGTCTAATCTTTATCAGCTATCTTATGTCTGTCATACTTCTAAATGTAAATTGCAAGAGGTATTACATCAGTAAATTGGTTATTGTGATTTATTCTTATTTTTATTCAAAATTAATATACTTAAATTGGAATAAAGACAAAAGCAATACAGCAATTAAACCCCATCTGTGTGTTTTCGCTTTGAGAGGCCTAGAGTGGATGTGGAAAGAATGTTCCCAGTCTAGGACCAGGGGGCACAGTCTCAGAATACCTATCGAATGGAGATGAGGATGAATTTCTTTAGTCAGAGGGTGGTGAATCTGGAATTAATTGCCACAGATGGCTGTGGATGCCAAGTCATTGGGTATTTTTGAAGCAGAGATTAATAAGGGCATCAAAGGTATAGGGAGAAGGCAGGAGAATGGGATTGAGAGGGAAAAATAGACAAGCCAGGATCGAATGGCTGAGCAGACTTGATGGGCCAAATGGCCTAATTCTGCTCCTATGTCTTATAAAGAACTCATTGAAATAAATAAATAAAGGCAAATGAATAAGTAAATAAATAACAAAGCAAAAAGATGACAAAATATGAAATTTCAAAAGCATCTTTGGACAATGGAGAGCAGTAAAACAGCTGTTGGGTGAAAGACAGGATAATAAACCTGGTGAAAGCTTATTGTTTATGAAGTATTTTAAATCATTGATCTTTGGCCTTTTGTGTGTTTCTGATGATTTTCAAATGATTGAATCAAACTTTAATGTGTAGACACATCATTAGTTTGTGATTAGTTCCTCTGACTCATACACAAAGCATCAGTTCACAATAACAAAAAGAGTTAGCTTTAGTCAGAAGAAAAAATATACAGGGATAATTGAGTAGTACATTTTTAGGTCAATTATTATAACAGTTGAAAGCTTTATAAAGATTCTAAATATAAAATACCTTTATCACAGTTTGGCTGTTCAATACCTTTATCTTCCCATCATCTGTTTTCTATGGTAATTTTTTTTAATTTGAGGTGAAATCGAGAGATCCTGTGAAATTGGCTCTTGTAATGTTTACCTTCCACGGCTAACTCATCCCTTCATAATGGTGCTTATTATGCCTGCTATCGGTTGTCCAGTCATATTCACTTGCTTGAGCTTTAAAATATTTTGGCTTTAAATAAAAAAATACTTGGAATTTTACACAATTGCAGTTTAACTAATTTTTGTTGCCGTATTTTCCGGTTTTACAGCTGGTCCATCAATCTCATCTGCTGTGTCATACACCAAACGACCTCAAGCAAACAGCGTAGAAAGTGACCAGAAGGAAGAGTGGGACAAAGACATTGCTCGCAAATTAAGTAGCACCACTGTAGGTTCCAAGGGGGATGTCCCTGCCAGCCCACTTTCAGGTCTAGAAAGGAAGAAATCCTCAACCGGGCCCAATGTAAGCAGCAAATTCATTTGATTGAGTTGTTTGTTGCATTTCTTTATGTTCCAAGCAGCTTTGCCTTTCTAATGCTGTTAATGAACAAATCGTGCACTGTTAATTAAAACAGATGTCTAGGTGTGAAATGAATGCAAAATTCCTCTTCCCCCCCTGTTCATTGTGTGTTTATAATAGGGGTGTAGTCTATTGGGAGAAATCCTGGGACTTATATCATGTTCACTGCTTTCTACTCTCAATGTTATTGTCACATTATTTGAAATGCTGGCACTGATGTTCATACTTGATATTCAGTCAACAGGTAACAAACGTTAGCCTTCCCAGTTGCAGACCATTTACGATACAGTTCTGCAGAAAAGCTCATGTACAGACTGAAAGTAATGTGCTATACATGGGAAGTTTTCGTCTGGTAATCTTCTGGTCAATAGGGCAGAGTGAGAATGGGATCAATACAGGTCACCCAGAATGAAAGGTTAATGAAAGTTCCAGGTATAAGTTTAATATTAGCTAAAACGTAACTAACACAGTGCCTTCCATAATGTTTGGGACAAAGACCCATCATTTATTTATTTGCCTCTGTACTCCACAATTTGAAATTTGTAATAGAAAAAAATCACATGTGGTTAAAGTGCACATTGTCAGATTTTAATAAAGGCCATTTTTATACTTTTTGGTTTCACCATGTAGAAATTGCAGCAGTTTTTATACATAGCCCCCTCCCCATTTCAGGGCACCATAATGATTGGGATGCAGCAATCTCATGTAAATGAAAGTAGTCGTGTTTAATATTTTGTTGCATATACTTTGCGTGCAATGACTGCTTGAAGTCTGTGATTCATGGGCATCACCAGTTGCTGGGTGTCGTCTCTGGTGATGCTCTGCCAGGCCTGTATTGCAGCCATCTTTAGTTTATGTTTGTTTTGGGGGCTAGTCCCCTTCAGTTTTCTCTTCAGCATATAAAAGACATGCTCAATTGGGTTCAGATTGGGTGATTGACTTGGCCACTCAAGAATTACCATTTTTTAGCTTTGAAAAACTCCTTTGTTGCTTTAGCAGTATGTTTGGGATCATTGTCTTGCTGTAGAATAAACCGCCGGCCAATGAGTTTTGAGGCATTTGTTTGAAATTGAGCAGATAGGATGTGTCTATACACTTCAGAATTCATTATGCTACTACCATCAGCAGTTGTATCATCAATGAAGATAAGTCAGCCTGTACCTTCAGCAGCCATATATGCCCAGGCCATATCACCCCCACTACCATTTTTCACAGATGAGGTGGTATGCTTTGGATCTTTGGCAGTTCCTTCACTCCTCCATACTTTGCTCTTGCCATCACTCTGATATAAGTTAATCTTCATCTCATCTGTCCACAAGACCTTTTTCCAGAACTGTGGTTGCTCTTTTAAGTACTTCTTGGCAAACTGTAACCTGACCATCCTATTTTTGCGACTAACCAGTGGTTTGCATCTTGCAGTGTAGCCTCCATATTTCTGTTCATTAAGTCTTCAGCGGACAGTAGTCATTGACAAATCCACACCTGACTCCTGAAGAGTATTTCTGATCTGTCGGACAGGTTTGGGAATTTTTCTTTATTATAGAGAGAATTCTTCTGTCATCAGCTGTGGAGGTCTTCCTTGGCCTACCAGTCCCTTTGTGATAAGTAAGCTCACCTGTGCTCTCTTTCTTCTTAATGATGTTCCAAACAGTTGATTTTGGTAAGCCTAATGTTTGGCTGATGTCTCTATAACAGTTTTATTCTTGTTTCTCAGTCTCATAATGGCTTCTTTGACTTTCATTGGCACAACTTTGGTCCTCATGTTGATAAACAGCAATAAAAGTTTCCAAAGGTGATGAAAAGACTGGTGGAAAGACTGAGAGCTCTTTTGTACCTGCATTAAGGAGGCATTTAAACACACCTGAGAAATTACAAACGTCTGTGAAGCCATGTGTCCCAAACATTATGGTGTCCTGAAATGGGGGGACTATGTATAAACACAGCTGTAATTTCTACATGGTGAAACCAAAATGTATAAAAATGGCCTTTAATAAAATCTGACAGTGTGCAATTTAACCACATGTGATTTTTTCTATTACCTATCTCAAATTGTGGAGTACAGAGGCAAATAAATAAATGATGGGTCTTTGTCCCAAACATTATGGAATGCTCTGTAAGTGGATTTTACTTGGAATTGATGTGGTACCAAAGTGAAAGAGTCCTCAAATGAGCCTTTTTTGACAAAAATACAATTTTACTTATGTAAAGTAATAAATAAAACCAATCGTCAAGCATATTTAGTAGCTAGAACAAAATTATAAAACTTGACTGTTAGTATAATAGTTGTATTGATTATTTATTTCTAAGCTCTTTTATTATGTACAATATCTGGAAAATTATGGAAATGGTGACATTTCTGTTACATTTAAAATTGCAAAAATCGGAATCTAAATTTCTGAATATTTTTGTGAAACTGTACCTATCTGATAATACTTCATTTCTTATGTCAGAACAACATGGTTCCGGGTATGACGAGAAGAAACACTTATGTGTGTGAACGATCCACTGGAGATCGATATTCTGCTGTGCAGAATGGAAAAGACAGCAGGTGAGAATCCATAACAAAACAATATTGTCAGATCTCGGTGATTTTCTCAAAATTAAAGCAAGTAAGGAGCTATAAAGAGCTAATGAAAATCATAACGAGTGTAGCAGTTATGCATTAATCAAAAATAAATTAGCGCAAAATGTGTACTTTGGGAAACAAAAGCAGATATTCAACTGAACGAGGCCATTATTGGAATGTACATGGTAAGTAACATATTACATTTGAAGAAGATCTTGTAAGGAATAATGTTGATGAGATAAAAATTGTTTTGAGTCTTCTTATGTTGGCAATAGGTGATTAAGATTCAAGAGCAACATTTTTCCATACACAAATGAAAGTGTTATGATTAAATACCACCAATATTTGTTCCATAAAACTGATTTAATTCTCATATTTACTTATTTATTTTGCTTTTTATTTGTTTGCTAAATGTTTAAATGATGCCTGTGTTTGTTCATTGGAGGAAATAATTTGGTGCTAATATTATTATAATTTTAACACTTCCCATCTTTGACAGCATATGAGAATGTGTTTGGGCAATGCTATAAAATTAGAATGAGATTCAAATCCATATTAATCATCACAAAATGGAGCAGAAGATAAACTTGGACATTCATAATGGCATAGTGCAATGCAAAATGCACGATTCAGTGTTATATTGAGACAATATTGAGATATTTGTTTAGCTCTCGTCTTTTAATGCAAAATAAATTAGCATTCTGCACAGCTAACATGAATGTAACTATTAGGAAATTATGCGCACTGATGTGCTGAGAAGAGATAGACTAGATGAGATGCCATCAGAAAAGAAAGGTTGCAGTTGAAAACATGAATGATAATTAATTGGGGACAGTCAGCACATTAATAATATTGAGAACTCCATTTTTTTTCAAATAAAATAATAACTTTGTGCATAAAAGAAAGAGAATTGATGTTCTGTTTGCAGATTTTCTTTGGGCATTTGATGGCACATGGCTGATAAAGTTAAGATCCTAGTTTTAAAGTAAATTACCTCATGGTAAAGATTTTGCATAAAAGAGAGCAAATGCATGCAGTTGAATGAATGTGTGTCGAATTATCTGAATGTAAATAGCAGTTCCCATGGCAATCTATTATTGCCAGGGATCTTCTATTATAAATAGGCTCAGTTTCAAAAGTTGCAATAAAGGGATAACTTGGCAGGGTAGTAGTTTGGTCAGATAACTGTCAGATGAGGACTGTGTTTGCATGAGAGAGGGTGCAGAGGCGATTGATTAGGATCTTGCCAGAGATGAAAGATTTCAGTTTTGTGGGGGAAGTAGATGGGCTATTTATTTTCCTTGGAATGGAAGAGACTGACAGAGATGTATGTAAGGAACAAAGACAGGGTAGATGGTAGTCAACATGTCCCCACAATAGACTGGTCTAATATTAGAGGACATGCGTTCCGATAAGAGTCTTAGAGGGAATCTGAGGAAGAAATCTGTCACCCTGTGGATAGATGGAATTTGGAATGCCCAACCTTAATAGATGGTAGAGGTCGATGGTCTCTCAACATTTAAAAAGTACCAAAATAAGCATTAGGTTCTGTGAAACATAGAAGGCAACAGAACAAATGTGGGTAAATTGGATTAGTTTAAAACTTTGATGGTCAACATGGACTTGATATGCCAAAGCACCTGATTCACTGTTGCATGGCTCTATGAAAATTAACCAGAGAATTATAAAATGTATCGTATGTAGAGAAAATATTTTTTGCATTAAATTTTAACATTTTGCAAGATGCAGATAAATGGAGGTTACGTAAACGCAACCATTTAGAATTGGCCTTAGTTTCCATACAACATGACCCTTTACAGTGCCTTTTAGTTTAATGTAGATAATGGTTAGAAACATAGTTAACAAGAGTTTTTTAAAGCACCAAATGTGTAATTGGCCCATTTAAAATACAGGTATAAGAAAAATGTCTTTCTAGAAATGAGAGAAAATTAAAATGTGTTACATCATGTTTCAGTGCCCACATTTTGCTAGAATATATAGTTTATGCTGTAGGTTAATAAACAAATCAATCTTGGTCCACCTACTCTTATCCTTGTGTAGGGCTTTTGTTGGGACCATGAGTAGTATGTACTCATGTAGTATGTACGAGGACCACAAAGTATGTTTTTTTTATTTCTTGACCCGGGTATTTTCTGTTACATTTTGGCCTCTATCTGTCTTTTGCCTAAACCCATAAGCCTAATTGAAATGTCTGCTTGTGCAAGCAGTACTTCCACATCTATCGCAAGTCCTGCAGGATCTTCTGGGCTACCTTCAGCACGGCCTCGACACCAGAAATCCATGTCAGCTTCTGGTCATCCAATTAAGGTCACTTTGCCTTCCATAGAAGATGGGAGTGAAGGTTATCGGCCCAGGTAAATATTTACAAGATTCCAAACATAGAACATTCCAGCAAAATGAGAAACTAACTTAAGAAAGGGTGGCACGGTGTTGCAGCGGTAGAGCTGCTGCCGTACAGCGCCAGAGACTCGGGTTCGATCCCTGGGTGCTCCGGTTTCCTCCCACACTCCAATGATGTTCAGGTTTGTAGACTAATTGGCTTGGTATAATTTTAAAATTGTCCTTCGTGTGTGTGGGGTAGTGTTAGTGTGTGGAGATCGCTGTTCGGCACGGACTCAGTGGGCCAAAGGCCTAGTTTCGATGCTGCGTCTCTAAACTAAACTAAATGTGAGCACTTTGGCATTGTGGATTTTTTAAAATCATCTGCTCTCATATTTTCTTCTTTGAGATTTATAGCTTGCACCGTTTTTTCCAATTGAAGTTGCAAATGGAGTTAAAAATACAGGGAAAAGCTCTTCCATTGTAGTATAGTTAAAAATAGAATTCAAATTCATGCCCATATGCTGACTACCTTTGAGATTGGAAAACATTTTTATTCAGCAAATAATGTTTTTTAAAGTTAATAATTTAATATGGTTTCTCCTTAGTTGTGGCTTCATTCTGGCACCACCATATAACTAAATTATTGATATCCCTTTTCTCACTGTATATAACAGAACAAGTCAAAGAGGAAATCAAAACAGATTTCCTAGAAATATTTATATTCTTTGGAGAGAAAAAGAGGAGTTAATATTTCAAGTTCATGATATTTCAACGTAGCAAAATACTTGTACACAGATATTACTAATTGTGAATAAGCAGTGAAGAAAAATAACAAAGACAAGTATTTAGTTCTTGTATTTGTTTCCCACATGGTATTAATGTAAATGAGGCTTTGCTTTACTTGCATGGACTTTAAATGTTGAATAAAAATAGTAAATTTAACAAGAATTCTTTATGGACCAGTTAACAGCCCATCACACTTCATTGTAAAACGTATCTTTTTGAACAAATTTAAACCACATTTTTACATTGTTTTTAAGGCTTTACAAAGGTCAGCACGGTGGTTGTAGGTTAATTGGCTTCAGTAAAAATATACATTGACCCTAGTGTATAGGATAGTGTACGGGGGGGGGGGGGGGGGGGGGGGAATCACTGGTCGGCATGGACTTGGTGGGCCGAAGAGCCTGTTTCCGTGCTGCATCTCTAAACTGAACTAAACAGCATAACAAATGCAGAGAAAGTATGTTGAACAATGGAACATTGTTCATCAAACCGTGTTTGTCAAATAATGACAATAATTAGGATCACACAATAGATTACAACTACTCGTATGTTCTTATTTCCTAACTCAGCTCTGGAGCCCAAAGGGTACCTGCTGCTTCCCCGTCTGCACATAGTATTAGCACTACAACTCCCGATCGAACCCGCTTCCCTCGAGGTAGCTCTAGCCGAAGCACTTTTCACGGTGGCCAGTTACGGGAACGGCACACTGCAACGTACAATGGACCGCCAGCTTCACCAACACTGTCACATGACACTGGTGCCCTGTCTCAAGCTCGAAGAGGAACTTCAACCGGTATAATAAGCAAGATCACATCCAAATTTGCCCGCAGGTAGGTTGTCAATTGTTTCAACATGTTAATAGTCCTTTTATGTTTAAGATATAGGAAACAAAAAATTATAATAACCCCTCAAGCACAACCCACTCCTATCTAATTTGGAGGAAGGTACCACTTTCTGGCAGCAGACTTACTATTTTGGTTCTGAACTAAAAACAGAGGTTGAGAAGCTCCTTTGGGTTTAACTCAAGATAACATCTGTTCATCTGAAATCTGCTCACAGGTAAGTAAGGTGAGTGCAGAATTAATACTTGGTTTCTGGTTATATTAGAACATTTGTTTGATGCATAAAAAAACATGCATGTAAAGATATTTGATTTTTTTTAAATCTAGCCTTGGTTCAATTTGTTTTCTTTTAATTGCTCATCCTGTCAGCATCTAATTCACCAGTAGAAGATCCATCATCTCATCAGTTCCTTCAGGTCATTCTAGAATTTTCTAAGCTTTTAATCAGCGAGTCCCCAACTTTTCAAATCCATTTTTATAACAGTAGTTTGTCATCCTTCATCTTACCCCAGTTATCTTTGGCAATACTTTATCCAGAGATATAGATTCATGCAATAAGTGTATAGAGCACATATCAAACCGCCAATTATTTCTAATAGAGGCGTGTGTACATTCAACTGGCATTTATTGTGAATGTAGCCAAACATTTGGATACTGTGTAGTGATGTGAAGACTTTTCTTTACTGTGTAAATATTTTGTCCACCTAATCTTCATCGTTTCCTGTGATAGAAACAAAAAAAAAGAGAATAGGTATTTGGCTTTAATGTTTGGAATAGGTTGTACTTCCATGTGTACTTCTATGAAACTTTTTAAATTGTTTTATTGCATTTGAGACATACTACAATTTCAAATGTGGACTTAGTCAAAGAAACTATTTCAATGATTGTGTGTAGATTATTTTATAAAAATGAACATGACAGTTTTCTAATCTTCACTGACAATCACGCCATGTGTTTGAAACTGAAGACATGGATCTTCCACCACCCTAGAACGTCCATTAGATGAATTGAAAACAATTAGTTTGCTTCAATATCCACCAGATGAATAATTCTGATAATGAACATAGTTTCACTTAGGCCATTTTAAGAATATAGTGAAAAAAATGAGTATCGGATACATCCATTCATCAATGTAGCAGCTGAATATGTAGTAATATATCCAAAAAAAAAGAGTTCCAGGAACTAACACCTGTTAGTATGAAACATGATCTGACATGTGCAATTGTTCCATATTAGCAGTAGTTCTTAAGAAAATAAGAATAGGAACAAGTTAAACTTAGCACAGTTAAATTTTATTGGCAGAGTTGGACAAAGCAAAAGAGTCAAAGTTATTTCGGGTTAGTTCCCTCAACCAGCTGATCCCTCACAAAATAAATGCAGTCAAATGGGAAATCGGGGCACTTGCTGCTGCTAAAAAAAATAGACACAAAATGCTGGAGTAACACAGCGGGCGGGCCAAGCAGCATCTCTGGAGAAAATGGATAGGTGGCGTCTCTCAGGTGAGAACCTTTCTTCAGAACTGCATCTGTAGTTCCTTTTCATTACACTTGTTGCTGCTGTTGGATTCAAGCGATGGTTGACAAAATAAGTGCCCAAACATTGGGGTACATTTGCCCTTTTAAATATTTTAATCACCAATTGAGTGTTTGGAGCCTGTACTTGTGCCAATTCCCTGTTGAAATTGGGCCAGGTACTTTCTGTTATAATTCGCCATGATGAAGGTTTCTGTAGATTATGTGCACAATGACATTGGTTTTATTTAACTAACAATAGAAACTACAATCAAAAAGTCATGGTTAATGGCCCTTGTAAGTAGATGTACACTATGCAGACCACAATGAACAATGTGTGAATTTAAATGATCAACCACCTCCAGCACATTTTTAAAAATCATGTATAATTTTTTTTCAAAAATCAGTGCTAGGTGTCGTGCAGAAATGGAAGATTCTCTGAACTACTATCAGCAACCCCCTCTTATCCCCTATTTCCTCCTCTCCTTTCACCCTCATTTTCTCAGTTGCCACAGAGAGATCAGTTTAAAAGTACCAACCCACTTCCTTTGCATCGATGCATGGCAGCTGCGACTAGCTAGGAATCTGTGGAACTCCAGATCGGCTTTTAATATTATTGCCGGGGAGCATATCACAACAATGATCTCTTAAATCAAGAACTGCGATTTCCAATTTCATATGGGTGCAATATGTAACACTTTGCAGCCCTGAGATGCATTAGGTTCAATTTCTAGGCAGTGGACTGTGATAGTAAGATTAAACGAGCTTATCAGTTTGAAGTTTGATCTTTATTTTATGAGGAGTTACGGTGAGCGATTACGTGAAGAAGCCCCGCCAGTCCGCATGCGTGTCATACTTCAAAGTAGCGGTGTGAAATCACAGATAACAGCAGTCGAAGTAACTTAGTAAGACTTAGAGAAGACTAGAACTACCAGATGATCTTTGCGATTGAGGGCCGGGAGCGGAGGGCACGTAATCGCTCACCGTAACTCCTCATAAAATAAAGATCAAACTTCAAATTGGTAAGCTCGTTTAATCTTACTATTTTACTTCGGAGTCACGTGAGTGATTCCGTGAAGATTTCAAAGCTCTGATTTCATGCCGTGAGAAACGAGTCTCCACAACCACGGCTGCTTCATTGACAGATGAGGGAAACATTCATAATGAATAAATAATAGTAACTCCTCTCATTCGGGAGTAACTAACCACTGAACCCAAGTAGAGTTGGCAAATTCCCCTGGTCTGGCCATAGGTTATTATGAATTTTTCATAAGTTCGTTCGCCCATCCTGCAGTCGCCAGGATGTGGTCCAGCGGAACGTACATAACCCTTGCTGCTGATATTGTAGCAGCCCTGGTGGAGTGGGACTCGAAAATATATCAGTATCTACTCCTGTATGAGCCAAGCCCTGTTTCAATCACCTGGGGATGGTCCAACCCAATACCCTTTTAAAAGTTTTTTGTAATTATCAACATTGCTAGTTCCGAGCCTCTAAGCTCTTCGTGAACTTGACGTATTGTTATATATGTGTGACCTTAACCGAAGGTTCATGAGGTATGTCATGAAACTACTTTGAGATTTCATGTCTACTCTGCTTAACCAAACATTAAAACGTAATATTATTTGCAGATGTAATCATCCTATCCAGTCACAATATGTAGTGACTGAACCCGTTGGCTGACCAACGCCATGAGGATAATTACCTTATGAGAGCCGAGCCAACTAAGGATGTAGCTGGAGCCCCCTGGTGAAAATAGTGTTAATACCACATCAATATCCCATACTGCCTTGTGCTTGTCGTGGGAGACCTTATGTGAACGATATCCTTTATAACTCGATATTAGAGGGTGAAACCCGCCAGAGTGGGTCCCTATTGCTGCAGTAAATAAGATGGGAAAGCACGTTGGGCACAGTTAATGGTCCTATAACTTAATTTTGTCAAAGACCCATTTGAAACGAACTCCAAGCTGTCAGTTATCTGTGCCGCATTAGATGTAACTTAAGTATTTAAACAACATTTCCCATTTCCTGAAGAGGAAATGTAATGCTTTCCTTCCTTGGTGCTATCCCTGCATTTGCAGCGAGCACATACATGAATTGGACTGACAATCCGAGTCGCAGGAACGGTCCACTCAGAATCTATGTGAATAATTGATTTATCATGCAGAGGCTGGTTTCCCGATCCACAGGCTAAACCAGCAAATTTTATGTTAAGAATATCCGTAAAAAGTTGTATTCTTATTCCCGACAAAGCGGGAAGCATAGCTGCATAGGTCAGCCTCCTGAGTGTTGCCTACGATCAGAACATCATCCAAATATGCCATCACAATGTGATTCTGAGCCTGGAGTAGTCCCAATATTGGTGTCAACAATTTTGTAAATAACCTAGGGCTGAGGTTAACCCATTAGGTAAAGCTTTAAGGCTCTGTCTCACGGTGTTGCGGTCATCGGCGGTGAAGCGCGGCAGCGCCGGTAGAGGGGACCGCACGGCAACGGCGAGAGCGCCGAGCCTATGCCGCGGGAGTGCTGCGTGGGGGCCGAGTGATTTAAGTACGGCTGGTCCCACGAGCTTGCGGTAAGTAAAAAAAAAGGGGCGGGCCGACTGCGATGACGTCATTTCGGATCTGCGGGGCTGTGGCAGCGGCAGTGCTGATCGCGGCGCTGTGGCGGCGGCCGTGCGGCACACGTGACTCACTAGCGGTGGCTGTGGCGGCGGTCGTGCCTCACTGGCGGAGGCTGTGGCGGTACAAGTTCGATGCACGGCGCTCGTGCCGCACTGGCGGCGGCTGTGGCGGTGACCGTGCCGCACTCGTGCCTCACTGGTGGCGGCTGTGCGGTAGGAACATATTTTTGAACAGTGTTGGTTTTATTTTAGCACCGTGCGGTGTTGGGAACAACGCCGCACGGCCCCGGCGGCGGGCGTTTGACCGAGCCCGCGGTCTCTGGCGGCCCAGGAGCGGTAGATTGTTCCTGTTTTGCCGCCAATGACCGCAGACTCATGAGACAGGCCTTTTAAACTGCCACAGCTGTCCCATCCAACTAAATTTCAAATATCTACGGTATTTGTAATGAATTGGTACTGAATAATATGCATCTTTCAGATCTATGCTTGCCATATAACATCCTTTGGAAACCAATTGCTGATAGTGTCCGATCCGATTAGTTTAAAGATTTTCTGCAGCCTTAGTTCCTGTGATCGCATGGTTGCACCCATTTGCCCCCAGATAGCCTGGTTCATGGTGGGCATTGAGTGATGCACAATTTACAAGTGTTTCGTATCGTTTTGAGGTTTCCTCCATTTTTAATTCTTGGAGCTGGTGAGAGGCCATATAGTTGATATTTTGAGCCAGATTTTCCTCCATTGCCTCACTAGCTCCTGCCAGTATGGCGAATCTGCATGCCACATCCGGCACACCTGGAGCTAAGCTCTTGTGCCTTGGGTTATGCTCCTCTGCTATACCTCCAACTTCAGGGTCAGTATCATACTGTCCTGGCTCTCCCTGCTCTTGCATGAGGGAGGTATCATGCAGCCCTTGACATGGCGCTGCTGGTATGGCACACCTGGAGCTAAGCTCTTGTGCCTTGGGGTATGCTCCTCCGCTATACCTCCAACTTCAGGGTCAGTGCCATATTGCCCTGGCTCTCCCTCCTCTTGCATGAGGGAGGCTTCAGCAGCCCTTGACATGGTGCTACTGGTATGGGCCCCCATGTAGACCCGCGGATGTTTGGTTCCTCCTGTTGGTACGGTCTTCCCTGTATAGACCTCTGCTGGAAGTTGCTGCCGTGGGCTGATGGGGTGACCCTTGAGTATAGAACTCTTCTTGAGGATTCTCTTGAACATAGTTTGAGGCTGAAACAGTTGTTTTTAACCACATACAGCATTAGAATATCTTTCAGACCTAACAAATGTCTTAGAGCTCTGAGCAGTCCAAGCATTGGTTTTAGTAAAGTGGTAAATAACCTGGGAACTGAAGGTAACCCATTTTGCAAAGTTTATTATTGTTTTATCCAGATAATTTTCAAAATGTCTCTGATGATCTCTGTAAATGGGAGCATCTTAACGAAATCAGATGCGAAGTAATCGACATTCTGCATCTTTTCCAAATGGACAGGTCACGCCTGTGAATTCCGTACCTGCTTGAGCTACAATAATGGCCCATTTTCAGAGCTAGTCCCGAAAGCCATTCCTGGCCATAATTCTGAGCCTGCCCTGAAAAACAACTCTGGACAATTTCTGTGCTTGGAACCTTAGCTTTGTGCAGCTTTATATGGTTAGATCTCATCCATTTGTGTAAGGCCACCAGGACCCCTTTCATCCTTATCAAGGGAAAATGCTATTTTCGTACAACACATAACCCAAACACATGTTATCATTATCATTAGTACCAACAAGTGTGATTATTGCGAACTTGTAGATGGTCCCATATTTTCTCTGAGCCCGACTTGGGTCTCGAATTTGAAGACCTCTGTCCAACTTTCATGCTGCCACCAACTTCAGTGAACTGTTTACTGTCAACGAAGGCGTGGGGTGTGTTGTTGCCACAACGATAAAGCTTGCTCTTTAATGGTACCTCAATTGGTCCGACAATTTTGCTTCTTTATCCAGGTTTTTACCTGTTGAATAGGTTTTACCTTAAGAGAAAGTTCAGCGGCTTGTTTTAATGTCACCCCTGAAGCGTTTTTATTCCCGTCATTTATAGCATGAGGGGAACTCTAGCCCCTTCCGGGTATTTGCCACCTTTGCGAGGATTCCCTTGTCCATACGCATTTATTCCAGTACGTTCCACAGACATGTTTTTAGAATTTTTTTGAAGTTGGTTACACTGACCACTGGTACTCTCTTTCATAGAGAGAGGATTTTGGACAGCCATGACCAGGTGCTGCAACTAGAGTTTCCTGAAGAGACCTTCGAATATAAAGCTCCCTTACTGGAGCATATCCTGCTGGAGCTGTGCTCAACAACCTTCCTTGGCTTTATGCCTTGGGGTATGCTTTCCAATACCTCCAACCTCAGAGTCAACCTCTACCTCAGGATATAAAGCTTTTTTGCTGGAGGATATCATGCTGGAGCTGTGCTCAAACAGCCTTGCTTGGCTTTATGCCTTGGGGTATGGTTTCCAATACTTCCAATCTCAGAATATAAAGCTCCTTGCTGGAGCAAATCATGCTGGAGCTGTGCTCAAACAGCTTTCTTGGCTTTGTGCCTACGGGTATGCTTTCCAATACCTCCAACCTCAGTGACAGAACTAAACTGCCCTGGTAGGCTCAACCTCCTTCATGAGGGAGACATAATGCAGCCTGTCTACAGGTGCTGCTGCCGTGGTCCCCCAAGAGGACCCGTGGATATAAGCTCCTGTTCCTGGAGCTGATTTTCTCTATACAGCCCTTACCTGAGCTGCTGCCACTGCCCTTGGGGTGACCTTGGGTATGAAGCTCCTCCTGGAGCCTGTCGTGATGGAGCATTCCTTCTATCAGGTGCTCCATCTTACCAGACGTCCACAGACGTCGCTTTTATTGGGAGGTGTATCCTCCTGACCCGATTCACGGGTTTGTTTTGAGTGGCTCTTTTCCCCCACCGGATTAGCCACGCACCCTAATACCGTAAGGACTTACCCTAATACCGTAAGGACTTACCCCTCCACGGGAACCTCCGCGGTCTGGAAGTCGTTGACTGCCTTGTCAGCGGCTGGAGTAACGCACCCGACGTCCGCCGGCTCCCCCCGCGTTTGCGGTCTGGACTTGGGTCTTTCCACAGCCCAATGCCGGTTTCCCCGCGGCTCGACCAGACTGCGCTACTATAGCCAGCAGGAAACCTCTGTAAGAGGAGGTTCCTGCAGGAAAACACATCCTGGTAAATATTGAAACTTACCTGCAGGTTTTTTACTTACCGCTGGCAGGAATGAGTTGCCTCTCGCCAGTGCGGATAACGTAATGACACTCATGCGGACTGGCGGGGCGTCTTCACGGAATCACTCACGTGACTCCGAAGTAAAATCATACATCTCATTGTACACTCCAAGTTGAAGTACATTTGCACTTAAGTGATGCTTTAGATTATGTCCCATTAGTAAAAATAGATTTTGAGACAACATCCCAATGTCTCAAGCTGTGACGAATAAAATTGACTTTGACTTTGGGAGCGAGTCTGCCAAACATGGTTGTTCAGACTATTTTGGAATGAGTTTGTTTCTTTTGAAGATAAAGGCTGAAAGTAGAGAACCTATTTACCCCATCTTTTCAATCAGACTGTTCCAGTTTGTAACCACTCTCTGGGTGGGGGGAAAAAAACTCTTCCTCATATCCACTTTAAACCTGTGTCCACTGGTGTCAGACATTTCTGCCATAGGGAAAATATCCTTGCTATTCACCCTGTCGATATCTCTCCGAATTCTGTAGACCTCTGTCAGGTACTCCTTCAGCCTGCTCTGCTCCAAGCAGAACAGATCCAGCTAACTAATCCTTCATCAGTAGAGTTGCATCTTTCCTCTAATGTGGTGACCAGAACTGCACACAATATTAACCAATTCTGTGCCCCAGCTAATCCAAGCACGCATCCCATATGTCTTCAGCACTTTATCTAGCTGTGCTGATCTTTGGGCCTTTGCATAAGCTCCCTTTGATCTTTAATACTCCTGAGCGCTACCATTCATGGTGCATGTTCTACCCTTTCTAGACCTTCCAAAATGAATCACGTCACATTTATCAGGTTTAAAGTCTATCTGCCGTTGTCCCATTGTGATCTTTGTCGTTCTGTTGCCCAAAGTGTATAAAATGTTTGTAGTGTATAAAATCATAAGAGGAATAGATCGGGAAGATGCACAGTGTCTCTTGCCCAGAATAGTGAATTAAGGACCAGAGGAAATAGGTTTAAGGTGAAAGGGAAAAGTTTTAATAGGAATCTGAATGGTAACTTTTTCACACAAAGGGCAGTGGGGGTATGGAACAAGTTGCCAGAGGAGGTTGCTGAGGCTGGGACTATCCCAACGTTTAAGAAACAGTTAGACAGGTTTGGAGGGATATGGGCCAACCACTGGGAATAGTGTAGCTGGGACATGTTGGCAAGTTGGGCTGAAGGGCCTGTTTCCACGCTGTTTCGCTCTATGACTACAAGGCTACCCTCCTCACTAACATCAACACACTACATAATATCCAAGGTAGACAAAAATGCTGGAGAAACTCAGCGGGTGAGGCAGTATTTATGTGAGGCAACATAATATCTATGTATTTTGGAATAGAAAGTGAGATCTAAACTTGTCTTGGAATCCTAACTCCTGCAAGTGATGCCACAGCACCATCGCTAGGATAACGTATAATGAGATTTTGACAAGTTTTCGTTAAAGTTTATTTTATAACTGGATGTTTTCATGTGCGATCCGGACAGGAAGTAATATAGGCAATATTTGCATAAAGGCACAAAGCAAAACAATACTAGGCATTTCTTGTGAGGCAACTCTCCCCGTGACCACATGATGCTGACCTCCTGATGCTCCAGTTTCCTGCCACATCCCAAAGATGGGGTTTGTAGGTTAATTGACCTCTAAATTGCCCCTAGTGTGCAGGGAGTGTGAAGTAGGATAACAAAGAACTTGTGAGAATAGCTGATCGATGGTTGTTGTGGTCTGGGTGGGCCGAAGGGCCTGTTTCCATGCTGTATCTCTAAACTAAACTACCAAATTTCATCTGCGATAGAATTGCAATCCTATAACAGGATAGTACTATAGCTCACTTGCTAATTTGAAATCAAAATGTAATTTGTTTTGTTTTTATGAAATCTGGGAACAGAGTGTAATGCATTTCCATAACTGATCATAAAATGTTTGAATGGGTAACAGAAATATGATTTAGAATATATTCAGTTTGTATTGATGGGATGAGTTATGTGATGTGCCTACATTATTACTTGTATGTGCATAGTCAGATCAGTTCCCACATGCACAATTTTGTGTTCAGCCTTTCTTTGGAAATGCTTAATATTTATTATTGTCCCAACATATTTGTTAGGACTGTAACTATCATTGTAAATTTTACTCCATCCATTTATTAAATACAATATAATTGCTGAAGCAGAGACACATGCTGCTCAGCTTCTGAACGACGCAGAATTTATCCTATGTCAACATTCAAAATTAAGATGTTTTCCTTAATAGCAAGTAAATTGTATTTACAATGAAGAAAGGTATCTTTTCATTGATGAACCAAAAATATGGGGATATAATGATAGCTTCTGGAGCAGTATTTTGCTCTTTCTTTCTTTGTGATTGAGTTGGTGAGGAGTCATGAGCTTGTTGGTGTTGTCTTTTCATCTGGATTATATTGCATTAGTTTTATTTCCTTACAAAATCTATCATACTGTATGTACAGTATCTCCCTCGTTCTGCAACAAATGATAAATCTCAGCAAATGAAAGCAGTCACTGATTTATACTTAGCTTATTCAGCCAATATTTCCTGCCAATATGCTATTGCATTAGGTGCAAGATAATTACAGTACTTTGATTAAGAAAAAATGCGAACAAATCAATTTACTTGCACTCTCCCCTGCACCTACATTACTGTATATTTCTGCTTCTTGTTTTGCATTTTAACCTTGCTGCTGTGGCCATTTCTTGAATATGATCTGCATTAATCACAATTCAAGGACTACTGGGTCTCCTCCATTGCCAGTGTGAAACCCAGCACAAATTGGAGGAACAGCACCTCATTGGGTAGTTGACACCCCAGCGGTATGAACATTGACTTCTCCAATTTCAGATAGTCCTTGCTTTCTCCCTCCTTCCCCTCCCCTTCCCAGCTCTCCCACAAGCCTACTGTCTCTGCCTCTTCCTTTCTTTTTCCAACCCCCCCCCCCGACATCAGTCTGAAGAAGGGTCTCGACTCGAAACGTCGCCTATTCCTTCTCTCCATAGATGCTGCCCCACCCACTGAGTTTCTCCAGCATTTTTGTCTATCTTCAAGGAATAAAACATGGTTGTCTACCTTCGATTTTATTGTCTACCTTCGATTTTTCCAGCATCTGCCGTTCTTTCTTAAACGTGTTTATTCCTCAGTATCTTTGTCACTGCAAATTGTGTAAAAAATGGAATGTTGGGTATTATGAAGATTATTTCTTCTTTTAACATAATCTTGAAATTACAAAATGGGAAAAGTGCAAGCAAAAGTATTGCTTTCATTTCATGAAATCTTTCACATGTACAGGAAAAGTAGAAAATCTTCATTTAATGATAAATGGAAAAAGTCAAAATCTGGACTTGCAGCATTCCCTAAGAGTGCTCACTTCAAGGGATACAACCTGAATGACCCACTGCAAATTAGTGGAAAGAGTACAGTACACCCTCTTTTTAAAGGACCCCTTTATAACGAACGGACCTGCTGGCGCCGCCCCGGCTTCCGATGTCACCCCATCTCGCAAGGTGCACCAGCGAGCCCTCTTCACCGCATGGTCTCATTGACGTGGCTGTTATTGCGGCTCACGTTATGACCCCTGGGGACAGAGCTTTTTATTCAGACCACCACCACTGACAGGACATTCTTGGTCACTGTGGGGCTTCCTCCCCTTGCACCAGCTGCCGCTTCTTCCTATCATTGTCGCTTTGTCTACATGCGCTATGTGCCCCCTCCCTCCGCCACTGCCTCCTTCTCCTCCCCCTGTCACTTTGTCCACTCAGCCTCTCCCTTCCTCCACCATCGCGTTCTCCTCCCCCCGGAGTTGCCGACATACTCCACCTTGGAAGATATCGGGTGACTGCAGGGGAGGTGGTGGCGGGGCAGCAGACAAGGCAACGGGTAGAGGGGACTGAGTCCCACGGTGACCGAACACATCCTGTTGGTAACGACAGCCTGAAGAAAGCGTCCTGTCGGGGGGATGCAATGTGAGCAGCAACAACAGCCACATCAACTGGTGAAGAAGGGCTCATTGGTGCATACCTGCAGCATCAGTGCCTAGTTTTGTGGTGAAACCACATTGTGAGGAGTAACTCAGCAGACTGAATCAGTGTTCTCCAGAAATGCTGCCTGACCCACTGAGTCACTCCAGTACTTTGTGTCATTTTGTGTCTGAACCATCATGTACAGTTCTTTGTTTCAACTATATACAATGATAAAATCTTACTCGGTTAGTGTGGACAGTCATCAACAATAATGGACACCCCCCCCCCCAAGGGTCCATTATAACAAGAGTTTGCTGTACTGCCAACTAATCCATGGAATCGTATATGGGTCACTTTGTGGGAAATGGGGACTAAGGAGAGCAAAGTTGTACCATTTAGTATCAGCAACGAGGGTTATGTTCTTTGAGAAAAATCAGCACCATCCTGACAGTAAAATGCAATAAACTAATTGAACATAAGGTTTCTCAGCAGAAATATTGGTTTATGAAGGTGATAATGGATTATGCTAATCAGGGTACTATGATATATTTTAGTTTGCCGCATTGCTATTAAGCCATAAACAAATAAAGTTCAGCTATCTGGTCAAATTACTATATTAACGCTTAGTAGAAATATTGATGATGCAGTTTTGACTACAGATGGATTTATTTCTTCCTCTTGCTTTGAACCTACTTACACTACAAAGATTCCGTAACATGAATCTTAAATAAAGAATTATCGGTTTCCATGTTCAGAACTTTTGATTGTTTATTGTTTGTGTTTGTGTTTTTTTTTAAGGTTGCATTTCTGTCCTCTTGTCATGTAATTGGGATCTAGATTCACAACACCATTCTTCAGACTGCTAATTTGTTATCTTGTTTCCTCTGCATACATTGAACCTTAATTCTGATTGCTTTTGAGGGGCCCAAGTGAAGGTGAAGGCAGTGGCAGAGCAGACACTGCAAGGTGAGGAGAAGTGCTATTATTCTCATGTGTAATGATTACTTTGGTTGCTGAAATTATATTGGTGAAGGTCACCATTTTTAACTTTAGAGTTAAGCATCCATTTTCATGTTGGAAGGGAGGGGATGCACTCCACTGATTATGGAGTGAAAAAGGAAACCAACCTCATCGAAAGATTTAGTAAACATTTTCCCTGCAATAACACAATTACACATTTTAAACTATAATGCTCATCTTTAAACATATGTATGATAAAGAGACTCTTCTGATAGTTCTTTCTCGCCAAAACTGGTGGTGAAATGTTGAATGGAAACTGACATATCGAACAAAATGACACGTTATACTTTGAATAAATTAGTGGGCCAATTATTATTAAGCTGCAATATACAAATGGTATTCTAACGAGCTGAAGATATTATATATTTTAAAGTGTGTACAAATAGGCCGTTTCGTGAGCCGCTTAGAATCAGAATCAGATTTTATTCGCCAAGTATGTTTTGCAACATATGAATAATTTCACTGGCCAGGTCAGTCATACAATTAAAAGCAACAAATTACTCAAAAACACATTTTAACATGAACATCCACCACAGTGACTCCTACACATTCCTCACTGTGATGGAAGGCGAAATAAAGTACGTCCTTCCTTTTGTTCTTCCTCAGTCAGAGGCCTCGAGCCCTCCGTTGACGGGACGGTCTTGACTCCCGTAGCCGGCGGCGTTCGGGCCCTCCGCGTGGAGGCGTTCAGCTCCTGCATCGGGGGGGGGGGGGTTGTCAGCTCCCCCGCGCCGGGCGACCGAACCTCGCGTCGGGGCTGGTCGAACCTTCTGCGGCGTTGGAGCTCCCGACTAGCCTCTCCCGAGCCCTTGATGGTAAGTCCACAGGCCGTGGTGGGAGGGATCCCAGGCAATGGATCCGCTCCAATGTTAAGTCCGCGCCCCGCAGTGGGGCTCACGACAGTCCGAGGAGGCCTCCAGCTCCAGCGATGGTAGGCCACAAAGCCCAGAGAATGTGATCTGAAAATTGATCACATCTCCAGGAAGGTAGGAACTTGAAAAAAAGTTTCCCCTAAACCCCTCCCCCTCCCCCCACATAAAACAGACCGAAGTACATTAAAACAATCTTTTAACAAACGATAAAAATAACAAAAAGATGAAAAAACAAACAGACTGCTGGCAGGGCTGCCATCTCCCCGGCGCCCCTGGTGGTCTATATCTTTGTTACCAATGGCCACTTCTATTTAATTAATACAGTTTTAAGATGGGGCCGGGTGGATGGATACTAAAAAGGTATGCATTAGCGTGCATGTTAAAGTCGGAAAGCAAGGTAGGAAGTTTCAGAGAAAGGACTTTTTGCAGTTGAAGGAGCACAGATTTTAGAGAGTTATAGGGTTGGAACAATTTACAGAGAGAAGGATTTAAAATAATATTTAATTTTTTTTAATCGTCGCAGGCTTAATCAAGACGTCATCAAGAATAGGTAAAGTGGGTGGATGACATTTGATGTGTTAATATTCAAAGGAGAAATTTCAATGACTTCAAACTTAGCGAAGCTTTGGGAGGTCAGCCACTAATAGTTAGGACAAGGTGTTCAGCAACAAAGGAATAGAGGCAGAGGCAGAGTTGGATTCCATTAAAGATATAGCATTCAGTGGACTTGGTATTCATATGGATTTGTGACCAAAGTTGGAGCAATAGAATTGATTTGTGGCAGTGGATGTTAAATGATCAGTCTTCTTGGAGATGTTGCAATGATCAAGAGAGAGGGTGACGAGGTGTTGGATTGTGTCTGGCATATTGTAATAATGTAAATTGTCTCATTCTGAAGGAGTCCTTAGCATTGATTCGGTTTTCAGTCAAGAATACCCTTGTGAGTTGTGCGGCTGCCTCTCTTCATACAGCTGAGAGATTCTGAATGATGTTGCAAAGGAGTAGAATGTAAATTATTGTTGGTAGGGGGTGGAGTAGCAGCCGTGGATAAATCATTAGGAAGCCAAAAGGTAAGAGAGTGGGGGAATGAGAAAAGGCTTATTTCATCTCAGCTGTATGAAGAGAGGCAGCTGCACAACACACAAGGGTATTCTTGACTGAAATCTGAATCTATGCTTAAGACTCCTTCAGAATATGAGACAATTTACAGGAATTACCATGTATTGTTTTATATTGCTGACTCTGGTTTCATCGTCAATTCAGTAGGTCATGGGTTGAATTTTAGCCATGCGATAGACAGTATTTCATCAATATATAATATTAGGTGGCATACAGTAGAACATATTTCATTTAAAATCTCTTATTACAGGCCCATCATTATAATGAGATCTTATCTTTGGCCCTAAGAAAGATTTTATTATTGCCAGTGTAGAAGTTCAAAATTCACTGTGATTCAATGATAATAACTATCATTAAATCATGCACATCTGCAATAATTACTTTCGATTACAGTTCAAATTCAAGATTCTTCCATCCTGGTTGGAAGATTTTGATTAATGATTCACTTGTTGCTGACATTTAAAATGATTACCTTCCAAAACATGTTGAAGTAGAACAGGAATATTTGATATCTACATACAATATAAAATTCTTCATCTGCACTAGGTGACAGGAGATGGAATTATTAATATTTAAAACATTATTTATTTTAGTCCATTGATATTCAAAATTTGTTGGAAAAACAGTAGTAAAGTTATGATCCCTAGTTTTAGGAGGTTATTGCATTATCAACAATTTAATGTTAGGTGGAAATATGCAATTTCCAATTTGCCACATATTGACAAACAACTTTGGTCCTATCCCAATGGTTTTAAGCAAAGGAGTGCACTTGCCTGTTCATCTGAAGAGTTAAGTTTAGATCATTAATGAAAATTAATCTTGCACACAATTCAAGTCATAAAGGCCTAGTGGCCTAGTTACTTAATTTGTAGCTCTTACATATCAGCAGATCTGGAAAGTCCGTAAAGAGCACAATAAAATTGGAGTTAAAACAAAACAAAAATCACCAATATTGTGTCAGAATTACCATGAACAATACCGTGACTCTTGGGATCAATTTCTCAAAGCAAAACTATTTTGATACTGCAAAATGAATATGGAATTTGGAATGTAATACAAGAATAATTTGGAACATGACAGTAATAGTAACATATTTTGCAGGCTGATGGTGACCCATGGTTCATAAAGTTATGCATGAATTGACACCTAATGCATGTTGTAAAGCAACTGATAAAGATTGATTGATAAGAATAATCAGTAACTTAATTGCTGTCATACTGTGCCATTATGCATGACACCGTGGAATTTGTTCTTTTTCAATCCAGCAATTCATATTTGAAGGCAAATCACTATGAAAGCCTATCTGATATTCCTGGTTGTGAGAATGTGGCTTCATTAATATTTATATATATTTCCCAAAAAGCTTTAATTATTTTAAGTAGGATGAAGAAAATTATTAGAAAACAAAGGGGTTTATTTTGGATCTGTCATTTTTTATTAAATGTTACAAAGATAGAGGCGTTTAAAATCATTCTTAGAATAACCTAATGACAGCACTGAAGTTAGTATTTTAAATGTTAATTTAAGAGATGATTGCTAATGGTTCACACACAAAGATTTCATGGAACTAATTGTTTCTATAAATTGGTTTCCAGTGAAGTGCTAAATTAATCTGCATCATGCTCTTAACCATACAATGGAAGTCTATATCAAGGCAAATCTAGTTTGGTCTTAATACACCTACCTTGGAGCAAAGGCACAGAGTGACACTGTATATCAAAACAAGTAATGATTTAAACATAATTTGGAAGTATCTGAGCTCGTATATTAATTATGCAATATTCTATAAATACAGCACTATTTAGTATCTACATATCAACTATAACATTTTAATTCTACAAAGGTAAAAATACTGAAGCTGGCCGAAAAAATATCTTTGATGTGTTTTAATAGAGTTTGCTTTAAATTACCTTTAGAAACATAGAAACAGAAAATAGGTGCAGGAGGAGGCCATTCATTTTGATCATGGCTGATCGTTCCCTATCAATAACCCGTGCCTGCCTTCTCCCCATATCCCTTGACTCCACTAGCCCCTAGAGCTCTATCTAACTCTCTCTTAAATCCATCCAGTGATTTGGCCTCCACTGCCCTCTGTGGCAGGGAATTCCATAAATTCACAACTCTCTGGGTGAAAAAGTTTTTTCTCACCTCAGTCTTAAATGACCTCCACTTTATTCTAAGACTGTGGCCCCTGGTTCTGGACTCGCCCAACATTGGGAACATTTTTCCTGCATCTAGCTTGTCCAGTCCTTTTATAATTTTATATGTTTCTATAAGATCCCCCCTCATCCTTCTAAACTCCAGTGAATACAAGCCTAGTCTTTTCAATCTTTCCTCATATGACAGTCCCGCCATCCCAGGGATCAATCTCGTGAACCTACGCTGCACTGCATC
Organism: Malacoraja senta; assembly: GCA_038087875.1. Taxonomy (NCBI): domain Eukaryota; kingdom Metazoa; phylum Chordata; class Chondrichthyes; order Rajiformes; family Rajidae; genus Malacoraja; species Malacoraja senta. Next base: position 139,441,201 of record CM075978.1, read on the forward strand.
AATCACAAGGATGTCCTTCCTCAAATTAGGAGACCAAAACTGTACACAATACTCCAGATGTGGTCTCACAAGAGCCCTATACAACTGCAGAAGAACCTCTTTACTCCTTTACTGAAATCCTCTTGTTATGAAGGCCAACATTCCATTAGCTTTCTTCACTGCCTGCTGTACCTGCACGCCAACTTTCAGTGACCGGTGTACAAGGACACCCAGGTCTCGCTGTACCTCCTGTTTACCTAACCTAACCCCATTGAGATAATAATCTGCCCCCTTGTTTTTTCCGCCAAAGTGGATAACCTCACATTTATCTATATTATACTGCATCTGCCACGCATCTGCCCACTCACTCAACCTGTCCAGGTCACCCTGCAACCTCCTAACATCCTCTTCAGAGTTCACACTGCCACCCAGCTTTGTGTCATCCGCAAACTTGCTAGTGTTGTTCCTCATTAACTTTCTGCTTTAGCTAAAGATTGCAGGTTGATTTATCCTGCAAAGCAGTTATTGCAAATCTATTTTATTAATGAGTCAAAGTAGCTTTTAAGAGTTGCAATGTATTTTGAGTAACATAAATGTATTTTTAAATGGGATAAAACCATATTTGTAAAATCAGGCAAAGAATCTATATGTTGTACCTAAACATGAAAAATATCTGTACTTTCAGGAGTATGTCAGGAGAATCAAAAGACAAAGAAAGGGATGACATTAAAGATGCAAAACCAAGGTCTTTGAGGTTCACGTGGAGCATGAAGACCACTAGTTCAATGGATCCCAATGATATGATGCGGGAGATCCGAAAGGTGCTGGATGCTAATAACTGTGACTATGAGCAACGAGAAAGGTTCCTTTTGTTCTGTGTTCACGGTGATGCGCGACAGGACAACTTAGTTCAATGGGAAATGGAAGTCTGCAAGTTGCCACGTTTGTCTCTAAATGGTGTTCGTTTTAAGCGAATATCAGGAACATCTATAGCATTCAAGAACATTGCATCCAAAATTGCGAATGAGCTGAAGTTGTGAAGAAAAACTGTAATTATGAGATCAGGGAAGTTTCTGGTATGATATACAGTTCACTCCTGAATGTACTGGTATTATTGCTAATGTGCGTGAGTTTGGCCACCGATCCCACTTCCTCTCTCATACCAATAAACGGTTAGAAATTACCGTCGCAATAAGGTTATATATATATTGTGATTATAAATTGTAAAACCTGGATCCGTATGGCTTATTGTGAATTAGCTTTAATGAATTGTGATCTTATTTCCACATGTACAGGTAAGTATATTGAGCATTGTCACAGCTTATGTTCATATAGTTGTACAATAAAGAATAATACCTAACACCTACAGGTATTGTATAGTTGTGTCCTGATTTATGTACAGAAATGCTCATTTTAATGTTCCATGTGTTTTTTGAGCTTGAAGTTCTTTAGCACTAACTACATTTTTGAGTGTTAGATAAATAAAGATTTTTGACTTCATGTTAATGAAAGTTAATCTCTCCCTTCTACCGTGACCCAAAACAGAAGTCATTACGATCTTTTAATTTTGTGACATGGAAGTCCAATCTGTTCTTTCCACGTTATACTATTGTCATTAATAGCACAAAATAGCTTTTGGGAAAGTTGTCTCAGGAATTATCAATCATCTTTGAGGATGATAGTCCTCTTCCTTTCTTTTTGTGCTGTATGGGACTACAAAACCCACCATTCACATTTTAAAATTTGTGTATAAAGTAGTAAAGCTTACACATTAAATGGTATGATTTCCTGACCCTCTTGTAATCTCATGTACTGAATAGTTTACCAGATCTCCTGTATTTATTCCAGGACAGTATACCTGTAATGTGCATTGTAATTATTAGGCCTTTGCCAATTAAAGGATTTTTTTTCCTTTATAACTAGTGATGTACAATGTAAAACCACTAGTACTGGTACATTTAATACATGTTTTGTACCAAATTAACCATGTAGGTTAATTGTGCAATTGTATTTTATGTTGTAATTATTGTAATATTAGCATTTGACCCCGTCTGCACTCTTGTGACAATTTGGAAAAGTAATCAAGCTCTGTCAATATACATGTTGTGATCAGATCGGCACTGATTATCAGAAGGTAATCTAAATCTTTGTATGGTTGCATAAAAATGCAAGAACATTAGGTTGAAGCTTTGGACTGTAAATACTCTGTAATGTAGCTTTCCTGTGGCGGTTGTGTTTCAGAATGACATTGATCTTGCTGCCTTAGAAGATGCTTGGACAGTTGTACTTGCCCCTCCCCTTTATGTTTATTGAGAGGAGTTCAGTGCAAGGTACTTGGGTACGTTTTCAATGGTGCACAATATTAAAACAAATTTGAAATGACTTGAACATGGAGTAAGTTTTATTTCATTTTAACCTTCTCCTGGGAATTTTTCTTTGAATCATTGCATGTCAATATAAAAAGGTATTTATACTTTTACTTAGAAGCAAGGAACTGCAGATGCTAGTTTACAAAAAAGGACACAGGGTGCTGAAATAACTCAGCAGGTCAGCCAGTATATCTATAAGTATAGATACTTATCCATTTTCTTCAGAGATGCTGCCTGACCCGCCGAGTTACTCCAGCACTTTGTATCCTTTTTCATCCTTTTATTTACATTTCCAGTTGCATATTCATACAAAGAAGCTTGATTATTATATTATTATTACAGACCATATTGTCCAATTGGCTTATTGTTTATTATTTAACTTCTTACTTTGGTAAGTTAATTTGTTTGTTTCAATATATTTATTGATGTTTTGTGGTAAAACCAACTATTATGGCCATATAGATAATGTTCTCAAGGCCTTGCCCTGATAGCCATAAAACCCTGTGGCGACTGTGAATGGCTTTAGCTTACGCACTCGATGAGCTTCATTGATAACTAAATGAGTCTTCCAGTTCATTGGCTTTTAATAAAGTAAAACAAAGCAAAGACATAGTTCATCACACTCCGATCTCTTGCTGTTCCATTACGTCATAAACTTCCTTTAAATCTGTAATCCATATCTCAGCACATGGTTCAAAGCACGATAAAACTCAGTGCCTGTGTGGTAATAAACTGTAAGACATCTCAGTCCCACAAGGTTTAAACTGCAACTAACCTAAAAAGCCCCATAGCTCCACCGAAAGCCACACCCCTTCACGTAAGCATGCTGATCATAGCTAAATGGCTCCAACACCAACTAAGAAGACTAGTTCCTTCATATTAGTGATTCTTAAATAATAAGCTTACTTTGATACTTGCTATTAGTCATATAAAATTTTAAAAATCAAAATCCAATGATGGAAATATTCAACAGGCCACACAACAACAGAATACACAAAGTGCTGGAGTAACTCAAGCACCATCTTGGAGTCGGAGTTATACAGCATGGAAACAAGCCCTTCGGTTCAACTTGCCAACGCCAACCAACTATCTACCCTCGATTCATCTGCCTGCATGTGACCCATATCCCTTTAAACCTACCCTATCTATGTATCTGTCCAAATGATTCATAAATGTAACGATAGTACTTGCCTCAATTACCTTCTCTGGCAGCTCGTTCCATACTCCCACCACCCTTTGTGTAAAAAATAAAATTATCCCTCTAGTTTCTATTTAATCTTTCCCCCATCACCTTAAGCCTATATCCTCTGGTTCTTGATTTCCCCCACTCTGGGCAAAAGATTCTGAGCATTTACCTGATCTATTCTGCTCATAATTTTGAACACCTCTATAAGATCTCTCCTCATCATCCTGTGCACCAAGGAATAAAATCCTAGCCTGCTCAACCTCTCTCTATAGCTCAGGCTCTCAAGCCCTGGCAACATCCTTGTAAATCTTCTCTCAACACCTTCCAGCTTGATAATGACCAAATCTGAACACAGTACTTAAGTGTGGTCTGACCAACGTTTTACACAACTGTAACATGACCTCCCAACTTCTATACTCAATGCACTGACTGATGCAAGCCAATGTTCAGAAAGCCTTTTCAGACTGATATGGTGGAGGGTGCAGAAGAAAGTTGGAAGAGAGGAGGGGCAGGACAAAGCCTGGCAAGTAATAGGTAGATGCAGGTGAGGGAGGTTTTGGTAGACAGATGGTTGGACAAAGGCCAGAGATGAAAAGAGAAGGCATAAGACAACAGAATTGAAGAATTGTGAAGCTAGAGAATGGGATGTAGGTGCAAGATCAGGTAGGGCAGAGGGAAACGGAGGGGGGGGGGTGGGAAGAAGGGAGGGAGGGTTTGTCGATACCTAATATTGTAGAAGTCAATGTTCATAATGTGGATGGAATTAATTATCCTTTGCCTACTATCTTCAAAGGTTTGTCTTCACAAAAAAATGCCATGTTAAATCCCATCGCCTTGCAGTGGGAGACACAAGAGACTCCAGATGCTGGAATCTTGCGCATAAACAAAAATGCTTGAAGAACTCAGCAGGTTAGGCAATATCTGTGGAGGGAATGAATTTCAGGTCAGGATCTTTCTTCAGATTGATGAAGGGTGCCAACCTGAAACATCATCTGTCTATTCCCTCCATAGATGCTGCCTACCTCTGAATTTTTCTAGCACTGCTTGGCTCAGATTTTCTTTTTACCAGGCTGTGTGAGTTGGCCAGATGGATGTGTTTTTTTTATGTCAGCTTGAAAACTCCTCCTTGAGGCTTTTGTTTTTTGCAACAAATCGGACATTTACTCTACATAATAATTTCTGTTGTCTGCAAATGGAACGGGGGACTGCTGTGACGAACAATGGACAATGGGGACCCAGCATGGGGGGGGGGGACGCTGTAAAGGAGGGTGGAGGGGTGAAGAACAAAGGGAGAACTTGAGCGGGGAGGGGGGTTTGTAACTTTGTAAGCACCCTTCATGGACGACTATTGCATACCTTGATAAGGTATGCAAGCAAAAAAATGCACCATGACTTCTCACATGTGACAATAAAATTTTCATTAATTTATTCATTTATTTCAGATGAGCTGGTAAAGATGTAAAGATTTTATAGGCGGACGCAAGAAATAACTATTAACAAAAAATGTTTTGAGGAGCCATTTGCAGACCAACACTAGCTGGATAATGGATATCTGGCTGTGGTGCAAGAAGGTAAATGGATAAAGGATGGATGGATGTAGATAGAGCAAGCAGAGGAAGTTATTGGAGGTGTCAGTGTGGCATGGTGGGTTAATGGTTAGAGTTGCTATTGCACAGCACCAGAGATGAGAGCTGAATCCTGATATTTCCTATGTCTCAACAAAAGGTGTGCTGGTTGGCAGGTTAATTGGCTGCTTTAAATTGCCACTAGCACAGGCGTAGCAGGAAAGTGGGAGGTTAGAGGAAGGGTTTGGCCTGGGCCTGATGGGGGTGCAAGAGGAAATGTAGGATTAATATAAATGAGTGTTGGATAATCAGTACAAAGGTGTTGGTTTGAACAACTTGTTTCTGTTGGGTGTGACAGCTAAGGGTGGGTAGAGTGCAGTTAGGGATGCTAATTTACTATCTTAACTGGTTGGTAGTAGAATGGTGTTTATGCAAACAGGTGAGTAGCAAGTAAATGATGGACAACTGGTGGGCGAGCAGGGATTTGATGCCAATGGATGGCCACAGCCTAAAGCAGAGAGAGCTGTGAGGTGGACAGTCTAGCATTGTAGTTGCTACCAGTTGGATATTGGGGGGGGGGGGGGGGGAGAGTGGTGCTATCTGACTAAGTTTTAGGGCATGACGAGCTGTTGGGTAATCAAGATAGGAATTAAAAATAAACTTTGGAGATGTGCATTGAGAATGTTAGTGGTTTGAGGCATAATGCTGGGATGGGTAGAACAATAAGGGGCAGACTGAGGAATGTGATGTAGTCCAAGAGGAGAGGTAGATTAGAATTGAGGAGGTGTTCTGGAGCAGCAGGATTGCCAGACCTGGTAGGCAGGCCTTTTTATTCCCTCGTCAAGCTGGCCTCGAGCTCCTGGATGATGGAGCAATACACCAGAATCCCAGAGCCAGAGGATGATGATCTCTTGTTCCCTTGATTGGCTGCCTTAATGGACATATCAAATCAAAATAAGCAATGCGATCCACTTTTAACACTCTTTCTCCCTGCTGGATGTATTAATAAATGTATAAATCTCATAAATTAAGGGTGCAGTCCCAATCTCAATCTCAATCTCATTGCAAATCTTGTGCTTTTTTTTCTGCGCTTTCATTGGGACTGTAACACTATAAAGCTGTAACACCATATTCCTCACTCTTTTCTCTTTGCACGATCCATTGTGCTTGCCTATGACTTGATTGTACTCTAATGCAGAGGATGATTTGGGTGTGTAGCACCATACGATTTGCACTGCAGCTGGGACGTGTCGCAATAATAAACCACACAATGCTGGCGTAAACTCAGCGGGACAGGCAGGCAGCATTTCTGGCGTTTCGGGTCGAGACCCTTCTTCAGACTTGACGACCCGAAACGTCACGCATTCCTTCTCTCCAGAGATGCTGCCTGACCCGCTGTTACTCCAGCATTTTGCGTCTCTCTTCGGTTTAAACCAAAGATACTAGACCATCACCTGCAGCAAAGATCATAGAGTGGCTCCGCTCCGTTATAGGATCTTTGCTTTGATCTGCAGTTCCTTCCTCCACATAAACCAATGCCATCTATGTGATGCCAGCGTCAGCAGCAGCAAGTGACCAATCCAACGTGGCACCAATTGCAGCGTTTGTTACTCCGAGAAGAGAAGACAAAACCAATGACACCGCTGAGTATCTGAACACTCCCACACCATGGAGCCAATCGAGCCCTGGGTTAGTGGGAGGCGATGCCTGAGGAAGCGGTACAGGAGGGGCGGCTGTGAGCAAAGATCTTTGGCTGTGAGGAGGTGAGTGGCTCAGTGGGACACCTGCATCTGCAGTTGTTGCCTGCACCGGGAGTGAGTGGCTCAGTGGGACACTTGCATCTGCAGTTGCTGCCTGCACCGGGAGTGAGTAGCTCAGTGGGACACTTGCATCTGCAGTTGCTGCCTGCACCGGGAGTGAGTGGCTCAGCGGGACTGGCAGCTTCTGTGTATAACCGGCATCTGCAGTTGCTTCTTGCACGGGAGCGTAAGTGCAGGGTTTAATACTCCTGCAGGTGAAGGTCTCGTCGTAGTTGTTGCGGTGAAAACAAAGTCGTTCTGGTGATATCTTTAGGAGAAAAAGTCAATGACCCCCTCCCTTATCATCTGCATCTTCTAAACTGTGAACTGTTGAAGATGCCGGCGGGAGGGCGCAAGAAGCGGAACACCGTAGGCGACACAGTGCAAAGAGCGAGAGTCCAGGTAGCCGAGTTACTATCCATATTTATCTCCTTATTTGAGGGCAGTGGAGAGAATGTTCATTAGTCAAGTCAAGTGAGTTTATTGTCATGTGTCCCTGATAGGACAATGAAATTCTTGCTTTGCTTCAGCACAACAGAACATAGTAGGCATTGACTACAAGGCATTCTATAAATATATACACACATGAATCAATATACTGATGAAGTGCAAATAACAGTTAATTGGCTAATAAAGTTCCGTGTTTTCTCCGAGCCAGGTTTAATAGCCTGATGGCTGTGGGGAAGTAGCTATTCCTGAACCTGGTCGTTGCAGTCTTCAGGCTCCTGTACCTTCTACCTGAAGGTAGTAGGGAGATGAGTGTGTGGCCAGGATGGTGTGGGTCCTTGATGACACTGCCAGCCTTTTTGAGGCTGATTCCTTGGATCCACGGGCTTTCTTATCGGCAAAAGCTAGGTTGATGTTTATTAACGTTGACACCTAAGTTTCAGTGATTAGATTATGAAGAAAGATTGCATAAACTTTTATTTTATTTATAAAGACCTCGCTGGTTACAATAAGATTTGATTGAAAGTTTAAAGCTCTTTGGAGGAATGCACTGTAGGTGATTTGTGTCTGTTCATTGCTGATTCTAGGACCTGGTGTAGCAATGAATTCAGAAGTGAATTTAGGAAAAAGTTCTAAAACTGCCCAAGTGAAAGTGTCTTTCACAAAAAGTGATTAATGCAGGTACAATTATAAATATTAATCTCAAGATTAGTAACATAGTTAATTAATGTATTAAAAATATGGAGCAGCTGCAGAAGTGTATGAAGGCATCAGCAGAGAGTGAAGACCTACACATCTCTTTTCTGAGCTGAAATGGTTTTCTTGGTTTTGGATTAAAGTCATTTTTCTGTCCAGAATCTTGACAATTAATGTGCACACTATGAAAGGTCATACACAGGTGTCTTTTTTTGGAAAATTGACCACTGTCCTGGATTGAAATATTCTTTGAGAGTCGATCATACTTGACTGAGGTATTGTATTCATGATCAGTAAATATGTGGAACTTTTAGATTATGCATCCCAATGAAAATCAAGAGCCCATGAAAATGTGTTCTTGGGGGGGGCAAGTGAGAGGAAACTGGAGCCATTGTACACTACGGCAGGGTTACCAAGAAGGGAACCAAACAATGTCACTGAATGGTATGAGCAGTCATGTGAGATGTTGCCAATGAGAATAGTAAATATCAGACAATCTTATTGATATCTTTCATTAGCTTGGTTTCAGGAATGTGGCACAGGTAGGCACTTGAGAAGTTGGGAAATATGAGTGATTTGTGAAGCAAAATCATCTTTACAGACAAAGTAAGGATGGGCAGTAGTTTGCAAAGATGGAGACAGATCTTTTGTGAGAACATTCACATGAACAGGATCTAGGGTGACAGTTACTGGAGAGAGGTCACCCGTTTATCATGTACACTTTAACAGCTTTTGATTGTTCATGAGGTGTGATACACCACTGTAGTGTATCAGAATCTACAGCAGTGCAATACCTGTTTGTCTCAACCGATCCATGCCACCATTATTGTCCAGCTATGCTCCATGGTGGCCTTGTTCCACCATCTGCATAATCTTACAAGATTCTCTTTCTGTTCAGTTACACAAGTACTGACAATGTACTGGGTTGTTGTAAGAATGTTATGTAAATGTTAGTCAGTAACTGTGGATTATAACTTTCGTTTGTTTTCGCAATACAAAACCAAAAATGTAGTATTTTAAAAGCTTTTCTATATTTCAATGTTTCTAGTGGCAAATGAACTGTCCAAAGACGTGTAGGTTTGTAGGTTAATTACTTCTGTAAATTATCCCTCTGATGCAGGGTAGAACTAGTATACAGATGACCATGGTCAGCACAGACTCAGTGGGCTGAAGGGCCTGTTTCCACTTTGTATCTATAAAGTAAACTCTGGATGAAGAAACAGGATTTTTAGTGTCTTGGAAAGTTTATAATTACTGACCTTGCCACTCTACTATAAAACAAATATCAGCTGGCTTCAGTTCTAGTGAATTTGCTTAAACCTGAAGGTTGCGGTCCAACTTGCCACAAGCAGAATGCACATCATTACCAAAAGTGATATGTCCTTGATGCATCCAGTGCCCCCTCTCAGCTAGATGCAAGCGTTTTAATTGTATTGGGAAAGTGGCATGTTCTTTTTCTATCTGAAAACATAATATTCCACTGAGACCCTTGAGGGAGTTTAACTTGTTTCTGGCAATGTAGAAATGGTCTACCATGTTTCTTAACATAAGTAGCAAATATTCCGGAGTAATTAATTTGCTGCAGAGGTTATGGAAAACCCTGGATGTGGCATATCATGGCAAGTTAGTAATTTTCTGGCTGTTTTATTAGCACCATAGGTCTTAGCCCAGCACTCTGGTTGGCCATCTCCATTGGAGGATCATCTGCTCAACAACAAGTCATTTTTGTTTACAGTCTTTTTGCATGTGCTCACATTAAAATATTAAACTTTTGAATTCACATTCAAATTGTTGGTCTTTACTGTTTCCTTCAAGGTAAAGTTGGGGCAAAATGTTTCTTACTGCATTTTTGCTTCGAAAAGGAATTCCAGGCAAACAATGGATAGGGAAATACAGACGTCCAAGAAATATTACATGGCAAATGAAACGTGGTGTCATTCGGAGGCTGGAGATTGAAAAGATGACCGAATACTGGCTCAGCCGCCCCTGGATGACCATTGAACAAGAAAGAGGGCATGCAGCATTACGCAGAGCTGAGCAGTGGGAAGCCTTCAAAGCTGCTAAAGCTGCAACTTTCCCTGCACCAAAATACATTGAAGACCATCTAAACCACCTAAATGTAACCAAAAAATGGGGAAATTGAAATGTTTAAAGAAATCTTTTTTTGAATGTGACTGCAGAATTTTTTTTTTAAATAAGGAAAAGCTTCCTGATAAACTAACATTGGTTATGTATAATTTCTGAAAGTGTTTGAAATTGCTATCATGCATAGAGTAATAGGATAATTTAATGATTGATATCAGGGAAGTTTGTACTTATGTTCTGGTCCTGATGAAATTGTATATCTATTAGGAAACATAAATTATATATTTGTGAACTTTAGTCTTTTATTGTCCTGGTTTAGTTAGTTTCATAAACAGATTTACATAGGAGCTTTTAGCTTGCATTTTAAGCAATTTTAAGTGTATTTTCAAGCTTATTAAAGGAACGAGGAAGAAGTGAATTTAAAGTTAGTTGACTGTCTTTAGTTTGCTACAGCATGTATGAAATGCATGAATCAGCATTTTTAGCTCAAGATGATGGTTGCAGTTTTTTTTGTTGAAAATGCTGTGTTTAGTCTGGAAATATTTTATCATAAGCCCATCTTAACAGATTTGAAACATTTCTTATCATATTTTTATCAAGTCTTTTTTTGGTAAACAAACTAATTCAAAGCATTGTTACAAAAAAAAAATCATTCCCACAATTCATGGCTTGAAACTTTAAAGAAAGTGTAATTTTATTTTACTAAATATACTTCCATCTACTTGTGAGCAGGAATAAGGTCATGAATAGACTTTCCCTGTTGAATATTTTTATCCATGTTGATCAACAGTTTAATGCCATCAGCAAGAAACTGCAATAGTTGAACTTCGGAAAAACCAATTCTGTCCGAATTAGAAATATCGCAAACACCACTTTCAGTGGAAGCAAAGGCATCACCTAGAAAAAAAGATTCATTATATTGGTTAAATTAACACTGTTTACAAATATCCTATAACAGTAAACATTAGGTTAATGGATTGTAATAAGATGTTATTTTTTAGTAAACGTGGTTTCCCCCCCGCTGTGATAGATACCTCATCGCATCTCATCTGTGTCCCATAGTTCTGCTCTCACCTCCCTACACCCCAGATAGAACAAGGATAACAGTTGCCCTGGTCTTCGCCTTTCGCCCCACCAGTACCCGCATCATCCTCCACTTCAGCCACCACATGTCACATTTTCTCATTCTCATCTCTTTCCACCTTCCACAGAGACTGCCTCCTCTGCAACTCCTTGATTCAATCATCCCTTCTCACCCAAACCACCCCCTCCCCAGTTACTTTCCCCAGCAGGAGACGTAACACCTGTACCTGATGTACCTCCTCCCTCGCTTCCATCTAGGGACCCCAGCAGTCCTCCCAGGTGAGACAGGTTTACATGCACCTCCTCCAAACTCATTTGCTGCATCTGGTTTTCCCAATGTTGCCTGTACATCGGCGAGACCAAGTATAAACTCGCCAATCGTATCGCTAAACACTTGCACTCAGTCCACCAAAGCCTACTAGATTTCCCAGTTTAATTCACTTTCTGTCCTGGGCCTCCTCCATTGCCAAAGTGAAGCCACATGCAAACTGGGGGAACAGTACCTCATATTCCACTTGGGTAGCACTTCATACAACCCAACTGTATGAACATTGAATTCTCCAAACATGCATTTCCAAACATGTTTTCTATGTTTCTATTCCCCTCCCCTATGGCCCACCTGGACTTGCACCTATTTCTCCCCTTCCACCTAGATTCCTTCCTCTAGCTTCACAATTTGCAACTCTGCAATCCTTTTGTCCCAAACCTTCAGTCTTCTCATCTCTGGCCTTTGTGCAACCATCTACCCGCAAGACGTTGTCCTGCCCCTCATCTATTCCAGCTTTATTTTCTCTTCGCCCCCCCCCCCCCCATCCCCTCACACACACACACACAATCAGTATGAAGATTCCCAACTGGAAGCATCATTTATCCTGTTCTCCAGAGATGCTAAGATGCTGCTTGACCTGCTGAGGCACTCAAGCTCCATGTCATTTTCTGCTAGGCTCATTGATTCATTGCAAAAGCAACAGTAAGAGAAATTAAAGAAATTGGGCTCTAATTTGATGTCAAAGTTCAAGCTAATAGTATGTCATTTATATTTGTGTAACTGCTGTAGCAGCTTCAGATGAGGTACAAGTGCAGAACTGCTTCATCTTCTGGACACAAAGTGCTGGAGTAGGTCAGACAGCATCTGTGGAGAACATGGATAGGTGATGTTTCAGGGCGAGGCTGTTCTACTGACATGAGATGCTGCTTGACCCGCTGAGCTACTCCAGCATTCTGTGTCCTTTTGTATATTAAGAAGCATTTGCAGTTTTTTGTTTCTACATCTTGCTTCATCTGTTGTCTGGCTCACTATTGAAGTGTCATGGTACTAATTTAAAATTTAAATTTATTAATTCCAAATTACACTTCTCAGTCTATTTGTAATGCTGTTAAGTTTCGGTTCTTTCAATTTTGGTCATTAGATTTTGTGCAGATACCGGAAATCTGAAATTAAGAACAGAAAATGTTGGAAACATTCAGCAGTTGAGGCAGCATCTGTGAAAGGAGAAATAGATCATGTTAAGGTCCAGGACTCATCACCTGATGATAGGTCCCAGACCTGAAACATTAACTCTCTCTTAATTGGATTAGTTATTTGCCCAGGTTACTAAGGCCTTGAATTTATTTGCTGTTCTATTGTCAGCTTGTTTTCAGTGGCTTGCAGTGGAGGAAAGGTGATTAAAGAGTCACCCTCTCGCAGCAAATTATGCATCGATCATTTTGCTATGCAAGATTATTATCTATATTAACAAACAGGGCTCAGGCAGTGGTGAAGGTGAGAACATTGTGGAGAAGTAGAGCTAGGTTACACTAACCAGTGGGAAAAGTATTGACTGGACCTCGGGTATTTGAATGGTGGTCAGAATGTGGGTGAAAAGAATCCAAGAATAGACACAAGTCAAAACAAAAAAAGTGGCAGCCAAAAAAAAGCTATATCTGAAGATTTCTGACAATGACTTGACTGATGAGGCACAACCTAAAAAAAGATAGTTCTCACAGAGATAAATAGTGAGTGAAAAACAAATTGGACACTATGTCTGAGACTTCAGGGAAGTGATGGGGATGAATTAGACACTATATACAGATGTCAGTTTGAGATTATTTTCTGGACTTTGGTGGAGGTGGAAGCCTGAATCGTGGAAGGGACGGGTACAGGACTTATTATACTGAGCATGAAATCAGGACTAAATTACAACATTTAAAATTAAACAAATACTATAATGGTGGAAAGCTAAAATATACAGAAAAGTTGCTGGAAATATTTTGGAAGTCAGGTGGTTCAGTGAATGATGAAACAGAGTTAACATTCCAGATAGCTGATTGAAATATGTGTAGGAAGGAACTGCAGATGCTGGTTTACACCGAAGATAGACAAAATGCTGGAGTGACTCAGCAGGATAGGCAGCATCTCTAGTTAGAAGGGATGGATTATGTTTCGGGTCGAGACCCTTCTTTAGACTGAGAACAGGGGAGAGGGAGACACAGAGATAAGGAAGTAAGGTGTGTAAACAAGAGGAGATAAAGGTCAAGAAAAATGTAGAATAGATTATTAGCGAGAAGGTGAAAACGAAGCATACAGAGATAAAATTTAATCGGGGAACAGTGGTCGGAGAAGTAGGAAAGGGGAGCGATGGAGATAAATTGGTTTCTGCATTGGTACTTTCTGCATTTTCTGTTTGACATTTCTGACAACGTCATATCAGATGATCAAAAAGAAAAGGGAAAATTTAACATGAACAAAAATGTACAACGAAAACACTGAAAATGTTAATTGAATATGGAAGTACTCCAGTCAAGACATCTGCAGTGAACAAAATATGCTGGCTTGGTAGAGGTATTATTTTGAAATGGGAATTCAAACAGAACAAACAGTATTTCCAACCTTGTTTGTGTATATGGATAAACAGCATAATATGTTAGCGTAACAAATATTGAACAATGGGAACATACACAGAGATGAATGCTGATGAGAAATGGGAGAACTTTCAAGAAATGCATCTTTCCTGCTGCAAAATAAAATTAGAGGTTAGTATGATAGAATAAATTTAACAAGTGAGATGCAAAATGTTAATCACACTTCAACAATTTGCAATACAAAGTTTTCCAATTTAGTGCCACTCACTATTTAGTGTTTATTCAAATGGTTACATTTAATTAGTAATTTAATGGAATTTATAACATTTAAATACAGTACCAGTGAGTTTTTCTAGACGTAGTCTCTGCAAGATCTCATCAAACTTCTCATGCTTACTGATGTACTTCAGCCTAATGTGGACACTTGCCCGTAAGCCCGTGCCAAGTTCAGACGGGCAGGTCAACACATAACCTAGATTATCCTTCCAGATGAAAGGGTGCTTTTTCTGAGAGTATATTTCTTCAAGCTAAACAAATAATCATAGTTATTTCTCCAATTTCTAAAAATGTATAATACAACAAATTATTGGCAAATAGAAAAAATTTATTTTGTCATGTTCCCTCACAATATTAGCAAAATAATTTCAAAGCACAATTAACTAGTGAGAACATTACAGGTCCAACTTTGTAAGTACATTTGTCTAGTATAACGAGCTTAAGGTTCTCCAATGTTGAATACATTTCAGCTGTCTAGGTATAAAGTAGCAAAGCCTCAACTACAGCCCAGGAACATAGAGTAAACAGCATCTAAACATCTTGCTCTTCCAGAGCTTAGCTTTGCAACAATCTCAATATTTCTGCCTAAAGACTGGAACATTCTGTGGAAGTTTACTTGTATTTTGGTTCTTGACAGCACATGCACACACACACACACAAGAAATAAATAAAAGCATGATCTGGTCATTCAGACAATAGTTTGTGATAACTGGGGCATCCATAGAACAGATGAGAAGAAATGTATTCACCCAATAGCTGGTGAATCTATGAAATTTTCTATCATGGAGTGGAATGGAGTCTAAATTGTTGAGTATTGTTGGAGTATGGATATTAAAGTAGGTTAACGATGGTAAACTAGGGGAACCTTGAATGACCAGAGGTAAATTTGGTTAAAAAGTGAAATGAAGCACATACAAAGTTTAAGATGATGAAATTAAACAGGGCCTGAAGGAATTATCAAGCAAGGAGGAAAAAACTTGAGCAGGTAATTAGAAGCGCCAAAATGGGTCTGGAACTGGAATCAAAACCAAAACTAAGATTAAAGGAAATCCGAAGGCATTTTATACCTAATTAAAAACGAGAGGGTAACCAGGGAGAAGATAGGACGCTTCAGGATAAAGGAGTGAATTTGTGCTTGGAGTCAGACAATGCAAGTGATTACTTTGCGTCTGTTTTCACCAAGGAGAAGAACTTAAAGGACAGTGAGAATACTATTGTCGGCAATCAGCTCCTTGGTCCTACTAATGTTAAGAGCTAGGTTGTTCTGGCACATTCAATCAGACAGTCGATCTCCCTCCTATACTCTGACTCATCTTTATCCGTATTTCTATGTTGAAATATTATACTAATATGCAAGGGTAGTTACCAATCGGTGGCACTAATGCCCATGGTGATGTAGTGCTTTGACAGGTTGATTATGGTGCATATCAACTCCCTTATCAAGAACATTGACCCACTACAATTTGCCCATGGCCACAATAGATCAACGGGGATGCGATCTTGCTGTTTCTCCACTCTGCACTGGACCACTTGGACAATAAAAACACATGTCAGGTTGTTGTTCATCGACTACACTTGTCAATCAACATCATCATCCCCTCCAAACATGTTACCAAGCTCAGGGAAATGGGTTTCTGCTCATCGTTTTGCAACTGGATCTTCCACTTAGTCATCGGCAGAATACAATTGGTATGAATTGGCAACGACACTTCCTCCTTGATAACCATCAGCACAAGGGCACTTCAAGGCTGTGCTCAGTCCCTTGCTCTACTCGCTCTATATCCGTGACTGTGTAGCAGGACAGTTCCAACTCCATCTACAAATTCGCCTACAGCACCACCATTGTTGGATGAAATACAGATAATGATGAGTCAGTTTAGGAGGGAGATCGACTGTCTGATTGAATGTGCCAGAACAACAACTTAGCTCTCAACATTAGTAGGAGCTGATTGCTGACATTGGAAGAGGAAGACCCGAGGTTCTACAAACCCACCGACATCAAAGGATCAGTGGTGGAATGAGTCAACAACCTCAAACTCCTGCCCATGCATATCTCTGAAGATCTGTCCTGGACGCAGCACATTGATGCATTCATGAAGAAATCCCATCAACACTATTTCATTGGATGATTAAGGAGATTTGGCATGTCGATAAAAATTCTCTTGAATTATGTATGGTAGAGAGCATATTAACTAGGTGCATCAGGACTTGGTTTGTCAACTCAACGTCCAGGAACGAAGGAGATTACCAAAAGTGGTGGACCCTGCCGAGTCCATCATGGGTACTGACCTCCCCACTTTTTTTGCATTGATTTGTGCCTATTCTTGGACTCTTTTCACCCACATTCTGACCACCATTCAAATACCCGTGGTGCGTCTCCATACCTTTTCCACAGGTTAGTGTAACCTAGCTTTACTTCTCCACAATTTTCAACAAGCCAACCAGTATCATCAGGAGCTACACCATCCTGGCCATGTTCTCATTTCATTCCTGCCATCAAGAGAAGTTATAGGAATCTGAAAACTCCAGGTTCAGGAACAACTTCTTCCCAACAACCATCCAGCTATTGAACACTACAAACACCAACTAAAAACATTTGGCACAGACATTGAGGGGTTGAATGGCCTGTTCCTATGCTGTACTGTTCTATCTTCAATGTTAATCAATCAAAACCAGGAAGTTACAAACAATCCAATATACCTCTATTTTGTTTAATTATCTGTGTGATAGCTTATTAATGCTCTTCTGGAAAAAAAAAACAAATACACCAAATCCACTGGTTTTCCTTTATTTTGCTGGTTACAACCTCACAAATCTCCAACCCTTATCAAACAGCCTTTTCAGAAATCCACTTTGACTCGTGACTATCATTATTAATAATGTATTTTAAACAAAATTTCACTACCATTGACATGTGGGTAACTTGCAGTAAAAAAATCTATTTTCACTGTTTTACATTTGCTCCCTCCATCATCAGTAAAGTAAAGTATCCTTTATTGCCATTCAGACATTTCAGTCTGAACGAAATTGTATATCATTTCAGAATGGAACAAAATTGGGGAAGCTGAAAATATGCACCACCATTCCTGCAGCCACTTCTTTCCAAACTTTGGGATGTGAATCATCAGCTTCTGAAGATTTAATGGCTCTCAGTCCCATTATTTTTTTTTTCAACTTATGTCTTTCAGCTCCTTTTACATTCTAGAATTGTTCTCCACGATTTCTCAGACATTTATTGTCCATTCTTTGAAGACGACAGACAAAATATTCCATTTCATTTCTTAGCCTTTCTTGCATCTCGGGCAATAAGGGGCCCACATTAACAGTAGCTTTTACGGTCTTTATTCATGTTCCCAGCCAAGTTCCCTTGTATTCTGGTTTTCCTCTCCTTGTCAGATTTTTGGGTCTCCTTTGCTGAATTCTAAAAAGATCCAATTCTCAGCCTTGTCGCTCATTTTGGCAACATCGTAATTTTTTTCTATTGGTAGTTAGAGCTCAATATTTATTCATTCCAAGGAATATATATTCATGTAAACTATGTATTAATACTTTTAGACTGATAAATCAATGGATATTATTTTAAATAAATATGTATGAAAATATAAAAATTACTTACCATTTTAATACCCAAAGAATACTGTGTAAAAACTTGTTTCAAATTTCCTCCCTGTTGCATAGAAGTAATACGAAGATGGTCTTCTTTATTGACCCAAACAATACAATTTTTCATATCATTGTGCCTATAAAATGTAAATTTATCATTTATACCTTTGAAGCCAATCTGAACAATCAAAAGGCTGAGTTTTAAGAGTCAGTGCATAACTACATGCAAATATTTCGAGTAACTTTCTTAAGTATAACACCTAGCTTTCTTTGTACAAAACATCAAGAAATTGGTCCTAAGAGGGCTCAGTAACTCATATTCATGGGGAAAAAAACACTTTTTTGTGTAATATAACAACAAAATAGATTTTCTTTCTGGAATAATTATTACACCAATACACATCGTTGCATACAAAATTGCTCTAATCTGTTGTTTAGTTTAGTTTAGAGATACAGCACGGAAACAGGCCCTTCGGCCCACCGAGTCCGCGATACCAGCGATCCCCGCACATTAACACACTAGGGCCAATTTTTTACATTTAACAAGCCAATTATCCTACAAACCTGTACGTCTTTGGAGTGTGGGAGGAAACCGAAGATCTCGGAGAAAACATACGCAGGTCGCGGGGAGAACGCACAACTCCGTACAGACGGAACCCGTAGTCGGGATCGAACCCGGTTCTCCGGCGCTGCATTCGCTGTATGGCAGCAACTCTACCGCTGCGCCACCATGACCGATTGAGAGTACAAGAGTGAGTAGGTTAGCTCATAGTCGAACCGTGACTCTTAGGAAGCCACAGAAACGATGAACACTATACTATAACCAATTTTTCAATGAACATTGTAAGATGTTATTTCTAGCTGCCAGTTACAATATTTAGTACATCGTAACTCCTTTATTAGGATACAGGTTGCATTTACTGTAACATTCAGTTATTCTTCTTGGAGCCTTACAGCACAGAAATAGTCCCTTCGGCCAAACTCCTCCTTGCCAACCAAGTTGCCTAACTAAACCAATTCCACTTGCCTGTGCCTGGCCCATATCCCTCAAAACCTTTCCTATTCATCTACCTAACTAAGTAGCTATCCAAGCGGCTTTTAAATGTCATCATTATATCCGTCTCTACTACTAACACTGGCAGCTAGCTAGGTCTCTCTTTAAGCTCTGCCCAGAGGAAACACCTGACAATTCACTTTAGATAATGCTGCTCATGATTTTATACAACTCTAAGTTCACTTGTCAGCCATCTAAATTCCAGGGAAAATATCCTAGCCTATCCAACCTCTCCTTATAACTCAAACATTCCAATCCTGGTAACATCCATGTAATTATTTTTGCATTCTTTCCAGTTTAAATGACTTCCTACCTACGGTAGGCCAACCAAAACTATACTCAGTAGTCTGTGACCTTGTATAGCTGTAACATGATATCCCAACTCCTGTTCTCAATACCCTGACCAATGAAGGCAAGTGTGCCCAATGCCTTCACCACTCGGTCTACTGTTGTCATGGAACTAGGTACCTGCATCCCAAGGTCTCCGTTCTACAACACTCCCCAGGATCCAACCATTTACTGTACAGGGCCCGCCCATATCAGCGAAAAATTCCAACTACCATTCTTCAGCCCTTTGGCCCAGTAGATCAAGATCCTGTTGTAAATCTCAGTTTTAAAACACTATTTTTAAGTGAACCAGCAAAATAACTGTCTTGAAACAAATTATTTAAGCTATGAAAATGTAATATAGAAATTATTTAAGTATGATAAAGGCCAATTTCATGCAGAAAACTTGAAATTTGCATGTTGAAAAAAATCAGAATCAAAACAATTAAGGTGTCCCCCACCCAAAAATATTTTATTGGAAGAACCAAGTTGCACGAGCTATTTTTTCCACTCTTTCTATTTCTCCATGGGTTGTCTAGTAACCATGGTCAAGCTGTTTCTTGAACAAACGATTCATTGGAATACTCCAAGCCATTCTGACAGTAGATGATAAAGTCCATTTCGTTTTTGGTTCTCCTGTTCCAAACACTTGCGTGCTAGATCACAGGCATAATCAATTGCTCTGCTTCCGGGCCTATGATATCCAAATTGCCCACGGAGTTGAAAAGGATGCTTGACGTCTACGCATAAATGGTATTTGACATCGGTGCATCAGAGGAGCTAGATAGGATGTGGCCTCTAGTGCCATTGTTTGTGATCTCAATGGATTGAAATGCTATTTGGAAAACTATTTGGATTTTTAAAATAAATCACACTTACCAGACTCCCCGTGCATCTGGCCAATCTCTGGCCATTCCAGATGAAAACATCTTTGGAGTAACAAGATTATCAGTAAGGATTCCAGCATTGGTCAGATCCTGACAGTCTTCCTCACTCAAGTTCTTCAATGAATGGTAAGTGCCCTTAAATTCATCATCCATCACATGGAAGGCTGTTCATGATAATTTGATCGAAGTAAATGGAAACAAAGGATCAATAAAATTGGAGGGTAGGTTTTCTGTTTTCTTATGTGTTTTTGTATTCCATTCAGAATTCAATCCCTTGCATTTGTAATATAATGAATTATGAAGGCAACATTAAATATATACCACATGGCAGGAGTTAGAAAGAAAGCTTTAGTCTGCCAGAAGATCTAGTCTAGTAGGTTGGGCAGATAAATGGCAACTGGAATTTAATCCATTCAAGTGTTTTAAAGCATTTAAGAAGGTGCAGCAAAGCTGCAGTGGTATGGAGAAACAAAGAGTCATCAAGCTAAAGCTGTGACCTAACTAGCATTCCATATTGTTCTTGAATAAACTTGCTTTTAAATTCTCTGCCAATGACTAATCGAAGAAAGAATCCCTGCATAGATCCTGAAAGGCAGCAGGACATCAATAATCCATGGCATTCTTTCTTTTATTAGTCATGGCAGTGCATTTAAGAATAGTAAGGTTATTCAACAACCATGTAGAACGCTGATTGGGTCATAGCTTTAGAAATGACGACACGCAAGAACAAAATGCTGGAGGACTGCAGCGGGTTGAGCAGCAACTCTGGGGAAACAAGATAGTTAACATTTCAAGTCCAAACTCTGAACCATTTTGCAGCTATGATGGCTTCTTTTGTCATTTTTGCCAGCTGCAACTAGACCCCACCGCTAGTCACATTTTCTCCCCACGCTGTTCCACCTTTCACAAGGATCACTCTCCCTATGGCTCACTGGCCTGTTCATCCATCTCCACCCACCCACCCACCCACCCATCACCGTCACTTTCAACTGCAGGAGATGCAACACGTCCTCACTCATCCCTATCCAAGGACCCAACCAGCTCCTCCTGATGAAGTAAAGATTCAAGTGCACCTCCTCCAACCGAGTCGAAACACTGCTCTCGATGTAGGCTGGAGGAGCTGGTTCGGTCGCTGGATGGCAGTGAGATTGGATGCATTGCATTCAATGCTCTTGACATGGCCTCCTCTACATGTCCGTTATCAAAGCAGAGACGAGGTGACAGATTGGCAGAGCGATAGAGGCCTTTGGTCTAACTTACCCATGGTGACAAGCCCAGCTGGTCAAACTTACCTCTGAGTGCCTGATTCTGGATCCATCCACCCTTCATCCTTCCACTAATGATTCCCATTATCACCTTCCTTACTTTGATAAGAAAATAAGGATTCCAGCATTGGCAGCCTTTTTTGTTTATCATTCTCCAACAGCTGCCTCCATCTCCACCTTCTCACCATGCTTTACCTACATCCATCTAATTATCACCCACTTCTGTTTCCCAAATCTCAAAGCCCCCACTTCCCCTCCCATACTTGGCTCCATCCGCCCATCATTCTTCACCCCTCTCTGGTCCACCAAGCACCCACTGGGCCCCGTCTCCCACTCTTCCCCCCCCCCCCAATCCATATACTCTTCCCACCCCCCCATACTACTCCCCCCCTCCCTATACTCTCTATACTAGCTACCTTCCTTCTACATTCATTCTTGACGCAGGGTCTCAACCCAAACCATTGACAATTCCTTACCCCATCATAAATGCTGCTTGACCCACCCAGTTCCCCCAGCAAATTGTTTCCAGCTTTAGCATCAGTTCTGTTTTGGTCAGCAGGTTATAGGAAATACTTGTTTACACGAGAAAACATGCATAACAGATTAATATGGATATTCGCAAACCAGACAAAATGTAGCAATGAATAAAGATCAGTTAACCTTTGGAAGAAGACATAGAGAAGAGACTTGATTGAGGTGCATCAAATTAAGGAGAGGTTTATGTGAAGAAAATAGGAAGAACTAATTTTGCTAACCAGAGTTAAAGTTAGGGAACACAGATTTAAAGTAACTTGTAGCAGTGTTAAAGGGGGAAATGACGTTTTTTTTTCCATTCAGTGCACAGCAGGAATCTGGAATTCACTGCCCAAAAGACTGATGGAAGCAGAAAACTTCATCACATTTAAAAATAATTTGGATGTGCACTTGAAGACCTGCAGAGCCACAGATTAAGGGTTAGAAGGATTGAATTGAGTTTATTTTAAGCAGCATGAATGCAATGAGCCCTCCTTCTGTATTGTAATTTTTCTACGATCCATTGAAGTGTTCCGTCTCTTCCAAAGAAAACAGCCCTAGCTTATCCAATCCTTCTCAAGACTACTTTTGCTTTTACTTTTTTCTTTAAGAAAAATGGTATCATTATTTCAATTTGAATAAAATACTTTAATTTAGAACATAGAACAGTACAGCACAGAAACAGCCCCTTTACCCCATAAAGTCTGTGCCAAACATAATGACAAGTTAATCTCTTCTGCCTGTAAGGGATCCATATCCCTCCATTCCCTGATATTCATGTGCCTGCCTAAAAGTCTCATAAATGCCACTATCATATCAGCTTCCACCACTCAAACATCACTCTTCACAGCATGTTCCAGGCACTCAATACTCTGTAAAAAAAACTTGTCATGGACATCTCCTTTAAACATTCCCCCTCTGATCCTAGAGCTACACACACACGAGTATATAATATTTCCACCGTGGTGAAAAAGCTTTTGACCATCTACCCTATCTATGCTTCTGATAGTTTTATATACTGTACTTCCATCAGGTCACCCCTCTGCTTTCAATGCCCCGGAGAAAACATAGAAAACAGGGGAAATGTGATATACCTACATTATCCATTCTGTTTTTTAAAGAGAGAAATAGAGTGGAAACAGATCCTTTGTCCCACTGAATCCACACCAACCAGCAATAACCCATACACTAGTTCTATCTTACAAACTAGGGACAGTTTACAGAAGCCAATTAACCTACTTCTTTTGAATGTGGAAGGAAACCAGAGCACCCAGAGAAAACCCACGCAATCACAGGGAGAACGTACAAACTCCGCACAGACAGCACCTGTGGTCATGATCGAACATCGGTCACTGGTGCTGTAAGGCACCGACTCTACCGCTGCAGAACCGTGCTGCCCATTCCCTGCATACATCTATCAAATTAACCCAGGCAAACACTTTAGCCAAATTCCAGACTTATGCCTCTTAATTGTAGCTCAAAATCAAAGACTTTACCATTGCTTGTCCTCATTCATGTAGTTCAGGCTCTGCCACAAGATTGGCATCTACTTAAAGGCATTAGTAAATATGAAATGGAGGGATATGCTTCATGCTGCTATTCAGCTTTCAGAGTATGTGTTGCACTCAGCAGGCAACTGGCAACTTCCCAGCTTGTCGCCTTTATAACAAACACATTTTCAGAAGTCTCCCAAAGTAAATCACAAAGAAACCACAGGGATTCAGACAAAAATATCAATGTTCATACGGAAGTCAAAACCATTCAAATGCAATTCAAATGCTCTTAAACTTTGGGAAACATGCAAAAATATTAAACAAAAACTGATAATTATAAATAAACTAAAAAATACACTATTCTGTGAAAACAAATCCTGAAACAATCAAATTTGTTAACTAAAGGGGCTGTCCCGCTGGGCGACCTAGTCTGCGAGTTTAGACGAGTTTGCCCTCGACTCAAACTCGCAGCATGGTCGACACGTGGTCCTAGGAGGTCCTATGAGGTCCATGCTCGAGGGAAGTTCCCACATACTCGCGGCCTCAGCTAGGTTGCGGGAAAATTTTCAGCATGTTGAAAAATGTTCTGCGAGTAAAATTTGGTCGGCATGGTTCTTTTTAATGCCTAGTGCAGTGGAGTGGGGTCGCTATTTAGTTACAGGCAGTCGAGGGCAGCCGTAGGCAATCTCCTTCGCTGACCGGGCATTTTGATTGGCTCATTGGAGTTTTCAGGACCAAGGAAAACCGACCGGTAGATAAAATGCCCACTAAACTTTATTATACTTCTTAAAAGTGTCTCCACTCTTTCTCCCCCCCCTTCTCCCTGCCTTCTCTCCCCTTCTCTCACCCCCCACCCTCTCCGCGCTCTCTAAAGGACTTACCGTACACTGTGCAGCCGTCTTTTAACTTCCTCTTCATCGCGGGTGTGAATTTCAGACAGCGCTCCCCCGCTTTCCCTGGCCCCCGCCTTTGCGATGTGTTTGAGTGTGTGTGTGCGGTCAGTCGATCCAGCTCGCGGTTTCAACGCTGACGGTCGATCCAGCTCGAGGTTTTCCAGGCGAGTGCCCTCGAGCTTGAAGGTCGAAGACACTCTTCTTAACTCGCGGATTAGGTCGCCGCAGTGGGACAGCCCCTTAATACCTGCTTAGTCAATTTAATAGCACCATAATGGGAATTTGGACAAACTAACAAATTGGAAGCAGTAACACGATGAAAGGCCAGGCTGCAATAAGCAAAACAGATGGTTTAAACATTTCAGAGCAATAATGGATATAATTGGCAATGTGTAAATATCTATATTTTAACTCAAAATAAAAGAAAGCAGTCTTGTTGATAGATTGGTCCAATGGTCTGATTCATCACTTGGATGGAAACATGTTCAGTTCTTAACTATAAAGTAGTCATCTGCATTCTGACTTCCAATAAAAATACTTGTTTTAGTTTGCTATTCAGTCAAAAGTATATATTTTATAGAAAACGTATGACTGAACAATTTGAGTAGAAAACATAATAGAATGAGATGGTAACGGTGCAAGATAGAAATGGATTGAAAATACTACTAACAACACAATGATTAAGGCAGAAGCTAATTTGAAAGCATTTTTGTGAACCATTACAGTCGTAAGACGACAGTTCCAACAGAGTGAGCAATTTTGGGTTCCAGTGCATTGGAAGGATGTTGACAAAATAGATGTACCATAGAATAACAAATAAGTTATCTGATATGAGTAATTATAAGCACAAGATTTGTGAAATTAAGGAAGTCATTGATAAATGGGAGAGATTTAAATGTTCACAATTTAGAAGGACTGGGCCTGGGTAAATGGAGTCAGTAACCAAAGGATTTAGAATGAGAAGAGATATAATATTAAGTCTATGAGATCTACGTTAATAATAATAGAAGTGTGTTTTTGCAGAGTTGCAAAACCATATTGAACCAAAGACCCCATAGCAATAGAAAAACACAAAATCTCTGCACAGGCAGCATCTCTGGAGGAAAGGAATAGGTGACCCTTCTTCAGACTGTTGTATCCCTTTTTCAGACTGAAAGATAGAGGTGGGGGCAGGGAACTCATCCAGTTCCCCCAAACCCCCCCTCCACACCTTTATCTTTCAGTCTGAAGAAGGGTTCTGACCCGAAACATCATCCATTCCTTCTCTCCAGAGATGCTGCTTGACCTCCTGAGCTACTACCCTGTTTTGTGTCTATCTTTGTTATAAACCAGCATCTGCAGTTCCTTACTACCCCATGCCAATAAATTTGATAGATTGAAGTGGGGGAAATGGACATGGGAGCAAAATGGATGTGTGGATTTATGATTATTACGTGCAAGAAAGTGGAACATCAACATGAAGTGTTCAGGTAAGTGGCTGAATGCTAGAGGAAGAAAGGTATAGCTGAAAGAGGAAGAAGAGGGAAAGAGCAGAGAAGAAAATCAAATAGGATAAGATGCTTGGATGACTAAAATACAAGATGCTGGTGAAGATGTTGGAAACAGTTTCCAACAGTATTCTCATTTCATCAGTCACTCGGTACCCCAGTGACATATTCTATTATCTGATTTGTGTTAGCAAGGGAGCAGGAATGTTAGAGGGCCAGTGATCAAAAATGGAATTACTGTGAGGCGATCTGACTTTCTAAATGACGTGTAGCCTTGACGAAAATCAGGCGGTGCAAAAAGACCTAAATAATTTGATAGGCCAGCTGCGATCATGGTTTAAAGAAAGACTTTTTGAGAGAAAGTGTGATAGGAAGAAAATTAAGAAATGACGGTAATGTGGTTTTAAATGATCAGTGATGGGTTGAATTAGTAATTCAAAGAAAACCCTCCTGTAGCTCAAAGATCTTTCCAAAAGCATTATAACCGATGACTTCAGGCAGACCTGAATTGAAGATTGCATTGTTTTAAAAGCTTCACATTTGAATGCTTAAGAGATTTTCCTTTCTACTGAGAGAAGACTAAGATGGAGACATTTCTATTGTATATTGTCTATTGTAACTTATTGGGGCAATTAATCGTATTCTTGCTTATCATAGTCCATCGTTATCTGAACTGTATGGTTACATTAAAAACAAGGACAGACGTGTGCATGCACAAGTGATCGAGAATATTCCAGCAGCTTCCCACCTATCCTTCAAAATAGCACAAAACGCTCGAGATATTTGCAGCCGGCAGATCAAAGACCATTTGTCCTTTCGGTTGGATTGAGATTTGTGTAACAGCTGTAATGTTTTCCCGCAGTCGGCCACTAGATGGTGACAGGATGCTTTCAATAAGAACAATAGATGTATTCATTTTGGAAATTATAAAAGGATTAGATTGATTAGAGTGAATTGTGTGTCCACCTATCATAGTGTGGGATAAACAAACATAAATTCACCTGCTATCGCCAGCTTTTCCAGTGCACGCCTCTCCCCGCGGCTGCAGTGTGGTGGGAAACTAAAACCATCCACATCGCGTCCTGCGCTTACGCTACACCCCAGCACATATTGTCCATCTAAATCGGATCCACCCTGCCGGGGAAATAGAGTAATTACTAGACAGTTATCTTGTTAGCCGAATATTAAATTGGCTTAAACTTAATAAAGACCACGATTCCCTGCATTCAAGGTAAACGTTTGCACAGGGGCGCCGCAATTGGAGCAGTAGGGAAGGATAAAGGGGCGGGTGCAGAGGACGATGCGATCAGTGCAAGTTTGGCCCGGTACCATTAGTTAGTGCACGATGTTCATGCACGAACAAGGGGACTTATCTGTTTAGAAGGTGTGAATCACGCTGCTTTCGCAATTAGTGTATGCCGTGTACGAATAATTGTACCGTCCTGCATACTAACCCAACAATTGGCATCTAGCCTGCACCACTTAGAGGTGAGCACCAAATCCAACCTCTCGTATTATTTTGTTGCTGGGGAATTACTGGAGAAAAGGATGACCGCACAATTCAGAAACAAACTCTCCTTTCTGGAAATCCAATCGGGAAGATTTTCAGAGAGAGACGAAGAGTCAAGTCTAGAGTATTTATTATGCACCAGGAAAGGGACAATGCAATTCTTACTTGCAGCAGCTTCACACATGCAACCACATCACCGTCTATATCTCTCCTTTATCCCTAACCAGTCTGAAGAAGGGTCTCGACCCGAAATGTCACCCATTTCTTCTCTCCAGAGATGCTGCCTGTCCCGCTGAGTTACTCCAGCATTTTGTGTCTTTATTCGGTTTAAACCAGAATCTGCAGTCCTTTCTTACACATGTTAGTGCATATGGTTAGTGGATATCTACCATCTCAGCTCCTGGCATTTTAAATATTGGAAGGTCTAATAAGAGGGCTTGTGTGTGGTGAGTCACAGCTTCTGTGCCAGCTCCCAGGAAGCGAGACCACCTCCTACTCTGGATGACTCAAATGATAGTTACAGTGGGACAGCCTTTGGAAGAAGGTTGATAAACATGCTGTTTAGATTCCCTTACCCAAGAAAGAATATACTTGCCATTGAAGGAGAACAGCAAAAGTTCACCATGTGAAGTCATGTGAAGAGGTTCACTAGGTGGCATTGACTAGATTCAAGAGAATGAACAATATCATTGAATCATGAGGAATTCTTATTGTTCTGGACAGTCTCATTGTAGAGAGTGTTCCTGGCTAGTTGGGGTGGGACTAGGTGTTCCCAAATGAACGTCCCCATTCCAGGATACGTCAGACATTTATAAATGAGAACACATTTCTTCACTGTGGATGGTGAACCTGTGGAATTCTCTATCACAAAAGACTCTGCAGGCCAAATTGTTGACTATATTTGAGGTGGAGCTCCATTACAGGTACTGATCTCCCCACCATCAAAGGAATCTGTAGGAGGCAGTGCCTCAAAAAGGCAGCCAGCATAAAGGACCCACTCCACCCTGGGCACGCTCTCATTTCACTCCTATCAATAGGAAGAAGATATAAGTCTGAAAACAGTGACCTTCAGGTTCAAGAACAGCAATCAGACTCTCAAACACTACAGAACACAACAAAACACTAAATAAACTATGAACTATCTTGGTTGCACAAAGGATTCGGACTTTTTGCACTCGAGGTTTTTTAGTTTATTGAATTTTGTGCTTATTATGTTATCTACAAGTTAAATGTTTACTGGCCTGTTAAGCTGCTGCCAGGAACAAGTTCATTGTTCTGTTGTCAGTACATATGACAATTAAATACTCTTGACTCTCTAGCAAAAATAATACCAATATACAAAACAGGGAACAAGCATCATTTTACAAACTATAGACCTGTTTCCTTACTCCCACAATTTTCCAAAATATTAGAAAAAATGTTTAATAATAGACTAGACAAATTTGTAGAAAATAATAAATTATTAACAGAAAGTCAATATGGATTCAGAACAAATAGATCAACATCACTTGCAATACTAGAATTAATTGAAGACATCACAAACGCCATTGATAAGAAATTATATGCAGCTGGGATATTCATTGACATAAAAAAAGCATTTGATACAATTAATCATGATATTTTATTTAAAAAATTGGAGAGGTATGGAATTAGAGGAATAGTACTGGACTGGATTAAAAGCTACTTAAGTAACAGGCAACAGTTTGTAAATCTGGGTAGTCATAATTCTACATGTTTGGACATTGTGTGTGGTGTACCACAGGGGTCAGTGCTGGGCCCAAAATTATTTATCATGTACATAAATGATATTTGTAATGTGTCCAATGTCTTGAGGCTGGTTTTGTTTGCAGATGATACAAATATTTTTTGCTCTGGGGAAAATTTAAAAAGGCTATTGGATAAAATAATAAAAGAAATGGGTAAATTGAAAATATGGTTTGATAGTAATAAAATTTCATTAAATCTGAGTAAAACTAAAATAATGTTATTTGGTAATTGTAGAATAAGTCCCCTAGTAAGTATAAAGATAAATGGGGTGGAAGTTGAAAGAGTGCATGAAAATAAATTTCTTGGGGTTATAATTGACGATAAAATAAGCTGGAAATCACATATTAAACATGTAAAACTAAAATTATCAAAAAGTATCTCTGTATTATACAAAGCCAAGCAAGCTCTGGATTACAAATCACTCCGTATTCTTTATTGTACATTAATTTTACCCTACTTAAATTATTGTACAGAAGTCTGGGGAAATAATTATAAAAATTCGATACACTCATTAACCATGATGCAAAAAAGAGCAATTCGTATTATCCATAATGCTAAGTATCTGGGTCATACGAATCCATTATTTTTAGAGTCAAAATTATTAAAATTAGAAGATTTGGTCACATTCAAAACAGCTCAGATAATGTTTAGGGCCAAAAATAAAAATTTACCTGGAAACATTCAAAAATTATTTAACGAGCGTGTGGGGGGTTACAATTTAAGAGGAATATTTAACTTTAAGAAACAACAAGTCCGTACGACTAGAAAATCCTTTTGTATTTCGGTTTGTGGAGTAGGAGTGTGGAATAAATTGAACGGGGAATTGAAGCAATGCACAAACATGAATCATTTTAAAATGATATATAAAAAAATAATGCTCATGGGGTACAGGGATGGAGGGGATGGTTGATAAGTGGGGGTTGATGTTTATCTTGTTTACAATCGTTGATGTTTATCTTGTTAATATTGTTGATGTTTATCTTGTTTAATATTGTTCACTGATGTTGGGTACTTCAAATATGAAGATTGTATGTACATAATAGTTGAATGTATATAAGTGTCTGTATGTATTATGGGAAATTGCCTAGGGCAGTACTATTATTAGTAAGGAATTGATTTTTAAATACGATAGAAGTGTTGGGGAAAAGGGGTGAGATTTAATAAGTTATTCTTCTTCTCACTCCTTTTCGAGCTTGTACAGACTCTGAGTTGGACATTGGAACCTTGATTTTGTTCTTCTCAATTGTAAATGTTGATTGCAATGTTCAATTGTTTGATAATTTCGATTTTGTTAATATCAATGTCTTTAATGTCTTTACTTGTTCGGAATAAATAAAATAAATAAATAAATTGTCAACTTCAAAGATGATTACAGGTAGCAGATTAAATAGTTGCCTTGTGGCTCATATTGTGTGAATGATTAAGCTTGTGTTATACATTTAATGAATAAGCATATCAAGATACTTCACAGGTGGGGTTGAAAGTATGAAGATGATAGAGATGCTGACAGGCTTTTAGGGAGGCTTTTGAAGATGAGATAGCAGGATAAAGGGTTTTTGCATTGTGGAAACTAGATGACAAAGGCTTTACTACAGGCACTGGATTAGAGGAATGTGGGAAGTGTGCAATCGAGGGGCTTGAGTGATACAAGACTGGAAGAGGGACTTGAAGATGAAAGTATGGAAACTGAGGGACCAAAAAACAATGGAGCAGCTTGTCATTTCCTACTCTCTTAAATCTTGAGAATACGGGTGTGTTCACTCTAGCAAAACTCATTAAAAGTGCTCTTACATAAAATAGGCAATAACTATATGATCAAATGATATTAATCGACAAAGAGAAAAGTATCAACTGAGGTGATTTGTTATTCATGGTTCATTAGTCCTGTGCCAATTGCCCAGGTGGAGGTGGGGCTGGTCAATGAAGGGAGACATGGACATCACTTGATCCATGGAC
This sequence comes from Malacoraja senta, assembly GCA_038087875.1. Taxonomy (NCBI): domain Eukaryota; kingdom Metazoa; phylum Chordata; class Chondrichthyes; order Rajiformes; family Rajidae; genus Malacoraja; species Malacoraja senta. The sequence goes on from CM075978.1 coordinate 139,472,282, forward strand.
AACATGGAATATATTGTGAATCCAGGTTTATTAATTTGATAAACCATAAATACTTTTGATAATTACAAGAGTAAAGGTGAGTAATTTACAGGATAGATTACATAATCAATATGGACAAAACTTGCTCATCGGTCTGAACGCTTATTCACATTCTATTGTCATCTAATTAAAGACCATGCACAAATATCAAAGCTAGTTTAATAAATGTACCTTTAAGTTTTCTGGATTCATGTCACTCTTATGCTTTTCACTTGCCTGGTAACCACTGTGATAAAGTTCAATTAGGGGATCAAAAAACTGCATGAAGACCGTATATGATTCTGCATCTCCAGCCACACAGCCTGGCATTCTGATACAAGAATGTTCTATAATGGCAAGCAAACAAAATGCCAATGTCAACAAAATCAGTATAATACTTTAACACCAACAAATAACACACTCAAAATTAACACGAGAATATCATTCACAAGTTGTTCAGTGAAATATTCCAAAGGCAAGGATAATTTGCACAATATTAGCAGATCATATTCCTAATTTAATCACTTTAGTTTTTAGAGATACAGCACAGAAACAGGCCCTTTGGCCCACCGAGTCTGCGCCAACCAGCGATTCCTGTACACTAACAATATCCTACACACACACACTAGGGACAATTTACAATTTTACCAATGCTTATTAACCTACAAACTTGTACGTCTGTGGAGTGTGGGAGTAAACCGGAGCACCCGGAGAAAACCCATGTGGTCACAGGGAGAAAGTACAAACTCCGTACAAACAGCACCCATGGTCAGGATCGAACTCAGGTCTCTGGTGCTGTAAGGCAGCAACTCCACCGGTGTGCCACCATTTCACTTATTTCAGAATACACAAAGAACAAATGGCCCTTTGCAGGAGTGTACTCAACCATTACATGAACAATCCTCCAAGTACACATCACATCAGAATGGGCAACTCTTAAGTACCAAAAATTGACGAGGAGTGAAAGATCAAAACTTTAAAGTCACAACAAATAGAAAGTTTACAAATGATTCAATTTATGACATTGAAACATGCAGTAATATTATTTTTACTGAGTTCAATCAGAAGTAATTATTTATATAGAGATGTCTCTTACCAGATTGATCCACACCAGGCTGGATAACATCATCCAGTGTGAAGCCACTTTGTGTTGCCCGTCCCCTCAGTCTCTTGTACATTTGGACTGTGAGAACATTTGCCATACATGTCTGATTTTTGCTCAAGTTTGGAAATTCTTCTTCGGCTGACAATTTATTTCCAGTAATTCCAGGATCGTGCGGAGTTATTTGCTAAAATTATGAATAGCTATATTCACACATGTACATTTGAAAAGAGAAGGCATAGAAGGGTACAGATCTAACGTGGGCAAATGGGATTAGTGTAGATGGGCAAAGAGGTCGGCATGGATGTGGTTGTCCGAAGCAGTATAAAATTCTATAACACTATGAACACCACTACATTGCCTTCAAGTGACTATTCATTTTAACATAAAGCTAAAAACAAGATGCAAAATATAACAATAAGATAGAAATTCAGCGTGAGCACTAATTTATTCTTTTGCACCAGAAGCAGAAATTGTTTAGCCGGCTGCTAGGTCCATGAACAATTACGATGGGCGATAAATGCCCTCACAGTAAGATCCTCATTGTCGATTTAAAAAAATATATTATGCACTTTTTATTAGTGGAAACAGTTAAAAGCTATAATTATATCAAAGGTTATTCTGCGATTGTGCAGCCTCCTTAAGAAATATTTTGTGTTTTATGGGATTGATGTTGTGTCCACAGTTTCTACATTATAAGTAAATATTGACAAAGCCTCATTGATTCAGATATCCCATAATGGACTGTATCAATCAATTACAAGGAATTCCAATAGATCACATACCGAATAACATACCACAATTTTAATACCATAAGGTTGATAAAAATAAACTTTTGATTGATGGATTTTATCAGAACAGCATCAAAGCCATTTAAACACTGAGTATTTCTCAAGAAATGCCGTTGCACAAAACACAGATTATCGATACGGTTTTGATTAATAGAAAATACATCTTTAGTTTAGTCACAAAACAAGAACATTACTATCTAAGCTAGCAGTTGTAGCTTATATCATTGTCTGTGAATTGAGTGGCTTGCGAAAACATTTCAAAGTGCAGTTAAGAGTAGATAACTAAAAGTGATTCCAAAGAAGTAGAGCTTTTTTTGATAAAACGGCTGATGACTAAATGTATTTAGTAATAACATGTTGTACACTAACTTTACTGAGGTATATCATAACACTGCATCAATTAGAATCATTTGTAGCACCTTGCCCCGAAAGGTTTATGCAAGATAAATGGAAATGAATGCTGCTTGCTGCAAGCAGACTAATTCAGTCTTTCCAAAGCAGCAATCTTTTTTCGATAGAACACCTAACTAAAAGGTATATGTAATAACGAGTTGTACACTAACTTTTCTGAGGTGTTTCATAATGCTGCATCGTTTGGAGTCATTTATTTGATTGTAGCACCTTGCCCTGAAAAGTTATTGCAAGATGCTGGTTTACAAAAAAAAGACAAAGTTCTGGAGTAACTCAGCAGAACATGCAGCATCTCTGGAGAACATGGATAGGTGACATTTCTGGTTGGGATCCATCTTCAGACTGATTGTGGTGCGAGGTGGGTGGGGGAGAAAGCTAGAAGAGAGGAGGGGCAGGACAAAACCTGGCAAGTGATAGGTGGTTACAGGTAAGGGGGAGGTTTGATAGGCAGATGATTGGACAAAATGCAATGTTCAATACCCTAAAGGGCCTGTCCCACTTTCACGACCTAATTCACAACCTTTTTTACTCGTGGACATTTTTCATCAGGCTAGAAAAATGCCCCGACCTACTTGATGCCACGAGTACCTACGACTACCATCATAACCTCCCACGACCTTGTGACGACCATGCTGCAAGTATGAGCCAAGGGCAAACTTGGCAGAGGTCGTGAATTAGATCGTGAAAGTGGGACAGGCCCTTAAGGCTGCAAGCTACCCAAGAGGAAAATAAGCAGTGTCCTCCAATTTGCATGTGCCCTCCCTCTGGCAATGGAGGAGACCCAGGACAGAAAGGTCAGTATTCGAATGGGAAGGTTAGTTAATATAGTAAGCAACTGGGAAAACCAACTGGGAAGGCCTTGGCAGACCCACCCCACGTATCCCGCTTGTGTAGCTTACACCCTGACGGTATGAACATTGAATTCTCCCATTTTAAGTAACTATCCTGCAAACAACCCTCTCATCCATCCCCCACCCCCCCTGTTTTCCCTGTGCCCCCCCCCCCCCTAGTCTCACACCCATTTCTCCAATACCCACTACATTCCTTCTTCTGGCTCTAAAATGTACGCCTCTTCTATCCTCATCCCACACCTTTTGTCTTTTCATCTTTGGTTTGTCCAACCATCTACCGATCACAACCCACTCCAAACTGTATCCATTATCCTTTGTCCTGTTCCACTCTTCCAGCTTTCTCCCCCTCGGCACCGCAACCAGACGGGAAAAGGGTCCCAACCAGAAATGTCACCTATTCGTGTTCTCCAGAGATGCTGCCTGATCCGCTGAGTTACTCCAGCGCTGTCTTTTTATGACAGGCACAGGCAAGGGGAGTTTTTTTCTGGCCTTTGTTCCAACCATCTGTCTGTCTGTCTGTCTGTCTGTCTGTCTGTCTGTCTAACCCCCACGTCGGTGTCGACCTATTACCTGCCACGCTTTGTTCTGCCTCTCAATGAAAACTTCATATTTATAAATAACCATTACTTACTTGACATTTTATTGTTCGTTTCATTTAAATAACGATACATCTGAAAATTAACCAACGTTGTGAATTACACTTTCTACACCAACTATTTTATCTTGCCCTCGGCTAAGCCGGAGTTCCTCTCCAAAGCCACAAGCGAACTTCTTGCAGTGTGATCTCGCTCAACTCAAATTGTAAAGATTTGAAACACATGGTAAGCGGTTTAAAAATAGAGCCAATAATCACGCAATGCTTGCAAATGTGCCGAGCGCGCTATTCCAATTCCCTCCCTGTTTGCCCACAGTGTAAGTGAAGAACTTTTGTTTTGTTTATTTCAGAATACAAACCTCCAAAATGTAGTTGTACTTGAGACTGAGTGGCATTTCTAGCGGAGCTGTGGAAACAACACAAACAATACGTGGGTTTATGGATATATACCTATAGATGTTGAAATCGACGCTTTAATATAAAAATAAACAATACAGTAGCAATAAATGTTTTTTTAAAGGACAATTATCTATCGAATCGATGGAGCGCCATAAAATAACAAGCTCATTCTATCCTGTCACTGCCATTATAGGAGAGGGCGACCTGAATGAACCTTGTCCACTAATTCTCATGTAGGGAACTGGCCAATAGTCACTATTGTATCCTTAATGCAATCTTTCATTGGTCTCCTTTCCATGAGTTTAAAGATCTTAACGATGTCACGTTTCAATTTGCTTTCGTAACGATTGCAATTAAACACAGAAAGCAAGACTTACGTTTTAGTTTCCACATGTCTGCAGCGGCCAGCGACACACAAATCCTGTGCTGCTGGTTAAGAGAGACGAGCCTCCAGGACTGACCACTCACGCTGCCCTCCTGCAGCGGTCTGGGAGTGCGATCACATCGCTCTGGCTTCACTTGAAATGTGACCTCGGCTGCAGCAGGCGGTCGTTTGGATTGTTTCCGACATATAACACCCTGTTCCCACCGGGCACACGGTAGAGGGCAATTTAACTCTGTCCTCAAGGATTTTTTAAAAGTTGGGGAACCAGCATAATGAAAATCTTATAGAGACATGTTATTTATGTTTTTGCTTTTGTTTCGAAATTGCGTTAAAATTAAGAGAATGGCGGCAACAAATGATCCCGGGTGTATCCAGAATTGATTATATTCTTGTAAAGAGTCTCTCTCCCATTAAATGGTAATCATTGGACTCCAATCACGTAATACTTGCTGCGTGTTAACTCTGTTAAATGCAAGTGGTCAGGCCCACTCTGGGATGCCGTCTCCAGCTTCGCTTGGTTTATATACAGTAGCATCACCTGCTTGGTTGTAATGTGAAGGCAGCATTGTGTTGGCCTTGATACGTGTATAATTCCCAAGTTGCTCCACATAAAAGTTTTTCTGGTGGGGAGAGTTAACAGCTTTAAATTCCTATAGACTATCTCTAGCGTGGAAACAGGCCCTCGGCCCACTGTGTCCACACCGACCAGCGATCACCCCTTACAATAGCACTATCCTACACATTAGGGGCAATTTACAGAAGCCAATTAACCTGCTCGTCTTTGGAGTGTGGAAGTAAACCAGAGCAGACGGAAAAAACCCACACGGTCACAAGGAGAACGTGCGAACTCGGTACAGACAGCACCCGTAGTCAGGATTGAACCTGAAGGCAGCAACTTTACTACTCGCCACTGTACTGCCCCTGTGTGGTAACATCTTGGACGATCTGTTCTTGGCCTAGATGTAATCATGAAGAAGGCGCAGTGGTGCCACTGCTTGATTAGAAGTTTAAAGAGATTCAGCATTTCACTGAATATTCCAACAAACTTCTACAGATGGACTCTAGGAAGTAAACTATGTAGACAAAAATGCTGGAGAAACTCAGCGGGTGAGGCAGCATCTATGGAGCGAAGGAATAGGTGACGTTTCAGGTGGAGACCTTCAGTCTGAAGAAGGATCTCGACCCGAAACGTCACCTATTCCTTCGCTCCATAGATGCTGCCTCGCCTGCTGAGTTTCTCCAGCATTTTTGTCTACCTTCGATTTTTCCAGCATCTGCAGTTCTTTCTTAAACTAGGAAGTGTCCTGGCAAGTTGCATTTTGGCCTGCTATGGGAATTCCAACACACAGGAATGCAAGAGTCTGCAGAAAGTTAGTCCATCACAACCACAGCCATCCCCTCCAACAAAGTATCAATATGAGAGCACTGCCTCAAGAAGGTGATATCTGCAGAGCTGCCAACATTGGGTGAGAGTTGAGAGTAAGAAATTGCAAGGGAGGGTAGCGACGAGGGGGGGGGGGGGGGGAGGGTGTGGGAAGGGGGGTGATGAACACATGAACACATTAGTTGGATAACACACATCTCCAGTCATTGTGTTTTATGGCTGGTTTTCAACCTCTTCAGCCTGAATGTCTCGACCTGAAACATCACCCATTCTTTCTCTCCAGAGATGCTGCCTGTACTGCTGAATTTTTCTAGTTTTTAGTGTTTATCTTCAGTTTAAACCAGCATCTGCAATTCCTTCCTACACTCTTTTTTAAGCAAAACAGGTCCTATTCTCATAATATTATTCACCTCAACTACGTTTTTTCCTCACCTCCGTTGCTGCCAGAGAATACAATCCCAGTTATCAAATCTTTCTTCAAAGTGAAAATAAAATTCCAGCTCTACCAACATCTTCATAAATCGCTCCTGGATCCTCTCCAGAGCAATTGCACCTTTTCTACAATGTGTCATAGTCTTACAGCTTGGAAACAGGCCCTTCATCCCAACTTGTTCATGCAGATCAAAATGCCCAGCTAAACTAGTCCCATTTATCCGCATTTGGCCCATATCCCTTTAAACATTGTGTGTGTGTGAGTGTGTCAGTGAAGCGGCGACAACATCCGGAGTGAGCGGAGACTTGGCGATGCCCGGGGATCATTTCCCTCTCTCCCCCCCCCCCCACCCCCATCTATTCCCCCCTCCCGGGAATGCGGGCCGGCCCAGGTGCTCTGTGTCCAGCTGGGGTCCGGGGGAAATGAGGGTCAGTGACCCGGGGGTCGGGCATCGATGCGGAGCCTTAGCCCGAGATTCATCCCCGCAGCTCCAGAGGCAGCACCGATGCGTCCACTCACCCGGTCCGCTCCTGGCACCGGGCCGGGGTTAAAACTCCATGGGATGCGGACAGAGCTGCCGACGGACACAGAGCCATCGGAGGTGAGGGTGGGAGATGTGAGCGGTGCCTCGGGGGGGAGGGGCAGGGAGGGACCTAGTCTCACCTATCAAACCATCTGCACGGGAGAAAGTAAACTACTTTTTTCCCCAAAAAAAATCATCCCGCGAGCCAGTAGCTTGACAGCCCTGCTTTAAACCAATGCGCTCTAGTTCTTGAATCACATATCCCGGGAAAAAGACTATGCATTCACCTTATATATTCCCCTCATGGTTTTTACTCACCTCTAAAACAATTTTTGCTTTATTTTGAACTTCCAGCACATGCAGAGTTCTGAGTGTGAGAAATTTGTGATCAGCGTGAGAGCGTGAGAATGTTGTGAAATGCGTGACTCTCATGATCAATGCGTGAGAGTTGGCAGCTCTTCACCTGTCATCAAGGACCCACTATCTGCGCATGCCCTATTTGTGCTGCTACCATTGGGCAGGAGGTACAGAAGTATGAACCACCGGGTTTAGGAACAACTCTTTCATTGGTTTCTTAAAGTGACTTGCACAGCTCTGACCCTAATTCAGCAACTGAACATTACAGACCTCCTCTTGCACTACCATGGACTTGTTTTATAATTATGCTTTGCACTAATGTCTTGTTCTTTGCAGTTTTCTACATGTGGTTTCACTATCTTGCAGAATCGGTGTGATTTATGTATAATGTCTGTTTCTGAATCTGCATCCATGATGCTGCTACAGGCAACATTTTTATTGTTCCTGTACCTCTTGAGGAAATGACAATAAACTCAATTTGACTAATTGACTCGATTCTCTGTGAAGAATCTGATGGAACTGTTTGCACACCAGCTGTAACTAAATGCAAGCACAGATGGCAGACTGTCTGACTTTACTGATTATCTCTTGAGCTTAAGGAACGAGACGCAAGACCAAAGCCGAAGACTTCGGTGACCTTGGCTGTGGGAGTTGTGGTGCGTCCTTACAACTCTTGTTGCAGGAGGTGACGTGATCCCTGATGGTCTCCCCAGAGAAATGAAACCATCCTTTCAACTGCTCCACAAACAACGACATGCATATGTCCTTGCTGTTAACTCTGTTGGGAGGATAGGGTATCTCTGAACATAATCAGTTCTATTTAAGTTCTCTTCAGCTGCAGCTGTTTTATTCTTTCTTTTATTTTCTTCACAACTACTGTCTCCTTCCTACCAGAGTGGAATTCACAAATGTATGAACAGAAATGCTTTGTGATGCTAGTCATCTTAAGAATTCAGAATATTCTACAGCTGCAACAAACCTTATGAAAGAATTTGGTGCATACCTCCTAAAATGTTCTACTGTATTCTCTGAAACATCACAGTTCATTTCTATTTCTCTTGTTCATATATTTGTAAGTATTAGAATTCAAGATAACAGAACTAGGGATGCTTTTCACTGAAAGGTCCAGCCTCTGCAGTTTCTGTCTCCATTAGATTCTCTTTGTCTTGAAGGCGACATGGTAATCCCAACAACATAACCAGTTATTGTCTTTAATTGACACATTTTTGAACATATTTTACTTTTCTATTAAAAATTAAAACCGCATATGCTGGTGATCTGAAATAAGAATGAAAAATGCTGGAAATACTTCATGTCAGACAGCATCTATAAAGAGAGACACTCTGTTTATGTTTACATAGATTTATAAACATGTGTTAAATGTACTTCGTCCTGAAAAATAAAAAGTACGAATTTCACATCTTTTTCTTATAGGCCATAATAGTCTCATCTTAAGCATTAAATGGTCTAACTTGGGTCTGTCAAAGTCTAACACCCACTTTGATTTAAATAACGCAAACTGATTAAATACCATCAACCAGTTGCCTGGACTGTAGATTTAAACAACGATCAATTTTGCAAAAGGAGCTGTCATTCATACACAATATTACTTGTTTCAAATGCATTATTTTTTCTTCCAAACACTACATGTAATGACCTAAGTTGGTACAGAATGTTGAACGCAGTTTTTTGAAAATACCTTTTGAAATGAACTTCCTAAGTTAATATGATTGTACAATTTTTAAATATATAATCCTCTTCAATTAAATTTAACGTATGGTACATATTCATTAGTATCTGAAACCCTGCACAACTTGAACTTTGTTTTTGCACACAGTCACTACTTGGCATTTGACCTGATTGCAATAGTTCAATCAAAATTGGCAATATAACCAGGTGGAATTTGAGCTACTTGCCCACTTGATGATAACCCTCCGAAACCTCTTGGATGGGAGGTGAGCAGAGGGTGAAATTTCCTCAAGATCAGCAGGATGGGTAACTGAGTGCAGGCCACTAAGTGGAGACATAATGAACTGCAGATGACAATTTGCAAAGAAAGACACAATGTGCTGGAGCAACTCAGCGGGTCAAGCAGTATCTCTGGGGAACATGGATACACCCCTTCCTTAGACCTTAAGTCTTGGAAGTAGAAAACAAACAGTGACAGCCTCCAATGGAGTTTTTACGGATTGTTGATTAAACCTCCATTACCCTGCAGGCAAATTCTCTGATGGAGCCAAAAATATTTATAGGAATCTCTTGTCCTAAAGGAAATGAGGCCTACACAGGTTCCAAACAACCACCAGATCTGACTAAAAGCCCTGTAGCATTTGGGAATCTTGCACATTTTGTTATTCCTGCATTAATTTCATGGACCAAAAAGTCAACAATTTCTACCTCTGTGAATCCTAAGCAGATCCTAAATCTGATCGGATTTAAATATAAAAATAATCACTCTGAACAATGTAAATAATCAGCAATCGTACACATGTGAATGAGATCTGCATTTAATAGAAAAATAAAAAAATATTCACAATAATTATATTAGTCTTTCCCAAGCTTGGTGCTCAATAAAATATAGTAACATAACATTCAATATCGAACAAATTCTGCTATTGATCTTCAAGATCAGTTAAGTCCACGATGACTTTGAAGAACAATGTGTCATCTTTTATATATGTCCCCGTTTTCCCAACTTCGAGAACTGCATGGGACACAAATCGTGGACATCCAGATGCGATATTCATTTCTGAAACTGGTCTTTTGAAACTGGTGCTGCTGGCATCGGCCTTAAAGAGTTCTACAATGTGATGTTTTTTGGGGCTCTGGTCAAGCAATGCAAGAGTGACCTTCTGTTTAAATGGCCACATCAACAGAGAGTCATACTCGCCTTTCATAACAACAAAAAACAAAGATAAATGTGTTCCTTTGCCTGCACCGTCTCCATTTAAATATGCCCTAGCACAGAGCCTGTATCCACACCGACTTGTGTAAAAGGGTTGGCTAAAAAGTGAAACAGCAGCTCCCTCCGCTGCCTCCTGTTTTCTCCTTCTGTAGTTGCAGATCTTCCATATCAGTTTGCCATTGTATCCAGCTGCTTCCAAGACTCGAAATCTCTCATTAGTCTTTTCTAGTAGTTTCTTATGGGCATTTAACAATAATTCGTGTTGCTTCAGACATGGCTTAAAAGAAACTAAAGAGGGAAAAAATGCACAATGTCATCATATTAAAGCTTCCAAGATTTGCATAAATGATCAAAATGTTGTTAGCTATATTATAACAATGCATTGCACTGATAACTGCAAAAGGAATACAAGCTGGATGGCATATTCCTTTGATGCACTACAAAATGCAGATAATACTAACTGGCATTAGTGAATTGCAACGGGTGGGAGATAGGATCGTAAGAAGCCAGAAAGTAGAAGCATTCAAACCAAGTCATTATGATAGGATTAGTAACACAGCTATCATTCTTTATAAAGATAATAACTTTGAAACAATCATAAAATATACTGCACAATTTAGGTCAGGTCGGGGGGAGTTCCCCCCACCACGGGTACCATGTAATCCCGTGCTACCTGCTCCATGGTCGGATATTCGGCGACTAAACCGTCTCCCCCACCTGGTTTGCCAGGTGAGGAGGGGGCTATGGACCCCCAGCAGGACCAAAAACAAGACCTGTCAAAGGGCGGATGAGCTTCTAGCGAGCCAACGGCCATCCACACTTCAGTAGAAGTTGTGATCACTGTCGTTCATAGCATTGTAAGGAATGATGATAAAGCACACACACCAAAATCCTATACTTCCAGGAACTGGAGGATAGAGATGTGTGGTGCATCCGTCACCGTTCCCGTTGGAAACCAGCACCACTGCATTGCTAATGTTTTCAACGATGATGACCAATATGATGAGTTAATATATATTGATGTTTTTCTGGATAAACATATTGTTAAAATGAGCATCTAATACATCAAACTTATATGTGATCAAACAAAGACATTTTGTCATCGCTAGGGTCACCGTGATTTTCTGTTATTTTATAAAATACTATTATTAAAGTGTTCAAATTATTTCTGAATATGGATATGAAAGGGATAAGAGAAGAGAATTGAAAAGCCTCCATTTAGGCTATTCAATCATGTTGAAGGGACATAGCAATGTTAACCATAGGCCTTCATTCAATTAGACTGTGACTGATTTGTATCTCAAGTCACTTCCTCTGGTGGAGGGATCCAGAACTGCATAACATAAAACCTAAAAATTAAAGCTGGACATTCAAAAAGGAAAATAAATCAAGAAACAATTGTAATGTGACTCTCTCTACCCTAAAAACCGTAGATGTTGGGAAAAATAACATTTTAAAGATTTTACTCTGACCATTTTTAGTCGAGTAGAGTGATGTTCAAAGTCCTTCAACATTCAAAATATCAAGGCTTGAGCCCCTTCAGTATCTATACTCTGCTGTGTCAGAATTTACAGCACCCTCAGAGTTGCTGGACTATGCAGTAATTGAATCTACTACATTTTCTATGTTTGATGTTCAGTTTATGTATCTATGTTGAAGAAAGGCATCAGCATCTAACATTGTGTAATTTTAATGCTAAAAAGGAAACTAAATTGCTTCAGAATAATTAATTTTATAAAGAAAATTAGCATTTCCCTTCAAGATGGATATTATGTATTTTAGAACTACCATTTATGGTTAATCAATGAGCATTTACATTATATTAAATGTCTACCTTATACATTTATGGTCTCTCGGAATATATTATGGACATAACTTTCCATTCATAAGTATAATTCTAAATCCTTGATGTCATTTTAGGTGGATTTTCTACAATTTATATTTGGCCTTAATCCACCGGGTGGCGCCGTCAGCGATGGCAGCCTCGCCAACGGTGTGTCTGTCTTTTCATCTTTTTTGTTATTTTTAGTGTGTTTTAAAAAGTATGTGTTAATGTTCTCTGGTTTGTTTTGTGTGGGGGTGGGGGGGTGGGGAAACTCTTTGCAATCTCTTACCTTGCTGGAGATGCGATTGTTTTCCGGGTCGTATCTCGGGTCGCTCTGCGGCCTAACATCATGGAGCTGGCGGCCTTGCTCGAGACTGACTTTGAGCCCCACCGCGAGGCCGTGGACTTAACATTGGAGCCTGCGATCCCTTGCCTAGGATCGACGCTCCAACCGTGGCCTGCGGATATCAACATCGAGGAGCTCGCAGTCTCGGGTAGAGACTGATGTCGGGAAGCTCCAAAGTTGCAGGAGGTTCGACTAGCCCTGACCCAGGGTCCGATTGCCCAGCGTGGGGGAGCTTGATCGCCTCGATGAGGCGGGCCCGATTGCTGGCTACGGGAGCAAGGATCGCTCCGTCAACGGAAGGCTCGAGGCCCCCAACCGGAGGACAAAGAAGGGAAGAGATTGAACTTTTTTTTTCACTTTCCATCACAGTGAAGAATATGGAGGAGTCACAGTGGTGGATGTTTATATGTTAAAATGTATTTTGTGTGTTCTGTTGCTTTTTATTGGTATGACTGTATGGCAAATCAAATTCCTCGTATGTTGCAAATACTTGGCTAATAAAGTATGATTATGATTAAAACAGAGAAACATATTGTCAGGTTTACACAAAAAATGTAAATAAACTTTAAACTAAAAGATTTACAAATTATATTATTTAAGAAAATAATCAAAAGGCAAGAACAGACCCATTGACACAATGTTATTTTCAGCAGTTTCCACCTTTTCCTTCAATGCATTAAGTACTTCCTTCAGTGATGTTATTTCATTATTTCTTTCTTGATCTAATCTTCTGCAAAGTTGTTGTGAATGTTGCTCAATGGTTATTATCTTGTCAGCATGTCCGGCCAGGATTTTCTGTTTTAATGTGAAGTTTTATATTGCAGCAAGAATCAACAATGAAAAAAAAGGTCAGTATTCTGCTAATTAGTTTTGCTTAACTTTCATTACTCAAACAACATTATGACTCACACTTATGTACATCTCATATAAGGGTGAAGAATTCTTAAAGACTGCATGTAAAAACATTTTAAAAACTAATAAGAAAAATATTATGAAAAAAGCAAATATCCAGTGCATGGAAGAGGGAGTAGCAGTTTGTCTATGCCAGAACAGTCCTGTTAAAAATTGTTTCCATTACAGGTTTAACATTTATTTTAATCTTGTAATGCAGCAGACATTAGTTTGGATCTTTTTCTTTGCTCTTAGCAATGCAGATGAGATCTGTAACTTCATGTAGGTTAAATCTAAGCCCTGTGAATTTAAGATTAAATAGCCCTGATATAGCCACTGCAAATTAAAAATCATGCTTGCATTTGTATGGTGTATTGTCACCTCAAAGCTTCTCAAACTTAATGAATGATTTACAGGATATAGAGATTTGGAATAAATGGATTACGCATTATAATCCCTCAGTAGAATAAAACAGTCAAATTTAAGATTCCTTTAGATCTTTAAGGATTCCCCATAAGATGTATTTAGTCAGAATGAAGTAAATTAATTTTAAAGACATAATATGCTTTATGCATGAATAGAATAAAGTTCATGACATTATGATTTAAAGCAAACATGTCTTGCTTAAGATTTCATGAGTTATGGTGGAGCAGATGGTCAACCAGAGGAGTTGCCAATTTAAATATTCCTATAATGGAGTAGGTTTGGATTTTTAATGTCTTCGCTATTTTTAAAACCATTACGAAGGGTAACCTTGCAAATAAATAATTGCTGTGTCTAGCTCAGTCATTGTAATTTTACTGATAGAATACCTTCTGTATTACTGTCAAGATCAGTTAAATGGAGGACACAAGGAACTGTAGGGTGGCGGGCGACTCTCGTCAGCAGCGGCCTCTGCAGTCCGTCTGTGTTTTTATTATTTTTGTCTCGTTTTGTCTCGTTTCTATGTAGTTTTTATTATTATTTTTTGTCGGGGTATGTGTGTGGGGGTGGGGGGGGGGACTTTAAAATCTTTCCCCTGCACGGGAGACCCGACCTTTTCTTTGACTTTGACTCTGACATCGGGGGGGGGGGGGCGGGAGTGCAGTGGAGAGATAAGGTTTTTTTTTGCCTTCCATCACAGCGCTGTGATGGATGTATGTGTAAATTGTGTTGTGTCTCGGGTCTTCTTCGTTTTGTAATGTATGGCTGCAGAAACGACATTTCGTTTGGACCTCAACGGGGTCCAAATGACAAATAAATTGTATTGTATTGTATTGTATTGTATTGTAGATGCTAGAAACTTGAGCAAAAATCACAAAGTGATTGAGAAACTCAGTAGGTCACACAGCATCTCTAAAGAAGGTTCTGGCCTGAAACATCACCTATCCATATTATCCAGAGATGCTGCCTCACTGGCTGAGTTACTCCAGCACTTTGTATTTTTTGCTTGAGATAAACTAAAAGACAATAAATTGACTAAAAGACAAAAAAATAAACTAATTTAAAAACTGCCAATTTACAAAAAAAAATCACAACAGTTAATTGACAAATATATGGCTCTTGGGATTTTCAGGGACGAGCCTGCTGGTGCAAATACAGAAACCAGGTTTATTTTGTTTAATCAGAAAGCGTCATGTGGTTTGTTACAACATGTTTTACTAGCTGTGTCACTATCCCAGTCACGATGAAAATATATGAAAATATTTAATATATATGTGATAGTGTTAATATATTTTAAATATTTATAAAAAGACTACATGCAGATAAAGTTCATGTACCTGTGTCTTTGCAACCTCATCATCGT
This sequence comes from Malacoraja senta, assembly GCA_038087875.1. Taxonomy (NCBI): domain Eukaryota; kingdom Metazoa; phylum Chordata; class Chondrichthyes; order Rajiformes; family Rajidae; genus Malacoraja; species Malacoraja senta. Next base: position 139,487,284 of record CM075978.1, read on the forward strand.
TTCTAGAAATGACCTCACTCAAGTGTGCAACCATGATGTCAAGCTTGTTTATTTGTTCTTCCATCTGAGTGATAATGTGGTTTCTTTCACATAATGATTTTTGCAGATCCAATATCTATGATTGAGAAATAATTGTAACATTTTGACAAAACCATAAACTAAGGAAAAACTAAAATTGCAATGTGTATATCAGTAATATATATTTATACTAAAACATTTAACTTGTTTCAATGCAAATGTACTGCCTTAAACTAGATTACTTTAGAACATATATTGGCTGAGCTTATTATTATTGACTAATGTACGAGGTACAGTGAAAAGTTTTTTGTTGAGTCCTATTCAGTTAGCAAAAGACTATACATGATTACAATCAAGCCATCCACAGTGTACAGATACAGGATAAAGGGTATCATAATGTATAATAGCAGATCCACTTCTGGGACCAGCACGCAAAGAGTGGCCTGGCTCGGGCCCCATCTTAGCACACACAAACAAGCCCTTTGGCGCACAATGTCAGTGCCAAACATGATGCCAGGTTAAAATAATCTCCTCTGCCCATAAGTGATCCATATCCCCCCATTCCCTGCATATCCATGTGCCAATCAAAATGCCTCTTAAATTCCACTATCCACCACCACCCCTGGCAATGCCTTCCAGGCACCCCCCACCATGTGTAAATAAACGCCCCACTCAACTACTTTAAATTTTGCTCTTTCCACCTTAAAGCTATGTCCTCTCGTCTTTGACATTTCCACCCTGGGAGAAAGGTTCTAACTGCGCGCTATCTATGGCTTTCCGAATTGTATATACATGACTGAGAGAAAATTAGCTACCACATTTACTTTCACAGCAACTAAAACAAACAATAAATACATTTATGGGTTTGAACATTGTGATTGTCTGAGGGCATGAAGTGTACCAAATAATATATGCTCTTTTCTCATAATAAATTTTGTAAAAGTTAATGTTTCATAGTCTTACTCATAGTTTTATAAGGAGAACTAGACTGTGGGACCCGTTGGGTCCCATGTTCACACGGGAGGGCTGGTCCCTCAACGCAATATTCCACCTCTCCACCAGTTCCAATATTGGTGGCCAGTGGGGGGGGGGGGGCTTTCTGGAGCACTGGTATGGGTGTTGTGGGCTGAAGGGACTGGTCTCCAGAGGGCTAGTATGGACATTGTGGGCCAAATGGATTCTTGGGGTGGCAGCTCAGTCCCTCAAGCCTGATGTGCTGGCAGCTCACTCACGGCTGGTGGGCTGGTAGTTGACTCACGGCTATTCCTTGAAATTCCATTGCAAGCAGGGTGCAAGGCCACAACATTCAAGTGCATTTCCTACCACTTCAAGCAGGGTGCAAGGCCACCGAATTCAAGTGCAGTTTCCGACCACTTCAAGCAGGGTGCAAGGCCACCGAATTCAAGTGAAGTTTCATACCACTTCAAGCAGGGTGCAAGGCCACCAAATTCAAGTGCAGTTTCATACCACTTCAAGCAGGGTGCAAGGCCACCAAATTCAAGTGCAGTTTCATACCACGTCAAGCAGGGTGCAAAGCCACCAAATTCAAGTGCAGTTTCATACCATTTCAAGCAGGGTGCAAGGCCACCAAATTCAAATGCAGTTTCATACCATTTCATGCAGGGTGCAAGGCCACCAAATTCAAATGCAGTTTCATACCATTTCATGCAGGGTGCAAGGCCACCACATTCAAATGCAGTTTCATACCATTTCAAGCTGGGTGAAATCACCATAAAACCACACAAAACACCACGCTCACAGTTCAGTAGACATTCAGTGTGTTCAGTTGATTCACAGCTCAGACAGTCGTGACCTCTCCCTCCCCCATCATGCAGAGACTGAGCCACACCCACACTTCCGGGTTTTATAATCCCTCCCCCCTCCCACCAGAAAAGGTGTGGCCTTCATGGCGTGATTGACAGGAGAGAGATTCTCAACATTTATTAAACACTAATAACACTTTTATTTTTCATTGATGGGAAATATCCTCTGCACCCGATGAGCGGAGGGGGACTGAGTAAGATGGCCAAAAATCACAGCCATAAGTGGTAGCGTTTTATCTAAAATCAATATACAGTGCAAACAGGAACTTGTCAAGTTTAGACCACCAACCATTTGCAGTGCTTTTACTTCAACCCAAACCCCCACCAACCATTTGCAGTGCTTTTACTTCAACCCAAACCCCCACCAACCATTTCCAGTGCTTTAAGTTCGACCCAAACCCCCACCAACCATTTGCAGTGCTTTTACTTCGACCCAATCCGCCACCAACCATTTGCAGTGCTTTTACTTTGACCCAAACCCCCACCAAACATTTGCAGTGCTTTTACTTCGACCCAAACCCCCACCAACCATTTGCAGTGCTTATACTTCCACCCAAAGCCCCACCAACCATTCGCAGTGCTTTTACTTCAACCCAAAGCCCCACCAACGATTTGCAGTGCTTTTACTTCAACCCAAAGCCCCACCAACCATTTGCAGTGCTTTTACTTCAAACCAACCACATTTTCATTTTCAAACCACATTAAGGGCACTCAAGATCAGTAAAACCACACTCACAGTTTAGTAGACATGTGTTCAGTGTTATTCACAGCTCAGACTGAGATACATGACCCTCTCACTTTCCCCATCTTGCAGAGACTGACTGAGGCACAACACTTCTGGGTTTTATAGTCCCTCCCCCTCCCACCAGCAGGGGCAGCATTGAGAATCTCAACATTTTTAAAACATTAATAACTCTTTTATTTTTTATCGATGGGAAAAATCCTCTTGTCCTGCACAGCGGAGGGGGACTCTGAGTAAGATGGCCAAAAATCACAGCCGTAAGTGGCAGCGTTTTTTCTAAAATCATGAAACAGAAAAACAGGAAGTGGTCAAGATCAGACTTTTAGTAATATAGATTACACCAAGTAACATCTCCTAGGAGACTGATTCATGAACACTATTGTCAACTGCAAGTTCTGGACATTCTCTGATTGGGATCTAAGTCAGACGTTACTGCAAATGTGGTTTGGATATGTTGAGGTCCTAGGTCTAAAAGCTGTAGGATAAAGTTTACTGAAAATGTAGGGACAATTCTAGGGATCTGATAACAGAGGATTTATTAGCTTAGTTTTGTTTACAGATACAGCGCAGAAACAGGCCCTTCGGCCCACTGAGTCTGCACAGACCAGCGCTCCCAGTTACACCAGCACGCATTACACATGAGGGACAATTTATAATTTTTACCAAAGCCAATTAATCTAGAAACCTACATGTTTTGGGAGTGTGGGAAGAACCTGGAGCACCCAGAGAAAACACATGTGGTCACGGGGAGAATGTACAGACAGACAGCACCCCTAGTCAGGATCGATCGTGAGTTTCTGGCACTGTAAGGCAGCAACTCTACTGCTGCGCCACTGTGCCACCCATTAGCCAAAAATTTCAGTGTTTGAATGTAGTGGAGGAAATGTTGCGATCAAAGACCACAGAGTGGACAGTGGAGAGCACTGAATTGAGAGTAATGAGTAGTCCTCAGAGGAAGAAAGAGTGGGGATTTTGTGATTGTATGAAAATGAGTCATCGGGCCAAGGAGCTATAAATGGAGAAGTTTGAGATTTTCAATTGTTGAGGAGGAATGCAGAATCAGGGGCAGGGCAGAAAATGGCATTTTAAGGGTTACAGGCATCTGATAAATTTGGTATAAAACTATGTGCGTTGCATTAAATACTAGACTAGGTGGGACGCATTGGGTCCCATTTTCACATGGGAGGGCTGGTCCCTCAACGCAATATTCCACCTCTCCACCAATTCCAATATTGGTGGCCAGTGGGGCGGGGCTTTCTGGAGCGCTAGTATGTGTGTTGGGGGCCGAAGGGACTGGTTTCCAGAGGGGTAGCATGGATATTGTGGGCCGAATGGATTCTTGGACTCACAGTTCACTCACTCACGGTTGGTGGACTCACAGTTCACTCACTCACGGCTGGTGGACTCACAGTTCACTCACTCACGGCTGGTGGACTCACAGTTCACTCACTCACGGTTGGTGGACATCCATCACACACACACACACACCCTCCATCACACACACACCCTCCATCACACACACACACCCTCCATCACACACACACACACTCCATCACACACACACACCCTGCATCACACACACACACACACACTCCATCACACACACACACCCTCCATCACACACACACCCTCCATCACACACACACACACTCCAGCACACACACACACACACACCCTCCATCACACACACTCACACCCTCCATTTCACTCACACACACACCCTCCATCTCACACACACACACACCCACCATCTCACACACACACACACTCACACCCCCTCCTCTCTCACACACACCCTCCATCTCACACACACACACTCCATCTCACATGCACACACACTCTTCATCTCACTCACACATACACCCTCCATCTCACCACACACACACACTCCATCTCACACACACACCCCTCCATCTCACACACACAAACCCTCCATCTCACACACACCCTCCATCTCTCTCACACACCCTCCATCTCACACACACCCTCCATCTCTCTCACACACCCTCCATCTCACACACACCCTCCATCTCTCTCACACACCCTCCATCTCACACACATACACTCTCCATCTCTCTCATACTCTCCATCTCTCACACACACACACACACACTCACCCTCCATCACACACACTCACACACCCTCCCTCACACACACACACACCCTCCATCTCACACACACACTCACACACACTCTCTCACACACACACCCTCCATCTCTCTCTCACACACACACACTCCATCTCACACACACACACCCTCCATCTCTTACACTCTCACACACACTCCATCTCTCACACACACACCCTTCATCTCACACAAACACACACCCTCCATCTCTCACACACTCACACACACCTTCCCATCTCACACACACACCCCCTCCATGTCTCACACACTCACACACATACACACAAACACTCCATCTCACACACACACTCACACCCTCCATCTCACACACACCCACCCTCCCTCACACGCACACCCTCCACCTCACATACACGCACCCTCCACCTCTCTCTCACACACACACCATCCATCTCTCTCTCTAACACACACACACCCTCCAACTCACACACACACCCTCCATCTCACACACACACCCTCCATCTCACACACACACACCCTCCATCTCTCACACACACACACACACACTCCATCTCACACACTCACACACCTCCATCTCTCTCTCACACACACCCACACTCCATCTTACACACACACACACACACACCCCATCTCTCCCACACACACCCTCCATCTCTCTCACACACACTCCATTTCTCACCCACTCACACACACACGCACACACACACACACACACACACACACACACACACACACACACTCCATCTCACACACACACCTTCCATCTCTCACACACTCACACAATCTCCATCTCTCGCACACACTCACGCAAGCCCTCCATCTCTCACACCAGAGCTGCCAACTCTCACGCATTGAGCGTGAGACTCACGCATTTCTCCAAATTCTCACGCTCTCACGCTGATCACAGAATTTCTCACACTCTGTCATGAGAAATTCTGTGATCAACAAGAATTTCAAAAATAATATCAACTGCATGGGCCGCGGGTGTTGGAGAACCGGGGCGGAGGGAGGGATGGAAGCAGAAGCAGCGGCGAGTGCAGATGCGGACAGGGAGCCAGGGCTGGCGAGTGTTTGCGGGGCTGGCGAGTCACTTGCTGCAGCTCCGGCCAAGAAGCAGCCTCAGTGCAAGAGTCCCGGGCCGTTGGAGGCGTCGGAAGCATTGCGCCGCTGCCGTGAGAGTCTCTGTGCCAAATTCGCCCTGGTGACCGGCATGGACCAGGCAGTGGCTCGGTGCATCCTGGAGGACAACCAGTGGCTGCTGGAAGTAGGTACCAAGCACTGGGTATAAGCGGTGGAAGATAGTGCCTTCAAATGGGGGTGGTTGGAGAAAGCATCCTGCTTGCCTGCCAGATTTCCACTTACTGTAACTTCAGGAAAAATGTTCCCGATGTTGGGGGAGTTCAGAAACAGGGGTCACACCGTTTAATATTAAGTGGTAGGCCATTTAGGACTGAGATAAGGACAAACTTTCTTCACCCAGAGAGTTGTGAATCGGTGGAATTCTCTGCCACAGGCAGTGGAGGCCAATTCACTGGGTGTTTTCAAGAGAGAGTTACATTTAGCTCTTGGGGCTAGCGAAATTAAGGGATATGGGGAAAAAACAGGTAAGAGGTACTGATTTTAGATGAACAGCCATGATCATATTGAATGGCAATGCTGGCTCGAAGGGCCGAATGGCCTTCCTCCACCTATTTTCTATGTTTCTAAGCTTGAGTATATGTCAATAAAACTCGACCACTTGATTTTGAAGCATTCATGCATGGTGGAGGTATAATGTAGTCATAGCGTGATATAGCATGAACACAGGCCCTTCAGCCGAATATTCCCACACTCGCCAACATGTCCCTGCTACACCACTTGCTTTTGGTCCATATCCCTCCAAACCTTTCCCATCCATGTATCAATCTAACTGTTTCTTAAATGTTTGGATAATCCCTGCCTCAACTACCTCCTCTGGCAGCTTGTTCCATACACCCACCACCCTTTGTGTGGAAAAAGTTACCTTAAAAATACTTCAAACAAAAAACATTGAAATCATACTTCTACAATGCACTAAAGCATGATTTTAATACATCAAATTTCAAAAAGTCCCTACCCACCCCCCTCCCACACCCTCTCCCCACTCGGTCACTCCACTCCCTCACCGGGTACCCCCAAGGCCAGTGATCAGTGATCGCTCAGCCCCCCCCCCCACTTTCAAAAACATTCCCTGGTTCAGACGGAAAGCACTGCCAGATGTGAACGGGGAACTGAGGACAATGCTTCATGTTTCGGAGTTGGCTAATGTTATTGATTTGTAATTAGCCTGATTTGTAATTAGTTAACAAAACCTTGATTTATTCATCCGGAATATCCAGCGGGATGGGATAAGTGTAATATTAAAATGACATGCAAGGTGTCAGGCTGTCTGTCACAACATATAGCCCCGATAACCCATTATTCTTCCTTCTGTTAAATATTGGGAAGGTAGCACTATTGTCATTTGCCACTCAACTATTATGTTTGTTTACCTCACTGACTATTTCTAACCCCCCCCCCCCAAATTCCTTTGACAGATTGAATAGGAATGTCCCCAATCTTGTTGTTTTATTAATTGAACACGTAGATGAACATCCTCAAGAAGTGTAATCAGATGGAAACTGATTCAGAAGCGATTTTTAAGAGCTTGTTCAAAGAAGGGGCATATTTTAAAGGAGTGACAGAGATACTTTCAGGGGAATGTGTGAGGAGGTTATTATTTGTCTTTAGTTTTAGCTTGAACCAGGATATCTGAAGATTCAAAGTTTAATATAGCAATTGTTCTGATACTGACTCCAAACAAACACGTAATGAATATCATCCATTCCGGAGGTTTTATTTTTCTGATGCCATTTAAACTTCACTTGGATTTCAATCACTTCAATGTCAAAGTAATTGGGAATGGGGAGCATTGGAACAAAAATATGCCCTCGGTACATATTAACTGTAATATAATAATGTATGCATGTTGGTAGGTGCAATCAAAACAAAGATATTTTTATTATTGTTGTGTTATGAATACCACAGAAAATATGATGTACTCTCAAGATCACATTAAATAGAATATTATTGCTTAAATATATAGTTATTGGACTTTGCATTTCGGAAAAGTCCCAGCTGAGAGGAAGACAGCAAAATACTGAAAATATTGGGGGTGAAAATGACTTCAGGACCATTTGTTAGGAAAATGAAGGAAATTGTAACAGAATACTTATACAGCTGAGTGAGTATAATTTTATGGATGAGAAATTGTGATCAACCAATTGATGACTTCTTTGACAAAGTAACTAGCAGGTTAGATAACAAGGAAGCCAATGGATGTAGCAAATTTTGTTATGCAAAATATGGTCCGTGAAGTGCCCCATAAAAGATTACCACATTCGATAAGCACCTGTGGACTTGAACGTAATAGGTTAAGTCCAGAGGGTCAGATATGGGGCTTTATGTGTGGGCCAAATATATTGTCAGTGCAGAGGGGCTAGGAGCAAGGCCAAGTGTGCATCCAGTCAAGGTCTGGAATAGTACTAGATGTGCAGTCAAAGCTGGAACAATGGGAGTGTTCAGCACTGGTACGCAGCTATGATCAGGGTAGAATAGGGGGCCAGGTGTAAGGCTGGACTCAGGGTCAGGAATGAGAGATGGTATGCAACTGGCGTCAGGGTCAGGAGTAGCACTAGGTGTGCAGTGAGACCCAATGGTCAACATGGGCCAAGTGCTTGATTATAATCTGATTTCCATACATGAATACACTAAGATCATTCATGTGATGCACGTCTTGATCAGAGCCTGGCTCCGCTGTGGAATGTAATTAGGAATGTAACTTAGCCTAACCTTATTCATAGCTAATCCAATTTAAAGCATAAATATTGCATTCAAGTGTAAGTGAAAAGACTCGCTACAGTATGCAACAGATTGCAAAATTTCAAGCTGAAAAATGCAAAAGCTCCATACCCCCAATGGGAGGGCGGGGACACCCCTGCCACACCCCCCCCCCCTCGGTCACTACGCTCCCTCGGGCTTCGTCTCTCGCAATTTCTCACACCCAACTCTCACCCAATGTTGGCAGCCCTGCACATACACACACCATCTCACACACACACTCTCCATCTCTCACACACACACACACACACACCCTCCATCTCTCACACACACACCTTCCATCTCACACACACACCCTCCAGCTCACACACACCCATCTCTCACACACACACACTCACACCCTCCATCTCACTCACACACACACACACACAAACTGCGAGATGGCTGCCCTGCCAGCAGCGTGTCATTTCTACTTTTTTTTTTTTTTTTATAAATCCAAATGTGTGTTTTAATGTCTCTCAGTGTGTCTTGTGTGGGGGGTGGTGTGGGGGGGATAAGGGGGAAACAGCTTTCGGTCACCTCCTCCTCTTCCATGTCGCCTCCTTCGCGGCCGAACACCAAGGATTGGTGCGGCCTTTCCCGAAGTCGGGCCCGGAGCTTCAGCAGCGGGCGCAGCGTGAACTTTTTCCGATCGCTGGCCTACAGACTGTTTAGTCTGAAGCCGCAGTCTGCGGAGCTTCTAGCCGCGGTTGTAGCGTCCGGAGCCTGGGATCCCTCATTGGGGACCCCCGGAGAAGAGCTCCGGCCTACAACACCTTGAAGCCGTGGACTGCGGAGCTTCTAGCCGCAGGTGCAGCGGGCACTTACTTACTTACTTACCATCCGGAGCGTGATCCCTTGCCGGGAATCCCTGGAGAAGAGCGTCGACCGCCGTCCTGCAGCCTACGTCATCCTGAAGCCGCGGTCTCCGGTGGGGAAGCACCGATTCGGGACTTGCCTTACAGACGAGAGGGCCTGTCATCTGGCCGCCCGCAGCAGCAACTGCGGAGGTTATGGCCCCGACCACGGGGGAAAATGGACGAGGATTGACTTTACTTTGTGCCTTCCACCACAGTGAAGAATGCTGTGGTGGATGTTTGTATTAAATTTTTATTTTGTATTGTGTGTTCTTTTTTTATTATACCGCTGCTGGCAAGTTCATTTCACTGCACTTTATTGTGTATGTGATGAATAAATCTGATTGATTGATTGATTGATTGAAACCCTCCATCTCACACACACACACACTCCATCTCTCATGCACACACAAACACACCCTCCATCTCACACACACACTCTCCATCTCACACACACATCCTCCATCTCACACACACAAACCCTCCATCTCTCTCACACACACAAACACACCCTCCATCTCACGCACACACACCCTCCATCTCACACACACACACCCTCTATCTCACACACACCCTCCATCTCTCACACACAAATACCCACCCTCCATCTCACACACACACACCCTCCATCTCGCACACACACACCCTCCATCACACACACACATCCTCCATCTCACACACACAAACCCTCCATCTCTCTCACACACACAAACACACCCTCCATCTCACGCACACACACCCTCCATCTCACACACACACACCCTCTATCTCACACACACCCTCCATCTCTCACACACAAATACCCACCCTCCATCTCACACACACACACCCTCCATCTCGCACACACACACCCTCCATCACACACACACATCCGGGACATACAACAGTAAAACTCTCTTGATTATACTCACGCCCGACTTCTGGACTGAGCGCAACCTCTGGACTGAGCGCGACTTCCGGAATGAGTGCGACCTCTGGGCTGAGCGCGACCTCTGGACTGAGCACGACTACCGGACTCACACACACATTCACACCCTTTGGGGCTTTAATCTCCTCGCCCTCGGAAGGGGCATTACCTTCATGGTGGATGACAGGCGAGAAGACCAATCTGCTGATCGCACGATATTTTTAATCTTCATACTTTTCTATTATTTCACGGATCAGAACAAAACTTGGTGCGCTCGGAGCAGAGGAGAACGGCGAGTAAGGTGGCGAAAAAATCCTAGGGTTATAGGGTAGCGTTTTTGCGTAAATTTAATTAAAACGCAGACCGGAAGTGGTCAAGATGAGATTTTTAGTGATAGTATATAGATAGATTACCTGTGCTTCCAATTTATTATTGTTTGTAACAACAAGCAATAAATGTTCATTTAAACAAGATTGTTCATGTTCCTTGATCTTCCTCCGTTTCTCCTGTAAAAATGGAAACATAGAAGAAACAGAAAAATAGGTGCAGGAGTAGGCCATTCGGCCCTTCGAATATGATCATGGCTGATCATCTAAAATCAGTACTCCATTCTTGCTTTTTCCCCGTATGCCTTGATTCCCTTAGCCCGAAGAGCTAAATTTAACTCTCTCTTGAAAACGTGGGAGTTTTCAAAAATAATGCCAACATTACAGATGGTTTTATGTTATTAAGTATTGAATACAAGCCATTTGACTATCATTATCCCTGCTTACCCTGGCATGGCAACCATATTTTTTGTAGCTACATTCCACTTCAGCTTCTGGACAGATAGTCAGATGTGCATCAATCTGCAAGAAACCACAAACATTTTGAAATACCAGTGCATGCAGACTTATAGAGTTATGCAAGTATGTTTTAAGGCTATTTTTTTTTGTAAAGATGATATGATCATTGCTAATTTATAGGGACAATGTATTCTTTTGGCTTATTTTAGGTATCCAAGAATAGAAATCTAAGGGGACTTATGTACAGCTTGTGTTATTTAATGTTAATTTTAAATCAGTGAATTAGATGTGCCAGATGGGAATATTGTTTCTACAAATAATTTCAATTTCAATTGGACCTGCTACAAAGCATAGGCCTTATGGCTGATATAGACACCGCGGTGTAGCAATTGGTGCCACTGCCTCACAGTTACTGGGAACCGTTTTCAATTCTGACGTTGGATGCTACATCTGTGGAGTTTGCCTGTTCTCTCTGTACTTGAGTGGGTTTCCTTCCGCTGCTTTGGTTTCCCCCCTCAACCCAAAGACATGCTGATAGGTCTCTTTTCCCCTCTGTCCCAGTACTAATGAAGGTTTTTGATCTCTGCCTCTTTTTCAATTATAACAATGATTAACTAAGGAAGCATTCCAAAACCCCCCAAAGATGACCTACATCCTATTAAATTAAAACAGAACACTGGAAATACTCAGCATGTCAGTAGGGGTGTCACAGTGCCGGTACTCAGTAGGGGCGGCACAGTGGCACAGCTGGGAGAGCAGCTGCCTCATAGCAGCAGAGACGCGGGTTAGATCCCGACCTCAGGTTCTGTCTGCGTGGAGTTTGAAAGTTCTCTGTGACTGCATGGGTTTCAATAGACAATAGACAATAGGTGCAGGAGTAGGCCATTCGGCCCTTCGAGCCAGCACCACCATTCAATGTGATCATGGCGGATCATCCCCAATCAGTACCCCGTTTCTGCCTTCTCCCCATATCCCCTGACTCCGCTATTTTTAAGAGCCCTATCTAGCTCTCTCTTGAAAGCATCCAGAGAACCTGCCTCCACTGCCCTCTGAGGCAGAGAATTCCACAGACTCACCACTCTCTGTGAGAAAAAGTGTTTCCTCATCTCCGTTCTAAATGGCTTACTCCTTATTCTTAAACTGTGGCCCCTGGTTTTGGACTCCCCCAATATCGGGAACATGTTTCCTGCCTCTCGCGTGTCCAAACCCTTAACAATCTTATATGTTTCAATGAGATTCCCTCTCATCCTTCTAAACTCCAGAGTGTACAAGCCCAGCTGCTCCATTCTCTCAGCATTCTCTCAGCATATGACAGTCCCGCCATCCCGGGAATTAACCTTGTAAACCTACGCTGCACTCCCTCAATAGCAAGAATGTCCTTCCTCAAATTAGGGGACCAAAACTGCACACAATAATACAGGTGTGGTCTCACTAGAGCTCTGTACAACTGCAGAAGGACCTCTTTGCTCCTATATTCGATTCCTCTTGTTATAAACCGGGTACTCCGGTTTCCAACCACATCCTAAAGACGTATGGCTTTGTAGATTAATTGGCTTCTGCAAATTGCCTCCAGTATGTAGGGAGTGGATGAGAAAGTGGGATAACACATAACTACTGTGAATGGCTGATCACTGGTTGGCGTAGAATCAGTGGGCCAAAGGGCCTGTTTCCATAGTGTTACTCTAAATTAAACAAAACTAAATGTCAGGTGGGATCTCTGGAATGTGAAACAGTATTAAAGTCTCAGGCTGAAATGTTAACTTTGCTTCTCTTTACACAGTCCTGTCTGTCCTGCTCAGTGTTTCCAGTATTTTCTGTTTTTATTTCAAATTTCCAGCATTAACTAAAGAGAAATTCTTCTTTTGGAGGTTTTACAGCATCGTGGGTTGGTAGAGCTGCTGCTCATAGACCCAGCAACCTGGGCTTCATCTTGACTTCAGGTCCAGTGCATGATCAGTTTGTACATTCTACCTCTTGTTGTTCCAGTTTCCTTGCACATCCCAAAGACATATGGACTAGTGGGTCCATTGGCCACTGTAAATCTCCCCAGCATGTAGGTCAGCGATTAAATTAGGGAGAGGGAATGGAGGTGTAAAAATGGGATAAGTATTAATGATCGTTTGATGGTTCATGTTGACTCAGTGGGTCATGGCTCTTGATTCCGTGCTGTGAGGCTCTGTGGTTCTTTTTTTGTGACAGTATTAAGTGAAATTATGCATTTTGATAGTAAAGTTGATCAGAGGAGAAATATGGTAATTAAATCAAACATGTTTTCACATTTGTCTCATTCATTAATATCCAAAATCACTATTACTGTTACTTAAAATATTGCTCACCTCACTTCTCATAAAACTTTCACCACAATTGTTTGTGCAATAAACAGGATACTTCGGACATGCGATGACTTCATGATCCTAAAACAAAGTAAACATCAATATGAGCTGATCATGTGCCATTCATATTAAGTAAACTTACTTGAAATAAATTGGAATTCATTGTATGGTTAGTTTTATCTATGGACCTCACTCACACAAAAGCAATCAATACAACTCCAGCATGTTCCCCTAATTTACAGCATGAGCACTCTGTTCCCATTGTCCCCTATGCACAATCCACATATGATACGATAGAACTTTATTTATCCCAGGAGGAAAATTGATCTGTCAGCAGTCATAAAACACAAGAAGATCCATGAAACATGAAATTAAATTTACAATAGACAGTACGAGTGGAAATTTACAATAGACAATACGAGTGGAAAGTCCAGGATTGGGGATGTGCAAAGATTGGGGGAGGGGGGGGAAGGGGAGTCAGTCTACCTCACAACAGAAGGGGAAGAGTTGTACAATTTGATAGCCACAGGGAAGAAGGATCTCCTGTGGCATTCTGTGCTGCATCTCGGTGAAACCAGTCTGTTGTTGAAGGTGCCGGTGAGCTGTATTGTCCAAGATGCCCCACAGTTTGAGAAACATCCTCCCCTCCAAGACTACCTCCAATGAATCCAATTCCACCCCCAGGACGGAGCCAGCCTTCCTGATGAGCTTATTCATTCTGTTGGTGTCCGCGCCCTTCGCCATTATGAAAGTGCAAGGTTTGATTTCTAGATTGTGTCAAATTAATTAGCATTGGCAAGTTGAGATTGTACTTGGGCCCCTGTGGTAGGGTGAGAAATATCATCCAGGCATCCTTCTTTTATGCACATCAGCTAGAACTGCCAGAAATAATACATTTGTCCTCAATATTTTCTGGAGAACTCCACCAATGTTCACCATTCAAAATGGTTGGCCTGTATAAAGCACCCCCTCATACATTCAGAACAATCAAACTTGCTTCACAGATAATTAATTACTTTCCTTTTAAATGGTCACTGTTGCTTGATGGGCAAATCTATCTATAATTAAGGGCTAAGCATTGAAGTGAACAAAATATACTTTTTGTACAGAACATTACCTTAATATTTTTAAAGATTAAAGTCACTTTGCAATATTGGCAAGCCTCTTCTCTAAATTCACACACTGCTTGCAAATGATCGATTAAATATTTCCTTTGCAAGACAGCGTCACAACCGTTGATGCATTCTACAGTTTCAAATTGACATTTTTTAAGGTGATCCTAAAAGAACAGAGAAAAGACATTGTATAAGCACATTGTGAGATTTCGATTTGTTAATTAATTTAAATGAAAAAGTTATCATTGTAGTCGAGTCATACTCTTTATTTTTGACATACAGAGTTATCTTTTTTTTTTGTTGTCATCATCAAATACTTCGAAGGTGCAAAGACTCAGTGACATGTTATACATTTTCTGTTCTGCTTCAGTCTGCCTTAACCCTGACTTTAGGACAGCGCCACATGGTGACTATTTCTATTTTGTCAAGGTGTACATGAGAATGTTAAGTTTACGTACATTTTCCAGACAGCAGCAGGGTAGATAGCGTCCAAATTATGGGCTGTGGGGCATCCCATCATGAAGGAGCAGATAGATTCGCAGTGGTGAATGTTAATTGTGTAACTGAGGAGGTTCAGTGGAAACACGTCTCCTCCAAGCCCTTAAGCTGTGTTGATAGGTATTTACTTCACCAGCTGTCACATGCCAGGTGTTCTGCGCTTGACTGTGGTTAAAATTAGAATGACCCTTAAAGTTAAGACAGGTCTAATTCTAATGTTTAATTATCAGCCCTCTTTGCATGATTGACTGCTTTCATCAAAACTGGAAGTGAGCTCCTCGCCTGTCCCTAATGTTAAGCATTTTCATCATCTGAGAAGACTGCAGATCTCTTATTTTTTTCAATGTTAAGATATTGCCTGCAATCTCTCAAATTCCTTTTCCAGTAAACAATTTCAATTGGCTGAAAGTGCGAACATTACCATAGGATCCTTTCTCAAATTTTAATAAATGATGACATACAAATACAAAATGATCACATCAAATGATAATACATGTTTTCCATTTGAGGAGGTAGGTATCAGTGTGGTATTTTGAATCTGAAGTACTTTTGAAACGTGGCAACATCTTATTACTCTATCCGTACATGAAATAATTGAAAATCTGCAAGCAGCTTGTTATAAATTTTTGAAGCACCTCCAAAGAAAGGACTTACCCCTAAACGCCCAAAGGATACTTTTGTGTTGCAATCTGGTGCATTTTTACAATACACCATCAAATTCCACACTTCCCTCTTGCAGCAGTTATCTTTAAATATCTATAAAAAATTGCATTTATTAAGTTTACTGGATATACAAAACTTTTCTATACTGGATTAATTGCTTTGACATGGTTAATTCTACATAATTCCACATAACCAACCATTTCCACAGCAGAAACAAAACTGTCTGAAAAAAGATCCCATTTGTCCCAAGCAGGTATTCGAATGTTGTGTATACAGTGCATTCAGAAAGTATTCAGACCCGTTCATTCTTTCCACATTTTGTTACGTTACAGCCTTATTTTAAAATGGATTAAATTCATTTTTTAATCAACACACAATACCCCAGAAAGAAGAAGCGAAAACAGGTGTTTAGAAATTCTTGCAAAGTAATTAAAAAGAAATAACTGAAATATCACATTTACATAAGTATTCAGACCCTTTGCTATGACACTCAAAGTTGAGCTTGGATTCATCCTGTTTCCATTGATTATCCTTGAGACGTTTCTACAACTTGATTGGAGTCCACCAGTGGTAAATTAAATTGATCAGACATGATTTGGAAAGGCACACACCTGTCTATATAAGGTCCCACATTTGACAGTGCATGTCAGAGCAAAAACCAAGCCATGAAGACGATGGAATCGTCTGTAGACCTCCTAGACATGATTGTGTCGAGACACGCATCTGGGGAAGGGTATAAAACAATTTCTGCAGCATTGCAGGTCCCGAAGAGCACAGTGGTTTCTGTCATTCTTAAATGGAAGAAATTTGGAATCACCAGGACTCTTCATAGAGCTGGCCGCCGGGCCAAACTGAGCAATCGGGGGAGAAGGGCCTTGGTCAGGGAGGTGACCAAGAGCCCAATGGTCACTCTGACAGAGCTCCAGAGTTTTTCTGTGGAGATGGGAGAACCTTCCAGAAGGCCAACTATATCTGCAGCACTCCACCAATCAGGCCTTTATGGTAGAGTGGCCGGACGGAAGCCACTCCTCAGTAAAAGGCACACTACAGCCCGCTTGGAATTTGGCAAAAGGCACCTAAAGGACTCTCAGACAATGAGAAACAAAATTCTCTGGTCTGACGAAACCAAGATTGAACTCTTTGGCCTGTATGCCATGCGTCACGTCTGGAGGGAACCAGGCACCGCTCATCACGGTGAAGCATGGTGTCGGCAGCATCATGCTGTGGGGATGTTTTTCAGCGGCAGGAACTGGCTAGTCAGGATCGAGGGAAAGATGAACACAGCAAAGTACAGAGAGATCCTTGATGAAAACCTGCTCCAGAGCGTTCTGGACCTCAGACTGGGGTGGAGGTTCACCTTCCAACAGGATAACGACCCTAAGCACACAGCCAAGACAACGCAGGAGTGGCTTTGTGACAAGTCTGTGAATGTCCTTGAGTGACCCAGCCAGAGCCCAGACTTGAACCCGATCGAACATCTCTGGAGGGACCTGAAAATAGCTGTGCATCGACACTCCCCAACCAACCTGACACTTGAGAGGATCTGCAGAGAAGAATGGGAGAAATTACCCAAATACAGGTGTGCCAAGCTTGTAGTGTCATACCCAAGAAGACTTGAGGCTGTAATCGCTGCCAAAGGTGCCTCAACAAAGTACTGAGTAAAGGGTCTGAATACTTATGTAAATATGATATTTCAGTTGTTTCTTTTGAATTACTTTGCAAAAATTTCTAAACACCTGTTTTCGCTTTTTTATTATGGGGTAGTGTGTGTAGATTGATGATAAAAAAAATAATTTAATCAATTTTAGAATAAGGCAAAATGTGGAAAAAGTGAAGGGGTCTGAATACTTCCTGAATGCACTGTAAAGCTCAAATTAGCAAAGCAGATTTTGGGAAACTCCACAGAAAACATTTTAGTTTAGTTTAGAGATACAGGGCGAAAACAGGCCTTTCGGCCCACCGTCCATGCCGACCATTGATCACCTGTACACTAGTTCAATGTTATCTCACTTTCCCATCCTACACACTAGGGGCAATATACAGAATCCAGTTCACCTACGAACCTTCACGCCTTTGGAATGTGGGAGGAAACCGGAGCAACTGGAGAAAGTCCACTCGGTCACAGAGAGAACTTATAAGTTCCATACTGACAGACCCGTAGTCAGGATTAAATATGGGTCTTTGGCGCTCTGAGGCAGCCGCTCTACTGCTACACTACTGTCACCCGCTCTGTCCCCATGCAAATGTAATTTAATTTAGAAGCACTCACCAATACATGGATGGGTACAAATTAGATTGGTGAAGGGGTGTATGAGATGATGGAAAGTAGCAGCAAGAATGCTTGTGTTTGATATCTAGTCTAAAGCCACAAATGATGAATGTGTTTTTTTAGTATGGTACGAAGTGAAACTCTGCTATAAACATTTATCCTTCAGCATAAGTAAATACCTTTATTTATTGATGTAATTCATTATATGTAGTGCAATCCAAGATATTACTGAGAGTAAATTAACGCATTAAGTTAACGCGGGATATTTTCTCTTAAAACAGATGAGAAAAATTCAAAGGTAATACAGAGCATTGGCTGTACTTTTATTGTTAGACAATGATATGTTAAATGCATTTTATATTTTAAAATGCTATCTTGGGCTTTTAACCTGTTCACTGCCAAGTTTTTTTTTTCCACCATTGGCCATAACCTGGGCATATGGCCAGGTTAAATGTATTGCACCTGCAGCATATGTGAAAACTGGCCCAGCCTCAATAACTTTAAGTCATTTAAGATACCTTAAAGTCTATCTCTTTAACATAACTTTTGATTACTCTTCCTCATAGCTCCGACTTTGAATTGTTATCCACTTTCTTCCATATATTTCTGGGAAGCTCCTTAGTCAATTTTTCCTATTCATTAAAAGGTATAATATAGCTTCAAATCCATTTTATTTAGGCAAAGTCACATGACCTCCTTTAACTTCATCCAATAAAGGAATGTTATTAAGTATTCCATAAAAATCACATTTGATTCGGAGGAGAGTTGGATGTAAAGTAATATTTCCAAAAAGTGCTTGACTTGCAATGTGCAAATGTCTAAGTTTTGTCCTATTCTTCATGTTGAATTTATTCACACCAGAAATAAATTTCAATAATGCACAGTCACTATAACAATTATGAGTCACCTTCTGCTTCTACATTATTTTCTGTCCCTTTGTTGTAGTCTCCTCCCCATTTTTGGTCCTTGCAAATCTTGTTGTGGTACTAAGTTGATGTCAAGTGAACATCAGCATAGGTTTTGCCAGTCGATCGATATAGTTAGGCTGAGCCCTTCGAAATTCTCGTAAATGACCAATTTTCATGCTTGTCATCTTGCCTCTTGAAACCGCTGAGACCTTTTATAGATATGACATTTCCACAGCCCAATCCATACCCATGTCTAGAAATGTTCAGTATCCCACAAATATTGAGCAGCCTGTTTCTTTTAAGACTAGGAATACCCTTATTTATTTGTGTATGTGACATGCATACAATCATTGGTGGGTGTATGGAACAAGTTGCCTGAGGAGGTAGTTGAGGCTGGGACTATCCCAACATTTAAGAAACAGTTAGACAGGTACATGGATAGGACAGGTTTGGAGGGATATGGAACAAACGAGGGCAGGTGAGACTAGTGTAGCTGGGACATGTTGTCCGGTGTGAGCAAGTTCGGCCGAAGGGCCTGTTGCCACACTCTGTGACTATTGTACATTTTAGTGGAATCCAGTACAATGATGCCGCAGGCAGCCTGTATGTTGCCAGCACAAATGGGATAATTATATTTGGTAAAGTTTCACTTGCGATACATTTAATTGCATCATAGAAATGTGTGCAACATCATCTTCATTCCTGTCTACCACAGTAATCACTGCTTTCAGCCAAAGAAATAGAAATCATGGACTCATTACTGCAAAAGCAAACTATGCTTTTCCATTTCTTAGCATGGTACTCATGTGAGCCAACATTAAGTAGACAATACCTTCAATGATTTCATTAAATTAACATTTTCCTAATTGACATACAAATGCTTTAAAACAAAGAAGCAGATATGGTAAAAATAAAAGTTTTTCACTCTTTCCAGTCATAGGAATTTTACTGCTGCTTTCCATTTCTTTTTTCATAAATTGTTTATAACTTTATCTTACCCAATTTGGCATAATTCTTTCGTGATCAATAGGACACATGGCAATTGGTTTTGTCTCTCTAGGAAGCATTTTAAAAACAAAATAAATAATTAGCTAGAAGAAAATGCAATATCAATTGTCCACAAGACCAAAAACTCTCCTTGTTCAAACTATACTTGCTTGTTCCATATATTCTTACAAAAAGTATTATCTCATATTACGCATTTTAGAACTGAAAACCACCATAATTAATTGGTAACATAGAATTATGTAGTATTAGTTTAATTTGGTTTAGTTTAGAGATATAGTGCGGAAACAGGCCCATCAGCCCACCTAGTCCATGTCGAAAAGCGATCCCCACACACTATCCTATACACTAGGGACAATTTAAAATTATACCAAGCCTGCAAACCTGTATGTCTTTGGAGTGTGGGTGGAAACCGGAGATTCCGGAGAAAACCCTCACAGCTCACGGGGAGAACATACAAACTCCGTACAGACAGCACTCATGGTCAGGATAGAACCCGGGACTCTGGCACTGTAAGGCAGTGACTCTACTGCTGCGCCACCGTACGGCCAGATATTACTGTCATCGTATTATGTTTGTTTTTACAAAAGCATAACTTTTGGATGGATCAGATATTTTGACTACAGCTTAATGTCACCCATGACCATGAGGTCACCAGTATGGGGGAGAAACAAAAATGTTGCTTGAACAAACATCTCAATTTCAGTATGTGGGGATAGGGAGAAGACTTTTGAATGCAACTTGGAATAAAAGCACTAAAATTATATAGTCCAAGAAGCAAAGATCAACTTTATAACAGAGCAAGCTTTTTACATTCATTGTAGGATGAGGCCATTGCTGGCACAGTTGAGCATTTTTGTCCATCCATTTGGCTCATAGAGTTGGACAGCAAGAAACAGGACCTTTGGTCCAAGTCCATGCCAATGTTTTTGTCCTCCTACACTAATCCCATTTGCCTGAATTAGAACTGTATCCTTTTCAAGATTCAAGAACAGTTTCCACTAGATCGAAGATCCACAAGATTCTTTCCCAGTGTTATCAGACACATGATCAGACCTTCTATATGCTAAGGATTAATTCCTGATCTTCCGATTTACCTCATTGCGGCCCTTGTACTTTAAAAAAAAAGTGCACTTTCTTTGTAGTTGTAACACTATATTCGGCATTCTGTTTATTTCCTCTTTTGCTCTAACTGATGCACACATGTACGGTATGATTTGCAAGGATAACATGTAAAACAAACTTTTTCACTGTATCTCAGTACATGTGACAATAATAAACCAGTACAAGTACCTCTATACCAAGCTTATTTAAGAGCCTGTCTCGATACCTCTTAAATGTGGTAATTGTATCTCGTTCCACAACCTTCTCTGGTGTTGAGCATTGCACTACTCCAGGTGAAAATACTCCCACTGTGTTATTTATTGGATAGGAAATTTCAAGACTTAGACTCAGTGACGATGAAGAGACAGCAATATAATCCCCAGTCAGGTAGTACGTGATATAAAGTGGAACATGCAGTTTATAGTGCTCCCATGTGCCTGCTGCCCTCGTCCTACTTGGTCATGAAGATCATGGGTTTGGAAATGAGCTCTGTATAGCCTTGGTGAGTAGCCTCAATGCATTTTATAAATGTTACAGATTGCAGTCACCATTGTATGAAGATGGAGAGGAAAATGTTTAAGATCATGAAATGCGTGCCAATAAAATGCACTGTTCTCTCTTGAACTTCCTGAATTATTGCTGGAGTTGAACTCAGCCAGACAAATAAGACAATAACAGATATGAAAACAGAAAATGCTGAAAACGGTCAGACTGACTTACCGAGTGTTTCTAGCCGTTTCTGTTTTAATGTGAGATTTACAGTTATCCGCTTTTTTTTCGGTACTCCATCACATTCCTTGTGCATTGGAAAAAGTCTTGGGAGGTCAGTGGGTGAGCATCACTGCAGGATACCCAGCCTCTGATCTGTATGTGCAGGCACAATTTTAACCTGCCGTTTCAGTTAAGTTTCTATGATGGCCCCTCTAGATTTTGATTGTTGGAGTTCAGAAAACGCAACAAATGTCAAGGATAGATAGTTAGACACTCTCCTGTTGGAGATGGTCAATGCCTGGCACATGTGTGATGTAAATATTATTTACAACCTATCAATTTATATATGAATATTTCTAAAGTATTGAAGCACAGAGATGGCAAAACAGGAAAGTAGACTATTATCTGAATGATGGCCGATTAGGAAAAGGGGAGATGCAACGAGACCTGGGTGTCATGGTACACCAGTCATTGAAAGTAGGCATGCAGGTGCAGCAGGCAGTGAAGAAAGCGAATGGTATGTTAGCATTCATAGCAAAAGGATTTGAGTATAGGAGCAGGGAGGTTCTACTGCAGTTGTACAGGGTCTTGGTGAGACCACACCTGGAGTATTGCGTACAGTTTTGATCTCCTAATCTGAGGAAAGACATTCTTGCCATAGAGGGAGTACAGAGAAGGTTCACTAGACTGATTCCTGGGATGTCAGGACTTTCATATGAAGAAAGACTGGATAGACTCGGCTTGTACTCGCTAGAATTTAGAAGATTGAGGGGGGATCTTATAGAAACTTACAAAATTCTTAAGGGGTTGGACAGGCTAGATGCAGGAAGATTGTTCCCGATGTTAGGGAAGTCCAGAATAAGGGGTCAGAGTTTAAGGAAAAGGGGGAAGTCTTTTAGGACCGAGATGAGAAAAACATTTTTCACACAGAGAGTGGTGAATCTCTGGAATTCTCTGCCACAGAAAGTTGAGGCCAGTTCATTGGCTATATTTAAGAGGGAGTTAGATGTGGTACTTGTGGCTAAGGGGATCAGGGGGTATGGAGAGAAGGCAGGTACGGGATACTGAGTTGGATGATCAGCCATGATCATATTGAAAGGCGGTGCAGGCTCAAAGGGCCGAATGGCCTACTCCTGCACCTATTTTCTATGTTCTATGTTTCTATGTGAACTGCCTCAGTTTTTGAGCTAATTAATTGCACAATCATCTGCAGCTAGTTAAGGGGTGATCTTATTGAGGAAACACTCACAGTTTTTTTCTAAGAATAGAGGATTCTAAAACTAGAGGGCATAGGCTTAAGGTGAGAAGGGAATGATTTAAGACGGACAGGGGCAATTTTTTCACTCAGAGGGTAGGTGGTATCTGGAATGATCTGCCAGAGGAAGCTATACAAGCAGATGAAATTACGACTTTTAAAAGACATTTGATTAGACATATGGTTAGAAAGGGTTTAGAAGGCTATGGGCCAAATGGGACTAGCCCAGCACGCCAACTTGATAGGCATGGACAAAGTGGGCCGACAGGTCTGTTACAGCACTGCGCAGCTCGATAACGCCAATGAAAATGGATGTTAATGCTTACCTTAATTCTGCAATGCAATTTTCACAAAATCGATGTCCACATCCAGTCTGGTACGGATTACATAGAACAAAAGAACAAATCACACACTTGTACCGATCTTCCAATGGCTCAACAAATTGAAGATTTAATCCAGCTTGATAAGGGTCAAATCCTAAAGACAGTGATGCGTTGGCACTATCTTGGCGAATGAAGAAGTTTGATTTAACATCAGGGATTTCTTTGGAGGCCATCAGAGTTCTGTTGCTGAATAAACCTAATAGAAGTTTAAAAAAAAATTATAATTAGCAGAATTAATGCACAGAACTTATAATTGATGCATCAAAAGTTTCTTGATAAAATTGCATAGGAAATTCTCAAGAATTAAGGGTTCTGCATTATGATTGTAGATTTAACATGGCTCCATCAAGAAGCCTCATTTTATACATTCGTATTCAAATAGAGTTCATGCATTTCAGACGTGCCATCTGCAAATCATTGGGATGAAACTCCTGAAAAGGCTGAACGATTTGATACTTGTTATGAGTAATATGTCCAACAAGATTCTTCCAAAGCCATTGTAAGCTCCTCCTGATTAACTCTGCACACAGACTGGAACACTCTTTCATGAAGCCGGAGTTATACAGCATGGAAACAGGCTCTTTAACCTAATCCATCCATGGCATCCAAGCAGAACCATTTTTTAATTTAAAGGCAACACATATCATTGCATAGTTAGAGCTTTTCAAATTTCTCTTGGTTTCAAAGCTCTGATCCAAACCACAAATGCTCTAAGAAACCATTACCTAGTAATCTATTTGAATAATGCTATTCTTTTCAATTCAATGTAAATCAAAAAGGTGTTTCTTCCTGTGATGAAAAGCATTACAAAAAT
Organism: Malacoraja senta; assembly: GCA_038087875.1. NCBI lineage: Eukaryota > Metazoa > Chordata > Chondrichthyes > Rajiformes > Rajidae > Malacoraja > Malacoraja senta. The sequence goes on from CM075978.1 coordinate 139,511,458, forward strand.
ATCCGAGTTGGTTCAAGTCACTACAGAAATTCATTCCAGGCATCAGTCACTCTTGGACAGTAATGTAGTTATTACATCATAAATGCATGAGATGAATGATCTTTCTGAAGTGCTGCAAGGGAACTTGGATCACAATGGCATGGGAGCGATGGGACCAGATGCCAAATAAGTTAATTACTAACATTTATCCATCAGGCTTACTAATGCACAGTCAGATTCCTTCCATCTGACACACCTTTAATCCCCCAACCCTACCATCACAACCTGTTATTTTTCCTCCCAATTTTGTGATTCACCAACGACACTAATTTTTTACCCTGATATCTCCCCAACGCCTGTACGACTAATCCAATCCCTCGCAAGATGGAATGTGTCACTTGATCATCACCAACCATACAGACCCACTCCACTGTTACTACTTCCAAAGTGTCAGTATTAATTCCTGCAATCAGAATGCCAATCTCTCAATGGTTCCACTCACTGCCCCCACACCCCCCTCCCCCCAATATACAAAATGTCAATCTCCACATTTCTTCCAAATTGCAGGACTCCAGTGCACCATCACAACACAACAAAGACTCAATCAACCAAAACATTGCTAGTAGATAGTAGTTCAGGACTGCTCTTTAGTTGTGGTTGGATGGTTCAACCAGAGAGCAGTTCTGAGCTACTATCAACCTCATTGGAGAGCCTCGGACTATATTTGATTGGAGTTTACTGGCTTTATCTTGCACTAAACGTTATTCATGTTAATCCTATTATCATGTATCTGACAACTGTGAATGACTCGATTGTAATCATGTATTGTCTTTCCGCGACTGGTTAGCACGCAACAACAGCTTTTCACTGAAACTCAGTACAAGGGACAATAGACCAAACTAAACAAAATCAACCAAAACATTGCTGCAGATGCTGGAAATATGAAATAAAAGCAAAAAATATAACAATTATTCAGCAAATTATTGTTTCAGGTCAATGACTTGCAACTCACGGATGGTTCCTGACCTGCAGAATAATTCCAGCATTTTCCCTTTCCATTTGATCAAAGCCTGTGGTGGAGGGGATCCCTGATCCCATCCTTTAAAAGGAGGACCAGGCAGCTCCCTATTGATATTAGTTTACCTTGTGTGCAGCTGAAGATTTCAGAATTGGTCATGAACAAAACACCTGCTGCTTGGTTCATGTTGAATCTCTAGGCATATAATGGATAGGGGAAGGATTGGAACAATTAGTCTTACATAGAAACATAGAAACTAGGTGCAGGAGTAGGCCGTTCGGCCCTTCAAGCATGATCATGGCTAATCATCCAATAACAGTACCCCTGAGTCTTAGCCTCATGTAATCGTGTCAGTACACAAATATATAATTTGAATTCTCTATATCCATGTTGTTCCGCTTTACATTTTGGTATAGGCCAAACCCACAACTTGTTATTCCCCTTTTTACACCGTTTAAAAGAGAAAATGTTTTTGGGGTATTTCGACACTTTGGTGAATTGTGTATTTTGACATCCTTAAGCTTTCCCTCTCTTACCATAAAGCTCTGCCCTCTAGACATTTCAACCCTGGAAAAACTATTTTTACTGTCTACTCTGTCTAATAATGTTATAAACACAATGATATCGTTCTCTTCACATTACCTTTTGTACTTATGTTTGGTTTGATTGGATTAATGTAGAATATTATCTGATTTGATTGGATAGCACATAAGCATTTTAACTTTTCTCCGTCAATGTGACAATAATAAACCTAAACTATCCAAATGCGCATCTGAGGTGCTCAAGTTGGGTGACCCTTAGCCTACCAGGATATCTAGTTAAGTCCTTTGCAAAGTTATCGGGGATGGCAAGAGCAAGCTAGAGTCCCAGACTAACCACACATACCAAGACCTTGCTTCACTGGCAATGAGAGGGGTCCTCCCAGTCAGATCATTCCTGTACTATCCAGAGTCTTACTACCGAAGCATGCTGCTCTCGAGGCAACTGCTATGGGGAGGAGACAGTTGCCCAACTTTGTAGGGTGTGGACTTGCGAAGAGGGTCTGGGCCAACTGGTATTTTAAGACATCTTTTAACGTCCATATTCCAATCTTCCATATTCCATCTTCCATATTCCCATATTTCCATCTGCTTTAAGAAGACCACTATCATCCTAGTCCCTAAAATAATCAAGATAACGTGCATTAATGACATCCATCATCATGAAATGCTTCAAGAGGCTAGTCATGGCATACATCAACTCCAGCCTCCAAGACAGTCTTAACCCACTACAATTTGCCTAATACCACAAAAGGTCCACAGCCGAAATTATCTCCCGGTCGCTTGCTCATGCCTTGAACGTCTGGTTAATAAGGACACTTACGTCAAACACCTATTTATTAATCATAGCTCTGCCTTCAACACCATTTTTATAACCATACTCATCTCCAAACTGCTGGAATTAGGACTAAGCAACTCCCTCTATAACTCAATCCTTGGCTTCTTGACCCATTGACAGCAATCAGTAAGGACAGGCAAGTAAATATCCAGAACGATAGTTCTCAACACTGGTGCCCCACAACAAAGGAGCTGGTCATCAACAGGAAGCAGGGTGAATTTCACACCCCAGTCCATATCCCTGGTGCTGAAGTGAAGATGGTTGAGAGCTTCAAGTTTCTAGGGTTAAATATCACCACATTTGGCCTGGTCCAACTACATTGAAGCTAAGGTCAAGAGAACACAGCAAGCCTTTGCTTGCTCAGAGAATGCATCATAGAAATGATTCTATCCGGTTGCATCAAAGATTGATATGGCAATTGGATCTGGCCAAGATCGCAAGAAATTGCAGAGTTGTGAACACAGCCCAGTACACCACACTAAACTGCCTCCCTGCCCCACTCTGCTACCCACCCATTGACTCCATCTCCACTTCACAAAGCAGCTTACATAATCAAGGACCATTTACACCCCAGTCATTCTCGTTTTTCCCCTCTCCAAACAGGTAGAAGATACAATACGATAAAACCATTTATCTCAAGAGGGAAATTGATCTGCCAACAGTCATAAAAACATAAAACACATGAGTGGAAAGGATTGGGGATGTGCAAAGATTGGATGGGGGGGGGGGGGGGGGGGGAGTCAGTCTCAGTCAACCCCACGACAAATTTGTACAATTTAATAGCCACCACAGGGAAGAAGGATCTCCTATGGCATTCTGTCCTGCATCTTGGTGGAACCAGTCTGGTGCTGAAGGTACTCCTCAGGTTGACCAGTGTGTCTCATGCAGGGGGTGAGCTGTCTTGTCCAGGATACGCCACAGTTTGAAGAACATCCTCCCCTCCAAGACCACCGTCCATGAATCCAACTCTGCCCCCAGGACAGAGCCAGCCTACCTGATGAGCTTGTTGATCCTATTGCTGTCCATGGCCTTTGCCCTGCTGTCCCAGCACATGGCAGCGAAGAAGATGGCACTGGCTATCGCCAATTAGTAGAAGATCTGCAGCATCTTACTACAGATGTTAAAGGAGCAGAGCCTTCTCAAAAAGCACAGTCGGCTCTGTCCCTTCTTGTACAGGGCCTCAGTGTTCCTGGACCAGTCCAGTTTACTGTCCAGGTACACTCCAAGGTATTTGTATTCCCTGTACTCTCAACCAATCTCACACAACCTAGCCTTTGCCCTCATTCCTCTACCCAACCTGGCAGAGGATGTTTGGAGTGATGCAGTTAACCAAGTCAAACAGTCTTCACCAACAGAGCCCTGCCCCAAGCTGCTGTAACACTGCTGAAGTCAGGAAAGACGATATGTTTTTTAAACTTAAGATAGACACAAAGTGCAGGAGTAACTCAGCGGGTCAGGCAGTATCTCTGGCGATAAAAGATAGGTGACAATTTGGGTCGGGTCCCTTCTTTTAAGAGGGATCCTTTTTAACGGATTTTCGAATCTTTAAAAGGTGATGGTTGTTCACATTTCTTAGAAGTATTGAATTAAACGTTGTTTGCCATTTCTTGGTTTTCCTATAGCAAAGCTTTAGGAAATTTAAGGTGGTGAATCTGTGGAGGCAAAGTCATTAGATAGATGTTTTTAAGTGGAGATTGATAGATTCTTGATTAGTACGGGTGTCAGAGGTTATACGGAGAAGGCGGGGAATGGGGTTGAGAGGGAAAGATAGATCAGCTATGATTGAATGCGGGAGTAGGTTTGAATTTATGAACGTTGAAGTTCTGAAAGAGCTATTGCAGACTTAACGCTAAAGTTTCTTCCTATTTTCCCCTCCTCCCACAATGGAAAGATGTGTTTATTGTGAAAGACAACATAGTGGGTGGGAAGCGGTTAGAGACTGAGGAGCCAGCTGCGGAAATCGCTCGGAAATCCCCACGCTCTCCGCCCCATCCCAGGAAGTTGCAGCGCTCGCCGCAGCATCACCACATCCGCAGCGCCCGGCAGCAACAAACAGGCTCCGCTCCGAGCAGCGGCGATGGAGCGGAGGCGGCAACGTGGAGGGCGCTCATCAGACTCTGCTGCTATTCACGGAGCTGGAAAACCCAACGCACCAATTGTCAGCGCAGGACCCAACGAGCACGAAGCAATTAAAAAAAAGCACTACAAGCACTTTACATTTACGTTCCGTGTTTATACTTCAGAGGTTGCAGATGTTATTGACATGAAAGACTGCAGCTTTCAAAGGTTCCATCAGACTGAAAAAATCCCAACGAAATGCGGGATTTCTCTAAGTTCCTGTGATTCAAATGACTGGAGTATTTTTGATGAACGCAATGTTTGTTAAGAGATGTTACCATTAAGTTTTCAATTATTCCTTTTAGTATTTTTCGATGGAGTTAGTACTTATGACTAAGATGACAGAACGCTTTTTCAAAAAATAAACCTATTCAGAATAAAAAATAAATACACAATAAAAACTGCAAAAATTCTGCACACTGTTTATGCATTCAATAGTCAATACATCCAATAGTGTCATACTCACGATAGTGCACCTATCGTTAAACAAAACATCCTTGCCACTCATGTGACACCATTAGGATGCCACGCTATTGCTGCAGTAACAAGCAGTGTGCAGATTCTGAAAGAATGAGATCAAAAAGCTTTTTTGCACGGAAATGAACCACAATTCTGTGAAGAAATACTGAGACTAGATTTTCCAGTAAGAAATATGGCAAAACAATCTCCAGAAATGTTGTCTGATCGCAGTTCTTTCCTACACATTTTGTATGCTCCACTGCGACATCTCATCAAGGTATGCATACTTTGAAGACGTTTTCCTCTCTCCGACGAGAGTTCTGCAACATCCTCTCTCATAGATACATAGATACATAGAAAATAGGTGCAGGAGTAGGCCATTCGGCCCTTCGAGCCTGCACCGCCATTCAATATGATCATGGCTGATCATCCAACTCAGTATCCCGTACCTGCCTTCTCTCCATACCCCCTGATCCCTTTAGCCACAAGGGCCACATCTAACTCCCTCTTAAATATAGCCAATGAACTGGCCTCAACTACCCTCTGTGGCAGAGAGTTCCAGAGATTCACCACTCTCTGTGTGAAAAAGTTTTTCCTCATCTCGGTCTTAAAGGATTTCCCCCTTATCCTTAAGCTGTGACCCCTTGTCCTGGACTTCCCCAACATCGGGAACAATCTTCCTGCATCTAGCCTGTCCAACCCCATAAGAATTTTGTACGTTTCTATAAGATCCCCTCTCAATCTCCTAAATTCTAGCGAGTATAAGCCAAGTCTATCCAGTCTTTCTTCATATGAAAGTCCTGACATCCCAGGAATCAGTCTGGTGAACCTTCTCTGCACTCCCTCTATGGCTATAATGTCCTTCCTCAGATTTGGAGACCAAAACTGTACGCAATACTCCAGGTGTGGTCTCACCAAGACCCTGTACAACTGCAGTAGAACCTCCCTGCTCCTATACTCAAATCCTCTTGCTATGAAGGCCAACATACCATTCGCTTTCTTCACTGCCTGCTGCACCTGCATGCCTACTTTCAATGACTGGTGTACCATGACACCCAGGTCTCGCTGCATCTCCCCATTTCCTAATCGGCCACCATTTAGATAATAGTCTGCCTTCCCATTTTTGCCACCAAAGTGGATAACCTCACATTTATCCACATTATACTGCATCTGCCAAACATTTGCCCACTCACCCAGCCTATCCAAGTCACCTTGCAGTCTCCTAGCATCCTCCTCACAGCAAACACTGCCCCCCAGCTTAGTGTCATCCGCAAACTTGGAGATGTTGCTTTCAATTCCCTCGTCCAGATCATTAATATAAATTGTAAATAGCTGGGGTCCCAGCACTGAGCCTTGCGGTACCCCACTAGTCACTGCCTGCCATTGTGAAAAGGACCCGTTTACTCCTACTCTTTGCTTCCTGTTTGCCAGCCAGTTCTCTATCAACATCAATACTGAACCCCCAATACCGTGTGATTTAAGTTTGTATACTAATCTCTTATGTGGTACCTTGTCGAAAGCCTTCTGAAAGTCCAGATACAACACATCCACTGGTTCTCCCCTATCCACTCTACTAGTTACATCCTCGAAAAATTCTATAAGATTCGTCAGACACGATTTACCTTTCGTAAATCCATGCTGACTTTGTCCAATGATTTCACCACTTTCCAAATGTGCTGCTATCCCATCTTTAATAACTGACTCTAGCAGTTTCCCCACTACCGATGTTAGACTAACTGGTCTGTAATTCCCCGTTTTCTCTCTCCCTCCCTTCTTAAAAAGTGGGGTTACGTTTGCTACCCTCCAATCCTCAGGAACTACTCCAGAATCTAAAGAGTTTTGAAAAATTATCACTAATGCATCCACTATTTCTGGAGCTACTTCCTTAAGTACTCTGGGATGCAGCCTATCTGGCCCTGGTGATTTATCGGCCTTTAATCCATTCAATTTACCCAACACCCCTTCCCGACTAACCTGGATTTCACTCAGTTCCTCCATCTCCTTTGACCCGCGGCCCCCTGCTATTTCCGGCAGATTATTTATGTCTTCCTTAGTGAAGACGGAACCAAAGTAGTTATTCAATTGGTCCGCCATATCCTTGTTCCCCATGATCAATTCACCTGTTTCTGACTGCAAGGGACCTACATTTGTTTTAACTAATCTCTTTCTCTTCACACATCTATAAAAACTTTTGCAGTCAGTTTTTATGTTCCCTGCCAGTTTCCTTTCATAATCTATTTTCCCTTTCCTAATTAAGCCCTTTGTCCTCCTCTGCTGGTCTCTGAATTTCTCCCAGTCCTCTGGTATGCTGCTTTTTCTGGCTAATTTGTATGCATCATCTTTTGCTTTGATACTATCCCTGATTTCCCTTGTTATCCACGGATGCACTACCTTCCCTGATTTATTCTTTTGCCAAACTGGGATGAACATTTTTTGTAGTTCATCCATGCAGTCTTTAAATGCCTTCCATTGCATATCAACCGTCAACCCTTTTAGAACTAATTGCCAGTCAATCTTGGCCAATTCACGTCTCATACCCTCAAAGTTACCTTTCTTTAAGTTCAGAACCGTTGTTTCTGAATTAACAATGTCACTCTACATCCCAATGAAGAACTCAACCATATTGTGGTCACTCTTGCCCAAGGGGGCACGCACAACAAGTCTGCTAACTAACCCTTCCTCATTACTCAATACCCAGTCTAGAATAGCCTGCTCTCTCATTGGTTCCTCTACATGTTGGTTTAGATAACTATCCTGCATACATTCCAAGAAATCCTCTTCCTCTGCACCCCTGCCAATTTGATTCACCCAATCTATATGTAGATTGAAGTCACCCATTATAACTGTTTTGCCTTTGTTGCACGCATTTCTAATTTCCTGTTTGATGCCATCCCCAACTTCACTACTACTGCTAGGTGGCCTGTACACAACACCCACCAGCGTTTTCTGCCCCTTAGTGTTTCGCAGCTCTACCCATACCGATTCCACATCCTCCAAGCTAATGTCCTTCCTTTCCACTGCGTTAATCTCCTCTCTAACCAGCAACGCTACCCCACCTCCTTTTCCTTTCTCTCTATCCCTCCTGAATATTGAATATCCCTGGATGTTCAGCTCCCAGCCTTGGTCACCCTGGAGCCATGTCTCCGTGATCCCAACTATATCATAATCATTAATTGCTATCTGCACGTTCAACTCATCCACCTTATTACGAATGCTCCTTGCATTGAGACACAAAGCCTTCAGGCTTGTTTGTACAACGCTCTTACCCCTTATACAATTATGTTGAAAAGTGGCTCTTTTTGATTTTTGCCCTGGATTTGTCTGCCTGCCACTTTTACTTTTCACCTTGCTACCTATTGCTTCCGCCCGCATTTTACACCCCTCTGTTTCTCTGCTCACCCATTTAAGAACCCCACCACCTCTTATTCTCTGTTTATTATTGTTTTCTTCTTTCCCCCCTACATGTTGGGTCTGAGTGCTTTCCTTCTCTGCCTCCTGCCTCACACACTGTCTAATAGCATTCTCTATTTGAGTCCCTCCCCCCAACCATTCTAGTTTAAAGTCTCCCCAGTAGCCTTTGCAGATCTCCCCGCCAGGATCTCTCGCTGCTCCCCCTCTGTGATTCCGCCTGCTCTCCGAATTTACGCATTAATTTGTTCTAGATCTCTCCACATCACCATCTATATCTCTCGTTTCCCTTTCCCCTGACTCTCAGTCTGAAGAAGGATCTCGACCCCAAATACCACCTATTCCTTTTCTCCAAATATGCTTCTGACCCGCTGAGTTACTCCATCTTTTTGTGTCTATCTTTGGTTTAAATCAGCATCTGCAGTTCCTTCCTACACAATCAGTGTTCACTGTCATCTACATACTTTTAAAACTCTGTGTGCGTGTGTGTGTGTGTTATTTTGCATGTGAAACGTATCTCCTCGAAAACCAGACGCAAAAACGCGGAGATTTTTACCATTTCGGTAGGGATTTAACATAAGTTCAAAAATCCACTCCTTGGGCAAATATTTCCGCACATTTTTAATAAAATTGATCACAAATCTAAAAATTTTAAATCTAAACGGCGCTCACCAGCTGCTGACGTCACAATGCCCACATGCCGACCAATCCAGGCCCACCTGCGTCCTGGCTCCGCCCCCCGCCGCTGTGGACTAAAGCCCCGCGCCCAGCACAAGTACGCTTGTGCCACGCCTCCCGCAGCTGGACTCCCACGCCCGCCCGCCCACTCCAAACATCCCCCCCCCCCCGTTCTCAAAATGTTCTGCAGATCGGGAGGTCACCGGAGGTCACAGCTGGTCACCGGAGGCCACCGGCTTGCTTCTCAAACCACTCCGTCTCCCCCACCTGATGGTAGAACATGGCAGCGGCAGTTATTGTCACACGGGGCATTATTCCCTCTGGGAAGCCTGAAATTCCTCCGTTGATCGCAGGGACACGGGGAATCGTCACGCAAGAGCTGCCGAGGCTCTCCACGCCGCCCATGGTCGGCCCCGTCCGACCCGCACCCGCTCAACGAGTTCAGGTCCGCCCTCTCCCTCTCTCCCCCCCATCCTCTCCCCATGTTCCTTCCCTCTCCCCCCTCCCTCCCTCCTGCTGCAAACCCAACATGCTGCCAGTCGCGCCTCTCGCAAGTCCTTTGATAAAAACCTCGCGACCCCCCCCCTCTCTCCCCTCCTTCCTCTCTCTCTCCCCCCTCCTCTCTCTCTCTCCCCCACCTCTCTCTCTCTCTCTCTCTCTCACCCCCACCTCTTCCCCACCTCTCTCTCTCTCTCTCCCCTACCTCTCCCTCTCCGCCCTCCCTGTCCCCCCCTCCCTGTCCCCCCCTCCCTGTCCTCCCCTCCCTGTCCCCCCTCCCTGTTTCCCCCCCTCCCTGCTCCCCCCTCCCTGCCCCCCCTCTCGGTCCCCCCTCCCTCTCTCCCCCCCTCCTCCCTCTCCCCTCCCCCTCCCTCTCCCCCCCTTCTCTCTCTGCCCTCACTCTCTATCCCCCCTCCCTCTCTAGACACGTCTGCGAGTTGGGGGCTATGCGTCAGTAGATAGGGCGATTATGGAGTAAAAGGAGCAAATTAATAATATTAATATATTAACAAGGGGGGTAGTTAGTGTGTGTGCGGGGGTTAGTTAGTGTGTGTGTGGGGGTGGTTAATGTGTGTGACGCCGCATGCCGCCCCCCCCCCTCAACCGCACGTTGGGGGAACAGACCCAACGGGTCTGCACTTGGTCTAGTTTAACTCTAAAACTGACATTACTTACCAGATTGAGGTGCACACACAGTTTAATGTGAAAATGCCACTGTTGCTATTGGCAATTTATCCCTTTGCCAAATATGTAGTGTTTTTGCAAGTTTCTCCAATGGAATTTGATAAAATCACTTAAATTTATGATGTTTACCAATTGCAGAGGAACAAACGGTTACTTGAAAATTGATGCTATGTTGCACAAAGTCCAAGGGAGTGCATACTGCTGTATAAGCAAACTCTGTGGCCTTAAAATAACTAACTTTATTTATGTGTATTATAGATTCCTCACTGTTAAAAAATATAGAAATTTTAAAATCTATTTCACACAGGTTCATTTATGTCATTCGTTTCTTCCTTAATATAGTCCAATCTTCAGTGTTTTTTAATCTATATAATTAAAACTCAAATCTTGACCACTTCCTGTTTGCACTGCATATTGATTTTAGAAAAAAACGCTACCACTTACGGCTGTGATTTTTGGCCATCTTACTCAGAGTCCTCCTCCGCTGCGCAGGACAAGAGGATTTTTTCCCATCGATGAAAAATAAAAGACTTATTAATGTTTTAAAAATGTTGAGATTCTCTCTCCTGTCAATCACGCCATGAAGGCCATGCCCCGTCCGGTGGGAGGGGGAGGGACTATAAAACCCAGAAGTGTGGACTGTCTCAGTCTCTGCAAGATGGGGGAGCGAGAGGTCACAACTCTCAGTCTCACCTGTGAATAACACTGAACACATGTCTACTAAACTGTGATTGGTTTTACTGACCTGTGAGTGCCCTGAATATAGTTTGAAAATGTGGTTTGAAAATGCAAAAGTGGTTTGGTTTGAAAATGCAAAAGTGGTGTTGCCTTTGCCATTGAAAAGTGGTGTTGCCTTTGCCTTATTGAAAAGTGGTGTTGCCTTCGCCTTATTGAAAAGTGGTGTTGCCTTCGCCTTATTGAAAAGTGGTGTTGCCTTCGCCTTATTGAAAAGTGGTGTTGCCTTCCCCTTATTGAAAAGTGGTGTTGCCTTCGCCTTATTGAAAAGTGGTGTTGCCTTCGCCTTATTGAAAAGTGATGTTGCCTACTATATAATTATAAGTCTAATCTTGACCACTTCCTGTTTGCGCTGTATATTGATTTTAGAAAAAACGCTACCACGTATGGCTGTGATTTTCGGCTATCTTACTCAGAGTCCCCCTCCGCTCATCAGGTGCCGAAGACTTTTCCCATCGATGAAAAATAAAAGAGTTATTAGTGTTTTAAAAATGTTGAAATTCTCTCTCCTGTCTCAATCACTCCATGAAGGCCACGCCCCTTCTGGTGGGAGGGGGAGGGACTATAAAACCCAGAAGTATGGGCGTGGCTCAGTCTCTGCAAGATGGGGGAGGGAGAGGTCACGACTCTCTGTCTGGTGGCCTTGCACCCTGCTTGAAATGGTAGGAAACTGCACTTGAGTTTGGTGGCCTTGCACCCTGCTTGAAATGGTAGGAAACTGCACTTGAGTTTGGTGGCCTTGCACCCTGCTTCAAATGGTAGGAAACTGCACTTGAGTTTGGTGGCCTTGCACCCTGCTTCAAATGGTAGGAAACTGCACTTGAGTTTGGTGACCTTGCACCCTGCTTGAAATGGTATGAAACTGCACGAGTTTGGTGGCCTTGCACCCTACTTGAAACGGTATGAAACTGCACTTGAGTTTGGTGGTCTTGCACCCTGCTTGAAGTGGTATGTAACTGCACTTGAATTTGGTGGCCTTGCACCCTGCTTGAAGTGGTATGAAACTGCACTTGAATTTGGTGGCCTTGCACCCTGTTTGAAATGGTAGGACACTGCACTTGAGTTTGGTGGCCTTGCACCCTGCTTGAAGTGGCAGGAAACTGCACTTGAATTTGGTGGCCTTGCACCCTGCTTGAAGTGGTAGGAAACTGCACTTGAATTTGGTGGCCTTGCACCCTGCTTGAAATGGAATTTCAAGGAATAGCCGTGAGTCAACTGCCATCCCACCAGTGAGTGAGCTGCCAGCACAACAGGCTTGAGTGACTGAGCTACCAGCCCAAGAATCCATTTGGCCCACAATGTCCATGCTAGCCCTCTGGAAACCAGTCCCTTCAGCCCACAACACCCATACTAGCGCTCCAGAAAGCCCCCCCCCCCCACCACTGGCCACCAATATTGGAATTGGTGGAGAGGTGGAATATTGCGTTGGGGGACCAGCCCTCCCGTGTGAAGCTGGGACCCAACGGGTCCCACTTAGTCTAGTAATGTTTAAAATACAGTTGTGACTTTTTCTTCCAGTTCACTGTGTATGAGATTTCTATTGGATGCCAGCATTAAATGTCATAAAATTGGGAATTCTCACCACAGAGACAATTAGATCTATGCAGGAATTAATTTTCAGGTCTATGCTGAATATTATTGCTTTGCTACTAATTGCAAACCTTGTGCCTAAATCTGCTGCCATCTGTTGTTGCATGATTTAAAGAGGATATTGTAATTGCAGCTCTGTCAAGTCTCCCTCGTTTACTTGCCATTGGTTTGTCTGGAATCATTATTTGACAGATTGTGCTACCATTACAATCCTTTAATGCATATTCAGACAACACATTTGTGGGTAACTCGTTTTAAAAGGATTTATTTAGACCACTTCTCAGCATAACAGTCATGGTCTAGTGTTAAACAGGCATGACTATGGATTTAGATATAGGCAGATAAAAAGAGGCCGCCACAACCACACATCATCCACCTATTTACACTAATCCTACAATAATATAATCCAACTTTATTCTCTCCATACTATTATCAATTCCCCACAGATTCTACCTGTTACCTACATGCAAGGGGCAATTTACGGATGCCAATTAATCTACCAACCTACACGTCTTTCAGATGTGGGGAGAAACCGTAACACCCGGAGGAAATCTACGCGATCACAGGGAGAACGTGCAAATTCCATGCAGACATCACCCGAGGTCAGGATGGAAACCGGGACCTCTGGAGTTGTGAGGTGGTGGCTCTACCAGCTGCATCTCTGTGCCAGCCCTAATTTATTGAACAATTTATCATAAATCTTACATCCTGATCAGTTACAGTGTTAAGGTAAAAATTATGCATATTGTGTTAAATTTCTGCCATCAAACAAAGTTTCTATACAAGCCAAAGATGGACACAAAATGCTGGACTACTCAACAGGACAGGCAGCATCTCTGGAGAGAAGGACTGGGTGATGTTTCGGGCTGATACCTTTCTTCAAACTTTAAGAGCCACATGTCCTTCATTTACTCAAAACAGCAGAATCGTAATCATTACTGCTCAGGCTTAGAGACTGCAAAATGTGTCCAAGAATGTGTTTTCCTCTTTGAAAAAATAATTGAAAGCTTACTGGAGAGTAGTTCTGCTACCTATTTATGAGATACATTGTTTTCTATTTGAGTAAGGTTCAAACACATATCATAGAGGCACAAATGATTGTCGTTGCTGGGATCTTCTTCTTGCGTATGGCGTGCACAGCCTAAAGTTGTAAGACAACTTGTTCTGTTTGATCTTCTGTTTGTGCATGCCAGGTTGATTGCATTCATCGAAACAGGGTGGACCACGTGAAGGTTGCTATCTCGTGAAGGTTGCAATCTGGAATCTTAAGCCAAACACAAAGTGCCGGAGAAACTCAGCAGGTCGGGCAGCATTTCTGGAGAGAAATGGACAGATGACATTTCTGGTTGGGATTCCTCTTCAGAAAGTATCACAAGCTGAATGTTTCATGTACCCGGAAACACGTTTCATAGTTTGCCTCAGCTATGAAACACGGTTTACATTCATCTCAGAATACAGCACTTTTCTGCTTGTTTGGATCTGACAATATTAACGTTATCTGTATAAAGTATTTCATCAATTTATTTTTGGAATTTGGAACACATTCAAATAGATTTGGTTTTAGGCACCGAAACAGTCATTTGAATATTCAAATGGTTCTGAGTCATCTTGGGAAGTGACTGTGTGCAGCTAATTGTTGGTAAGTAAGGTGTGAAATGACAGAGGTTAGACTGGGGTGAGGAGGCACAGATTATTTTCTCATGCATCAGAGGGGCATTCCTGCTCAGGTTGGATACATAAAGCATTTCAACAAGCAGCTTGACTTACCTTGTTCAGTCCTTTTACCCGTGGGCTTGAATAAAGCCAAAATTGTGTAGGAAGGAACTGCTAATGCTGGTTTAAACCAAAGATAGACACAAAAAGCTGGAGTAACTCAGCGTGTCAGACAGCATCTCTGGTGAGAAGGAATAAGTGACGCTTCGGGTCGAGACTCTTCTTCAGACTGAGAGTCAGGGGAAAGGGAAACGAGAAATATAAATGGTGATATAGAGAGATATGGAACAAATGAATGAAAGGTAACGATAATAAAGGAGAAGGACCATTGTTGGCTGTGGGCGAGGTGAGAATGAGTTATACAGACAATGAAACTCACCAGGACGACAGTGAAACTAGTACATTGACTGGGATGGGGAAGGGATGGAGAGAGAGGGGATGCAAGGATTACTTGAAGTTAGAGAAATCAATATTCATACCACTGGGTTGTAAGCTGCCAAAGAAAAATATGAGCGCCAGCTCCAACCCATCTCCATATTAGATTTGCAAAATTCACACCAATTCCCACATTAAATTTCTAGTTTGAAATTGAGTTCACTGCTCATGATTAATGTGTTAGTTAAACCACCAACATCATTCTGAGTTTGTTCCTGCCCTGCTAACACCATGTGAAAGCAAAGAACATAAACTGTCAGACCACAACTTAGGAAGAGATGACACCAGCCAGTATAAAGTGATGACATGGAGACATTGGGCAGGAGGTGCAAGTGATAGATAGATCTAGGTGAGGAGGTGTGTAGGAAAGAACTGCAGACACTGGTTTAAACCGTAGATAGACACAAAATGCTGGAGTAACTCAGCAGGACAGGCAGCATCACTGGAGAGAAGGAATGGGTGACGTTTCGGGTACAGACCCTTCTTCAGACTCAGGAGGGGTTGATTGGCAGATGGAGTTAAGTTGGGGAGGGAAGGGTGGAGATAGCAATAGAGGATGCATGGTGAGGTGTAAATATCAAAGAGCAGCGGATAATGGAAACTGATAAGAAAGGGAGAGTGGAAACTAATAAGGGAGAGTTGGTGAGCAAATGGGAACACTGGGTGGCAGGGAATAGGGAAGCTGCAGTGAAGGAGTAT
Source organism: Malacoraja senta (assembly GCA_038087875.1). Classification (NCBI taxonomy): domain Eukaryota; kingdom Metazoa; phylum Chordata; class Chondrichthyes; order Rajiformes; family Rajidae; genus Malacoraja; species Malacoraja senta. Next base: position 139,526,849 of record CM075978.1, read on the forward strand.
GTGGGTGGTGAGCAGGTGGGGGGAGCAGAAAAAAAACTGGTTGATAGGAGTTGGGGGATTGTTTGGAAAAACGGGGGTGGATGAGTGGACCTGTGTAGATGAACAGGAGAGAGAAAGGGACAGGGAAATACTTAGTTTAGTTTCAGCATGGAAACAGGCCCTTTGACCCACTGAGTCCATGCTGACCATCGATTACCAGTTCACACACTAGTTATACACACATGCCCTATACACAAGGGGCAATTTACAGAGGACAATTAACCAACAAACCCGCACCTCTTTGGGATGTGGGAGGAAATCGGAGAACCTGTGGAAAACTCACACGGTTACAGGGCGATTCCACACCGACAGCACCTGAGGTCAGGACAGAACTGGGGTCCCTGGTGTTGTGAGGCAGCAACACTACCAGCTGCGCCACTGTGCCGCCCTTCGCTGAAACGTATACAAAAACTAGTGGTTTCCTGCTGGACTGGAGGGTTGAGTTATAAGGAACAATTTTATAGACTGGGGCTTTTCCCTGGAGGGAAGGAGGTTGAAGGGCGACGTAATAAAAGTTTATAAATCATGGGGGGCAAAGATAAGATTAATTATTACAGTCTTTTTCCAGAGTTGGGGAGTTTAAAACTGGATAGTTTCAAGATAAAAGTGGAACATTTTAAAGGGGACCTGTGGGGCAAGTTTTTCACTGAGGGTGATGGGAACAAATTGCCAGAGGAAGTGGTGGAGGTGGGTACAGTTACATGATTTAAAAGACATTTGGACAAAAAAAGTTGAGAGGGCTGTGGGCCAAAGGCAGGCAAATGGGTTAGCTCAGATTTACACCTTGGTCCGCGTGTACAAGTTGGGCCAAAGGAACTCTTTCTGTGCTGTTTAACTCTATGACTATAATTATAATGTAAGGTTTTTAAGTTTGCCCTTGATATGACGTTAGGAGGACGGGCAAGAGGTGATGAATATACTACATCGCTGCAACAGGATCTAGATAAATTGGGTGAGTGGGCGAAAGTAGATTTACCATGGGAAAGTGAGAGCTCATGCATTTTGGTAACAGGTACCAATAGGCAGATTATTATCTAAATGGAAAAAGACTGTAAATACATGAAGAATAGAGGAATCTAGGTATTCTTGTACATGTAACACAAATAGTCTATAGGGAAGTCCGTTAAGTAGTTAAGAAGGTATACTGTTGCAAAGAATGTTAAAACTTAGAAATAGGTAGTTTTGTTGCAAATGTACAGAGTGTTGGTGATACCTGGTGTATTCCACACATTTCAGGTCCCCTGAGCTAACAAACATTGTATCAGCATTGGAGGCAGTCCAAAGGATGATCACTGGGCTAAATGCTGGAATGAAGGTTTGTCATCTAGAGAGGCTGAACAGGGGACATATTCTTCAGAATTAGGATGAATAAGGGGTGATCTTACTGAAGCATATAAGATCCTATGGGGGCATGACTGGAAAGATGTTGAGATGTTTTCAATCTTGTGAGATTCTTGAACAAGGCGACAGACTTTCAAAGTAAAGGTAGGGTCATTTCAAACCAAGGTATATGGAAATTTCTTCTCACAGAGGGTAGTGAATCTCTGTAGTTTTGTGCCCTGGAGACGTATGGAGGCTAGCTCACAAGAAGTATTTAAGATGGAGATAACATAATCTTTAAAAAATATCAAATGCAATGGGGAATTGGTAAGGAGAACGGGTTACATAGAAAATAGGTGCAGGAGTAGGTCATTCGGCCCTTCGAGCCAGCACCGCCATTCAATATGATCATGGCTGATCATCCAAAATCAGTACCCTGTTCCTGCTTTTTTTCCCCTTATCCCTTGAATCCCTTAGCACTAAGAGCTAAATCTAACTCTCTCTTGAAAACATCCAATGAATTGTCCTCCACTGCCTTCTGTGGCAGAGAATTCCACAGATTCACAACTCTCTGGGTGTAAAAGTTTTTCCTCATCTCAGTCCTAACTGGCCGACCCCTTACTCTTAAACTGTGACCCCTGGTTCTAGTCTCCCCCATCATTGGGAACATTTTTCCTGCATTTAGCCTGTCCAATCCTCTAAGATTTTTATATGTTTCTATACGATTCCCTCACATCCTTCTAAATTCCAGCGAATACAAGCACAGTCGACCCATTCTTTCATCATATGTCAGTCCCGCCAACCCTGGAATTAACCTGGTGAACCTACGCTGCTCTCCCTCAATAGCAATAATGTCCTTCCTCAAATTAGGAGACCAGAATTGCACACAATACTCCAGGTGCGGTCTCACCAGTGCCCTGTACAACTGCAGCAGGACCTCCTTGTTCCTAAACTCAAATTCTCTCGCAATGAAGGCCAACATGCCATTAGCTTTCTTCACTGCCTGCTGTACCTACATGCTTACATTCAGTGACTGATGTACAAGCACACTCATGTCTCGTTGCACCTCCCCTTTTCCTAATCTGACATCATTCAGATAATAATCTGCCTTCCTGTTCTTGCCACCAAAGTGGGTAACCGCACATTTATCCACATTATACTGCATCTGCCATGCTACTGCCCACCACTCAACCTATCCAAGTCACCCTGCAGCCTCATAGCATCCTCCTCGCAGCTCACACTGCCACCCAGCTTTGTGACATCCACAAACTTAGAGATGTTCCATTTAATTCCCTCGTCTAAATTGTTAATATATATTGTAAACAACTGGGGTCCCAGCACCGAGCCTTGCGACACCCCACCAGTCACTGCCTGCCATTCTGAAAAGGACCTGTTAATTCCTACTCTTTGCTTCCTGTCTGCCAACCAGTTCTCTATCCATGTCAATACCCTACCCCCAATACCATGTGCTCTAATGTTGCACTCTAATCTCTTATGTAGGACCTTGTCAAAGGCTTTTTGAAAGTCCAGATACACCACATCCACTGGCTCTCCATTATCCATTCTAACTTTTTACATCCAAAAATTCCAAAAGATTAGTCAAGTATGATTTCCCCTTCATAAATCCATGCTGACTTTGACTGATCCTGTCACTGCTTTCCAAATGCGTTACTATAATATCTTTAATAATCGACTCCATCATCTTCCCCACTACCGATATAAGGCTAACTGGTCTATAATTCCCCGTTTTCTCTCTCTCTTCTTTCTTAACAAGTAGAGTTACATTGGCTACCCTCCAATCCACAGGAGCTGATCCAGAGTCGAGAGAACATTGGGAAATGAGCACCAATGCATCCACAATTTCTAGGGCCACCTCCTTGAGTACACTGGAATGCAGATCATCATGCCCTGGGGATTTATCTGCCTTCAGTCCCAACTATTTACCTGCAGTGGCCTCCATAATGTTTGGGACAAAGATCCATCATTTATTTATTTGCCTCTGTACTCCACAATTTGAGATTTGCAATATAAAAAAATCACATGTGGTCAAAGTGTACATTGTCAGATTTTATTAAAGGCCATTTTAATACATTTTGGTTTCACCATGTAGAAATTACAGCTGTGTTTATACATAGTCCCCCTATTTCAGGGCACCATAATAGAGTCATAGAGTGATACAGAGTGGAAACAGTCCCGTCGGCCCAACTCGCCCACACCGGCCAACAATGTCCCAGCTACCCTAATCCCACTTGCCTGTGCTTGGTCCATAACTCTCCAAACCTGTCCTATCCATGTACCTGTCCAACTGTTTCTTAAACGATGGGACAGTCCCAGCCTCAACTACCTCCTCTGGCAGCTTGTTCCATGTTTGGGACACGTGACTTCACAGGCATTTGTAATTGCTCAGATGTGTTTAATTGCCTCCTTAATGCAGGTATAAGAGAGCTCTCAGCACGTAGTCTTTTCTCCAGTCTTTCCATCACATTTAGAAACTTTTATTGCTGTTTATCAACATGAGGACCAAAGTTGCGCCAATAAAAGTCAAAGAAGCCACTATGAGTCGGAGAAATTAGAATAAAACTGTTAGAGACATCAGCCAAACCCTAGGCTTACCAAAATCAACTATTTGGAACATCATTACGAAAAAAGAGAGCACTGGTGAGCTTACTAATCGCAAAGGGACTGGCAGGCCAAGAAAGACCTCCACAGCTGATGACAGAAGAATTCTCTCTATAATAAAGAAAAATCCCTAAACACCTGTTCGACAGATCAGAAACATTCTTCAGGAATCAGGTGTGGATTTGTCAATGATCACATTCCGCAATAAACTTCATGAACAGAAATTCTGAAGATGTAACTAGGAAAATGGACAAGGGAGAGCCAGTGGATGTAGTGTACCTGGACTTTCAGAAAGCATTTGATAAGGTCCCACATAGGAGATTATTGGGCAAAATTAGGGCACATGGTATTGGGGTAGAGTGCTGACATGGATAGAGAAGTGGTTGGCAGACAGGAAACAAAGAGTAGGGATTAACGGGTCCCTTTCAGAATGGCAGGCAGTGACTAGTGGGGTACCGCAAGGCTTGGTGCTGGGACCGCAGCTATTTACAATATACATCAATGATTTGGATGAAGGGATTCAAACTAACATTAGCAAATTTGCAGATGACACAAAGCTGGCTGGCAGTGTGAACTGTGAGGAGAATGCTATGAGAGTGCAGGGTGACTTGGACAGGTTGGGGGAGTGGACAGATGAAGTTTAATGCGGATAAATGTGAGGTTATCCACTTTGGTAGCAACAACAGGAAGGCAGATTACTATCTAATTGGCATCAAGTTGGGAAAAGGGGAAGTACAATGGGATCTGGGGTGTCCTTGTACATCAGTCTATGAAAGTAAGCATGCACGTACAGCAGGCAGTGAAGAAAGCGAATGGCATGTTGGCCTTTATAACAAGAGGAATCGAATATTGGAGCAAAGAGGTCCTTCTGTAGTTGTACAGAGCCCTAGTAAGACCACACCTAGAGTATTGTGTACAGTTTTGGTCCCCTAATTTGAGGAAGGACATTCTTGCTATTGAGGGAGAGCAGCGTAGGTTTACAAGGTTAATTCCCGGGATGGCGGGACTGTCATATCCTGAGAGAATGGAGCAGCTGGGCTTGTACACTCTGGAGTTTAGAAGGATGAGAGGGTATCTCATTGAAACATATAAGATTGTTAAGGGTTTGGACACGCTAGAGGCAGGAAACATGTTCCCGATGTTGGGGGAAGTCCAGAACCAGGGGCCACAGTTTAAGAATAAGGAGTAAGCCATTTAGAACGGAGACGAGGAAACACTTTTTCTCACAAAGAGTGGTGAGTCTGTTGAATTCTCTGCCTCAGAGGGCGGTGGAGGCGGGTTCTCTGGATGCTTTCAAGAGAGAGCTAGATAGGGTTCTTAAAAATAGCGGAGTCAGGGGATATGGGGAGAAGGCAGGAACGGGGTACTGATTGGGGATGATCAGCCATGATCACATTGAATGGCGGTGCTGGCCCGAATGGTCTACTCCTGCACCTATTGTCTATTGTCTAATACAGAGGCTACACTGCAAAGGTTGGCCCTCAAAAATAGGATGGCCAGGTTACAGTTTGCCAAGAAGTACCTAAAAGAGCAACCACATTTCTGGAAAAAGGTCTTGTGGACAGATGAGCCGAAGATTAACTTATATCGGAGTGATGGCAAGAGCAAAGAATAGAGGAGAGAAGGAACTGCCCAAGATCCAAAGCATACCACCACATATGTGAAACATAGTGGTGGGGGTGTTATGGCCTGGGCATGAATGGCTGCTGAAGGTACTGGCTCACTTATCTTCATTGATAATACAACTGCTGATGGTAGTAGCATAATGAATTCTGATGTGTATAGACACATCCTATCTGCTCAATTACCAACAAATGCCTCAAAACCCATTGGCCGGCAGTTCATTCTACAGCAAGACAATGATCCCAAACATACTGCCAAAGCAACAAAGGAGTTTTTCAAAGCTAAAAAATGGTCAATTCTTGAGTGGCTAAGTCAATCACCCGATCTGAACCCAATTGAGCATGCCTTTTATATGCTGAAGAAAACTGAAGGGGCTAGCCCCCAAAACAAGCATAAGCTAAAGATGGCTGCAATACAGGTCTGGCAGAGCATCACCAGAGAAGACAATCAGCAACTGGTGATGTCCAGACTTCAAGCAGTCATTGCATGCAGAGGATATGCAATAAAATACTAAACATGACTACTTTAATTTACATGACATTGCTGTGTCCCAAACATTATGGTGCCCTGAAATGGGGGGACTATGTATAAACACTGCTGTAATTTCTACATGGTGAAACCAAAATGTATAAAAATGGCCTCTATTAAAATCTGACAATGTGCAATTTAACCACGTGATTTTTTCTATTACAAATCTCAAATTGTGGAGTACAGAGGCAAATAAATGATGAGTCTTTGTCCCAAACATTATGGAGGGCACTGGAACACCATTTTCTGACTAATGTGGATTCCCTTCAATTCCTCCCTCCCACTAGATCCTCGGTCCCCTAGTATTTCCAGGAGAATGTTTGTGTCTTCCTTAGTGAAGACAGAATCAAAATACTCATTTAAATGTTCTGCCATTCCCTTGTTTCCCATTATAAATTCACCTGCCTCTGACTGCAAGGGACATACATTCAGCTACACTTTCCTTTTTACATACCTAAAGAAACCTTTACAGTCAGTTTTTATATTCCCCGCAAGCTTTCTTTCATGCTCTTTTTTCCTCCTCTTAATTAACCCCTTTGTCCCCTTCTGTTGAGTTCTAAATCTCTCCCAGTCCTCCGGTTTGCAGCTTCTTCTGGCCAATTCATATGCCTCTTCCTTGGATTTAACACTAGCCTTGACTTCCCTCGTCAGCCACGGTTGAGCCGCCTTCCCAGTTTTATTTTTTCACCAGACAGGAATGAACAATTTCTGAGTTCATCCATGTGGTCTTTAAATCTTTGCCATTGTATCTCAACTGTCAACCCTTTAAATATAATTTGCCAGTCTATCCTAGCCAATTCCCATCTTATACCTTCAAAGTCTCCTTTATTCAAGTTCTGGACCCTAGTCTCTGAATTAACCGTCACTCTCCATCCTAATGCAGAATTCCACCATATTATGGTTACTGTTGACCAAGGAGCACAACAAGATTGCTAACTAATCTTTCATTACACAATACCCAGTCTAGGATGGCCTGCCCTCTAGTCGGTTCCTCTACATATTGGTTTAAAAACCTATCCCGTATACATTCCAGGAAATCCTCCTCCTCAGAACTGTTACCAATTTGATTGGCCCAATCTATACGTACATTGAAGTCACCCATGATAACGGCTGTACCTTTGCTACGCGCATCCCTAATTTCCTGCTTGATGCTATCCCCAACCTCCCTACTGCTGCTTGGTGGCCTGTATACAACAAGCGTTTTGTCCCCTTGGCTAACCAGTCAGAGATAACCAGAGTCCTGCTTTTCAGCCTCCTGCCTAGTTCTCTATACCCATGTTGCAGAACCTCCTTCCTCTTCTTACCCACGTCATTTGTGCCTATATGCCAGCTGCTCCCCTTCCATCTCGAGAAAGTCGGTCTAAGATGTCATGGACCCCGGGCACTAGCAAGGCAACACACCATCCTTGCGTCTCGCCTGTCGCCACAGAATCTCCTGTCCGCACCTCGGACAATGTAGTTACCCATCACTATGCCTGCCTGCCTGACGCCGGTCTCGCCGGTCGAGTCTCAGCTCTAGGATTTGAGTCGCAGACCTGTCCGCCGTTCGGACTGGAAGCGTCGTCTGCCCCGACAGCTCCCAAGAGGGTGTACCTGCTCGCAAGAGGTACTTCCACCAAGGTCTCCTGCACTCGCTTCATCCCCTTTCTTTCCGTCTCTACCCGTCGCACGTCCTGCACTCTTAGAGTAACGACATGACTGTCCAGGAAGCTTTTGTCGTCTCTGATGGACCACAGGTCATCCAGCTGCTGCTCCAGATCCCTAACTCGGTCCTTGAAGTGCTGCATCTGGACACAGTTCCCACAGGTGTAGTTTTCAGAGACACCAGCAGTGCCCCTGACTTCCCACATCCTGCAACAAATGCACTGCAATTACAAGGTTAAATATTTAATTGAAATGAAACACTCAACCGATTCAAGTGTAGCCTCCTTGCCTCAGCCTCCTCGCCGAAGACTCTTGAGCCAAAGACTCGCACTTTACCTCACCAAGGCACTTCCCCTCAACAAGGCCGCTCACCTAGACCTGAACTTAATTTTATCTATTAAAGTAAACTAAGTGACAAAGGCGTAGAAATAGGACTGACCGGATTAACCTATATAAAGTCAGTATAGGCAATGTGCTGCTGTGACAATAATGCTATGATTGTATCAGCCCAAAGTTGACAGAGAGGAGTGGGATTGGGGAGGGTGGTGATAGTTGGGGGTTGGCATATGATTCACAACAGTTTATTGCACAAAATCAATTTACTCTGAAAATAGGCTAGCGTGGAAAATATAAAACTACAACAATTTCCTCAAATAAAAGCAGTGACATATCACAAAAATGCAGTAAATTGATAGTTATAAATATCTGCAAAATATATAATCTCAGTAATTTACAGCAGTGTAAGCACCAGGCTAGATTGTGGGGAGAATTGTCCAATCATCTTCATTCTGGCTGGTGATATGTGTCCTATAATTTAAGGAATAACTGAAATAGGGAGGGGCATTTAAGGAGGTAATATTATAATTTAAGCACTAGAAACTCTGGTATCAATGGATGAACAGTTAAAATTGGTGAGGCATAAGGGCCCACAGAAAATGTGCATGTTTTCAGGATTGGACGAAGCTGCAGAGATAAGAACAAGAGAGACCCGAACTAAGATCTGAAAACAAGGATGAGAATTTTAAATTTGCGTTATGGGCCGACAGGAAACTAATCGGTGAGCGCAGCGTGATTGAGCAATTCATTAAAAGACACAAATACAACGGATTGGACAAATTTAATTGTCTTTGTGAAATGTTGCTGTTTATGATTTTTTCCTTAAAACCTTACATTTTATATAATGAATCTTAGTATTTAAAGGCAAATAGATTGATTCATGAACTGTGATGATGAAAGACTGGTATCTTTGCCATTTGTGAAGTTGACATGTGGCTTGGACTGAAGCCCTGGATGACTGTAGACACTCCAAATAATTTTGCATGCACATTCCTCTCGTGCTATTCTCATTCTTGTGAATTATAGTTAATGCATTAAAGGGGGTTATCAACTAAAATTGCATTCAAGGCTCCTATTATAAATAAAGGCACTTTACAAAAAAATGAGACTGACCTCAGTAAGTGGTACTCAGGCTTAGGTCAGCCAGAAGGGAAATTCTGTCACTTTCACGTAGGTCAGCCAAATCAGTAGGCACTAAACAAACTGCCAGCTACAGTATTACTTACATGACTATGGAAACACAGGAACTGAAGTTCTCTTCCTGAAGTAGTATTGTAACTCGCACATCCTTCACTCACACTGCCTTGATCATCTCTCTTCCTGCCTGGATGTTGTACAGGCCTGACATGCCACTAATGCACTCAACAGACCACCTAGAGGCTGATGATGCAAGAGGAACAAGGATATGGATTTGGTTTGTGCCTGAATTTGCACACAAGCTAATTCCTGGGCCATTGTTCCTTCTATGAATAGACTTATTGTGGTATAATTTTGCAATTCTAAAATGTTTCCTGCTTTATCATTAATGGTACCAAACATAATACACAAATTTCTTAGATTATAATTAATTGTGTTGTATAATACATATACTATATTCCGCTACATAATATTTCCATGCATTTAAGGAATTTAATGTATTTTTTAAACTTTGAGTTTAATCAATTCAGTATCTCTTTATATCTATCTATCTATCTATCGATCTATCTATCTATTATAATATAAAATTCAGATCTTGGATGTGGATGTATTTATTTGTGTGTGGATGTATGTGTTTGTATGTGATTCACATCTCCTCGAAAAACCGACGCCCAAAATTTTTACATATTCCGGTAGAGATTTACCTCATGATCTCAAAAATCGCCACATCTGAAAATTTGATTCATTATTTCCTAAGTTTTTTACTAAAATTGTTCACCAATCTGAGATATGTTTTGGTTAACGAGCTGATGACGTCACAATGGCTCTGCTCCTCACGGTCTGCTGCGCAGTTTTCAACGTGCTGCCTGCTGGGCACTGTTTTCCAGGAGTGACGTCACCACCCTCCCCCTCCCTCCCCTCCCCCAGGTTCTTCAAAAGACGCAGAAAGAACGAGCAAGTAGGCTCTGTTCTGCAGATCCCGAGGGCTTCCGAAGGCGCTTCCGAGAGCTTCAGAGGTCACCCGAGGTCACGGGCGCTCACGAGCTTCTCGGCTTGCTTTTCAAGAACTTTCTCCTCGTTACCTGCTGCGCTATGTTCCACGCTCAGCGAGTGGTCACCCCCCTCCCAACCCCCTCCCTCCCGCTTCTACCCGCTCCTCCCCGCTTCTCCCCCCCGCTGCTACCCTCTCCTCCCCGCTGCTACCCGCTCCTCCCCCCGCTGCTAACCGCTCCTCCCCCGCTGCTAACCGCTCCTCCCCACTGCTACCCGCCTCAAGAGATGCCGAGAGTCGGGCCCTGTACTAGAGCTCTCTCTCTCTCTCTCCCCGGGCTCTCTCCGCTTTTCACACGGCTTCCCTCCTCCGCTCTCCCCCTCCACCTCTCCCCCCCTCCTCCTCTCCCCCCTCCCCTCCCTCCCCCTCTACTCCCTCTCCCCCCTCCCCCCTTCTCTACCCCCTCCTCTCTCTCTCCCTCCCCCTCCCCCCTCTGCACCCCTTCCCTTGCCCCCATCCCCTCTACTCTCTCCCCCCTCCCTCCCCCTTCTCCCCTCCTCTCTCTCCCCCCTTCCTCCCTCTCTCTCCCCCTCCCCCTCCCTCCCCCTCCCCTTCCCCTCTCCCTTCCCCTCCTCTCTCTCCCCTTCCCCCTCTTTCCCCCCTCCACACCCCCCTCCTCTCTCTCCCCCTCCCCCCTCCCCCTCTCCCTCCCTCCCCCCTGTGTTTGTGGGGGGTGGTTAGTGTGTGTGTGACGCCGCAGCCCCCTCCCCCGCAACCGCGCGTTGAGGGGATGGGACCCAACGGGTCCCCCTTGGTCTAGTATTATACTAAAAGTCTCGTCTTGTTTGTGACGTCTGTCTGTCTGTCTGCGGGCGGGCGAGCGATCTCAAGAACGATTCCAAAACGGTACACAATAGCGTGAAAAATTTTGCAGAACCTTACTCAGCTTTTCCCCGTCGTCGTTCTTACAAGTTTCCTTCAGATTTGATGTTATATTTCACATTATTGATATTTAAGGTTTAAAAAAAGGCCATCTTTGAAATAATAACTGCCTTTGAGTGGGTGACTCTTCCAGCAGCTTCCAGTGATGATGTCACAATGGCATCTCACAGTCGTCCAATCACAATGGGATCTCATTTACACAAGCTGCCGTGAAGATTCCGAAAACCGAAAATGACATCACAATAGATACATAGAAAATAGGTGCAGGAGTAGGCCATTCGGCCCTTCGAGCCTGCACCGCCATTCAATATGATCATGGCTGATCATCCAACTCAGTATCCCGTACAATGTGATCTCTGCTGCCAATACACAAGCTATGAGACTGTTTTTACATTGTTGTAAGGAGAGGGGCACAGTGGGGAAGATTTAACAGTTTTAAAGTGACATTTAAAATTTGGATTTCTTTAAATCTGCACTGGCAGTTAGGCAGTTATGATGTCACAATGTCCTACCGGCTACAATGTTTCTCTCCCAGAACACTGAGTCCTTCACAGCAAATGTCCCTCAGGGAAAGAATCTGCCAGCCTAACCCAGCACAGCAAAGTTTAATGATTAGATTTGGATAACAAAAGATGGCCTTGTCGGAGGCATCTACATCACATTAAATCTTAGTGCAATTGCATTTTTTTTTCAAGTTTAAAATGACCTGCACAGTTGGGGGCTATGGGTGAGTGGTGGAATATTGCATTGGGGGAACAGGTTGCGTTGGGGGAACGGGTGAGTGGTGGAATCGTACGTTGGGGAACGGGTTGCATTGGAGACTAGGCCTCCCGTGTGACAGGGACCCAACAGGTGAGTGGTGGAATCTTACGTTGGGGTATGGGTTGGGTTGGGGGACCAGGCCTCCTGTGGGGGCTCTGGGTGAGTGGTGGATTATTGCATTGAGGGAACGGGTTATATTGGGGGAACGGGTGAGTTGTGGAAACGTGTTGCGTTGGGGGAAAGGGTGAGTGGTGGATGATTGCGTTGGGGACGCGGCCCAATGGGTCCCAGTATGTCTAATATATATATTACTAAAACTCTCATCTTGTTTGTTTGTTTGTATGCATGCACGTGAGATCCCAAAACCCCGCCAAAATGGTACACGATAGCGCTACAATTTTTGGCTCACCTTACTCTCCAATGTCCTGAGATGTAAATCAAACAAGTTTCGTTCAGATTGTCGGTATATTTTACAAGTTATTGACATTTGAAACTTTACAAAAATCACTTTTCAAACCACTTTTCCACTTGCCCTTCCCGTCAGCCGCGTTCGACGTCACAATGACGTCACAATGGAATCCCGAATCTCATTTACATTAAAAAAATCGCGATTTTCAAAAAAACTCAGTTTTAATCAAATTCTTTCTTTTTCATTCACAATTACGTCACAATGGGATCCCAAATCTCATTTACATTTTTTTTTAAAGCAAGATTTTCAAAAAAACTCCGTATAAATCAGATTCTTCTGTTTTTATTAACAGCTAACATTGTGTTTAAGGTTATTTTAAAGAAAAAATGCGATTTTCATTGAGAATTTAATTTAAAAAACTGATTTTCATTGGGGGGAGGGTAGGATAGGGGGGGTGAGGAGATGGGGAGCAGGTGGATAGAGGGAGAGGAGGGGGTAGGGTGGGAGATGGAGGGGAAAGTGGGGTAGGTAAGGAGGGAGATTGGGGGAAGAGGGGCGATAGAGGGAGAGGAGGGGGGAGTGGGGGAGGTAGGGAGTGGGGGAGAGAGGGAGAGGAGGGCAATTGGCGAGGGGAGGAGAGAGAGTGGGGAGGATAGGGGGGAATTGGGAAGTGGGGGAGCAGGCAGAGGGAGAGTATAGGTGTAGGCAGGGGAGATGGGTTATGGAGGGAGGGGAGAGGGCTTATGGAGGGAGGGAGGGAGTGACTGAGGGTAGGGGAAAGGAGAGGGAGGGAGTGGGGGAGGGGAAAGAAGAGGGTGGAGGAAGGGGAGAGTGCTGGGGATGAGGGGGAATGGAAGAGGATTGGGGTAGGAAGAGGGATGGTGAGGCGCAGTTGAGGAGGGTTGCTGTGACTCGCGTCACAATGGGGATCTCTGGTGTCACAACGGGAACCCCTCAGCAGTGCCTGTGCAGTTGGGGGCTATGGGTTAGTGGTGGAATATTGCCTTGGGGAACGGGCACAACTGGTCCGCACCTGGTCTAGTAATCTATATTTAAATACGGCAGGATTAAATTCCCTGGACATCAAATGAAGATTAATTTTAAATGCCTTGATGACAATGGTGTAGTAATATTGTTGCAATTGCTAATGCATCATGTGCAAATGAAATGCAATGCCTGCGTAATTACAGTTCAGTTGCAAACTTGTTTACAAGGTTAAATGTAAAGCCAGACCATTAGTAGCAAATTATAGGAGATTCAAGGAACTGTAGATGCTGGTTTGCAAAACAAGACACATAGTGGTGAAGAAACTCAGTGGGTCAGATAGATCTCTGTCCTCCAGCAAATTATAGCAGCAAATTATATAATAGCTTCGTAGATTAACAGGTCTAGCTAATTCGCACTACACAGTTGCTTAGTCACATTAAGCAATGATCACCCATGTCATAGTAAAATAATTAATTTTCTCATGTGACATGTGAATAGCCTGTGTGCACTTACGTCCTCATGGGCTATTTCATGTTCACGTCTTAACCCATGGCTAACAGTAAAAGAGGCAAACAATGCTATTAGAGCAGTGGCTTGCTGATATCAGCGCTTGCAATCTCTAGGTTACTGATAAACATGTTTTTATAGTATTATATCACTGGATGCCTACTAGCAACCCCTGCTCCCCTATTCCTCACCCCCCTATCCCACCCACCCCCCTACAACTGCATTTTATTGATGTCTTACTGCACTATTATGCTGCTCGGACCCGAGTACAAATTTCGCTCATGATTCATGTGGAAGCATGTTTTTATCGAATGACAATAAATAAATAAATGAAATGAAATGAAAAGGAGATCTCGGTTACACAGGTGACCCTGCGTTACGGCTGTTCGAGTAACGGAAATTTGCTTTACAAAATTCATGTCACTAACCAAAAAGGACAAAATTCTCTCATGGAATTTATGTGTGAAAATGTAAATGAAAATAAACACAAAATGTATTTTTTAACTCTCATTTCTTTACACGTGCATAGATGGCATGACCTTGCATTACAGAAACTCGTGATCTTGACAGTTTTCTAGGAACGCAACCCCCATAACATGGTGGTCACCTGTACAGTAGAAATGAATGGAGAGATAACTGGAAATAGCATTGGTATTGCGATTACATGTAACTATTTTGTATTAAGAATTTTCCAGTCACCAAAACTACATTTGAAAATTAGGAAGGAAGGATAAGGACCTGCAGATGCTGGAATCTGGAACAAAACACAAAGTGCTGGAGGACCTCAGTAGATCTGTGGAGGGGAATGGACTGGCATATTAAAAATTGTCTCCCAGCCGACCTAGATCCACTGCAGTTCGCCTACAGAACCAACCGGTCCGCAGAGGACGCAGTCTCCACTACACTGAACCTCGCACTGTCACACCTCGACCGGAAAAATACTTATGCCAGGATCCTCTTTTTAGACTTCAGCTCTGCTTTTAATACAATCATTCCACAGCAGCTGGTGGAGAAGCTGAGGCTGTTAGGGGTGGATACTAGCACTTGTAACTGGGTCCTTAACTTCTTATCACAACGGCAGCAGACAGTCAGGGTGGGCAGTCGGACATCAAAAACCATCGCCGTGAGCACTGGCTCACCCCAATGCTGTGTCCTAAGCCCCCTGCTGTTTAGTCTGCTTACACATGATTGTACTGCTAGACTCAATAACAACTATATCAACAAGTTCGCTGATGACACAACAGTGGTGGGTCTCATCAGCGACAATAATGATGAGACCCACCACTGGAGGTGGAGCTGTTCACAGGATGGTGCAGATCCCACAACCTCACTCTTAATGTGGGAAAAACTAAGGAGATGGTGGTCGACTTCAGGAGGGCGGGAAAACAACACCATACACCGCTGTATATTGATGGAACTGCTGTGGAGAGGGTCAGCAGTGTGAAGTTCCTAGGACTCCACCTGTCGGATGACCTGACCTCTTTGACCAACACCACAGCAGTGGTCAAAAGAGCCCAACAGCGACTCCACCCTCTCCGGAGACTTCGGAAAGCAGGTCTCCCCACTGCCCATCTAAGAACCTTCTATAGGGGCACAATTGAAAGCATAATAACCTACGGCATCACTTCCAGGTTCAGGAGCTGCAAGGCTTACGAACAATATCAACTAAGGATAGTGAAGACCGCCAGCAGGATTATCGGTGCCCCACTCCCTTTCCTGCTGGAGATATACAAGAAGAGGAGCATCAGTAGAGCCATCTCTATCATCCAGGACCCCTACCACCCATCACATCACATCTTTTCCATTCTGCCATCTGGGAAGAGTTACAGGAGCATCAGCTGCAAAACCAGCAGGATGCTCCTCAGCTTCTTCCCACAGGCAATAAGACTGATTAACGGACTTTGTCCCCTCCCAAAACATCGCTCACCCACACATCCAACCGCGCCCATACTTTGACAGTTAGGCACCTGTCAAGTAAAGCCACTGTGAAGCCACTGTCAATCAGAATGACTGTTTTTATTATATTGTTAATTTTTAGGCCTACTTTCTTTTTAAGAATGGTAATCTTAATTTGTTTTTAAAGCTCTATGTATTATTCTCTTGTTTTTTACACTGAATGGAAACCGATTGAGCAACGTTTTTTCGTTTCCTCTGTGTATGCGAGTACTCAGTGAAATCATATTAAAGAAATACTGAATACTGAATACTGGCGACGTTTCGGTTGGGGACTTCCCTTGAGTCTGAATAAGGGCATGTCCTGTGACCATTTTCCTTCACAGATGTTGGTTGCCTGGCAGCTGAGTTCATCCAGCATATCATTTCCCACAAAAAAAGATTTGTGGTGGGTGTATGGAACGAGCTGCCGGAGGATGTAGTTGGGCAGGTACTATCGCAAAGTTTAAGAAACATTTAGACAGGTACATGGATGGAGAGGTTTGGAGGGATATGGGCCAAACGTAGGCAAGTGGGACTAGCTTAGATGGGGCCATATTGGTCGGCGTAAACCATGACTCCATGACGTTAAATTAAGATTTCAGGTTAATATAATGGATGAGGCGTTAGTTCCACTCAGCGAACAACTGATCGCTCTGTCCGGGGTCAAGCCTTACAACTACCGGAGAGGAGCTAGCAATAAGCCAATCTGCGCGGAGCGTTTCGATAATGAAAGTACATAAAAGGTAAACATGTCATGGCTGGGACACCACTGATCCGCGCCATTTTACAGACGAAGGGAATCCCCAGTCAGCAAAACAGTCCCCCAATTTCACGCTGGCGAATAAAAGCTGCCGTTTACACTAACTGTTGCTGCACAGAAAACGGATCCAAGAGCCAATAGATTCCTCCTGAAAATCGCCAGCTGAGATGCAATGATGTTACTCGCATTAAGAAGAGGTCCTTGTGCATTCAGCAGCAGCTGTGTTCGTGCAATGACAAAAGGGACCCCGGACCCGAGCCCACTCTTACCTCCCGCTTCTGCTCAAGTCGCGCTCGGGCTGCTCGCTGCATAGCAGTCGGGAGGGACTCCGCCGAAGCAAGGTCACACATTGTTTCAGGAAGTATCACACCCGCTCAACATTTGATGCGAAACTGACTGTAAAAAGTTGACCACAGCCAGTCTCTGGATTTTGGGTCGGCTCTTTGCACTCGCCTTTCAATATAGTACACAACGCCACGGAATTAACATCAGTAAATATACGTGCGTTTACCGTCAGGTTTTGCCATTATAAATCTTGCAGCCGCATTTTCATATGAGCGAATGTGAGAGTGCCGTTAATATTCCTCCCCTTTATCTGTGGAAGTAAGGCAACTAGACAGAACACAATGTAATTTAGGTGGTTTCCACTGCATATTTGCATATGGATTTATAATGGAACCAAAGCATGAAGGCTTAGAGCTGTGTTCGTTGTCCAATCACTGACTTACTCCTCCGGAAGGAGGTTCTTACTGATATTTATTTATCAGAAGAACATAAAACAGGAGCACAGCAGACAAGTAACTACTCTGGAGATGCTGAAATCTTGAGCAATGAACTAAAGGGTTTCGACCCGAAACATCATCTGTGTATGAAGGAACTGCATATGCTAGTTTACACCGAAGATAGACACAAAATGCTGGGGTAACAGCGGGCCAGGCAGCACCTCTTGAGGAAATGAGACATACTTTTCACCAGAGATGCTTCCTGATCCGCTGAGTTACTCCAGCATTTTGTGCCGAAACATCATCTGTTCATTTCCCTCCACATACGTCGCCTGGCCTGTGAGTTCCTCCAACAAAATTAAATCCAAAGGCACTAAACGAAAGCATAAATCGTTAAATGTTGTAAACACTCAGCAGGTCAAACTAAAAACGATCTTTAACATTAACTTCCTATCTCTATCCGCCTGCAGTGTTTCCATCATTTTCTATTTTAGATTACCACAGAGGTTTTATATGAAGCTTTCATTTGCCGTCCGCTCTGTCAATTCCATTCTCTGTTACTTTTAATTGCGTTCGTCGTCATTTTTCTGTTTCCCTATTTGAAATAGAAGTGGATAGAGGGCCTTATATTTGCTAGTCCCACTTTACCGAGAGGAACCCGGTGAGGATGAGGTACATAGGTAAGGCAATGATAAGCAGCGAAATAGTGATAAAGGAATGCCTCTGATGAGGATGGATGGATGGACCATCACATAATGGGAGGCAACGGGAGAGGCAGACGAGAGCGGTCAGCATAGGTTTAGGCGCTAGTGAGGTGTAGTGTACATAATGTAACTTTAAGAACTGAGTACGAGACTGATAAGATATTGAATATCACATGACACAATCAGTCAAATTTATTCGTCACATGCAAGTGACAATCATGAGGCAACCCTGTGTCGTGGAGAAAAGTTGAAATAGGAAGATGACCAAGAGAAGGGAAAACATTGGGAGTCTGAGGATTGGAAAGTGACTGTGAGACAACAGGCGGGGTTGAGAGCACAGAAGAGAAAAATAAGAACGGGTGTAATGGAATATCATCTTACATTGCATTCATTAATGTTATTGGTCGAGTTTGTTGAAGGAAATAAGCTCTCAACAGACAGCACTGTTTGCCAGAACTAAGTATACGTGACAATGAGACAGCAGAGCTTTGTAGAGATAAACCCGAAAAAAAACCCTGTTTCTTTCTCCACAATTGCTGCCTGACATGTCGAGTACTCTCAGATTTTTTTGTTTCACTCTCACTGGAGATTTAACGTTCTTGGCAGGGCATACAGCAGCTCAGTGCTCAACTAGTGCGGTACAACATCCCAACGTACAGCACAGGAGCCAGGAAGGGGACACTGGGCTGAAGGCTATGAGCTGGTGAAATATATGTTTTTTAATCGGGCGTTTGGTGTGAGAAAGAAAGTGGGTTGGAGAAACAATGTTGGAGTTGATGCTTATGGCAGCAGAATTGCACAATACTTATGCACAGCATTATGGCATTCAGTGTTTACATCATCGCAACATAGTGTTCCATAGAAAACAATCCAAGTCTGCCAACTCCCTTTGTGGCCAATAGCCCCTAATCCAAGTATCAGTCTGGTAAACTTCCTCTGCACCCGTTCCAAACCCTCCACATCCTTCCTGTTATTTGTACCTTGAGTACCAATAAATTAAATAGAAGAAATGAACGTGATAAGTTTGGGTGTTATGTAATAATTTTCTTTTGCAGCCACCATTAAACCTGTAAATTTATTTCTTGTAAAACTACCCATCCTCAATTCTTAAATGCACGCCTTTTGTAGGCTGTTTGTGCGACAAGGATGTCACCTATCTGCAGTGAGCCTTTGGACTATTATGATTTTTAAATTATCCTATCCGAGTTTGGCACTAGAAACAAAAAAAAGTCACCCATGGTAGGTTATTTTGTGTCTGATTTGTATGAATGACAAAATAAACCGAAACAATATTTTAAGACCCAATGAAGAAATGTGATCAGATTGTTTCCACTGATTTGCCAAAATATAATTGAAAGTTATTAGCAATTTGAAAAGCAACTTCATGGAGCCAAAGATGTAGAAGGATTTTCTACTTCCTTGCCCACACCTTTCTGCAGGTATAATTTAAAATTCAAAATTTGGGTGCATGTTCATTAGATACTTGCAAAGACCAATTATGCTGGGTACCACATTCCTCTATATTTTCCAATCTATGTACAAAATTGACATCTGGACAAAAACTACAGAAATTAAAGTATTTTCTCTGCAATATTTAATGTTGCTATCAACAGAAATGACAATTTGGTTGCACTCCAGGGATAAAGCCCTTTTATAACAGTGTTTTTAGCTTCACACCATCAGAACTAAATGTTATAAAATACAAAAAAGCATTTCCAGAATTTTATTACAGCAAAGGAGCGAGCGCACGCACAATTTATTACACTAAAAATACTGCTTGAAATACATGCAAATGTACTGACTAAACAGATAAATAAGAAACCTGACTGTACATGCACAAATATTTGTACACATCCTATAACTAAAACTAAATTAAAACAAACCCATGTCAATATATACAGTAAACTAAAGTATTTTGAGGTTTTATAGGTTTTTTGTGCTATCTTCTACATCAATTACAGCATAATTTTATTTTAGTATTTTCAAACATCTTACACTGAAAAATAAACAAGTGTTAATGCATATTAATACAGTCTCAAGCCATTTTTTAATAAAAATTAACTATTTGAAAAACTGTCCCTACCTCCCCCATTTATTTCCCTGCAGGACCCAATCTATATTTGAGTCTCATTCCGCTGGGAATGTATGATTTTATGTCGTTTTCTTAGTTATGATCTTCAACTTGTCAGCAGGCATATGGAGGCACATTTTTATTAGGGTAAGGCAATTGCGCCTGGGTTTTCTTGGCAATCTTCCCTTCTGAAGTATCCTGCTGTAGTTTATTGTTCAGCCTATTGACCAAATTAAGAGCTGGTGACACTCTTGCAACTCAGATACACAACCTATTGGCGTGGCGTAACTGTTCAAGGACCTATTCTCAAAAACACTGATGAGATATTCATTAGATTAACATGATGAATGCATCGTTACTGATTCTCAGTGTAAAATGCTTTCACAACTTGTATCACATGGTTTTCATTTAAAAGTGAATTAAAAAAAGATTCATTATGAATTTAAAAGATATGTATGGTACAGCAATGTAGAAAATGCCACATTTCTGCCACTTATAAATTGATGTTTAAAAGATAGGAGCAATGACAAATATTGATAAGCTGAGAAATAATATTTAACTATTGGAATTCAAATTCAGATGATTTTCTGAAGTTATCTTAAAGCAAGTGCACCTCTTTGGTATCAACCAAAGTTGCATAATGATAACTCATGATTAGTTTTCAATCCAATCAGTTGGTGTTCCAAAATCAAAGATCTATTTTGGAACCAATTTGTATTAAGGACACTTCCTAGGGATTATGGTTTTGATTCATGAATTAATGGTGTGTTCAAAAGATTTAACCATAAAAATACAACGTCAAAAGACTATTTTCCAGTCTTAAAGGTTTCCTGATGTTTTCATCTCTAATTGGTCAACACTTTATTTTTAAATATAATAAATTAATAAAGGACCAAAAAAACAGGTTTTAATGCTTCGGATTCCATAAATAACTGTCCTAAAAGTATTCTTCTAAGTTCCTTGGGCATCAATTTTACTGGCATCGTTTCTCTACAAAAAGCTATGTACATGTACAACAAAGCAATTAATTTGATTGGTTGTGTTGTTAAGAGTTTAACTCTTGAACTTGCGAAATGTAGAGGACATTGAGATACAATTAGATAGTGTTAAATATGCTTCTTAGTTGGTGAATTTGAGATTATGTGAAGCATCTTCAGTTAAACCAAGCCACACAAGCATTTTTTTTTTCTTGATTTAAAAGAAACAAGCAAGTCAATGCAAGGATGAAGGCTGTGATTCAGACTGAATTCCAATCAGTGATGGAGGTTGCTGTAGTACTGGTCTAGGATTCAAGCGGGGTGGAATAGGGTTAGTTGGGCGAATCAGTGGTGGCGGAGGTTGGTTAAGAGTTGGTCTTGGCTGTAGAAAACGGGTTTGTTGCTGGAGAGGTGGTGGTTGACGATGAAGAGCAGGAGCCGTGGGGAGCACTGGTCGAAGCAGTGGAGGAGGCTGGTTTAAGCTAGCTACACATGTAACAGCGATTGTAACTGGTGTTGGAGGTGCCGAGGCAGAAACTGGAGGTGATGAGCTCTGCAAGAGAAAGAAGAATGACTCTGCGTATCTCACATTAAAGTCACCATTACAGACACTTTCAAGTTGGCGTCAAACTAGAATGAATGCACAACTAATTAAAAAATGTTCAGTGCTTCATTGCAATTGTAAGAAGCTCATACTCATTTACTGCTGCAAGAAAGCTTCAACTTAATAAATCTACTTTAAATTAGTTTTTTTTTCTTTTCCATTCCATGGTAATTTCCATTATTTAATGTTATAACAATGGGATTGCACTTCCTGCAGTGACTTGCATTCAGAGGTGTTCCCATTTAACTACTGACAGTATCTCTATTCAGTCCTCCTTGCAGTAGGCACATATTCTTCTACAAGACCCAATGAAGTAAATACGAGTTATATATAAGGAGGCAGCAGGTGAAAAGCTTGCATTTAGTTCCATGGACATATGTACATCACTGGCAAGGCTATCATTTATCATATCTTAATTGATCCCACTATGTGTTATTGAGACACTTTCTGGCTGGGGAATGGTCTAGGTGTGTGTGTTGTGTGTGCAGGAGGAACAGCATGAAAAAAAATGAAACAAATTGAAAGAAAGATTCATAATCAAATTGTCTTGCTTTATGTGACATAGCTGAATAATTTACAATTAAGGGGGGGGAAGATTTTATAAGAACCTGAAAGGTAACAATATTTTACACAAAGGGTGGTGGGTATATGGAACGAGCTACCTGAGCAGATGAGGCAGGTACTATCACAATGTTTCAGAAACATTTAGACAGCTACATGGGTAGAATAGGTTTAGAGGGATACGAGCCAAACACAGGCAGGTGGAACTAGTGGATAGGATAGTTTGGTCAGCGTGGGAAAGTTGGGCCAAAGGGCTTGTTTCCAAGTTGTAATCACATGAGCTGCCTGTAGACTGAAGCTCATCTTATGAGTTGAAGCAATATGTACAAATCATATCAGAATCCTAGGACATTTCTCCATAATATTCTACTTTCTAATGAATTCTTATGAACATATATATATATTCATGTTTGGAGAAAGAGTTAGGGGAGGGGGGAAGAAACCTACCAATATCTTATCAAAGGAAAGGTCTGCAAAATTTAATTAGCAGGGATGACTTGTCTTTTAATTTTGTATTGAGATCGCAAACTTCAATTTACTGAAGGTCTGATCTTCAGCTTGTATCAATGAGGGGCCAAATTAAAAATCCTTGAAGGACTTAATTCCCCATTCAGAATAGGTTACAGTTTATTAATCTAGTTATCTCTAACCATGGACAGGGTCTATCAGGCAGAATCCCAATTCTCCTTGATCTGGGATCTCAAACAGGAAGAAGGATTTCAATCCGAAATGTCACCCATTCCTTCTCTCCAGAGATGCTGCCTGTCCTGCTGAGTTACTCCAGCATTTTGTGCCTATCTACATACTTTAACAACTTGTTTTTGTCTCCTCAGGACAGTTAGCTCTCCTCTCACCATGAGACACGTCTCACAAGGATCTTCAGTTTAAGTAATGGTAGTAATAACAAACATTTGGGAATAAATATTGAATGTCATGGCCTTCACCTGTTTTGCTGAAAGTTATTGCCAGTGTGTGATGCACACTCCATTATACCTTAAATACTAAGTTGCAGGTTTATTTCTAATCTGATTAAAAAGGACAAATGACATTTATTATCACATACACCAATTGGTGTAGTGAAATTCGACTTGCCAATGCAACACACGAATAAAGATAATACACAACATTAAAGAATTTAACAGTAAACATAAAAACATCCCCCCACAATGGTTCCCACTGTGGGGGAAGGCAGCAAAAGTCCAGTCCCATCCCCAGTTCACCCATAGTCTGGCCTATTGAGGCCTCTGCAGTCGTCGATACGGCAGCCCAATGCTTCAGGCCTCTCGCCGGATGATGGAGCTCCGGCGTCGGGTGAACACTATCAGCGGAACCGGAGTGTCTGGAGCAGCCGCTTCCTTCCAGGAGACCGCAGCTCCCAAAGTCCACGAGCCGCGCTGGTCATAGCTCCGACTCTGGCGACCTCGGCTGGAAGCTCCGCAGACCGCAGCTCCGCGATGTTGGAGTCGGCGGTCACAGCTTGCTGCACGGCGACCCGGGTTAGGCATCGCCCGCTCCACGATGGTGCCTCAGCGCTGAGCTGCCGCCGAAGCTGAAGTCCTGGCCAGTCCCGGCAGGAAAACGCCGCTCCAGTCTGCCCATAGGCCGCGAGGAAGGGGCGAAGATACGGCTCGGAGAAAAGCCGCATCTCCGACCAGGTAGGTACTGAGAGAAATAGTTTCCCCCTTCCCCCCCCCCCCCCAACATAAAAAGACTAAAAGACCTCCAACACAAACACTTTTAACTAACTAAAAATAAAAAAAAGGGTGAAAAGACTAACAGCTGCTGGCAGGGCAGCCATACTCGACGGCGCCCCCTACAAAGATTATTGTGACCTCTTTCTTCAGGAGGGACTAAGTTGTGACTACTATCCTTCAGATAGTAACAAGAATTATTTCATTTCATTTCTTCTCCAATAAAAATGCTCAATTCTTTCTTTAAAATCAATAAATTTGAGTTTCAATAATATCTTTAACTTTTCAGTTTAGTAAACATAGTCACAACAGTAAAGTTTGTATGGGAATGATGAAAATTTGGTCAGACAAATGCAGAAACAGAAACTCTCAGGTATATAACAATTGAAACTAAAACATTTCAATGTGGAAATGATTCAAACCACAAAATTCTGTGCACCAAATATATATTTTTTACTTTCCTAATGTTGTTAATTTTTAAACTTTTGGTTTAAGCTATTATTGAAATATGTAAACTATTAGGTTAATGGTGGGTGGATGATTACATACATTCTGGTCTTCAAAAATATATATACACAGTATTGCGATTACTTCAAAAGTAAGAATCAGTGCCAAAGAATCTTGCGAGACTAACATCCATTATATTTATTTTTTAGCATTTACAATAGCCACAGAGACAAAGGTAAAGGTATTAAAATATACTACCTTCTCGTCGACATCTGGGCTTTTAGACGCAAGAGAATTCACAGTGGGTTTTCTTTCCTCCCCTGCTGTGGGTGAAATGCCATTTGATTCTTGGGTTCCTTGCTCAGCTTCCCATTCCTGTAAAACCTCTTCAAGATTAAAGCGACGTCTGTAGTTAACAAAAAAGTTCTTCACTTGGCCGATGGTTTTGTTTCCAATTACATCTGCGATAGCTTGGAAATCCTTCCCATATTTGCGGACACCTGCAAATCACACAATGTAAACTCTTTCCCCAATGGTTCAGCTAAAGTGAGAAATTGTTGTTAAAAGAATCATACCATTAAACAAATAAATTAGGGATACAAGTAATATTTTGAGAGGGAATGGAGGGGAGGGGGGGGTGGAAGGCAAGTGAAGGAAAAACAAGTCAGCACATTTTTACCTACATTGTGTATGTATAGAATTAAAAGACAATTCAGGTAGATAATCACAAGAACTAAGTGCACCAGCAGTTAAATGATACCCAATAAATAAAGATCTACTGATTTATCTTCATATGCCAAAATTATTTCAACTGTAACGTGTCCACTTGAAGCTAAAGCACCACTGGATGAACAGACCATTTCTGTCATATTAACTCGACTTAATGTCAGGTTTATTATGATGCCAAATGCAAAAATAATAAATGTAAAATAATGTAAACATCACAATTTATTAAAAAGAGGGACAATGCTTGGACACTGGGCTTAACCAGTGGATAAATCCATTCCATATCATTAAAAACGACCCACAATTCAGCTCAGCCTGTACTCGCTGGAGTTTAGAAGGATGAGAGGGCACCTCATTGAAACTTACAGAATAGTGAAAGGTTTGGATAGAGTGGATGTGGAGAGGATGTTTCCACTAGTGGGAAAGTCTACGACCAGAGGTCATAGCCTCAGATTTTCCTTTGGCAAGGAGATGAGGAGGAATTTCTTTAATCAGAGGGCGATGAATCTATGGAATTAGTTGCCACAGAAGGCCGTGGAGGCAAAGTCAATTGATATTTTTAAGGCAGAGATAAATAGATTCTTGATTAGGACGGGTGTCAGGGGTTATGGGGAAGAGATAGATCAGACAAGATTGAACGGCAGAGCAGACTTGATGGGTCGAATGGCCTAATTCTGTTCCTATCGCCTACGACCTAATCTGAAGTAGCAACAGCAATCATTGCACTCAGCCCACATTTCAACAATTGGCAAACTAATTCTAGTTTAGGACAAATACACAGGAAACGGAAAGATGAAGAAATAACATAAGAGTCTGATGCTGACTGTACCATCTGCAACCAAATTTTACATCGTCACTTGACAGAGAGAAGGATAAGACATTCTGAACTTGCAGGTTTATTGGCAACTGTAAATTGCCCTTGTAGGCGAGTGGTGGAATCTGGAAGAAATTGTTGGGAATTTGGGAAAATTGTTGCAAAGAAAATCAGTGGGAAATGGGGTCTCTATGTGAGCTGGCATACGTTTAATGAGTCAAAGATGCTTCCTCCTTCATAAGGAAAGATGAAATACAAATGATATCTGTCCCTCTCTTGCTCAAAGCAAATATTGGTTCTCTGGATGAGACTCTTGACATTACATAGGCAGGATTTCAATCGGTGTCTTTATAGTTTGTATACTTTAACACAATGCTGCATTTACGCACCAGCACAGTTGAAGTTGTGCGTAAGGTAGGGATAAAGACAAGAACGACGAATGATGGTCGAAGAATACTGGTTAAATGCAAGGCAAAGAAATTTGTCTATAAATGCTCCTAAATGTGTGCACGAGTTCTATCACCATATTTGACACCTCTAAATTTAATTCTCATGATATCTATGGAAGAGATTGGGTTGAGGTGAGTATTATCGATACTTCGGCAGATGTTTAACAGTAATGATCAGACAAATGTATGCCCACATAATCTAATCAATTTGTATGCATCATGTTTGCAAGAAAGACAAATGTAAATCAGCAGGTTTCTTAAACTTCTTACAATTTAAAATATTGCCTAAATTAGTCTGCAAAATAAAATTTGCCAGTAATAATTTGCATCTTTAAATACAAATTTTTATAATTGTAAAGAACAATCCTTTTACTCTTATTTTAATCTCACCTATTAAATTTACCAATAACAATAGAGAACATAAGATAAATATGTAGAAAAAATTGATACCTATTTTTTCCTTAATACTGTTGGTGGCCAAGTGGAAGGGTATAAAAATAGTTTGATCGTTCTGTAAAGTTGAGGGACCGTGGGAATTTTTTGATTGACTCAATAATACTTAAAATCTATAATATCTATAAATCCCAGCTTCAGATTTAGGCCTTCAGTTGAAGCCCACCTTGAACTGCAAGCAGCTGCTCCTCTGTTGTCCAACGTGCATTGATTTTCTGAGCTGACTAAACAAAATGAAGGATATTCAAGTCAGTTGTACATTATAAACTGTGTACAAAAATGAATACTCAAGATGTTTTTGTCCTTTTTAAGGTGGCAATTGACAACTTTAGAAATAGTGTACAACTTTTAGCAATAAATCTGGTGTGGAAAGGGTGCCTGTGGCACAATTACAAGAGACTGACTTCAAACAAGGGTATCTGAAAGAGACTGCAGATGCTGAAATCTTGAGCAAAAACAAACTCCTGGAGGAACTCAGGGGTTCAGGCAGCCTCTGTGGAAATATTGTCTGTTCATTTCCCTCCAAGCTACTCCGTGGCCTGGTCATCTCCTCCAGCAGTTTGTTTTTTTGCTCCAAATGGCTAATCTTAATCCTAATGTATGTATTTTTCAAGACAACACTGATCTCCTGGAAGGGATTTGGCATTTGTAAACATAAATAGAATAAAAACTCTAATGCCATCAACAGTAACAAAATTCAATCTTTCTCCTGGGTGAAAAAAGGAACAAAATACGTCTTACTTAGTATTCCACAGTAAAGTCATATTTTACAGAAAGCAGTAATAAATGGTAGTTGTTCAACAAATGTGGAAAACATAGAGTGGAAACATTTCCAGAAACAAATGGTATAAAGACTGATGAAGGTGATTTGCTCAAGAAAATTATTTCGTTTTGAGTGGTTAGGATCTGGAATTCACAACCAGGGGAAACAGAGTATTCAGATTATATTGTACATAAAAGGCAACTGATTATCTAGAACCAAGGTCGATGGAATTTCATCAAATTTTATTTGTATTGTGCTTTATGCAACATAATTAGTTGTTGAGTCAATGAGTGAAGGCATTAGAGGGGAAACAGCATTGATGCAAGCCTGGAGGCACCCACTGGCCAGACTGGGTAAGGCAGCAATTTCCTTCACTAATGTGCATTATATTCAGCTGAATTTTATAATAATCCAATTATTCCATGTTCACGGTTTCTGAGATTAGTTTTTTTTTTAAATCCTGATTTATTAGTTAAATTATGAAATTTAAACATATTTCAAGATCATAAATGGATTACTAATCCAATAATTTAACATTCTGCCATTCCAATATTCCTGATTTTATGCCTTCCCGTGGGGCTTTCTATTCTTTCAGCTTTGTTCCTTTCTTTGCACTCTCTCCCCTGACAAACAAATCTTGAACCAGGTTGGAGTGTTTTTAAGCCTTTCAAAAGCGGATCTCGTATTTGATTACTTCAGATGTCTGTATTTCACCAGCAGTTAACCTTTTAGTTATTCGGTTATATCACCCTCCTTAAATCATCAATCTGCAGTTGCTTATGTCTGCAGCTGGAACTATTAAGTTTTTCATTGACTAAAGAGGCAAAACAATAAATCCCAATAGATAGATCCTTGTACAGAAGAGATGATTCAATTGTTCCAATGTTCCCCTGAGCTTATTCCAACTTGCTCCCATCATAAATCTGAGCTCATCCAAAACACAGTATCCTAACTTATGGAGAGCCCTGTTAATTTTTTTCTATCAACACTCAATTTTATTTAAGTGACTCATATTCTTGCTTTGAAGTATCTCCAATGGTTTTGTTTCTTTGCACAATCATCTCAATCCCCCCCCTCCACCCGCACTCCAAACAGTATCCAAATGAGAGTACTTATTTGAGGGAATGGCCACAGAAAGTTCTTGCACTTTCTGCCTAATCCCTTTATGATTTCTGATGGTCAGTCATCCACTTTCTACTCAGTTGTGACCACATCATTATAACTCCCATCTATAATGCTCTCAGTTCCCCGACAATCCCATGATTGTCCAACCGCAGCTCCAATTCCCCCATTTGATCAGTAAGCAGCGGAACACTCTTCCCACAGGTGTAGTTCTCAAGGATCTTGGTGGGGTCTTGGTGAGACCACACCTGGAGTATTGCGTACAGTTTTGGTCTCCAAATCTGAGGAAAGACATTCTTGCCATAGAGGGAGTACAGAGAAGGTTCACCAGACTGATTCCTGGGATGTCAGGACTTTCATATGAAGAAAGACTGGATAGACTCGGCTTGTACTCGCTAGAATTTAGAAGATTGAGGGGGGACCTTATAGAAACTTACAAAATTCTCAAGGGGGGTTGGACAGGCTAGATGCAGGAAGATTGTTCCCGATGTTGGGGAAGTCCAGGACAAGGGGTCACAGTTTAAGGATAAAGGGGAAATCCTTTAGGACCGAGATGAGAAAAACATTTTTCACACAGAGTGGTGAATCTCTGCAACTCTCTGCCACGGAAGGTAGTTATGGCCAGTTTATTGGCTATATTTAAGAGGGAGTTAGATGTGGCCCTTGTGGCTAAAGGGATCAGGGGGTATGGAGAGAAGGCAGGTACAGGATATTGAGTTGGATGATCAGCCATGATCATATTGAATGGCGATGCAGGCTCGAAGGGCCGAATGGCCTACTCCTGCACCTATTTTCTATGTTTCTATGATACTGGAAGTCGTCCAGATTACCCTCATTCTGCAGGAAAAGCATAGCAATAACCTAACGGCCAATCCCAGCTGCACTTAAGGCTAAAGAAGCAAGTCACAAAAACATCAAACCTTATCTTTCTGTCACATACTGCTCATCCTCCTTTTTGTGTGTATCTAACAGCCACTGGATGCAATATAGAATTTACACTTTGAAATACCACTGTTTTCCCTCATTCAGCAATTATTGCTTCAGTTTCTATTTGTTGTTTTTTTACTCCAACTACCAGTTTTTTTTAAAGTAGCTGTTATTTTGACAACTTAACCATGTACCCAATTGCATTCTGTTCTCTCCACATCTCTGCACAAATTAAAAACACACTTTTCTTTGCACCTTTCCAGTTCTGATGAAGGATTCTTAGCCTGAATGTCAACTGTTAATTTGCTTCCCATTGATACAGACCGACCTGCTGAATGTTCCCAGCAATTTCAGTTTTTAATTACAGATTTCCAGTATCTGCAGTTTCAGACTCCAATTGAGACTGAATTGTAGATTCTGTGATCAAGTATTTTGCTGTCAGCAATTAAACTAATATTTGATTGATACATTCCCCATAAATTGTTCTTCTTCCTCAAGTCCCTGTCCCACTTAGGCAATTTTTTCGGCGACTAGGTTGTCGCCACATGGTCGCGGGACGGCGCCTGTATGGTTGTGCGTAGTCTCCTCAAGTCGCCTGAAGAGGTAACATTTTTCTGGTTGCTGCAGGATTTTGGAACGTTCAAAACTTTTTGGTGACTGTGGGCTTGACGTAGCTTGTCTTCTCCTGTCGTATGTGCTGTCGTAGGTTGTCACCAGGATGTCGCAGGTTGTCGCCGGGTGCTGACTTCGGTGAATTCCATTGGCGACTACCTACGCTAACCGGCGACAGGTATCGGCGACTGAATTGTCTTCAGTTGTCGCCGACAGGGTCTTTGCTTGTCATAGCTTGTGGACGTAGGTTGACTTCGGTTGTCGCCTGTGTGGTCGTAGGTGATCATAGGTGGACGTCCTAATGAGTCGCCGGCAGTCCGTAGCTTGACATCGACTAGGTGGTAGGTTGTCGTAAACATTGTCGCAGGGGGGGTCCAGTCGCCGCTTTTTCGGCGACCTGCTACGACTATGACAGTCGCCGAAACCCCCCCCCCCAAAGTGGGACAGGACCTTGAATGCTACTGGACAGTACTTCTGAGTATTTCTCACTCAACTATATGAAACCAAATTACTGCCAATCCTCTTCTGACTTGTTTAGTCAGACATTTTTAGTAAATTTCAATCTGGTCAAGAAATATATGAGGTAAATTATAAGTGCACTACTAACAATATCTCCATACTGACTTATCAGAATATGTTTGCTACTAAATCCCACTGTAGTCACTGGCAAATGGGACCCAACTCTACACCCAAATATGCCACCTTATACCGGTGATTTAAGATGAAAATTTTAATATTCAAATGATTTTCACAGAACTGTAAATTATTAGCAGTAGTATGCAAAATAAAAATGGCTGTGGAAACACGAGTACCTACAATCCTTTGAATATTATATGGTTTAAATGTCTCTTGGGCTGTTGACCAACTAAACCACGTAACAGTACAAAGTATTTCTTGCTTTCAGTTATTAATGTGTATTTATTTCTGGTCTCACTGACAAAAATATGGGAGATTAACTAAAGGGTCATTATTGAAAGGGACATTTCAAAAATTTGTATTGAAATATCAAAAAAAGTAGAATTTCTCCAGGGTGCACAAAGTATTTTCTTTGGTAAGATCTTGAAAAAATGTTAGTGCACAAAGTAAATGTCATTTGTGTTTACTGTATATCCATCATTTTAATAATTCACAAAACTATAGGTCTAATCCTCACACATAACACAACAGTATTACAGTGTTTATAAACTTTTAAGCACCATATTATTTACCTCAGGTGGTCTGAATTCTTCAATGCCGCCTTCTAATTTCAGCTTCAGTGCACTGTTAACTTGCTTGGCATTTTGTACCTGGAAAACCATTTCAAATTTAGGATTTTAACCGTCTTTTATAAATCAACGTATTAAAGATGAAGTGGCATAATTTGAGGCTACTGAAATTAATCTGTAATCTACAAACTGTAGTTATATTAATCAGTTTTTAAATTGCAAAGCTGAGGTATCAAATCAGATAAATAGTTGCAGGATGATGAAAATTAAAGATTTTTTACTTTTGAGGATATCCAAGCCAAGAAATGGCTGGGGAGGGGGTGAGGGATGGGGGAAACAGAGGTGAACTTTTCCACTTAAAATTAGATTTCTAACTAAATGTCTTTTTTAACAAATGTGGCAATATATCCATAGCAGATCATTCAGTCTATCTCAGCCATGTGCATCAAATCATCATGAAGAAACCAAAACAATTGCATAAATGTGTATGCCTGGCCATATTAAATAATAAAAAAATGCATGGTAACCATGTGGTTAAATATGATAATACTTAAGTGAAAACAAGAAAATCTGAATCTATAACCATTGTGCTAGGTTTTAAAAGTAGTTTTTGTTTCTATATCCTAATCAAAACATTTCAAAAATTTTCACTGATTCTCCATCATTCATTAAAACATCACTGTACACGAAACAAACATTTCATGCTTCTCCACTTCCCTAGTTCACCCACATAATAAAACAGTCAATCTGCACGTAGTCCAAAGCTTTTTGCTTCTGCTTACTATCCTGTGATTTCTCCCTTATTCATTTTCAAAGGAAAAAACAAAAAATTAAACTTTAGCTATACAGACAAAATGAATCTTAAGTGTGTAAATAATTTAAATTCTAAGGCGTCTAGTGTTCGGACATCAGAAATCCTATAGCGGATGTGAAAAGAGGCTTCTTCAAATCTGGGGACAGGATTTACCTACCCCCACTTCAGAATAGGATGCAGACTGGACAAGAACAATGGAATATATATTTAGTTGTTGGGGGGGGTCCAATGGTAATACTATCTGAATCCTTATTGTATATTTTAAATCATACTCCTCAAAATGAAATGAGTCTGAATAAGGGTCTCGACCCGGAACATCGCCTATTTCCTTCGCTCGATAGATGCTGCCTCACCCGCTGAGTTTCTCCAGCATTTTTGTCTACACTCAAAATAAAAAGATCTTCAAAGAGAGATCATGATTGCTGTTCTTTCAAAACAAAGCTGAACTGAAATTAGGGAAAATTGGAGATACAGTAATTGAGGGAAGAGGGCAAGTCATTAAGAGAAGATTCTGTCTTTTATACAGAATAAAGAACGCAATAGTGGAAAAGAATTTGGATTATTCTGTGCTGTTTTGAGCCACAGAAAGGGGCAATGATGACATGGACATTATCAAGAATCAATTATAGTTAAGATGACAGACATACATTTAGCATTTGAACTAAGCCAATGTGATATGAATAACATTTTATTTCAATTGAGCATTAATGATGGAATATTCTACTACATATAGCAACTGGGTAAAACCCGACATATTTAGATTTTTTTTAATTCCCCTGCTTCCTGAGAACTGTAGAAAGCAATTATTACTTCAGTCTGTAAACTAAGCTACTGAGCAATCTGCATGTTACATTTTGTTTGTCCAATTTGTGCATGCTCAGCTTGAATTAGGTTTAACTGACCAGATCTAGAGATACCACATATACCAACAAATACATGAGAAGGTGTTGCTCAAAGTAAGAACAAGTTCAGCTAGATAAAGTTCAGAAATCAATAGCTTCACACTTTTCACAACCTCCATTTTCTTATCACAAATTCCAGGTCTGTCCCTGGCCATTGATTCAACTTGAAACAGTCCGTTTGCAACTACGAGTCCTTTTTGAGTATGACTCGTCACAGTGTACGAGTCATATTCACACCAAATTTCCAAATCTATATTCTCAATCACAAATGACTAGAGCAATTATACCCCTAATTGCTTTCAGATTTAATACACCCATGCATCAAAGTATTTTATTCATCTTGGCCCTTGATCCTTTTGTTTCTTCAAGTTAACATTCCTGTAGTCGTCTCAAGCCTCAGCTCGATCCGCAACTTTCTTCCAAAAGTTAACAGAAATGATGTTTGGGCCATATTTCCCCTTCCCTCTACCCCTACCACAGGTGATTATATCTAGTTCCCAGTTCTAGAATTCTTATCTCTCAATCACCCTCTAATAATTTTGCCATGGCATCCTATATCCTCTTAATGACTTTATCAAGTACATTGGAGTATTTATATTTATCTTGTACAAGTACTAAACATCGTGAAACTACTTGCACAGATCGATGGTAAGTTACCTGTCATTTGTCAACAAGACCATTACACACACGATTTATTTCGAGAGAGTGCGAGAAACCCATTTCCCTGAATTAGGTCTACCCATTAAGAAGCATGTTTTGCTGGACAATCAATTACAATATTCTAGGGAACTGAAAATCTGTAAATTATGGTACTGGATTACCAATTGTGCCCTAAAGTGTTGTTGTTAATCTGAACTTCTACCAGACACACCATCTTGTATCCATTTTAACCTCAAGATCATATCTACTTTCTAGCCATTTTCTGAACATCTTAAAATACTTTTAGACTTTTTAGAGATACAGTGTGGAAACTTCGGCCTACCGAGTCAGAGACAACCACGACCACTAGCACTATCTACACGCTGGAGACAATTTATAGAAGTCAATTAACCTACAAATCTGTATGTCTTTGGAGTGTGGAAGGAAACTGGAGCAACCAGAGAAAACCCACATGGTCACAGGGAGATTGTACGAACTTCGAACAGACAGCACCTGTAATCAGGATCGAACCCAGGTTTTTGCCGCTGTAAGGCAGCACCTCTACCGTTGCGTCACTGTGCCATAAAGACGACAAAAATTATAATTGATAGAAAGATAGGGGAACGGAACTGCTAAACCTTGTTATAATCCTGAATTCATGGGTAAATAAACTTAAGGATCTCATTCTCGAATAGAAGGATACGAACTACGCAAATTGCAACAATTTATTTGGCTTCCCTTTGGTCTGCTTTCGGTGAGATTGAGAGAAAATTGGAAAAAGGGAAGTCCAAAAAAATTTGTTGCAATTGGCGTAGGACAATCCCCATCATCTGAGTATCGGTGCAGATCTTGCTTTTCTCAGCAAGCAAAAGAAACATCTCTTGTAGCTTCTATCTCTTTCACAGCAATTCAGGTGACCTCAACTGTAATTTTTATTCAGAAAACTGCATAAGGTAACCTCTAAGACTGCAATTTGTCAGAGAAGGGCACGATCAGAAAATAAATATTTGTGTGGCTCGGGTAGTGCAGGATTACAGAAATATAAGAAAAGCATTATGACTATAATGTCTTAAGTCACAATAGTTATTGTGATATTACAAACCAATGACCTAACTCAACCTACCTCAAAATAGGCTGCATCATCACTTTAAGCTTCATCTCCTCTATAATTAACATTTATCAAGATACTGCAATCAATGAAACAAAACTATGAAGTACAATTTAATCTTAGACTGTTTACATCAACCCAAGTAATATCAGAAGTTCTAAGTTAGCCTAAAGAACAATTGCAGCAATTATGAAATACTATTATTTATAAGACACAAGTGAAAACAGAACTCTCTCATGCATCAGACCTTTTATGGCTTGATTGAGATTGTTTTGTTGAAATTCGAATCAGAAAACCAGTCAGTTATAAATCTGTTACACTAGTTCTTTAAACCGCTTAAATGAACTCAAAACTGTCTCAAAATTTTGCATCACTCATAATATTGAAAATTGTAAATGCATTCATACATACAATGTAGTCACATGCCAGTTTCCATCCACCTTACCTCAACAGTCACCTTGCTACCTTTCTAAAATTTCCATATGTATTTTCCTATTACTGATTGGAAATCTCAACTGTCAACACCGCTCACATTGCACACATGTTGAGTTTATCAGCCTAACTGATTATCACAGACCGTTATAGCCTGTAGGTCTGCAAATCTACTGTTTACCAAATGTGCCTGGAGAATGTGAAATGCACAATGTAAATGAACTTTTTTGTTGCTTAGTTTCATTAAAGATGTATTTCGGTTGTAAGAATTTATCTTTCTCCGATTTCAATATTCCAAACTGCTTCATTGCCAATTAGGATCTTTTGAAGTGCTGTCAGTTACTGAATTGGCATTCATAGCAGCCAATTAATGCACAGCTTTCACAAACAGCAATCTATTTCGAAGGGATTAGTTTTGGGATTGAAGTGCCAAAGAATTGGAGAATATGAACTGTATCAGTGGGTCATTTTGATCTATTTAAACATGCAGCATGTCATTGGTTTGACATCTCACAGGAAATAAGCTATACCCACTATTTGTTTCTTTAGGAATTGCATAGTAGAAATGGCATTTAAAACTATGTATGTACTCTGCCTCCACATTTCAGTTCCTTTGAAGTCAATTTTGGCAACAGAGTACAGCTCACATTTGCTACTGCATGACACATTTGGTGCAAACAATTAAAGACAAATTCCTCCTAATGATCTTCAGGTTTGCTACCAATCGGCAAAAGTAACATTTCGTATAACTGATTTAGAAAGCAAAGAATGAGATGCGAAGCAAACAAAAACCTGGTCCAAATGATTTAATTTATATTTTTCTTAAAATAAGAATTAACACCTGCTGGAGTATGAAGTTCATCTTTATTTTGCAGTGACGAGATTGTAAATTTGTTATGAGTTCAGATTATCCATAGTATACAAGAAACAAAAATCTGTTCTTTAATATGTTATAACTGCACTACAGGTATCCAAATACCTGGCGTTTCAATGAGATTAGTTCCATATCAAGCTGTCTAAGAATGGTACTTGCTGCATTTGGGCTGCAGGACACGGCTCCCACATCTTCTTGACTAAGATACATTCCTTTTGGTGGTCGACACTTGGACCGGAGAGGATGATGACGATGCTGCAAACTTGGAAGCTCACGTCTCACTGTGCCAACTCTGCTGACCTGCATAGGTGGATCAGGATTACTCTAACAATAAAAGGCACACAAGAATACAGGTTAAGTGTGTATTTCAAGAGACATAGTATATTAGAAGTGTATTTATATTTAATCAGACTTTAAATCATACTACGGCCTAATTATCTGCAAGGGATATATAGACTTCCCGTGGATAACAATAAAAGGTGGGCACTTTTCCCTCTTTGTATCCAATATACAACTAAACCTGTGTTCTGACTGCAAAAACACAAAAAATAAACACATCAAAATGTCTAAATATCTAAAAGGAAATATTACCTAACAAATTACTTCAATTAGACATATTAGATGCAGCAATGACATTACATGGTGAAATTTATGAGATAACATTTTTGTTCGTCATTGAAGTTTTCAAATGCTAACATAATAATCCAGAATTGCCTTGAAAATGATTGAACCCATTTTTGTGGTGCTAGAACACTGTTGCCTTTAGCTTTAATACCAAGTCAAATTATGATCAACATGAATGGACTGGCAGAGTAGGATGGAATGGATTTTAATGCATCATCCAGGTTCTCCTGGATGTTTCTAGGTGGAGCATATTGGTGCTAGTTGGACTGTGGAGTGGGTCAAATGACTTTCATCGAACACCATCATTCTACAGGCTTATTGGGAGAAAGGTCACTTTACCAGAGTTTCTCATAGCCCATGCCAATATTGTTTCTCTCCACAAGACAATTCTGGATTTTCACCTACACAGTGGCATTAAGTTAATCATAGACTGTTACTTTCCAGGAGGCCAGTTATTATCCTATTAAATTTCTGCCATGCTCCTCATATCAATCATGTTAGTGCCATTCGCCTGTCATCATTCAGCCTCTTTCACTCCAGCTAGTAACAATGCTCATGTCATGTTTAACACAATTTTAATCACTTAAGGCTCTCAGAAAAGAAAGCTACTGCTTAAAATTAATAACACGCTGTTAATAACACAACTATAATGTAAAATTAAAAACACGTTTCCACGCCATCTCTCTAAAGTCTAACCATCTTTCTAATGACACTGTACAAACTAAGTCTTTAATTACATTTAAAATCTTATGTCAAGGAAATTCAAAGAAGCCAAATGTTGTCATGCTCAAAAGCCCCGAGGTTTCATGCGAAAACCATATTTTGTGAGAACATGCAATCACAAAGGCTTTAGGTTCATCAGCTTCAGCATTTATCTTATCTAGCCTTAGAAGCTCACAATATCAATGCCAAGGAAGCTTCAGCTGAAAACTCAGCATTGTTATTATACTCCTAAAATCCTCACCTCTTTTTTAGCTTCTTTAGTTGGATCATAATCACTGTCATGAATGCAATTTGTAGCTCCTTCTTCCATTCCATCATCACTGAAATTAAGAATCTCGTGTAAAATATCAGAGGCTATATAAAAATACACACAGACAAAAAAAATCAAGCAGTTCTAGAATGACTAAAATCTGGTAGGAGCTGATGGGAACATGGGGAGAATAAAATGGGATTCGTACAAATGGACATTTAACAGTCGCACAGACAGTGGTACGAGGAGCACGTTTCCATAGTATTTGATTTTGACCACTGTCCTAATTATTAAACTAGAGTCCATCTGATGAAAGGAAGAACTCTACATTGAATGCAGTTTGTAGCTATCATGCATGTGGCAGGGGTGGAAGATTGCAACCTTCACGTGTTTTGACGAATGCAATCAACAAAAATCAAATAGAACAAGTTGTCCTACAACTTTAGGCTGTGCACGCCATACGCAAGAAGAAGATGGATGTGGCACAGAACTGATGTTCTGCAATTTGTTCTTTCATTGCACAGGTTTAAACAGACACATTCACAGATCAAATGCCAACTTCTATTAGCAACTCCATTTAGTGGAAAGCTGAAGTCAGAAAAACACGTTTAGAAAACAAAAATGTCTCTATACTTTTGACTTGTTCATGCAGTATATGACGATTTGACATTAAGGTATAATTCACACACAGGATATTAAATCTATGATTATCTTCATCTTGTTTGACATGGGAAAGTATAAAAGCAAAAGTGATGTTGATTTCATCAACTTTGTGATTTCCGCTCAAAGTCTGAAACGTCTAAGAAAACTCAAAATAAATTACCTTCCGGCTTCATTTGTAAATAATTTTAAATAGCCTGGGATTTAGGGTTCATTAGTTCCTCAAGTACAGTGCTGTAGAAAGGGACTCTATAGTTTGTCTCCTCTCTTCCTCCTCCTACTTTTTTGTTACTTGCCATTAAAGCTAACGGGTACCTTTCCAAGTGCAGAATGACTGCAATTGCATTTCATGAGTGGAGTGATCCAGAAAAGGGTGAAGGCAGCATAATTTGGGAAACTCACAACTATGCCTAGACTTTTTTTTAAAATAAACTGCCCAAGTTTCTCTGCAACAATAATGCTGTATATTCTGCACTTTGGTATTTTTCGTTTTGCACTACCTGTTGTATCTGTGTATGATAGACACAAAGTGGTGGAGTAACCTAGCAGGTCAGGCAGCATCTCTGGAGAAAAAGGATAGGCGATGTTTCAGGTTGGGAGTTGTCAGCAGTTCTGTGTTTCTGTATCTGTGTATGGTTTGACTGTACTCATGTGTAGCATGATTTGATTGGATAGCATGCAAATACATGTTTTCACTATCTCAGCACATGTGACAATAATAATAAACCAATATCAATAATATACTAAACCAGTTATGGAGAGGTAGAAAGTGGGTATAGAATTGAAGCAGGAGTTCGCTTTTCAGTTTGTTTCATGTGGTTACTTCTATTTCGGCTTTATGGGCAGAAGACCAGTATTGCTCATTAACATTGAGAAGAGAGATTGTTGGCCAGGAAGGAATTTAGGGTTCATTAGTTCCTCAAGTACAGTGCTGTAGAAAGGGACTATAGTTTGTCTCCTCTCTTCCTCCTCCTACTTTTTTGTTACTTGCCATTAAGATGCCAAAGCTTTTCCCACATGACAATTAAATCCTACATAACGCAGCAAAGTTCTTTGAATCTTATCACCCATAGTATTTAGTACTGTTAAACAATGTGCTACTAATCTGCACTTTCATGCCGGGCAGTAACAAAGCTTTCCATAAATACATTTTGTTCAGTTGTCCATTGGTGGGCCATCAGTAGAAAGCTCATGCAGCCAGTGATATAGGAGATTGAAGGGGAGCTGAAGTAAACGATCAGCCATAACCTTACTAAATGGCAGAGCTAACAGGGCAGAATTGCCTAATCCAACTTTTTTAAGCACCATATACTTTGAATCCCTTGCCTACTGATCTCACTTCGAGAGAAAATGCATCCCTGAACTGCTACAGAATGAAGGCACCATACCTGGTGACAGAACATCTGGGAGACCAACTACATGAACTTCTAGGGTGCAGAAGCCTAGACCTGCATCAAATTATTTTGTTAATGGAGATTGGTACCACGTAGCACTAGCTTTAGATAATCATCAATGGTTTCTGTAAATAGTAACGTGGGTTTCACAGTAATAACCATCTTTCTGATCTCACCTTTCATCTTGATTGTTTCTACTGGCTAATTTTCGTGCTTGCCGATCCATTAAACTTGTTCGAGATCGAGATTTTTTCCATGAGTAATAGTACTTCACTAGACTTGCAATTGACTTATCTTGTAACTGAAACACAATACAAAGATGTAATTGGTCAAAATCCAAATTATTGAACATATATAATGGGTAATGAAAACAGGAAAGGCAGAAGAACTAAATCTTCAGATAACTCCAGAAAAGTCTGCAATAAAATGATATTTTATGTAACAATATACTTCCTTTTAAGTGCTTAACAATTAATTTATTCACTATTTTTGATAATTATGATCCAGTCATCTCTAGTTTTTTTATTGTTAAAATATCTCAAAACTGAAAGTTCAGGGCCAGAAATAAGTGAATCGACAAATTTCACTCAAGTAATGATATTTTCAATATTGTCAGTAATTTTCTCAATTGATGTTCAACTTTGCAAACTCATAATTTACAACAGTTTGGAAGTACAATGGATACAAATGAAAAAGAATCATAAAGAATGACACCTATCCTGCACCATCTCTTTTGAAGAGTAATGCAGTTCCTCATTCGTTCACCGTTTCTCCCTATCACTGCAGGTTTTCTTCTTGATACACTTACTTACAGTCAAGCTCATGAGACTAATACTCAAGCACTAGCTTCCCTACATCACATTTCTCTAGCAAATGCATCAACATCTACCATAAACAACATACTGAGTAAACAGATGTGTAACGGTGATGACTGAAGGAGCATCTGGGAGTCCTAACTTTCAGGTAGGCAGCAGTTGAGTGATGACAGACACAGAATTTGCCTGCCATAGCTGCAGATGAGCAGTCCTCTTCCATTTCCCCCTTGGTCACCGGAGCAGGATAGGGGATAGAAAAGGTGTTCAAGAACAGACCCTCACAAACTCCTCTCACTATGATCTCTCTGTCACTCAACCTGTGACAGACCCAATGGACCAAAGTATCCATCCGCAGGTGTTTCCCGGTGTTCTCCCGTATCCTAAAGATGTGCTGGCTGGTAGATTAATTGTGGTATGTGTGGCAAGATAATTGGAGGGACTTAATAGGCATGAGGGGTAAAATATATCACTGGGAAGTAAGTGGGCAAATGGGATTGAGGAAATGTTCTGAGAGTTGGTGACTCAATGAGATGAGGTCTTAATAAAAATACAAGTAAAATGTTAACCACCTGAATTGTCTATATTCACATAGCCAAATGTGAAGAGACTGAAACAAAACTACTCGAGTAAATGGAGAACTTGGATGAAACAACTTTGATATTTCTACCCCCGAGACCCAGCTAAAAGCCAGCTGAAATATGCACAATCGTGGCTAGATGCTTTCTTGGAAAGGAAAATCATCTGAACAAAGATGTATTCAATGAGGTTTGCTTTGACACAAAAAACAAGATTACTAGCCAGTCCTTGAAACCCAATATGGATATACTGCTCTTGCTCTCAAGGAAAAATCAGTACATCACAAGAGCAAACAAGCATTTCTTGATGCAGTCTTAATTGTACAGCTAAATAAAACAAGATCATCATCATTGAAGAATTTAGAGCAAGAGATTGGCTAAAATGTAAACTTTGCTGCACCTCCAATGAAGAGGGGTTGGAGAAATTATCTCCAATTGCAACCTTATTCCAAGAAAATGCATAGAGAATTATGTGCTGATTAAGAGATAGTGAGAAATATAATTAACACCTGAAACCATCAGCGATTCAAACTCTGGAACGTTTTTATCGTTAGCTTGGGTTTGTACTAACATCTTGGGCAGTTAATATCAAAAATATGAACTTCTGGTTGGAGTATATGGATCAACAACCAGATTGGTTAAAGATGGAAAAAGAGGACTGCCTACCTTTTGAAATTGGCGCGATTTTGTTAACACCTACAAAATTGATTAAAAAAACATAGTGGAAACCCGATAATACAAAGTGGTATGTGAACCTGGAAACAATTAAAAGAGACTTTAAAATTGGATAATTTATCACTTCTTCTTCCTATCTTAAATAACCCCTCATTTAAACTGTCCGTGTTAGATAAAGGATTTGCAAAATGGAAGAATTATGGAATTACAAAAGTGGGACACCTATATCGAAAGGGAATCCTTCTTTCATTCCAGGAGCTACAACAGAATTATGGACTACATCAAAATATTTTTTTTAGATACTTGCAACTTAGAGATTATATAAAATCACATACACAAGTGGATAGAACTAAGGACCCAGAAATTCTCGATGAATGTTTGAATAAGCATCCTAACACAGATAAATTAATATCCTACATCCATAATATCGTTAGATACTGAGGCCCCGTCGACAGAACCACACAGACAAGCATGGGAAAATGAATTGGCTCAATCCATAACGAAGGATATATGGGATGAAAGCTTACAACATATACATTACAGTTTGTTAAACGCCAGACACTCTTTAATACAATTTAAAGTACTACATTGATTTTATTACTCCAAAACAAAATTAAACAGAATTTTTCCAAATATCTCACCTATTTGTGATAAATGTCAGTACCTAGAAGCCAACTTAACTCACACCTTGGTAAATTGCATAAAAATCAAAAGATTTTGGATGGACATTTAAAAAATTATTTCTGAAGTTGTTAATATTCAACTGGATCCCGATCCAAAATTAATAATATTGGGAATATCAGAACAAAGTATAAAACTTACAACAAATCAAAGACATTTTCTTGATTACAGTATAATCACTGGGAAAAAATTAATACTAAGATTTTGGAAAAATCCAACAAACCCCACAATTAAAATATGGATTGCAGAAATGTCTGAGACCTTACACTTGGAAAAAATTAGACTTGTCTTAATTGACAAGCCAGAACTATTTGTTAGAATATGGTCTCCATTTATTGATTTTTTTAAAGAAGTTGGTTCAACACAGAAGCTGGACTGAAACCCGAGCTCAGGATTGGATGAATAACTACGCCTTATAATCTACGGACATATCTCCAAAACTGTTATTGGTAATTTTCTTTGTTTGTTTGTTGTGTTTTCTTTCTCTCTTTTTTTTCTCTTTATTCCTTCTTTTCTATTAGTTCATAGATCTTTCTTTTTAGTTCTATCTTTTAAAGAATTCTATAAAAAGAA
Organism: Malacoraja senta; assembly: GCA_038087875.1. Taxonomy (NCBI): domain Eukaryota; kingdom Metazoa; phylum Chordata; class Chondrichthyes; order Rajiformes; family Rajidae; genus Malacoraja; species Malacoraja senta. The sequence goes on from CM075978.1 coordinate 139,569,975, forward strand.
TAGAAGCTGTGTATGAATGTAATTGATAAACAAACCGTGTTGCTATTATGTGTTTACGCTTCTAATAAAAATTATTTTAAAAAAACAATAAAACAACAAAACAAAAAAAACATCCACATAATTCAAACTCTAAAAGAAGCAGATGACTGTGGGACAAAACATTTACTCTGTTGAATCACAAACATGCTTGAGTGCAGTACGGTATTACACCCAAAAGATTCAGCATGACGGCATATAAAAACAGAGTTAGGCTTGAAATGACAACACCAGAGATTTTGATCTAGAAACATAGAAAATAGATGCAGGAGGAAACCATTCGGCCCTTCGAGCCAGCACTGCCATTCATTGTGATCATGGCTGATCGTCCCCAATCAATAACCCGTCCCCATATCCCTTAATTCCACTAGCCCCATGAGCTCTATCTAACCCAAAACATTTTTGATATCCACACAGGAAGGATTCCAAGACCAGCAAAGCACTGAACCCTTTGGATATTTCACTCTTAGTCATCCAGATAGGTTTGGCAAGAATGGGAAATCCTTCACGAATTTCTTGTCAGAATTTGGCTAAGGGAGCAATTTTCACAGTACCAGCAAAATCTCATTATTTTTACCATCTAGAGCAGCGGTCTCCAAACTATGGCCCGCGGGCCACATCCGGCGCGCCACGAGATATTATCCAGCTCGCAGCAAGCTCTTAACACGTTCCGTGTGGCGAGCTCTAAGTGAGTTCGGTATTTTGACTGCGCATGTCCAGGTCATCGGGCACTCGCCATAAACATTGTTGGGAGCGGATCTGCTGTTATCAACCTTTTATCTGCTGTTATCATTTCATCCAGTGAGTGAGTGAGATCGTGCTGCTGTGTGGGGCCAGGGTCCGTGGTCGGGCCTGGGTCTCCGGTGCTGCGGGCGCTGTTGAGTTGCTGCTGGGCCGTCCCTGTCCCCTCCCGGGTGCCCCGTCCCTGTCCAGGGGTGACCGGAGGTGTTGGCCCGGTCTTGCAACTCGGCTCTCTGGAGGATCGCTGGTCGGCGCGGACCCAACTCCCAGTATAGTCCCTGGTGGACTCTTCGGGAGTGATGTCAGATAAGGAAACAGGAGGAGTGAAATATAAAGCCAAAGAGGTATACAAATGGAAGAGGACAGGGGCGAGGCAAGGGGGGGGGGGGGGGGGAGGAAATAAAGGTGAGATGATCCCGAGTCCCTCATTTCCCTTTTATCCCCCTCATTCCCCTCCCCACCAACACATTTCACCTATATCCCTCTCTCATCACCTGTCCTTCCCTCCACAGATTCTGCCTCACCCACTGAGTTCTTCCTACATTTGGTGCTTTGACCTTAAATTTCAGGTTTGGATCTTTCTGATTAGGTTTCTGCCCTACCTTTGAACCAAATCACTAATGGCATCTTTAATATTGTGATAAGGTGATCTACCCCACCTCAGTGTTCACAGGCTGCCTACAGCTTATGAAATGAGATCTCACTTCAATGTCTCACCTGTTGTCCACTTTGGTAGGACCACACTCTCCTCATTTCATTCCTCCGACAGTCATAGCCACAACTTATTTTCTTCTTCTATCCACAATTCTTTTATCTTAGACACTTTTATCTTGGATTAAGATCCAGCACAAAAGTGATTAAACACACTTATGGGGCGGCACGGTGGCGCAGCGGTAGAGTTGCTGCCTGACAGAGACCAGGTGCTGTCTGTACAGTTTTACGTTCTCCCTGTGACCTCACGAGTTTCCTCCGGTTTCCTCCCACACACTCCTCCCAATTTGTAGGTTAATTGGCGTTGGTAAAATTTATAAATTGTCCCTAGTGTACAGGGTGATCGTTGGTCAGTGCAAACTCGGTGGGCTGAAGGGCCTGTTTCCAAGCTTATTTCTAAAGTCCAACGTCTAAACCAGGAACTGTAGATGCAGGTTTACAAAAAATGGACCAAGTCTTGAGTAGCCCAGCAGATCAGGCAGCACCTCTGGAGTACATGGATAGACGTTATAGAATCGGGGTTTTACATATTCTGTTGTGCTGCTGCAAGTAAGAATTTCATTGTTCTATCTGGGATATATCTGGGATATATGGCAATAAAACACTCGTGATTCTTGACTCTTATTTTAGCTCATCAATGTATTTGTGCAGTAACATAGAACACTTGAGCATTTGAAGTCCATCCTCATAATTGGATCCTCAATTCAATGAAATTTTGAAATCAAAAAAGCAGTTCCATCCGTCCCATGAATGTGGTTGCATAAAACGTTATGATTTTGTTGGTTAACCTTGATTGATGGCTACAAGTTTTGTTTTGAATTTCTTCCATTTGTTTTACTTAGATTTTTCTTTGAGTTCATTACATCTACAAAACTGACATTTCTTAATTTTTTTCCTGCGGCCCGCAAAAATGTGCCAAATATATAATGTGGCCCTCATGCTGAAAAGTTTGGAGGCTCCGATCTAGAGGGAGAGGACGGCACAGTGGCGCAGTGGTAGTTTCTGCCTTACAGTGCCAGACACCGATGTTCGATTCTGACTATGGGTGCAGTCTGTATGGAGTTTGTACGTTCTCCATGTGACCACGTGGGTTTGCTCCAGGTGCTCCGGTTTCTTCCCACCATCCAAAGACGTGCAGGTTCTTAGGTTAATTGGCTTTGTAAATTGTCCCTAATGTGTAGGATAGATCAAGTGCACGGGTGATTGCTGGTTGGCATGGAGCCGGTGGGCCGAAGAGCCCGTTTCCATGCTGTATCACTAAAGAGAGAAATCATTGAGCAAGTACCACCAAGGCTCTGACCTCCTCTCTTGCCAGACTGATATTTCCTCACAACATTGTTCCAAAGACGTATTTCCGTAATACTAACGTTGCTTTAAATCACTGATATAATTTCTTCTGACAGATTTAAAAGAACGTATAGAAAATACTAAGAATGGTTCTGGCCCGTTACTAGCCTAGCCATGATTTCCAACTCAAATCAATCATTAAGCTTTATGGAAGCCAATGCCAAATTATCACTGTCTACGGATTCACCATGTCCCCAGCTACTTTATGGTAGATTATCGGAAATGTCCGTTGCAATGAAGACAGACTTATTTACTATCCATATCAAGCAGGGCTGTGTCGATGTTCCAATCCTTTCCCTCTGGAAATAGCATTTTGTATCCAATTGATCGTCATCACCTCAATCATTACTATCTTTACTTCAAACTAATGTCACTAAGACTGTCATCACCAATCTCAATATACTGATTAACTATGCTATACTATTGAGACTTTCCTTCAACTTTGGTAACATTAAAGTCACCAGCCTGTCCACAACATTAGTCCTTTTACCCTACATCACCTTTGGTGGACAATCATTGGATAATGCCTAGCATTTCCAGTTCTTCAGCAGCCAACTCTCCAACTGTTAGCATCCATATGAAGAAGAAACAGATCTAAAAGGGTAGCAATTCTTCAAAAACTAGCGCGTCAACAGTGGACCTGTCGATAAAGCTTATCTACACATACAGAAACCATGCTGGGTTCGGTCAGCATTGGCTCACGGAAATCTTTTTAATCGGATGGGTAGATTATTAAACCAACACCAGTAATTTCTCTTGTGTTAATATCAAACTTACTGGTGCGGCTTGTGTGTGGAAGACTAAAACTTGAAGTCTTCTTTCAAGTCCTGCTCTCTCAAACCCCGCAGAGGGCAGAAATCCTTTAAGATGGCAATGATCCCCAAAATTGGGAAATACTACCACAAAAATAAGGTGTCATATGAAAGATAGTCATGTCCAAGAAGAAATTAAGAAATAACATGACAAAGGGCCACACATTTTGACCAACCGCATTTTTATAGAAAGGAACCATCTACTATGTCGTGTAAACATATGTAGAGAACAGATATGTTTTTCTTCAGCCATGCTGCCATCACCTGTTCTTATCATGGACCACCACTGTATCATAATTCTTCCCCAAGAGATTAATCTTGGAACAAGGGAAGCCCAATTATGATTAAATAGAATAGGTTCTCATTGGTCATTAATTATGCCTTTTCTACACAATGCTGTAATCTGTGCCCCATGTCACCTCTACAGTTATCAAACTTCAAAACTAAAAGTTGCGCTAGCTTTCCAGTAAACCAACCTAAATTGTCTTAAAGCAGGTTAGGATAAAGTTTAAAAGACTATGAAAAGGTATAGTTACCATCTGCTGAATCCTGTGAAAACTCTTTCCATGGAAGCTGAAGGCCTGTTCAAAGAGGACCTTATCTTCAACTGTCCATTCATCTGGAAAAGGGGTGAAGTTAGGCAAGTCGGCCAACGACTTCTCAATGTTGTGTTTGTGCCAGAATAACATTCCTAATGCCTATGTGAATTATATGAAAAAGCAAAAAATTAGAAAGCTTAACACTTTTGCACTCTTTGTATCCAAGCCAAATTCAAACTCCAACCCAGGACAAACTCGCTCCTCGAAAATAATTCAGGAATTTGTTTTACTCTCTCAAATGGGTGGTTGGGGATTGCTGCTAACAGTGATGTCCTGATACTTACTAATCTCCCACTTCCCTCACTATGAGAATGCTCCTAATACACCACTGTTTCAAGCATTGAAGACTTATCCTTGCACTTACACATCCAATGAATCTTATTTGCTCCACTTGTCCCTTTTACTTATTTGCTCCACTTGTCCCTTTTACTTTTCCCTTTTCTGTCTGAGAAGGTGATTCCCGTTATTATAATAAATCTAAATTAAGAATAAGTTAGGAAATGTACCTGCTTTAGTTACAATATACATGGGGAGAATTTTATGATCCCACGGGATATCAGAGAGGACTATCTTGATAAAAGAAACAACTAAATACTGAGCACTCTTTCCCGTTTAAACAAGAAAGCTGCGGATGGGATGTGAACATTTTGGAGGGACGGGTGGCTTTTCTTCCAATATTGTTCGTAAGACAGGGTCAGTAACAATTTCACTCCAAATGCATGAACTAAACTGATGTGAATGAATTGGCATATCAGCCCTCACCACAATCTCTACCACTTAGTGCCTTTCTGCCTCCCAGAATATCCTTTGCTAAGGTCTTTAATTCCCAATTTGGCTGGTTGCCAGAGAGAATTTTTTTTGGGCGTGCTTGTCACTCCCATACCCCTGCAAATATTAATCAACTGCCATCAGCAACTGATTCAATCATCGGTTAACTCTGATTTTGTCTTTACCCAATGTTCACTGAGTACATGGGATTACTGTACAGCAATCGTAATTGAAAAAGGATTCTGCTTTTTATCTACATCGGTGAGACCAAGAGTAGGCTTGGCGATCGCTTCGCCGAACACCTCCGCTCAGTTCGCAATAACCAACCTGATCTCCCGGTGGCTCAGCACTTCAACTCCCCCTCGCATTCCGAATCCGACCTTTCTGTCCTCGGCCTCCGCCATGGCCAGAGTGAGGACCACCGTAAATTGGAGGAGCAGCACCTCATATCTCGCTTGGGCAGTTTGCACCCCAGCGGTATGAACATTGACTTCTCTAATTTCAGGTAGTCCATACTTTCTCCTCCTCTTCTCAGCTCTCCCTCAGCCCACTGGCTCCACCTCTTCCTTTCTTCTCCCCCACCCCCCCAATCAGTATGAAGAAGGGTTTTGGCCCGAAACTTTGCCTATTACCTTCACTCTATAGATGCTGCCTCACCCGCTGAGTTTCTCCAGCATATTTGTCTATCTGCTTTATATTCAAGTAGCTTTGGACAATATACATCTTCTAGCTGAAACTACCCGACGAAATAAATCAGGAATGGAAACTGGAGCTAATCACTCTATTGTAGTGACAAAACATTATGATTTTATTCAGTAAGCAAAACCATAATCTAATTTTTTTTTTTTTTTAATACAGATGAATGGAAATGGGGGAACACTTACGCCAATTTGTAGTTTATGCCCAGGTCACTTATTTTATAACTAATCTCACTATTGTATACACAATGATTTTATTCAGGTTCACATTTTCAGGAGTGGTCAAGAATGCACTTGACTCTCTAAATCAGGGGTTCCCAACCTTTTTTGTCCTGTTTACCCCTGGCAACTTTAATAGCGCATAACAATGCTATTTCACTTATTTATTAACAACTAATAATGAACAGATACCGGTATACCAGAACCAAACACAATCAGTCAATGAGAAAAAATATGTACAAATCCAGAATCAAAACATTTACCCCCTGGGTAGGCAATATTTACCCCCAGGGGGTAAATTTACACCAGGTTGGGAACCCTTGCTCTAAATCAACTATCAGAATAGTCTACAAACCTGTTCCACGTTGTAGCCATGCTTTTCTTTAGCTACTGCAATATACTCGCCCACTAATCAAAAGAAAAAATAATAATGTTAAACTCGATGTATTTGCAGTTTTAATTGAAAAAAAACAGGCACTTGTTGGCACTCATCGTTATATCTTATTGTGATGATTAATACTGGCAGTAAACACTTCTACAGTATGCACATAAAGCATCCAGCAGTCTAAAAAAGTATTCATCTCCATCCACAACACAGCAAGACATAAATTCAGCTGCAGAACAACAGGATTTGATTACAATAGTTAGGGTAGAAAACACACCTGATGCTACATGCCGCGAGAGATTTCAGGCAATGTGTTGAAGATGATTAAAGAAAAAGCACAAATAAATTTCACGGTGAAAATTTTTAAACCTCATCAAATTACTGAATGGAAAGATGACCTTTATGTACAGCTATTTGCAATATGCAGCATTAATGGATTTAAATGCACAAAGTACCAAGATGTGTACTTGAAGAGAGTGATCTACAGATGTATTGCAGCAAGGTGGAATTACAGTCTCTTTTTTTTGATCCGCAAGAATAATGGTTGTAACAGCCTCCTACAGTGTCTTAAATTTTTAATCATTCAATAATCTTTGCTTTCGAATTGACACAAGCTGGTTTTTAAATGGAGTATGCTACGATAGGTGAAAGAGCATAAATGTTTACTGGCCTGGTCTTGCACACTTGATCATGTTAATGTTGGGCTAGATGAGGATAATCTCTATACTTATAAAACTCTGAGTTTATCTGAATATGACAAAACTTTGAATTTAAAAACGACAGCCTTTCGCTGATAACGTCACAATGGGTCTGCGTGCCGTTCTTCCTCGCGCTGCTAGTGACGTCACCCCCCCCCCCCGTTTTTCAAAATACGCAGAAAGAACGAGCAAGTCGGGCCCTGTACTGGAGCTCTCGGCTCCTCGGGTCGGTCTCGGGTCGGGCCCTGCACTGAAGCCGCCGAACTTGCAGTCCTTTTGTCGCTGGCTGGCTGCCCGCCGCTCCCTCTCTGCCCCCCCCCCCCGCTTCCTCTCTGCCCTGCCTCAGCGTCCCTCTTTCTACCCCCCTCACTCTCTAGCCGCGCCTGCAAGTTGGGGGCTATGCGAGAGTGGATAGGGCGGGGGATGGGGTAAAAGGAGCGAATGAATATTAATATATCAAGAGGGTGGTTAGTGTGTGCGTGTGGGAGGTGGTTACTGTGTGTGTGTGTGTGGGGGGGGGGGGTGGTTAGTGTGTGTGATGCCACAGGCTGCCCCCCCCCCCCGCGTTGAGGGGACAGGACCCAATGACTTGGTCTAGTTATTTCTAAAATTGTTTTCTTGAAAAATGTAAATGAGTAGGTACTGTGTTGATTTCTATTTGTCACACTTGCCACGGAGCCACTGAGATCAACAATTCAGTATTCAAACCAGGTGGGAAATGGTGTCCATTATTGCAGTGTCCATATATGCAGATAATACACAAAAGGACATAAAGTGTAGGAATAACTCAGAATGTCACACAGGATCGCTGGAGAACATGGATAGGTGACACCTTGACCCTTCTTCAAACCGATTCAGTCTGCTGAATTACTCCAATTCTTTTGTGCAGTTTCATTTTAAAACCAGGCACCAATGCCGCTGGTCTGCACCAGAGAGCCCTTCTTCACCCACCCTATGGTCCAGTGACACAGCTGTTGTTGCGTTGTAGCCCTTAGCTGGCAATGCCTTCATCAGGCTGCTGCCACCGACAGGGCACATTTGGTCACCTTGGGGCTCCCTCCCCTCTCACCTGCTGCCAAGGCGGAGCATGTCGGCGACTCCGGAGGAGGAGGCAGTGGTGGGGAGGGGGAAAAGAGGCCTGGTGGACAGAGCGATGGAGAAAGAGGTGGTGGCGGTTGAACATGGAGTGGACACAGCGACAGCCGATAGGAAGAAGCAGTAGGAGGAGCCTTCCCCAGGGGTTGAGCCGCAACAATAGTCATGTCACCGGACCGTGCGATGGGTGAAGAAGATGGCATCAAAGCCGTGGCTTTAATCGGCTGGGGAGGCAGTGCAAGCCGGGAGAGGGTTGGCAGGTCCGTCCACTATATCCAAAATCCATTAAAGGGATCTGTTAAAACGAGGGTTTACTGTATGGTCAAAGATAATGGATTGCTCACTAAGATTTGTTATTGCAACAGCGGCTCATTTTCGAGAAAAAAACAACTTGCTAGACATATTTGAAAACACCATTTATTTGAAAGCCACAGATAAGAATCCTTTTGTAAGAAGTTAGTAAAGAACTACCCCCAAGGTTAATCCTTATAGTTGTAACTACCAGAGGAATCTTTACACTACCATTGTTTGATGTTGCATCTGTTTGGCTGTGCCAATAGTTTATTGCCACCCTAAATGTTAAAGTGGCAATAAGTGTCTCTTTTTAACTCATCATTCCTTATAAAATTTAAAAATACATTGAAGAATAGGAATATTAAAAACATAAAAGTTCAACAATATCACAAGAACAAAATTATTTAATCTCATTTTTTAAACTTTCAGTGGAGAGTTAATTCAAAAATGTTGCACACAGACCTGATATCCCCCTTGTCCTCACCTTCCACCCCATCAGCCGTCGCATACAACATAAAACCAATCCTCCGATATTTTCGCCACCTCCAATGGGATCCTACCACTGGCCACATCTTCCCATCTCGTTCTCTTTCTGCTTTCCGCAGAGACAGTTCCCTCCGTAACTCGCTGGTCAATTCGTCCCTTCCTACCCAAACCACCCCCTCCCCTGGTACTTTCCCTTACAATCGCAGGAAATGCTACACTTGTCGCTTTACCTCCCCCCTCCACTCCATCCAAGGACCCAAGCAGTCTTTCCAGGCGAAGCAGAGGTTCACCTGCACCTCCTCCAAGCTCATCTACTGCATCCGCTGTTCCAGGTGTCAACTTCTCTACATCGGCGAGACCAAGCGCAGGCTCGGCGATCGCTTCGCCCAACACCTCCGCTCAGTTCGCACTAACCAACCTGATCTCCTCGAGCACTTCAACTCCTCCCATTCCGAATCCGACCTTTTTGTCCTGGGCCTCCTCCATTGCCAGAGTGAGGCCCTGCGCAAATTGGAGGAACGTCACCTCATATTTTGCTTGGGTAGTTTACACCCCAGCGGTATGAACATTGACTTCTCTAATTTCAGATAGTCCTTGCTTTCTCCTTCCACTCCCCCTCCCCCTTACCAGCTCTCCCACAAGCCTACTGTCTCCGCCTCTTCCTTTCTTTTCCCCGACATCAGTCCGAAGAAGGGTCTCGACCCGAAACATCGCCTATTCCTTCTCTCCATAGATACTGCCTCACCTGCTGAATTTCTCCAGCATTTTGTCTACCTTTGATGTTTATCAGTGATGTTTTCTGTTTTTGTTGCTTAACCTATCCGATGCAGTGCTGCTGAAACATCCCACAAGTTTTGGATGCATAATTTACTGGCTAAAAAAAAATTAAAAATAACTTCCCCCTGCTCTCCTGTTGAATAAAATTCATTGAAGTTATTCCTAACTTTACTACATTTGCCTTAATTGTTGCAAAAAATCTCAGCTATTGGAAGTGTCAAGAAGATGTAATTTAAAGACTTTGATGAAAGCAAGCACAATAATCAAGAAAGTAAAACTGCTTTCGTCTGTTTGGATCTACTATCCAGGCTGCACAGAATGTTTCCACAGGACATAAAATATATATTTTTCCATGTGTTTTCACAGCACTCACTACAACCCTACAAGTTGCTATTTTAAAGTTCTATTAGCAATGTTTACCTGTTTCTCTGATCGGGACAAGTTAGAAAAAAAAATCCTTTAGTTCATTCCTTAAAAATAATTTCAAATGTGACTAAATTCATGAAAACAAACATAGAAAAAAAGGTATTAAGAGATTCTTAAATTACTTACATCTTACATCTGGAATTATGTGATATGGAGACCAAACCAGCATACCACCAATTTCTTTATCGCTGTATTTTGTAGCACCTGTCAAAAGAAGATTTCAGAATGATTTGCCTCATTAAATTGATGAGGTTTCAGCTATCATGGTCATGTAAATTCTGCTTTCATGGAAAGTAAATTCGCTTTTTATTCACAAAGTACAACGCATACTTTTTTTTAGAACATTTGATTGTAATGGCCGTAGTTCATTTTGATTTTAACTGATTTAGTATTAAGAATATTACTCAATTACTTAGAAACCGTTGCACGTTTCACAGAAGACATTCTCCATCCCACTCTTACTCCGATCTATCGGTGCTGTGGCCTCTAGTTCTGTTACAATGAGGCCCAATCCAAGAGTAAACAGAGCTTAATTTTCCATCCAGACTGGATGGCAACTGGAAGACCCTGGAATCAATACTGAATTCTACAACTTCAGGTAACTTCATTTCCCTACTTGTTATCAGTCGTCCATCTGCAATACTGGTTTCAGTTTGTTTTCTTTTTTAATCTGGAAGTGGAGGACATGCCCAGCTTTGCATTCCAGGAATGTGTTCCTGTTCTCCATTCTACAAGTCCTACATTCTTCCAAGTATTTACTCTCTTAACTGCTCCCATTAATTCACCGGTCAGATAACCTGGTTTACAATTTAACCCCATTGTCACCCGTTTTAGAGACATTTCCTTCCCTCACTCTCCTTACAGCTTAACAAGCTTCTTTTCTATCCTTCCCAGTTCTGATGTTTTGACTTTGACCTGAAATGTTATCGGTTTCTCGTCCCACAAATGTTGCCTTGCTGAGTATTTCCAGTTTGTCTGTTTATAATTTCATAATTCTAGCTTCTATTTTTTCTTATGTTTAAGCACTGAGGATGATCAAGGTAAAAGAATCAAAGCACAGAAGATAAATGTTATCTTGATCACCATAGCTCCCTTCTTGTATTTATTAAATTTTGATCATGTTATTTCCACAGCCTCATCACTTTATCTTGACAATTTTGGTATATCATTGGTATATATATTTGGAGCTCCATCCAGCGCCTGTTGGCTTCGGAAGCCGCGGTCTCGAGTAAGGAGGCGGCCGTTCCAGGTGTCCCAAGCCGCTGAGAGGGTTCTCCCGACACCGGAGCACCATCACCCGGCGAGAACGGCCTGGAACATCGGGCCTCCGTGAAGGCGACTGTGGAGGCCTCAATAGGCCCGACTATGGGTGGACATGGGATGGGGACTGGACTTTGTGCCTTCCCCCACAGTGGGAACCATTGTGGGGGGATGTTTTTATGTTTTATGTTAAATTTCTTTAATGTTGTGTCTAATTTGTGCTGCATGGCAAGACAAATTTCACTACACCACTTGGTGTACGTGACAATAAATGTCCTTTGTCCTTGTATCAAACATCCCCTCTAATCATTCACCTTCTTCCTTTCTTTGCAACATAAAACACACTTGTTTTCTCACTTCTGATGAAAGATCTTTCACATGAAACACCACCTCCATTTCTCACCCCATGGATGCTGCTTGATCTGCTGAGTTACTCTCACCATTTTGTGCTTCACAAGAGACAGAATCTGGAGGAAAGAAAAAGTGAGCTGCTAGAGGAACCCAGCGGGTCAGGCAGCACCTGTGGAGGAAAATGCATCATGGCCATCTGGAGGTACCAGTTGCAAGCCATTTCAATTCCCACTCCTACACTGACCTGCTCTCCTTGGCCTCCTCCACTGCCAGATTGAGGACAAAGACAAACTACAGGAACACCACGTCATATTCCACCTGGGTAATCTATAATCCACCGGCATGTACGTGAATACTTTATAATTTCAGACAACCAGTCACTCTGTCATTTATTCTCTCCTCCTGATGGATCCCTGTCCACTTGCAAACAGATTGGAAGATGGTCAGAAGGGGAAGGGTGGAAATAGCAACGGGGCTGATAAGTGTTAGGTGGAAGCAACAGAGGGCTGCAGCTGATGGAATCTGATAGGAATGGAATGCGAAGTATGGAACCAAATAAGGGAACTTCAAGGTCAGTTTATTGTCATGTACCAATTAAGGTACAGTGAAATTCAAATTACCAGCTTGAATAAGTTGGGGGGTGCCCAATGGGGGTAGGTTTAGTCAGTTATCTTCTTCCCCCACCTACACCACGTGTCTATCAACTACACACCTGCTCCGATTAGTCCATTGTCTGTTACACTCCCACAAACCATACAAAATTCACACGGTCACCTGGAGAAGGTACAAATTCCATACTAACAGTACCCATAGTCAGGGTCCACTCGGATCTCTGGCGCTGTAAAGCAGCAACTCTACCGCTGCACCAGTCATTTGGTCCTTACCTATACTGTTTCCAGGGATTGCAGGCTTGCCACAGAAGGGGAGCTTGAGTGGACTAAGATCATATTCTCCCATGTTTGGAAGACAGAAGACTTTTCACCAAAACATGCATTTCTAAACAGCTTAACAGACATTGCAAGAATTTGTTTTGCATACAAGCTAGGCAGTGCACAAGTGTCGCCTACAAAGTTACAAAAGTACCGAAGATTCCTATCTACTGCCTGCCGCCGCACGTGGCAGGAGGCCCCCTCTTACCCACTCCCGCCAGTTCCCACTCTGTTCTTGGTCCCCCCATTGTTCTTGCTCCCCCCCCCCCCCCTCCAGCCCATTGATCTCCTGATCCACCTTGCTCTCGGTGGTGCAGTTAAATTGCAAACTGTCTCCCAGTCCAAACTCTTTGATTACATTTGACTATCTCAATGCGGCCTCCTTTAAATCAGTGAGACCAAGCGTAGACTGGTTAGCTGAACCTTTGCACTCTGTCCGCCAGGGCCAGCTGGAGCACCCAGTCCCGTCCCAAGCCACTTCAATGCTCCTTTCCATTTCTATATTCACATACAAACTGGAATAACAGCATCTCATCTTGGGTCACATACAAACCAAGTGCATGAACATGGAATCACTTTTTTTTAAATTTCAAAATAGACTTTATTCAGGTATACAATACATAAACCGTGCGGAAAAAAATCATCCGACGTTTTTGGAGGCTATACAAATTATTCAATACAGTCTACATACATTGTTCAAATTTCATAAATTTGTCCCCCACCCTTGCCACTCAAGTGGCCCACTGGCATGGAATCCCTTCCCTTATTTTGAGGGGCGTCTCCACCACACCCTGCCCCCCATGTCCAGTAGCGGAAGGACCCTTGACTGTGGTCCTCCCCCACCGAGCCTTGGCGTTGGCTGCACCGAGCTTCAGTGCGTCCCTCAGCAAGTACTCCTGCAGTCTGCAACATTCCCTGACGGACATCTCGCTCTGCTGGGTGGAGAACAACGCTCGGGCAGACCAAAGAGCATCTTTCACCGAGTTGATGACCTTCCAGCAGCACTCAATGTCAGTCTCTGAATGCATCCCTGGGAACAGTCCGTATATCGCAGAGTGCTCTGTGACGGAGCTGTTTGGAATAAACCGTGACAGGGACCCTTGCATACCTCTCAGAATCAGAATTTATTCGCCAAGTATGTTTTGCAACATACGAGGAATTTCACTGGCCAGGTCAGTCATACAATTAAAAGCAACAGACTCAAAAACACATTTTAACATGAACATCCACCACAGTGAGCCCTACACATTCCTTACTGCGATGGAAGGCGAAATAAAGTTCAAGTCTTTCCTTTTGTTCTTCCTCGGTCGGGGGCCTCGAGCCCCCGTTGACGGGATGATTTTGACTCCCGTAGCCGGCGGTGTTCGGGCCCTCCACGTCGAGGTATGCAGCTCCTGCATCGGGGGGTTGTCAGCACCCCCGTGCTGGGCGAACGAACCTCGCGTCGGGGCTGGTCGAACCTTCTGCGGCGTTGGAGCTCCCGACTAGCCTCTTCCGAGACTGCGAGCCCTTAATGGTAAGTCGCAGGCCGCGGTGGGAGCGATCCCAAGCAAGGGATCTGCTCCGATGTTAAGTCCGCGCCCCGCGGTGGAGCTCACAGTCCGAGGAGGCCTCCAGCTCCAGCGATGGCAGGCCGCAGAGCCCGGAGAATGTGATCCGAAAATTGATCACATCTCCGGGAAGGTAAGAACTTGAAAAGTTTCCCCCGATCCCCTCCCCCCTCATAAAACAAACCAAAGTACATTAAAACAAACTTTTAACAAACGTTAAGAATAACAATAGTTGAAAAAACGAACAGACTGCCGGGCAGGGCTGCCATCCCCCTGGCGCCCCTGGTGGTCTCCAGACTCTCTTTGCAAATCCACACTCTGCAAAGAGGTGGGCAACCGTCTCCTCTCCATAGCAGCCGTCCCGAGGGCAGCGTGCGCTGATATTGAGGTTCCGACGGTGCAGGAAGGATCTGGCTGGGAGGGCTCCCCTCACCGCCAGCCAAGCCATGTCTTGGTGCTTGTTGCAAGTGTGGCCTGTCCCTCCCTCCTACACCACAGGGATCACCCGGGCCGTCTTCCAGTTCATCTGGGGGTTAAGGATTGACCGGGTGCGACGGGCCACAATGCACAAGTCAGCAGACAACGGGGGTAAAAGCGTGCCCAACGTCGCCCTCACCCTGATGGCCGTCTTCGTGTGTGGCTTTATCAGGCGGAGCGTAGAGTCAAGGCTCGTGGGCACCTAGTGTCACTACCTGCTGAGGTTCTACCTGTCCCCGGTGTTGCGAAGGATGGGCCTGGCGCAGATGCCACGCAATGTGCCAGTCAGCTGGACATTGCCGCCCCATCTGTCGTTTGTGGAAAGGTTCTTCCGGACCAACACCTTTGACCACATGTCCATCGGGCAGTGGTCAGCATGGAATGTCCTGCAGGCACTGCAGGGAAAGGACTCGATGGATCCGGTGGCGTGGTTCCCCGAGTAGACTGCCCAGCGTGTCTGGCAAAATGCCTCATCGCCATGAACACGGAAGTACACAATTTCAAACACCCCACATCTCTTTCCACTTCTCCTGCTATTAGTTCCTTTCCTCTCCCCTTTCTGCTCAGCACCTACTCCTAACCCATACTGGGTCCCTCGTTAGCCCCCACCCCCATGGCCATCAACCCACCATGCCTCCCTCTGGCTCTACATTTCTCTCCTCGCCCTTTTTCTCAGCAGATTCCACTATTTGCAACTCTGTCTTCTGCACATATCACATCAAGCCTTTGACTTTTTCTGCCCTTCTCTACCCCCCTCCCCCCAACTCATATGCCTCATCTGGATCTACCTATCATTTTCCAGCTCTTGCCCCATCACTTTCTGCCAGATATCTCACCACTACTCCAGGCTGTAGAAGCGCCCCAACAAAATGTCCTCTTTACACTTCCCTCCACAGAAACTGCCTGACACAGTTCCATCAGCAATTTATTTTTGCTCAAGATTGTAGCATCTGCAGTCTTTTGCATATATCCTGTTCTCATTTATTGTGAAGTTTGAGATACAATCAAATAGGTAGTTCCAACGATTCGATTAAGTCAATCAAGAAATGTCAAAAGTCAATCTCACTTCACAGCTCTATCCCAGGATCAACCCCTAACTTAAAAGGGAATGAAAAGTAGGTCTTCTTTTCCATTTACCAAAGATGGTTCATAGATGCCCAGTACTTCTCGCCCACCCACTAGATTTCAAATTGTACTACATGGTCCACCCATTAAAAAAATAATTTTCTGGTCATTCATAATGAAACAAAACAGTAATCCAAATTGTGCTTCTTTAAAAATGTTTTTTTTTTAAAATTACTTCAAGAGCATTAAAAAAACAAACAGCATTGTACTATGCACATCTTTTAAATAAAAATATCCATTGCCATTAATCAAGCCTCGAGTAATAATCTCATTGAAAAACTCATCTCAAAAAGTGGAAAGACCAAAGAAATCCATGAAATCCCCAGAGTCCACACCTTTGACTATGCCCATGTCAAGCTAGTATTCAGTCCCTTTCAGTATTCTTTGCAAGTTTCATGTCTCTTTGCTGGCTGTTCTCTGGCTTTGTTCTGTTCTACTTGGAGAAATCTCTCTTTGCCATCAATGAATGCAACCATGTTCACCAAATTAAAATTGCTAAGATCTTGTCTTATTTCAGAAACTAGACACCCATATGTTCACAATAATTTTACATCCCCTCTCCACTGAAATTAAAACCAAAAGAGCTACAAAGTCATCACCAAGTACTGACTGTTATCTGCTAATTTAAAGACTTTAAAAATATGGCCAGAGAAATGTAAAATAGCCATCAACAAGCACCAGCTGTGACATACGATTTTTAAAACATTCCAAAACCAAAATCTGAACATCTGAGAATTTCACTGAGACAAAGTTACTGTCAATCATCTTGTAACCAAATATTTACATACTGAAATTAACAATGATTTCCCACTAAATAGAACACCCAAGTTTACAGCATTTGTACTAAGAGAAATTTACTGTTTCAGATCTGAGAATACTCAAGTTTGAGGGATTTGGGATTTCTTGAAAGTCAACCAAGAACTGTCGATATTGGAAATCCAAGATAAAAACAGAAAATGCTGGAAAAATTCAGCATACCAGAGTAGCAAATCAAAACCCACCCCACCGTGGCGCAGCTGCTGCCGCTTCTCAGCACCAGAGACCCAGGTTCGATTGTGACCTTGGGTGCTGCCTGTGTGGAGTTTGCACACTCCCTGTAACCCCATGGGCTTCCTCCAGGTGCTCCAGTTTCCTCCCACATCCCAAAGATGTGTAGGTTTGTAGGTTAATTGGCTTCTGTAAATTGCCAGTAGTGTGTAGAGAGGGGATGAGAAAGCGGGATAATGTAGAACTAGTGTGAACAGTTGATTGATGGTCTTGGTGTGGACCTGGTTCCATGTTATATCTCTAAACTAAACAAAACCAGACCTTGGATCCGCTGGAAAGTCAAGAGCATGCCTGCTCTAACAGATTTCAAAATAACATTTTGAAATCTCTTTTTTTTTTTTTAAATCAGCTGCACAGATTACTGAAGAATCCTGACCCGGGCAGACCTCTTCATCTTTGATCAACTACAGCTTCTAATTATACATATGAAAGAACCACAACCAACTCTTTCAGATGTCAAAAGCAGTAAAATCAATGTTGGATATATTTTTCTGCCACCCTTGGTATGTAGGAAAGTTAAGGGCCTGTTCCACTTAAGCGATCTTTACAGGCGACTGCCGGCACACGTCATAGGTCGCCGAAATTTTCAACATGTTGAAAATTTAGTGGCGACCAGAAAGATGCTACGACTCTTTGGAGACCTCTCATGACCATAGGCTGTATGGTCGTGAGAGGTCACCCGCAACATGTCGCCAGGGATCGCCTGTATGGACGTGAGAGGTCTCCAAAGAGTCGTAGCGTCTTTCTGGTCGCCGCTGAATTTTCAACATGTTGAACATTTTGGAGACCTATGACAGGTGCCAGCAGTCGCCTGTAAAGGTTGCGTAAGTGGGACAGGCCCTTTAGGCTGTTTACATTTGTTTGATATAAAGTCCGGTGCAGACAAAGATCTGTGACCCAACATTTTACAATACAGCATATTTAAATGACAAAGTTTCAAAGGTAACAGTCAAGGCAACTGAGGAGCAGTACCAAGGAAAGGCTCCTCCAGCAATTATGATTAACTGCTACATGTGAAGCACAGCACAGCTAGATAATAACGTTTTTTCTATACCTCTCCAATAGGTTTTCTGAACAGCTGCAATGATCATGAACAGTTTGTACTTTCAGACAATTTCAATGGCTTTACACTAAACCCGGCATTATGTATATACTATCAGTATTGTGAGAAAATGCCAATACATCTATTGCTATTATTATTTTCAGCTTTAAATCTAACAAACTGGAATGCAGACCACGAGCCCAATACGAATGCAAACCATCATACAGGTTCATACAGTATTTCATAGACATGTTATTTTAAAATATCTTCTCACACTTACTAATTTGAAACATTTAGTCGTTTCATTCAAGGTTGTTTAATTCTCAATCAACCATCACTACATAGGTGGCTGCTGAACCTTGCAGCGTGCAGTCTCAGTTTCTACCACTACACTTCAAAAGTATTTCACTGGCTGCAAAGCTCCTCGGGTGGTTCAGAAAGTGGCATAAATGGTTGCACACAAGTGTAAGCCTTTTTGTTTGCATTGTGTGTGTGTTTTTTTTTTAACCCATCACCGAAATAGTTTGTCAGCTGCGGATATTTGGCAACAGCATGAGGGAGGGAGGGGGGGGGGGGTTGTATTAGGGGGAGACACATGCAGTGCATACCTATGGTTTTAAGTACAATTTTACAAGAGATGGCATGCAACTGTATGGAAGGAAGGGTGATCCTGGGACAAATAAGGCGGCATCGCCAGCAGCCCCGGAGCACGAGCCTCACTCCGGGCCGGGCCCGCCTCACCGCGCATGTGCCAGCCCAGTTAAAGAGACCGTTTCCAACACCAAACGCGCACCGGTTCACGGCGGCTTCAAACCGCTCGTTCCCGACCAACCCCGGCTCCCTCCCGCTTCAAATGTTTATAACACTCAACACGGAGCAACTTTCGTCCAGCCCACCTCCCCTCCCGTCTCGCCCTCCCTCCAGGGGCGGTGGCGAAGGCACTTGCAGCGAGTCGAGGCTCACTCACTCACTGCCCGAAAACCACCGAGGAGGAGGACGACCTCGCATCAGTCAACCCGCAGTGTTAACACGGTTATTAGTGATGAAGACAATTCTTTACCCGGGTTAAATTCTGGAATGGATGCCTGATAGTCAGAGCCCACTCGCATTCCGACATCTGCAACAATAACCAAAAAAAAAGATAATAAATCACCCGTAAGTATGATTCAACATAACACTTGACCAGCGTCGAGTTACCGACATCGAATAAGTCAGGGTTTAAAAGACTCCAAGGGCTACAAAAGAAGTTTGATTTTTTTTTTCGCATAGCGTTCGAGGCTACCACCGTGCTCGTCGTCACTGCCACTCTCCTCGGAATAATGTCCATTGGACGAGGCGCTGGCGGGGCTCTTGGTGCCGTTCGACCGGCCTTTGCCCAGGTACTCCGAGCTTTTCTCCATCATTCCGGGCATTGTAGGGCGAAAGGAGGAGAAACGGCGAAAGTTGCTGTCGGTTGTGCTGTGCTCGGCGCTGCCTTCAGCTCACAACAACTCGGAGCAGGCAAGGCAGGCGGCCTCAGCACCGGGAGGGTGGGGGAGGCGCGACCGCTATCCCTCCGCTGCCCCACACCAACACCTGCCTGCCTGCCTGCCTGCACCCCTCTAATTCCACATTGCCCCAGGCCTGCTGTTCGGGGGATGGCATATTTCTGCAGGAAATTGCCCCGCAAACTATTGTGTGGGCGAAGCAGCGTCGTTTTTTTCCAGACCCACACTTGTGCTTCGAACTCTTTCTTTTTCTTTGTTCCTCCCCTGCGGAGGCACAACTGTCACAGCGCCCATCAGCGGTGAAACGGCTTTAAAAAAAACACAAAAGAGCAAACTGAGTTTTTTTTACACACTTGAAAAGAGCTTGCACTCTTGTTTACCAAACAATGTTAGTGATACGTGTGCATGATTTCTATTTCACCTTGGTAGAAAGTACAGTTGCCCTGTCCTGTATATTGCAACGGGGATACAAGGTTGGAGCAGATATGTGTGCACATCAGTTTGTGAATTCTGTAATTCTGCGAGGGCGGGATAAAAATCATATCGAAATAAATTAAAGACTTAAAAGTTCGACTGAAAGGCATAGGCAGAAAACGCAATAATACGGTATTGAGATTCAGAGAGTTGAATGACTTCGAATGTGCTGGGTGGGTCGTGATTAATTGGGATTTCGTTAAAAATCAATACAAATAAAACAACAATTTAAAATAATTTATTCTCTAACTCGCAAAACATTTTTCATAGTGATCACCTAGTAAATAAAAGTTATGCATATAGAACTGGTGTAATCGACTAAACGTTATTTATGCAAACCCAGTTTATAATTTAAAGGAAGACTCAAAGTCTTGGGAGTAACTCAGCGGGTCAGGGTGGCATCTCTGGAGAACATGGATAGGTGGCGTTTCAGGAGAAGGAGGGGTTGATAAGCATGTGGTGGACAAAGGCCAGAGACGAAAAGGCAGAATGTTTGACAAAAAAGGGTTGAAGAATTGTGAAGCCAGAGGACAGAATGTAGGGGGGAGGGGAGAAATAGAGGCAAGTCCAGGTGGAACACAGTTGAAGGGGGAGAGGGGGAGGAGAAGGGACAGTGGGAGGGTTCAATAGTTTCCTTAAAATTGAGAATTCACTCTTCATATCCTTGGGGTGTAAGTTACCCATGCGGAATATGAGGTGTTATTCCTCCAGTTTGCATGTAACCTAACTCTGGCAATGGAGGAGGCCCAAGACGGGAAGCTCAGTATGGGAATGGAAAGCAAAGTTAAAATGGTTAGCAATCATGAGATCTCGTTGACCGAGCGCAAGTGGACATATGATGAAAGAATGGATCGACTGGGCTTGTATTCACTGTAATTCAGAAGGATGAGAGGGGATCTTATAGGAACATATAACATTCTTAAAGGATTGGACAGGTTAGAAGCAGGAAAAAAATTCCTGATGTTGGGGGACTCCAGAACCAGGTGTCACGGTTTAAGAATAAGGGGTAGGCCATTTAGGACTGAGATGAGGAAAAACATTTTCACCCAGAGAGTTGTGCATCTGTGGAATTCTCTGCCACAGAAGGCAGTGGAGGCCAATTCATTGGAGGTTTTCAAGAGAGAGTTAGATTTAGCTCTTAGGGCTAAAGGAATCAAGGGATATGGGGATAAAGCAGGAACGTGGTACTGATTTTGGATGATCAGCCATGATCATATTGAATGGAGGTGCTGGCTTGAAGGGAAGAATGACCTACTCCTGTACCTATTTTCTATTTTTCTATGGTCAGCAAAACAGTCACCTAGTCTACACTTGGTCTCGCCGATGTACGGGAAACCACATCGGGAACGGCTGCAGTAAATGAGGTTAGAGGAGGTGCACGTGAACCTCTATCTCAGCTGGAAAGATGGGGTCAAAGAAAGTGTGTTCACGTCGTGGCCCTGTTTCCACCAATCTTTCCACCACTACGCACTAAAAACGCATGAAGCGCAAGACGCCATTGTATGCAAATGCGGAGAAGTGTGTTCAACTCTGGCTGAACAATTTCTAATCTTGTGATGTGGACTCGATAAGAAGAAGCTGGAAAGACTGGTGGAGTCTCCTGGATGAAGGTCAGGGAGGGGTAAAGGGACAGGTATTACATCTCTTGTGGTTGCAAAAGAAAGTACCCGGGGAAGGGGTGGTTTGGATGGGAAGGGATGAGTAAACCAAGGAGTTGTGGAGGGAGTTGGCTCTGCAGCAGGTGGAAAGGAGTGGGGATGGGAAAATGTGACTGGTCGTTAGACCACATTGGAGGTGATGGAAATGTCAGAGGATCTGTTGAATCCGGAGGCTGGTGGGGTGAAAGGTGATGAGGCCCAGGGGAACTCTATCCTTGTTTCATTTGAGGAGACAGGGAGTGAGAGCAGAACTACAGGACACAGGAGATATGGGCAAAGGATCCATCAATTATTGCAGGTAGGAAACCACAATTACTAAAGAAAAGACATCTCTAGAATGGAAAGCCTCATCTTGGGAGCAGATACGGTGGAGATTGAGAAATTCGGAGTAGGGAATGGCATCTTTGCAAGAGGCAGGGTGGGAGCAAGTGTAGATAAGATAACTGAGGGGGTTGATTGGTTTTTAGAGTCGATAGTCTGTCCCCTGTGATGGAGACAGAGAGATCAGGAAATGGGAAAGAGGTGTTGGATAATCCAAGTGAATTTGACGGCAGGATTGGAGTTAATGGTCAAGTTAATGAAATCAAAGAGTTCTACATGGCTGCAGGAGGCAGCCTCTTTGCAGTCATCGATGTAGCAGATAAAGAGTTGGAGGATACTGCCAATGTATGTTTGGAACCAGGACTGTCTGACGTAGCCAACAAAAAGGCAGGCAAGACTGGGTTTCATGCAAGTGTCCATGGCTACACCCTGAAGTTGGGGAGAGTGAGTCAAAAGAGGTGTTGAGGGGTTTCCTTTCAAAAATCCATGGTCATTCTGCAAAATCCTATTCTTATTTCTCATGTGTCCTATTACCACTTCATTAATAATAATAAAAAATATTTTTTCCTACTAACTAGTAACTGGTCCGTGGTTCTCTGTTGTCTTTTTCTCTTATTATTTAAACAGTATGATTAAAACTTAAATTGTTAAAAATCATTGAATAATCGCAATATTTATTTTAAATAATTGCGACGTTTTTTTTATAACAGTTGTCACATCAATGTCTTCTAATTAACTGACCCCATTTCAAATTAGGCTCTTTGACAATGAACTTTACATATTACTGTATGTATCAGCCTTGGCTAATGATAGATTTCTCGCTTTTAAGCCTGAAGGTTATAGACACAATCTCACTTCTGAGGCTTCAACACGTAGAGTAATATTTCAGTGTAGTAGGAAAATAAATTACTTGTCAAAGTATGCAGAAAAATAGATTTATACAATGGATAAACATGTTGATATGATAGTGAAATTGTTTGAACCATTTAGAGTTTACGTGTTTAGAGGCATAATTTTAGACGTCAGACTAAATCTGGTGTGTCCTGTAGTAGACACAATTGACAATATTCTTGTAGCCATATATATTTGAAAAGGGTATAGTACTGGTGCAGTGGATAAGTTACAATACCACTAAATTAGCCTGGTATAATAATCCAGAGACCTACCATGTCAAATTCCACCATGTCTGCAGTGGAATTTAAAATCAGAATTTGGGAAATCAAGTACAATTGCTAATCTTAGTAATGATGAGCATATTGTTTTAAAGACCTATAAGATTCAGTAATGTCCTTCAGGTGGAAATTACCCATTATTTTGTAATATGTTTTCACAGAAGAAGACACACAAAGCACATGTAAATATCAGAGAATCAAGGCTCTGGTGCATTTGAGGAATTGATGGAATTATCTATTAATCAAAAAGTCATACTAAAGAAGTTAGTGAGCATGAAGTTGATAAGTCCGAGAGACCTGATGATCTATATCCTAGAATTTTGAAAGAGGTGACTTGAGAGATAGTGGAAGCTGTAGCTGATATCTTCCAGGATTCTATGTACTCTGGAATTCTTCCTCTAGATTGAAGGGTTAAGGAAAAAGGGGGTGAAAGAAAACATGCATTCTAATATCACTGATAGTGAAAATGTTAAAATTAATAATGAAGGATGAAGTAACAATACACCTTGCAAAAATAAAGATTGAGCAGAGCCAACATCGATTAATGAAAAGAAGACCACAGTCTGAGTATTCTGTTTGGGGTTTTCTGAGAATGTGATCAGTGGATCCGATAAACTCGTACCTGTGATATTTTGAATTTCCAGGCATTTGATGAAATCCCAAACAGGAGATTGATCATTAAGGATAGAACACATGGAATCAGGGTGTCAATACTTTAAGAACTAGTAATTGGACAGAAAGCAAATGGAAATTAATGGATCATTCTCAGGTTCGCAGTCTGTGACTGGGGTAGATGCTTGGGCCGCAGTTATTTACAATCTATATCAATGATTTGGTGGAGAGGGGTTCTAAATGTATTATTTCTGAGTTTGCAATATTAGGTGGTATTGGGAGTAACGAGAAGCATGCGAGGAGGGTTCAGGGGAATGAGTGCAAGCTGAATGAGTGGAGGTGAACATGGCAGATGGATTATAATGTGGAAAATGTGAGGTCATCCATTTTGGTGAGCAGGCCAAAAGAGCAGAGTATTGTTAAATGATGAGATATTGTGTTGATGTTCAAAGGGGCTTCAATGGGCTTGGACACTAGGTATTGAAGACCAGCATGAAAGAGCAACAGATAACTAGGAGGAATGTAAGTTAGATTTTATAATGAGAGAATTTGATTCCAGGAATTTGAGGAGAAGCTGGGGGAGTAATTGATCTACCTCACACAAGGGAAAATGTTTGTGGTTATTGTAGGTTAATCACCCCAGCTTCATGACATCACTGCAGGAGTTCTGCAGAGTAGTGTCCTCAACTCAACTATCTTTATCTGCTGAAGAAGCGTTTGATCCGAAACATCACCCATTCCTACTCTCCAGAGATGCTGCGCCTACCACTAAGTTACTCCATCATTTTGTGTCTATATCTGCTTCTACAATGAGCTTCATTCTAAGATAAGGTCTGAATTTGGATGTTTGCTGATGATTGCACAATAATATTCAAGTCAATTTGCAACACACCATGCCTGCGTGCAACAAGACCTAGACAACATTCAGACACGGGCTAATATTAAGTCACAAGAAACATTCACACCACATAATTGTTGGATCATTAACTCCAGCAAGCATTACCATTACCAAGACCCCCCCCCCCCCCATCATCGATGTCCTGGGGGCCACTAATGACTATAAATTCAACTGGACCAGCCATATAAATGCTCTGACTAGAAAGCTGACAAAAGTGTGTATCCAGCAGCAAATAACTTCCTAATATTCCAAAGCATTCCCACCATCTGCAAAGCACAAGTCAGGACTGTGATGGAATATTATCTACTTTCGTGGGTGACTGCAGTTACACTAAACATTGAGTCCCACAACCCCAGCTCATGATAGCTGCAATCTTCACCACACAGCAAATGCATTTTAGTTATTCACTAAGCTACTTTGACAGAGCTTAACAAATCGGCACTCTACCACTAAGAAGAACAAGGGCTTATGGTGTTTGAGAACACAATATCCCACAGTTTCCCTTCCAAGTCACACACATAGAGTTAACCCAATTTATCCACACTGACCAAGATACCCATCTCAGCTAATCTCATTTGCCTATGTTTAGCTCATTTCCCTCTAATCTTTCCCTTCCATGCAGCTATCCAAACGTCTTTTAAATGTTGTTATTGTACCTGCCTCAACTAGTAACTTTGGTAGCTCATTCCATATATGCACCACCCTCTGTGTTGAGGTTGCCCCTCGGGTGTCTTTTATATAGTTCCCCTCACAAACCAATGACCTCTAGTTTTTTATTCCCCTTGCCTCTGGAAAACAGCTGTGTGCATTCAGCTTATCTATGCCCTCATGATTTTATACACCTCGATAAGATCACCTCTCAGTCTCCAATGCTCCAAGGAATAAACTCTGCCCAATCTCTCCCAATAGCTAGGGGCCTTGAGTTCAGATACCATTCTCATAATTTTTTTCTGAGCTCAATCCAGCTTAATGACTTATTTTCTATGCAAAGTGACCATAACTGAACACAATACTCAAAGTATGACTCACCGTATTGCTGCAGCACAATGTTTCAACTCCTATATATTATTCACAGATTGATGAAGGATATCATGCCAAATGCCCTTTTTTATACCTGTGATGCCACTTTTAGGAAAGTATATACTTATACTCCTCAGTCCCATTTTTATACGACAGTCCCCAGGGCTCCACCATTCAGTCTTACCATGATTTGAGTTCCCAAAATTCAATACCTCACACTTACCTGAATTGAACTCCATTTGCCATTTTTTTGGCCCACTTAACCAGCTGATCAAAAATCCAGCTGTCCTGCTGTAACTTTTGATAAGGTTCTTATTTAAATCTATTTATTTGAATTTCATGGCAATTTACATACATACAATAATAACAGACAGTAACAATCAAGGCATAATTGTACAACAGTATGTAACCTCAAAACCCTTACCCTTACCCACCTTCAACCCACCCAAGTCAGGTCGGAGCCAAACGGGGACAAACAACACTCACATACGTACACATCCACACACAAATGGTAAAATAGACGAAACAAAATGTGCTATATGAAAATATTTTTTTTTTAAAATATATATATATATATATACATATATATCTAAATAAACAATTGTAGGGAGGGGGGATTAAGGGGAAAGCAGCTGCTGTATAACAAAACGATGATGGAGAACACTCAGTCCTCTTCCGAGTTCGGGGACAAGGTAAGAGAGTTAACCAGTTCAAAGAAAGGGTTCCATGTATCTAGGAATGTCTTGGTAGAGCCTTTGAGAGAGAACCTAAGTTTTTCAAGTTTCAGATTGTAAAGCACCGCCTTAGTCCAACGGGCGTGTGTCGGGGGACAGGTAAACCTCCAACTAAGCAAGATCAGTCTCCGGGCTAACAAGGTTGTAAAAGCTAGGACCCGTTTCACCGCAACAGAGAGGTTAGTATTGGGAGGGGTACCAAAAATGGCTGACATTGGATTTGGAAGAATAGTCTGATCGTAAGCTCTGCTTATCAATTCAAAAGCACTCCTCCAAAAGGCTGCTAGCTTAGGGCAAGACCAAAACATGTGGCTATGGTTGGCAGGAGATTGACTACATCTGTTACAGGTGTCATTAACAGCTGGGTACATTCTAGCTAATCTTGCATTTGTGTAGTGGACTTTGTAAAGGACTTTGCATTGGATTAGGCCATGACGAGCGCATATGGAAGAAGAGTGGATCAAATCCAAGGCAGAGTCCCATTGCTGGTCTGTTAATTTCGTATTCAGCTCTCCCTCCCACGCAGCTTTTAATGAGGTATGAGGTTTCAATAAAACCGACCCTAGCAAATTATACAAAATAGAGATGCATTTCTTCCGATTGGGGTCTAAAGCTAAGATGATATCAGTCAGGGTTTCAGGAGGGCGATTTGGGAAGTAGGGAAATGTCTTCACAAAATCCCTAATCTGGAAAAACCGAAAAAGGTGGGAGTTTGGGAGGTTGTAGTTAGACGAGAGCTCCGCGAAAGATGAGAAGATGCCATCCTTATATAGGTTTTTAATACTACTGATGCCATTGCTATGCCAGGTTTTAAATGCGTGGTCTATACTTGAAGGTTTAAAAATGTGATTTTTAAGCAGTGGGGTCAAGATGGAAGGACCCTGTAAACCGAGGTTTTTCCTAAATTGACTCCATATCTTGAGCGAAAGGGACACAATTGGGCCTGCACCCACAGATGTTATAGAAAGGGGGAGTTGGGAGCATAGGACAGACCGCAACGGGAGACGTGAACTCGCCTTTTCCATATATACCCAGATCGGTGGGTGCTCGCAATCATCATTCATCCAATACAGGAGTTTTTGCAAGTTAGCTGCCCAGTAGTATCGCCTAAAATCAGGGAGGGCCAAACCGCCATCACTCTTAGGCGACTGCAGTATCGCCTTTCGGATTCTGACCGGTTTGCTACCCCATAAGAATTTAGATATTGTCCTTTCTAATTTGTCAAAAAAAGATTTGGTGATAAGTATGGGGACATGCTGGAAAAGATACAGGAATTTGGGTAGGACAACCATCTTAACCAGATTTATCCGGCCCACGAGCGATAGCGGTAAGACTGACCAGCGATCAAAATCTTTTTCGGCTTTCTCAACCAGAGGCAAAAAGTTTGTGCGGAACATATCAGATAAGGGTATTGTGATAAAAACGCCGAGATAGCGAAACCCATCCTCTGCCCTTTTGAATGAGGTTAAAGAGCGAGGGGGCTGCTTAGCCGGTAAGTTAATCGGTAATAGCTCACTCTTTTGGTAGTTAAGTTTATAACCAGAATATGCACCAAACCGTTCTAAAATATTCATAATCACAGGGAGAGAACTGACTGGGTTCGAGATATACAGGAGCAGGTCATCCGCATACAATGAGACTTTATGAGTTGTGTCAAACCGTGTAATACCTTTAAAGCCCTTCTCTGCGCGTAACCAGACCGCCAGGGGTTCTATCGCGACATCAAACAAGAGTGGAGATAACGGGCAACCCTGTCTGGTACCTCTCTGAAGTGTGAAGTGGGGCGACAGTATGTCGTTTGTTTGTACTGAGGCCACCGGGGACGAATATAATAGGCTCACCCAGGGAATAAAACTGTTACCGAGGCCAAACCTATCCATCGCCTCATATAGGTACCTCCACTCGACCCTGTCGAAGGCCTTTTCGGCATCGAGGGAGACCACCATCTCCGTGGTCTCATTACTCGAAGAGTGAATGATGTTAAGGAGACGCCTAGTATTATGGGAAGACTGTCGGCCAGGTATAAACCCTGTTTGATCCAACGAGATAATAGAGGGCATCACTCGTTGAAGACGAAGCGCAAGGGCTTTAGAAAGGATTTTGAGGTCCACATTCAGGAGTGAGATTGGTCTATAGCTACAAAGCAGGGGATCTTTCTCCTTTTTAAGAATTAGGGAGATGGTAGCCCACGACAAGGTGGGCGGTAGGCGACGATGTAAAAACGCCTCATTGTACATATCTCTCAGGACTGGTGCGAGGAGGTCAGAGAAAGCTTTGTAATATTCTACAGAGAAGCCGTCAGGGCCGGGTGACTTTCCGCTTTGCAGCGATGTGATGGCTGCTTGGACCTCAGCTACAGTTATGGGACCACCCAAGTCTCTCATGGCTTCTTCGTCAATTCGGGGAAGCGTCATACTACTGAACATGTCACCTGCAGTGGGGAGACAGTCGGAAGAGTATAGTTCAGTGTAGAATTTAGCAAATGCTTCATTAATTCTGAGAGGATCAGTATGAGTCTCCCCTGAGCTGGATCTAATGGCTGGAATTAGCTGTGAAGTCGCCTCTGTTCTGGCCTGATGGGCCAAAAGCTTTCCAGCTTCATCCCCAGATTCAAAAAAGTGTTGCCTAGATTTAAGCAGTCGTAGATTGGCTTTATTAATGGATATGAGGTCAAAGTCTGTTTGTAGCCTAAGGCGTTCTCTATAGAGATTAGGGTTTGGGTCAGATGCATATTTGTCATCAATGTCCTATATTTTTTGTAACAGATCTGCCGTTTGAAACGTCTCGGTTCTTTTCAGGTTGGAGATAAAGGAAATGAGTTGGCCCCTAATATAGGCTTTTGAAGCTTCCCAAAGTATACCTCTTTCTATGTCCGGCGAGTCATTCAGCTCAAAATATAGGGTGATTTGGGAGTGCAAGAATTGCATGTAGTGAGCCTCTGCTAATAATGAGGAGTTGAACCTCCACTTAAAGGGGTTAGTTCGTTTACGAAAATGAAGATCAAGGGAGGTCGCAGCATGATCTGATATTACGATGCTATGGTACTCACTAGATTTGATTTTGGAAAGCAATCTATTATCTAAGAGAAAGAAGTCTATACGGGTAAACGTACGATGTACGTGGGAGAAAAATGAAAATAATTTAGTCGTGGGGAATATAAATCTCCATGGATCTGTGAGCCCCAGTTGTTTGGCAAGAACATGCAGAATTTTACCGGATTTAGTTAAAGTAGAGGCTTTATTCGAAGATCTATCCAGTATAGGATCTTGGACCAGATTAAAATCTCCACCCACAATGACATGGTGATTTTCAATATTTGGGAGAGATGTAAAAAATTTAGTTATAAATGAGCTGTCATCCCAGTTGGGTCCATAAATGCTTGCCAATATGACAGGTGTGTCTTGCAATTTGCCCGACACCATGACAAAGCGACCAGCAGGGTCTTCCACAGTTTTCTGTGGTTCGAACTTAATGTTCTTACGAATCAGGATAGCGGTGCCCCTAGTCCTATTATTAAATTTTGAGTGAAATAGTTGACTAATCCAGCCTCTCTTAAGCCGTGTTACCTCTCTGTTGCGAAGGTGGGTCTCTTGGATGAAGAATATATTGCCTTTGAGCTGTTGCAAATGGGCCAAGATCCTATCAGTTTTGGTAGGACTTCCCATCCCTCTCACGTTCCACGAGACAAATGTTCTATATATATATGTGAAGTAAAATAAAACAAAAACAAAAAAAACAAAAAAACAAGAACAAAAACATACACACACAGCAAACAAGTGGAACACATATCATTTAACCATCTTTCAAACCTGAGTCTCCAGACCTGAGATCTTCCATGTCTCAACTGAACCTTGTGCCCATTGCACCAAGGTGCGTTGTCCTCGCTTCCGCATGGAGATATCCGATCTTAACTCCCTATATCACAGCTTCCCAAAGCGACGGAGTCACTCAGTGTCGATAAGGTAACATGAAGTAAAATAACTATAGTAATAGTAATAATGACGATGATGATAATAATTTGGAAAATAGAGAGTAGGAATAAAGTAAGATAAACATACATTGATAAATGCAAAGTTAAAATAATAACCATAGTGGTTGCACTGCCAGTACCATTGCTAACACTAATAGTAATAATAGCAATGATGATAGTCACAATAAGACAAAGCATATTAATAAAATGGTGATACTAAATAAACCGGCTAACGTGTAAGTGGAGCCAGAATAACTTCCTTTGGTGTTACATAGTATGTCTTAAAATCGACAAAGTATAAAGAGAGAGTTGGCGTTGGAAAGGTTAGCAAATTACGAACTGGCTGTTGGATTAAAGCGCAGCGCTAAAGGCATCAATTATGTTTTGTTAAACAAAAAAGGTATAAGATAAGATTTATATAACACAGCCCTGGCTGTAATGAGCTCTTATCAGCCCCAGACAGTTCGTTATGAAGATTAGTATAAGCAAACTAGCCAGGTGCTGACAGCGTTAGCGGCCAGCTGTTAAGAACAGGAAGGCAGAGACCAAATCACAAACCACAAAGTGGGTCCTTTAAGCTAAGTTTTATAGCATATGCTGGTGAGGGACCCCTCAAGTATGATTACACATAGACAATATAAGAAAAACTTGATATAAAATATTCGCAAATCTTGGTGATTTCTTACCAGCCTCATACATTTCGAAACCGGTGTCTAGTATAATCAGCAATGCTGAACGCTAACCATAGCTAGTTGTTAGGAACAGTCAAGCTAAAGTTAGTCCATGTAACCATAGATTAACCGGGCCCCTGTGCCACTCGAATATAGACGTACTGAACGAAGTCAGTCATCTGTGGGTCCCGGTCTGCGTCGACGGTAAGATGAGATGAAATCCTGAGCGTCCGCGGGAGATGTTAGTCGTCGCCTCTTTCCCTCCCCGGACATTATGAACAGCTTAGCTGGATAATGAAGGGAGGGTTTGAAACCCAGGTTATACAGCTCCTTCATAACGTCTCGGTACGTGAAGCGTTGTTCAACTATCTCAGGACAGTAGTCTTCGAAAATGTGGAACGGGGTATCTTTGTATTTCAGCTTACCCCTCTGTCTCTGAGCCTCACGTACCACCAACTCACGGGTCTGGTATCTATGGAAGCAGATCATAACTGCTCATAACATAACCAGGGCTTGGCTTGGCTGTTAGCGTACGGTGGGCTCGGTCTAGCTCCGGGGCTGATTCCAGTATGTGTTCGCCAAGAGTCTCGAGCAGAAGTTGAGAGAAAATCGCTGTTTGGGAGCCCTCGATATTCTCGGGAAGACCCACTATCCTTATGTTATTTCGGCGACTCGTGCCTTCCAGGCCGATAAGCTTAGCCTTTAGCTTGGCGTTCTCTTCGGTCACCGTAGTTAACATTAACGTTATAGCTCGTATATCTTGGCTAGTGGTAGCGGCAAAAGACTCTAATGACGAGAGACAGTGTTGGTGGTCTAACATAGTGGTCTGGATATTGTCCAGCTTCGTTTCCAATTTGGTGAACGCAGTGTTGAATTCTGCCAGTAACAATACCTTATGTTCTGTTAACATGGCTGCTAGCGTGGCCATACGGTGCTGGTCGTCGGGTCTTCTGTCTTTTGCTCCTCTTTCTTTCCTTTGTTTGGCATCTTTACAGCGTAGAGAGGTACTGACAATGATGTTTAAATGTTTGTGGGTGGTTAAAAAACTTAGACTGAGCTGTAATAAAAGTTGGAGGTGAAAAGGTCGGGAGCGTGGAAAAGTGCGACTACTCCAACATGTCGCCCCCACCGGAAGTCGATAAGGTTCTTCACTATCTTTCATACCATCTATTTTCATGTCAGAAAGACTGCAACTATTTATCTTTCAGTGGCAGCAAGACAAAGGAGATAGTGATTGGCTTCAGGAAGCGAAGCAGTACACATACCCCAGTATACATTAATAGCGCTGAAGTAGAGATGGTTGAAAGCCTCAAATTTTTAGGAGTAAACTAGACTAAGTGGGATCCGTTGGGTCCCAGTCACATGGGAGGCCTTGTCCCCCAATGCAAACCATTCCCCAACGCAATATTGCACCACTCACCCGTTCCCCCAACGCAACCTATTCCCCCAACGCAATATCCCACCAATCACCCATAGCCCCTAACTGTGCAGGCGTGGCTCATTTCCCCTCATCCCACAGCACTCCCTTCCCCTCCTCTTCATGTGTGGGGGGGGGGAGGGAAGGGGGTGTGTGTGTGGGCGGGGTGGGTTTGGGCGGGGGAGGAGGGATGTGGGGGTGGTGTTTGGGGAAGGGAAGGTGGGTGTGGGGGGGGATGTGGGAGGGGGGATGTGGGAGGGGGGGAGCGAGCTTTGTGGAGCCGGAGAAGGGGGGGCAGCGAGCGTTGTGGAGCCGGGGAGGGGTGTGGGGCTGGGGGGGATGTGGGCTGGGGGGTTGTGGGGGCGGTGGGGGGGGGTTGTGGGAGGAGGGGAGTGTGGGGGAAGGGAGTGGGGGGAAGGGAGTGGTGGCGAGTGTGTGTGGGCGGGAGGAGGGGTGTGTGGGGGGGGTTGTGGAGAGGGTTGTGAGGGGAGGGGGGAGTGTGGGTGGGGGAGGGGTGGGGGCAGGGGGGAGAGAGCTCAGCGAAAAGATGGGGATTGTGGGGGAGAGGGGGGTATCACGGGGGAGGGGGCAGGAGCCAGCGAGGGGGACCAGGGGGGAAGGGGCTGGAACTGGTGGTGCGATGCGGACTCACAGTGGGCGCTGGTCGCTGGACATTCTCCTCTGCCGGGATCAGATTCTCTGCTTTCCGTTTGGCGACATCTCCTGCGCAGGGCCGGGTCGCTTCCGGTTCCTCCGAAAATTGGGTCCAGTTGGAAACTTCCGCCGGCCTCCCTCAGCTCCAGTAAAGACGTAATGGCGCAGGAAGGGGCGGACCTTCCCGTGGAGTGACAGGAGAAAAGACCAAACCACACGGGGCTGACTGGCAGGAGAGGAGATCGATCTACGCACGCGCGGTTTTTAAGATTTTTAAACCTTGCTAACTTTTACAACAGACCACCAATCGGAATGAAACTTGGTGCACTTGCAGCACAGGAGAACGGCGAGTGAGCTGGCGAAAAATCGTAGCGCTATCCCGTACCGTTTTTGCACAAATAGAAAGACCGCGCAAACCGGAAGAGCACAAGATAAGTTTTAGTTATGTACTAGACTAAGTGTGACCCATTGGGTCCCAGTCACATGAGAGGCCTGGTCCCTCAACATAACCCATTCCCCAACACAATATTCCACCACTCACCCGTTCCCCAACGCAACCGTTCCCCAACGCAATATTCCACCACTCACCCATAGCCCCTAACTGTGCAGGCGCGGCTCATTTACCCTCATCCCTGAGCACACCCTCCCCCTCCTCTTCATGTGTGGAGAGAAGTGGGGTGGGTGGTGGGGTTGTGTGGGGTTGGAGGGGTATGTGTGGACGGGAGGTGGTGTAGAGGGGAAGAGGGTGGTGTGGCGGGAGGGGGGGGAGTGTATGTGGGCGGGAGGGGTGTGGGAGCGGGTGGGTGGGGAGGTGTGGGGGCCGGGAGGTGTGGGGGCGGGGTGGTGTGGGGGTGGTAGACGGGGGGGTGTGGTCAGGGGAGATTGTGGGGGCGGGTATGTGGAGGGGTGTGGGAGGGGGGTTGGGGCGGGGGGGTTGTGTGAGGGGAGAGGGGTGTGTGGACGGGGGAGGAGGGAAGGGGGGAGTGAGCTCGGAGAAAAGACGGGGAAGAGCCATGGGGGAGAGCGGGGCATCACAGGGGAGGGGGATGAACCAGCGAGGGGGATCAGAGTGGTAGTGGCTGGAATTGGCGGTGCCATGGGGACTCGCAGAGGGCGCTGGTCGCTGGTCGTTCTCCTCCGCCTGGATCAGAGTCTCCACTTTCCGTTTGGTGACATCTCCGACTCCGGGCTGGGCTGGGTCTCCAACTCAGGGCTGGGCTGGGTCTCTGACTCGGGGCTGGGCTGGGTCTCCGACTCTGGGCTGGGCTGGGTCTCCCACGCTAGGCTGGGTCGGGTCTCCGAAGCTAGGCTGGGTCGGGTCTCCAACGCTGGGCTGCTTTGGGCTGGGCTGCTTCGGGTCCCTCCGAAAATTGTGTCCGGTTGGAAACCTCCGCGGGCCATCCTCAGCTCCAGTAAAGATGCGATGGCGCAGGAAGGGGCGGACCGTCCCGGTGATTTTTAAGATTTTTAAACCTCGCTAACTTTTACGACATTCAACCGATCGGAACTTGGTACACTCGCACCACAGGTGAACGGTGAGTGAACTGGTGAAAAATCGTAGCGCTGTCGCGAACCGTTTTTGCGCAAATAGAAAGACCGCCAAACCGGAAGATAACTAGATTAGAGTTTTAGTTAAGTATAGATAGATAGAAGATAGATAGATATCACCAGCAACTTGTGCTGGACCAGCCATATTGAAGCAATGTCCTGCTTATATCAACGGGACGATGGTGGAGAGGGTCAATAACTTCAAATTCCTGGGCGTGCATATATCAGAAGATCTTTCCTGGACCCAGCACACCGATGCAATTGTAAAGAAGGCACATCAGCAACTCTATTTCCTGAGAAGATTATGGAGATTCGTCATGTCAAAGAGGATTCTCCTAACCTAAATATCTACAAGTGGACGGTAGAGAGCATACTGACTGGTGGCATCATGGCCTGGTTCGGCAACATGAACGTCCAGGAGCGAAAAAGACTACAAAAGGTTGTGACCACTGCCCAGTCCATCACCGGCTTTGACCTCCCCACCGTTGAAGGGATCTATCGTAGTCGCTGCCTCAAAAAGGCAGCCAAAATCATCAAGGACCCATCCTGGCCACACACTTATCTCACCACTGCCATCAGGAAGAAGGTACAGGAGCCTGACGACTGTAACGTCCAGGTTCAGGAACAGCTCCTTCCCCACAGCCATCAGGCTATTAAACACAGCGAATAAGCTATAATAATAATAATAATAATAAGTTTATTTATATAGCACATTTTCCAATCGATTTAACTCAAAAGCCAAAGTGCTTTACAGTTACTAACCAAACAAATGATAAAAAGAGATAGAAAAAATGACAACACACTATAAGAAATTTTACACAAACACGAACATCCCCCCATAGTAGAATCTACACTCTCCACTGTGAGGGAAGGCACTAAAATGTCCAGTCCTCCTCCTCCTCCTAGTCCACCCGAGGTCAGGGCCAGTCTGAGGCCACTGAAACCAGTCGCCGCAACGGCAGCCCGATGTTGTTTGCCCACCCGCATCGGGTGGAAAAGTCCTCAGCAGCTTGGAAATGTCTGGAGCGGCCGCTCCTTCCCCGGAGACTGCGACGCCCGCGGACTTCAGGCCGCGCCGGTTGGAGCTTCGACTCCGCGGTGTTTTTGATCCAGCGCCGCCCGCCCGTGGCGGGATGCCCTCAAACCGCAGACCGCAGACCACGGCTGCTCGATGTTGGTGGTCGGCGGTCACAGCACTCCGGAGCAGCGACCCGACAAGGCATCGCCCGCTCCCTGCTGATGTCCCAGCGCTGTGCCGCCGAAGCTGTGGTCCCCGGCAGGAAACGCCGCTCCAGCCCGATGGAAGGCCGCATGGGGAGACCGGAGACGCGATTCGGAGGAAAACCGCATCTCCGACCAGGTAGGACTGGGGTTAAAACAGTTCCCCCCCCCCACATAGAAAGAATAGACTCCAAATAATAAAAAAATAAAAAATATTCAAACAATAAAAGAGTTAGACGACGGACTGCAGGCAGGCTGCCATACAAACGGCGCCCACTCCTGCACATCCGCCATCTTGAACTGCAAAAGGCCAGGGACG
Organism: Malacoraja senta; assembly: GCA_038087875.1. Classification (NCBI taxonomy): domain Eukaryota; kingdom Metazoa; phylum Chordata; class Chondrichthyes; order Rajiformes; family Rajidae; genus Malacoraja; species Malacoraja senta. The sequence continues at coordinate 139,606,024 of CM075978.1, forward strand.
TGCGGTCAGGGGAGGCAAGGGAGGCAGACCCTCACCTGTCAAACTCCCAATGAAAATAGCTGTAAAGAAAAGTAAAGAAAAATAATGATAAAATAAAATAAATATAAAGATTTTTCCACTGATCTGTGTTATAAATGTCATTTCTATCTGAATCTAATCATTTTTTATAGCCAAAATCGCCAAATCTGCGCAGCTCCACTGCAAATACAGGTAGAGATGAAAGGTGAGGCAGCGACGAGCTGAGCCTCCCCTCTGATTGCGCAACCCCTCAGAAACTGCATGGAGCACAATAACGTGTGCCTGTTACTATCTCTATGTATGTCACCAATGTAATGTTTGTAAACCCCTTCATTACATGTTCTCACCTTCCATAGTCCAGGTAACTTATTTCACATATAATAGCAATGTTACAAAATTTTGAGATTTTAAAAATCAAGTCTGTAATTTATCCCATCAGATAAAGCATAAAAAGACGTTTAATTTGACACCTAATTCACTTTCATATCTTCAGTATTAAAAATGTTATGGCCATTTTCATACTCGGAAATTAGCATCTTGTTCCCTATTGCTTTTCCATTGACTTAACACAAAAGCTGTGATCGAGGACAGTCAAAAGCCCATAACTTTCTTAAAAATTAAGAGAACTGAAAGAAATTTTCAGTTATTATAGATTGAAGCATTCTGAAACAAATATGAAACAATCTTACTTAGATGACATGAAATTAAAGCATATAATTAGTTAGTTACCTAATTGTAGCTAATTACAAAATTCAATTACTAGATCTAAACATCTATCAATTTCTCAAGAATAGATTAACATTTTTAAATAGCCTAAGTGTGCAAATAACATTCACACAAGAATTCACAATATAACATAATTTTTAAATCTCATTGTCATGGATTTATAGGCCAAATGGAAGGAATTTAATGTTTAATACCTGTAAATTAATGGCCATTTAAATCATCTTGCGAGTGGGATTTTCTGGAACGCGATCAATTGGAACGTTGATTTGCGGTGAATTTAACCCCGTATCGACATGAAAAATACTGCCGGTTCGTTCGGGGAATAAAATCACCGTTTCGCAATTTAAAATGTGAATTAAAGGCCTCTTAAGAAACACTTTTTTTTTTGTTTTGTTTATTTTATTAGAAGTTAATACAATACGAAACAATACAGTGGCACCTAATTTTAGGTGCCAACTATGTCATACCGTCATGCATTCTATGTACAACCTCTAGTTTTATGTTTTTGAAAAGGAGGTAAAAAATAATTTAAAAAAAAGAAAGAAAAAAAATAGAGAAAAGAAAGAGGAAAAATAAATAGTAGAAAATAGAAAAACGTGAAGTGTGTATATAAGAAAATAAAAAATAGAAAGTAGAAATAGTAGAAAAAGACCCTTAAAAAAGAAATTTTCAAATCTTTGTTTGGAGATGTAAATCTATCCACGACCTGACCTGAAATCAGTAATCTTTACGGTACTGCTGCATCACATGATTCCAAAAAGTCGATGAAAGGTGACCAAACTCCTTAAGAATTGGTCATATTTATCTATTAGGGCGGAGTCTCATTTCTTCTAGGTGTGCTATGTCCGTCATATTCCTAATCCACATTGGTATAGCTGTATTTTTCCAAAATTTAAGTATCAATTTCTTTCCAATTATTAACCCATAATTAAAGAATACTTTTTGGTCTTTGTTTAAATTGATATCTTCTAATATTATTCCAAATATAATCCATTCCATATTAGGTTCTATTCTTGACTTGAAGAGCTTTGTAAATATATCAAATATATCGCTCCAAAATGTATTCAACTTTGTACATCCTACAAATGAATGTGTTATATTGGCATTTTGAAACAAACATTTATCGCATCTGGGAGAGACATTTGGGTAAAATTTATTCAACCTCGTTTTTTAATAATATAGTCTATGTAATAATTTAAATTGAATTAAATTATGTCTTGCATTAATGGAAAAATTATGTGTATTCATCAGATACTTTTCCCATCTATCTTTCGGGATCTTTAGCATTAGTTCATGTTCCCAATCTTCTCTTAGTGCCTCTGTTGAGGGTAATTCTCTATTTAATATACTATTATAAAAATATGATATTAGTTTTTCTGAATCAGCCTTAATATTCATTGCTTCTTCTAAAGGGTCTAAAAATATAGTTTGAGATCTATGTATATATTTCTTCATAAAGTCACATATCTGTATATATTTAAAATATTGATTATCATTCAGTTTAAATTTTAATTTTAATTGTTGAAATGATAACGATTTGCCCAGTTCATACATATCTCCTACTTTCCCAATCCCCAATCTATCCATTGTGTGTATGTTTTGTCGATAAGATATGGTTTGAATGCAGGATTATTCAGAATTGGGGTTAATACTGATAGATGGTGGTGACCGAGGACACTGGTGGCGACCTGAAATCCGGAGGCTCGGCCGCGGGCCCAGTGGACGACATCGTCGGGAGCGCGCAGGTCACAGGTTGGTGACCTGTTTTTCTGGGGCTCCCGCAACTACAGCTGCGTCCGCTGGGACTGGAGGGCGGCAGCTTCGGCAGCTTCGACCACCCCCGGGCCGCGGAGTTTGAGCCGGCCCGTCGCGGAGCACGGATTCGGGCCGCGGAGTTTGAGCCGGCCCGTCGCGGAGCACGGATTCGGCCGCTGGACTGGCTTACCGTCGCCCGGCGGGGTCACAGCATCAGAAGCCTGGATCGCCTCAGCGCAGAGGGAGAACAAAGAGGGAAGAGACAGAGACTTTAAGACTTTTGCCTCCATCACAGTGAGGAGGTGCCTGGTGAACTCACTGTGGTGGATGTTAATTTGTGTTTATTGTGTGTTTTGTCATTTATTATTATATGTATGACTGCAGGCAACGAAATTTCGTTCAGACCGAAAGGTCTGAATGACAAATAAAGGAATCTCTCTCTTCTCTCTCTCTCTCTCAAGATTATTTAATTTCAAGGATAATTTTATTTGTTTCCAAATTCTTATTGTATTGTGAATAATTGGGTTCTTCTTATATATTATACTATTCAATTTTATTGGTGAGAACAAGATCGTTCCTATATCGTCGGGAAACACTCCTCTTTTTCCATTCTTATCCACTCCGACTGGTGAGTTGAACTATCAACCAGTACATTATGTTCTTAATATGCACTGCCCAGTAGTAATACGTAAAGTTAGGTAGTGATAAACCCCCAGCTTCTTTAGGTTTACACAAATGCTTTCGTTGAATTCTGTGTGCTCTATAATCCCATATAAAATTAGTGATATTAGAATCTAGTTTTTTGAAAAATATTTCAGAATATATATTGGGATCGCTTGAAACAAATATATTAATTGTGGTAAGAAAGTCATTTTTATAGCATTAATTCTACCTATCAATGAGAGTGGGAGCGTTTTCCAAAATTTAATCATAACATTCAATTTATTTAATAGTGCATAAAATTGGCGCTAAATAATGATTTGTGTCTTCTCGTAATTTGAATACCTAAATACTTGAATTTTTCTGTTGCAATTTTGAAAGGGAATTTTAATAAGTGTCTCGCATCCTGTGGTTTTAAAGACATGATTTCGCTTTTATTCCAGTTTATTCTATATCCTGAAAAAGAACCAAATTCCTCAATTAGTGTTAATAAGGTGGGAATACTCGTTTGTGTATTAGTAATATATAAAAGAATATCATCAGCATATAATGAAATTTTATTCTTTGAGTCCTTGGTATTATATCCGTGAATATTCGGATGATTTCTAATCCTTTCAGCCAGCGGTTCTATCATAAGGGCAAATAGCAATGGTGATAAGGCACAACCCCTGCCTATTACCCCTTGATAAATAAAATTTTGAAGATAACATATTGTTAGTTAATATTCTTGCCGTAGGTTTATCATAAAGTAGTTTAACCCATCTAATAAAATTCTCTCCCGTATTAAATTTTTCGAGTACCTTATATAAATACTGCCATTCTACCTGATCAAATGCCTTCTCTGTATCCAGCGTAACGACTGAAATATCTTCAATGTCCTCTTTGTGAGAGTACATTATATTGAAAAGCCTTCTCAAGTTATTAAATGATTGTCTTTTGGGTATAAATCCCGTTTGATCCGGGTTTACCAATTTATTAATATAATTATTCAGTCTTCTTGCTAGAATTTTTGCTAAAATTTTCTGATCCGTATTAAAAGTGATATAGCTCTGTAAGAACCCGGTTCATCTAAATCTTTATCTTTTTTTGGTATAAGTGTTATTGTTGATTCTGCTAAAGTTTCTGGTAGTTTATTTTCGGTATAAGCCTGCGTGTATAAGTTGAGTAATCTTGGTACAAGTGACTCCTGAAAGCGTTTATAAAATTCATTACTAAAACCGTCTGGTCCTGGGGTCTTCCCAATTTTCAATGAGTTTATTATTTGTTTTATTTCTTCACTAGTAATCTGTGCTCCTAATTCCTCTTGTTCTAAACTATCCAATTTAGGGAGGTTGCAAATATCTAGAAAATTTGTAATTTTACTATCATCTGTATTTATTTTAGTTGTGTATAAATTATGATAAAATTGGGCAAACCTTTTATTAATATCCTTAGGTAATGTTAGAAGCTCACCCTTATCAGATTTAATTTTAGTGATAGTATTTTCCATTTCTTGTTGCCTCAGTTGCCTCGCTAATAATTTATGTGGCTTATCCCCAAATTCGAAGTGTGCCTGTTTTGTAATTTGGAATAGTCTTATTACTCTACCCGATAATATTCTATTGAGTTTGTATTTCAATAAGGTTATCTTATTATGTTTATCTATAGTTGGGTCACTTGCATTGTCCAGTTCTAGTAATTTTATTTCCTGTTCTATCCTCTGAAGTTCTCTTTTATTTTCTATATTTTGATAACTTTGATAAGAGATTATAACACCGCGAATGTATACCTTAAAGGTTTCCCATAATAGCGATACAGAAATACCCGGCGTATCATTTGTCTCGAAAAAAATTTTTGTTTGTTCTTTTATATACTCATAACCCTGCGGGTTATTTAATATTTGTGCGTTGAATTTCCAAAAACGATTTTATAACCGGCATTCCCTCGATTTTAAGTATAAAAGTCAGTGGTGAATGATCGGAAATAATACTATTATGATATGATGGTTTAATTGTATACGGGATTAATTTTGTATCCACTGAGAAATAGTCAATTCGTGAATACGTTTTATGAGGCGACGAGTAAAACGAATATTCCCTTTCCAATTGGGTTTGCTATTCTCCAAACGTCAGTTATGTTATTATTTTTTATATAAGTATTTAAAAATTCACTGGTCTTGGTTTTAACTAGACGCTTCCCTACCTTTATTGATTTATCTAAGTATGGGTCTATAACACAATTAAAATCTCCCCCCATTATAATATTTTGATAATTATGCTCTGCTATTATATCTACTATTTTCTTAAAAAATTGGGGATTATCAAAATTAGGCGCATAAATATTTATCATAGTTAATGGTGTATTGTAAATTTCTCCCGTGACTATAACGTATCTTCCCTCTTTATCAGATATAGACTTCTTTTAATATAAAAGGTATACTTTTCCGAATTATAATGACCGTGCCTCTTGCTTTAGAAGTGAATGAGGAGTAGTAGGTTTAACCTATCCAGTTTGCCCTTAATCTGATCTGCGTTTGTTGTTTCAAATGCGTTTCTTGTAGGAAAGCAATATCAATGTTTAATGATTTTAATTGTGCCAGAATTTTACCCCTCTTAATTGGCTCATTCGCACCTCTAATGTTCCAACTACAAAAAGTGAGACCTCCGGTGTTTATTCGACTATTATCTTGCATTGGCTATTATTACCCGAATGTATAATTCCTGTGATGCAGCCAAGTACCTCGAAATCCCGAGTCCAAGGTAAGTATTGTAACATACCTACATATAAATATATTAAATTTGTGCTCGCTGGTCTCATCATAAAACTGCAATGAAAAAGCACCAGGGGAGGCAACGATCACATCTGCCTCACTGAGAGGGCGTGTCTTGAGCCCAGTGGAGGAGAGCGAGCATCAATTACATAGGCTCAGCCCACGTAATTGATGCTGCCTCACTCTCCCTCCACGTTAGCTAGCTTCAGCAGCGGTGGTGCAGCACTGGATTCCAACGCTAGCAGCGCTGACTTTCCAGCCGCGGTGGTGCTGACTGGTAGGTTGATTCGTTGATTTGTAGCGGCCAATTCGGAGGCTCTGTGCCGCGAAGAGCTCCTAATTGGGCCCTGCGTTGGAGTAATGTACTCTCGGCACGGGTAGATCTACCCTGGATGGAGGGGGGAGAGAGGGGTGGAGGGGCGAAGCAAGGGAGGGGGGTGTGAGGGGGAATGGAGAGTGGGAGACCCCTCACGGTCCAGGGCCGCGCTCCCGCTCCTCCAGTTGCCGTGCTTCACGCACACAGCCCCTGCTCCACCCCTCTCTCTCCCCGGGGAGATGCGGTGAACAATACATGGAGGGCTGGGCGGGGATTGGAGCAACGTTTACAAACCTCGGCCTCAGCTCACACGCGTTCGCCCGGACCCCGGCATCCGCCCCCGCCACCGGCCCTCTCCCTCCCTTCTCTTCCCTTCCCTTCTTCCTTTCTCTCCTTTCCTCCCGCCCTTCTCTCCTTCCCCCCCTCCTTCCTCTCTCTTTCCCTTCTCTCCTTCCCTCCCTCCCTTCTTTCTCTCCTTCCTCTCTCTCTTTTCCCTTCTCTCCTTCCCTCCCTCCCTTCTTTCTCTCCTTCCCTCCCTCCCTTCTTTCTCTACTTCCCTCACTCCCTTCTCTCCTTCCTCCTCTCCCTCCCTCCCTTCTCTCCTTCCCTCCCACACACACACATCACGCACAGACAACTAACACACACACACACACACACACACACACACACACACACACACACACACACACACCCACGCCCCCTCCCCCCTGGTTTGCCAGGATCTAGTTAATTAAATAACTTTTTTTTCATTTCACAGTCACTAAAACAAGTGGTATTGTATCTCTGTACTTTTTCTGAGGTGATCCACACATTTTGTTTGTTACTTGTAGGCTTTCATGTATGCAATTTTATATTAAAATGTAGCTTAGATCTGTTTGGTCCATTAACTCGCAGGCACTTTTAAGCGCACATTTTGATTACTTTCCATTCTACCATAGAGATATAAAGTCTATAATAGACTTTTTTTGTATTTCTATGATTCTACAGACCTTGGCTGGGAACCTGGGGCTCACCAAAATTGTTCCCAATTGGACCCCGCACCTCCTAAGGCCGGCCCTGCGGGGCAACGATTCTGCCCCTCCAGTCACCGTGCTTCACGCACACAGCCCGGCTCCACCCCTCTCTCTCCCTAGGGAGACGCGGTGATCAATACAGGGAGGGCCGGGCCACTGATACTAGCCAGTGCCTCCCCAGACATTGACCTCACCGCACGTCAATGCAAAAGACTATATTATTATTTGTTATTTGCACTAAATTTTTTATTTATTGAACTATTATTTAGTGTAGCTGCTTGCAGTGTAGCTGCTGCTGCTTGCTGCTGCTGGCGCCGACGATGGCGGCCACGGTGTACTGCTCCTTGCTGTTTTGTATGTGTTTGTTCGTTTGTGTCGTCTGAAAACCCTACAAAGATTACTTTCACCAGAGAGGTACTCATAAACATCGGACATACAGTACCTCCAAACATCGTTCTGGATTTCTCTCACTCGCTGGATTATTTGGACATACTCTCGGGCGGGGCTGTGGCTGCGTTCAAGGTCTTGTGACGGAGGAGGACCCGTCTGAAGGCGCTCTGGAGCACTCGCCCGACTCCGGCGACGAGGATCACGCGTGCCATTCCCGAGCATATTATTGGTAAACGTACGTTCTCTCAAGAACAAAGTGGACGAACTGCAACTCCTGCATCGGACAAACAAGGACTTCTCTCGAGCTGCTGCCCTGTGTTTCACCGAGACCTGGCTGTGTGAGTCGACCCCGGACAGCGCTCTGCAACTGGCTGGCTTCCAACTTCACAGAGCGGATCGCGAAGTGGAGGCAGTGGGGAAATCAAGAGGTTGGTGGAATATTGATCTATACCAACCAGGACTGGTGCAGCGACATCACGGTACTGTCAAATTTCTGCTCCTCCCAACCTAGAATCCCACTTTATAAACTGCAAACCCATCTACTCTCCTAGAGGGGAATTTAACTCCATTATTCTCGCTGGAGTTTACATTCCTCCCCAAGCCTGCGTACGTGAGGCGCAAATGCAACTCGCTGACCAAGTAATGAGGGTAGAGAGTGACTTCCCGGACTCCATGGTCATTGTTTTGGGGGACTTTAACAAAGCTAACCTCAGCTGTAACCTTCCAAAATACAGACTTCATTACCTGCCCCACCATAGGGGAGAGAACACTCGATCACTGTTATATGGCAATCAAGAACGCATATCGCTCTGTTCCCCAGGTGGGTCTGGATCTCTCTGATCATTGTCTAGTTCACCTTATTCCGACCTACAGGCAGAAGCTAAAAGCTGCTAAGCCTGTGGTCAGAACAACGAAAAGGTGGACAAGCGAGGGCATTGAGAACCTACAATCCTGCTTTGACTGCACGGATTGGAATATGTTCATGGAAGCAACCACAAGCCTCGATGAGTATAACGGACACTGTATCATCATAAGTCAGCTTTTGCGAGGACAGTTGCATTCCAACTAGACCTGGTTCAACAACAACAAGCCCTGGTTCACTGCAGAACTCCGACAGCTCCGACGGTCTAAAGAGGAGGCCTACAGGAGCGGGGATGCAGACCTCTACAGGCAGGCCAAGTACAAGCTGAGAAGAGGAATCAGAGCTGCCAAGGAAATGCAGTCAGAAACAGGTGAGTTGATCATGGGGAACAAGGATATGGCGGACCAATTGAATAACTACTTTGGTTCCGTCTTCACTAAGGAAGACATAAATAATCTGCCGGAATAGCAGGGGACCGTGGGTCAAAGGAGTTGGAGGAATTGAGTGAAATCCAGGTTAGTCGGGAAGTGGTTTTGGGTAAATTGAATGGATTAAAGGCCGATAAATCCCCAGGGCCAGATAGGCTGCATCCCAGAGTACTTAAGGAAGTAGCTCCAGAAATAGTGGATGCATTACTAATAATCTTTCAAAATTCTTTAGATTCTGGAGTAGTTCCTGAGGATTGGTGGGTAGCAAACGTAACCCTACTTTTTAAGAAGGGAGGGAGAGAGAAAACGGGGAATTACAGACGTTAGTCTAACATCGGTAGTGGGGAAACTGCTAGAGTCAGTTAGTAAAGATGGGATAGCAGCACATTTGGAAAGTGGTGAAATCATTGGACAAAGTCAGCATGGATTTACGAAAGGTAAATCATGTCTGACGAATCTTATAGAATTTTTCGAGGATGTAACTAGTAGCGTGGATAGGGGAGAACCAGTGGATGTGGTGTATCTGGACTTCCAGAAGGCTTTCGACAAGGTCCCACATAAGAGATTAGTATACAAACTTAAAGCACATGGCATTGGGGGTTCAGTATTGATGTGGATAGAGAACTGGCTGGCAAACAGGAAGCAAAGAGTAGGAGTAAACGGGTCCTTTTCACAATGGCAGGCAGTGACTAGTGGGGTACCGCAAGGCTCAGTGCTGGGACACCAGCTATTTACAATATATATTAATGACCTGGATGAGGGAATTGAAGGCAATATCTCCAAGTTTGCGGATGACACTAAGCTGGGGGGCAGTGTTAGCTGTGAGGAGATGCTAGGAGACTGCAAGGTGACTTGGATAGGCTGGGTGAGTGGGCAAATGTTTGGCAGATGCAGTATAATGTGGATAAATGTGAGGTTATCCATTTTGGTGGCAAAAACAGGAAAGCAGACTATTTTCTAAATGGTGGCCGACTAGGAAAAGGGGAGATGCAGCGAGACCTGGGTGTCATGGTACACCAGTCATTGAAAGTAGGCATGCAGGTGCAGCAGGCAGTGAAGAAAGCGAATGGTATGTTAGCTTTCATAGCAAAAGGATTTGAGTATAGGAGCAGGGAGGTTCTACTGCAGTTGTACAGGGTCTTGGTGAGACCACACCTGGAGTATTGCGTACAGTTTTGGTCTCCAAATCTGAGGAAGGACATTATTGCCATAGAGGGAGTGCAGAGAAGGTTCACCAGACTGATTCCTGGGATGTCAGGACTGTCTTATGAAGAAAGACTGGATAGACTTGGTTTATACTCTCTAGAATTTAGGAGATTGAGAGGGATCTTATAGAAACTTACAAAATTCTTAAGGGGTTGGACAGGCTAGATGCAGGAAGATTGCTCCCGATGTTGGGGAAGTCCAGGACAAGGGGTCACAGCTTAAGGATCAGGGGGAAATCCTTTAAAACCGAGATGAGAAGAACTTTTTTCACACAGAGAGTGGTGAATCTCTGGAACTCTCTGCCACAGAGGGTAGTCGAGGCCAGTTCATTGGCTATATTTAAGAGGGAGCTAGATGTGGCCCTTGTGGCTAAAGGGATCAGAGGGTATGGAGAGAAGGCAGGTACGGGATACTGAGTTGGATGATCAGCCATGATCATATTGAATGGCGGTGCAGGCTCGAAGGGCCGAATGGCCTACTCCTGCACCTAATTTCTATGTTTCTATGTTTCTATGTACTCTGAGAAGTTGAGGAGCAAGTTCTCAGCTGGTGACTCTTCTTCAGTTTGGAAGGGCTTGTAAGAAATTACCAGCTATAAGAGGAAAGCCCCCTGCTCTTTGGACAATCGTAAGCTGACCAACGACCTGAATGAGTTTTACTGCAGGTTTGAAAATCAGAAATATAACCCTGGTACTCCCTTCCCCCCCGTCCTCAACCAACACAGCCAGACCCCAGTCTACAAAGAATGAACCCTGCACCCTCTCCTTCCCATTCACCACTTCACACCTACTTAAGGCAAGACTCCAGTATGAAAAATACTGGACCATTTCCCACCTCAACCAACACTTCACACCCACTCACAGCCTGAACTTCATTCCGCAAAGACTGGGCCCTTCTACACCCACAGCCCTCCAATCACCACTTCACACCCAATCACCCACAGCCTCCGAGCTGCCACAACATCACTTCTCCATGAATTCTCCCAATTCTGCTAGCCCTGCTGTCCCCTCCCCTTCATCAGCCCTCTGGTTGTCTCCTCCCCCCCCCCCCCCCCCAGCCCTCGGGCTCCTCCTCCGCCTTTTTTGCTTTCTTCTCCCCACCCCCTATCAGTCTGAAGAAGGGTTTCGGCCCGAAACGTTGCCTATTTCCTTCGCTCCGTAGATGCTGCTGCACCCGCTGAGTTTCTCCAGCTTTTTTGTGTACCATCACTTCTCCATCATCAACAATAAAAATAGAGGAGGTGGAGAGGCTTTTCAGAGGACAAAAAATCCAGAAATCTCCAGGACCTGACAATGTTTCCCCCTCTACTCTTGTGCCAAACAGCTGGCACTGGTATATACAGACATTTTTTACCAGTCCCTACAAACATGTACTGTCCCTGCCTGCTTCAAAGTCTCCACTATTGTCCCTGTACCCAAAAAGGCAAGGATTACTTGTCTTAATGACTACAGGCCTGTTACACTGACCTCTGTCGTCATGAAGACACTCGAAAGGCTTGTGCTGGCCAAGCTGAAAAATATCACAAACTCCCTGCTGGACCCTCTGCAGTTTGCATATCGGGCCAATATATCTGTGGATGATGCAGTCAACCTGGGCCTTGCACTTCATCCTACAGCACCTAGACTGCCAGGGGACCTATGCGAGGATCCTGTTGGTTGATTTTAGCTCTGCATTCAACACCATTGTGCCAGAGCTACCACACTCCAAACTTTCTGAGTTGACTGTGCCTGAACCCCTCTGTCGGTGGATCACTAGCTTCCTGACAGACAGGAAGCAGCATGTGAGGCTGGGAAAGCACATCTCGGACGCGCAAACGCTCAGCATAGGAGCACTGCAAGGCTGCGTACTCTCCTCTCCTCTACTCTCTCTACACCAATGACTGCACCTCCACAGACACCTCTGTCAAGCTTCTCAAGTTTGCGGACGACACAACCCTGATTGGACTGATCCAGGATGGGGAGGAATCTGCCTACAGACAGGAAGTGTCACAGCTGGCGTCCTGGTGCCGTCGCAACCAGCTAGAGCTCAATGCTCTTAACACCGTGGAATTGATTGTAGACTTTAGGAGAGCTCCCCCTCCCCTCACTCAACTCACCATCAACAACACCACAGTCACATCTTGTGGAGTCTTTTAGTTTTTAAGAAGGAACTGCAGATGCTGTAAAATCGAAGGTAGACAAAACTGCTGGAGAAACTCAGCGGGTGCAGCAGCATCTATGAACGAAGGAAATAGGCAACGTTTCGGGCCGAAACCCTTCTTCAGACTGATGTAGGGTGGGGGGAGGTGGGGAGAAAGAAAGGAGAAAGGAAGAGGAGCCCGAGGGCTGAGAGAGAGCTGAGGAGGGGAGGAGACAGCAAGGGCTACCAGAAATTGGAGAAGTCAATGTTTATGCGCTAGGGTACAGGCTGCCCAATCGGAATACGAGGTGCTGCTCCTCCAATTTCTGGTGGTGCTCATTCTGGCCATGGAGGAGGCCCAGGACAGAAAGGTCGGATTCGGAATGGGAGGGGGAGTTGAAGTGCTGAGCCACCGGAGATCAGGTTGGTTAATGCGGACCGAGCTGAGGTGTTTGGCGAATCGATTGCCAAGCCTACGCTTGGTCTCACCGATGTAGATCAACTGACATCTAGAGCAGCGGATGCAATAGATGAAGTTGGAGGAGATGCAGGTGAACCTCTGTCGCACCTGGAACAACTGCTTGGGGCCTTGAATGGAGTCGAGGGGGGAGGTAAAGCGACAAGTGTAGCATCTCTTGCGGTTGCAAGGGAAAGTGCCCGGGGAGGGGGTGGTGCGGGAGGGAAGGGTAGAATTGACCCGGGAGTTCCGGAAGGAGCGGTCTTTGCGGAATGCAGACATGGGGGAAATGGGAAGATGTGGCGAGTGGTGTGGTCACGTTGGAGGTGGCGAAAATGATGGAGGCCTATTAGTTGTATGTGACGGCTAGTGGGGTGAAAGGTGTGGACTAGGGGGACTCTGCCCTTGTTAAGAGTGGGGGGATGGGGAGAGAGAGCAGTGTTACGGGGTATGGAAGAGACCCTGGTTAGAGCCTCATCTATAGTAGGGGAGGGAACCCCCGTTCCCTGAAGAATGAGGACATTTCCGATGCCCTGGTGTGGAGCACCTCATCCTGGGAGCAGATGCGGTGTAGACGGAGGAATTGGGAGTAGGGGATGGAGTCCTTACAGGAAGCAGGGTGGGAAGAAGTGTAGTTTAGATAGCCATGGAAGTCAGTGGGTTTATAGTGGATGTCGGTCAGAAGTCTCTCACCTGCGATGGAGATAGTGAGGTCAAGAAATGGTAGGGAAGTGTCGGAAATGGTCCAGGTGTGTTTAGTGACGGATGGAGGTTAGTGGTGAAGCGGATGAAGTCAGTCAGTTGTGTGTGGGTGCAGGAGGTAGCACCAAAGCAATCGTCGATGTGGCGGAGGTAGAGGTTGGGGATGGGGCCCTGGTATGTCTCGAACAAGGATTGTTCGATGTACCCTATAAAGAGGCAGGCATAGCTGGGGCCCATGCGCGTGCCCATAGCTACGCCTTGTATTTGGAGGAAATGGGAGGAGTCAAACGAGAAGTTATTAAGGGTAAGGACCAGCTCTGCAAGGCGGAGGAGAGTATTTTAAGTTCCTGGGAACCATCATCTCCAAGGACCTTAAGTGGGGGGCTGTTCTCACCTTCTCCACCATGGTCTGGTTTGGCTCAGCCACCAAGCACGACACCTGGAGGCTGCAGCGAATCGTCCGATCAGCAGAGAAGGTTATTGGCTGCAACCTTCCCTCCATTGATGAACTGTACACTGCAAGGGCCAGGAAGCGAGCGGGCAAGATCATCTCTGACCCCTCTCACCCTGGCCACAAACTCTTTGAATCACTTCCCTCCGGAAGGCGACAGCCAGGCATTAAAACAGTTTTTATCCACGAGTAGTTGCTCTACTCAACAGCCAAAAATCTGTAGCCTCCCTTTGATCTGGTATTTTTGTTGGTTCACATGCTTGATCAATGGTGTTTTATTATTATTAATGTTTAATGTTTTCTGAGTCATCCATAACTGTCACTGTATGTCATGTTGTTACTTGTGGGCGGAGCACCAAGGCAAATTCCTTGTATGTGAATACTTGGCCAATAAACGTACTTTTTTTTCCCCGTTATATACAATGTTTACATATTCACATATTCTGTGTGCTGCAGCAAGTAAAAATGTCATTGTCCCGTCCGGGACATATGACAATAAAACACTCTTGACTCTTGAAAGCACATCAAAGCCTTTACTTTCTTAGAAGGCCTAACAAGTCCCCAACAACTCTGCCACCCTCCACAGATGAGCTGTAGAAAGCATTTTATCAGGGTGCATCATAGTTTGGGAACAGCTACATCCAAGACTGCATGAAATTGCAGAGAATTGTGAACACAGCCCAGACCATCAAACAAACTAACCTCCCTTCCATTGATTCTATCTACACTTCACTCAGCCTCAAGAAGGCCACCAGCAAAATCATGGATGAGTCTCTTCTTCCCTCTCCCAACAGGTGTGAAAACGCACACCTGCAAATTAAGGGGACAGTTTCTTCCCAGCTGTTATCAGGCAACTGAACCGTCCTATCACCAACTAGAGAGTGATCCTGAGCTACCACCTATCCCATTGGAGACCCCTCTTTAATTGGACCTTACTGGACTATATCTTGCATTAAATGTTATTCCCATTATCCTATACACTGTAGCCGGCTTGATTGTAATCATGTATAGTCTTTCTGCTGACTGGATAGCATGCACCAAAAATGCTTTTCACTGTACCTTGGTACGTGACAGTAAACTAAACTAAACTATTTAAGAATTGGACTATTCAGCACCAGAATAACTGCAGCAAGTCTAGAAGCTGCCTCATCACTACTTCCTCCTGGGAAAGTAAAACCTGGAGACACAAGGAACCGGAGCTGCTGGAATCTGCAAATAAATTCTAGGCTTGCCAGTGATGCCCATATCCAGAAAAAGAAATAAATGTGAGGAAGTTTGAGAATTACATACAAATCTAGACACATATGAATTAGGAGCAGGATTTGGCCTCGTAGTCCCCCCATGTTTGCTCCATCTCTATAATTATAAAACTCTGTCTTGGGTGTGGATTTATTTATTTCTGTATTTGTGTGTTTGTGATTCACATCTCTTCGGCTCGGGTTTCCCGAGAGTGCCGAGAGCTTTGGTGGAAGCACGCCCGCAGCCCGCCCAGACTGTTCGGCCCAACCTGCGCTCCTTTGGTCGACACTTGCTCGCCCCGCTCATGCCTCGGCTCGCGGCTCAGCTCATGTCTCTCCCCCTCCCCTCTCTCCCCCCTCCCCTCTCTCCCCTCCTCCCTCTCTCTCCCACCCCTCCTCTCCTCCCTCTCTCTCGCCTCCCTCTAGCCTCTCC
>CM075978.1:139621748-139673751 GCA_038087875.1 Malacoraja senta
ACTCCACAAAGTATTACACGACTCCCAGAATATCTGTAAACTTTCTGATTATATACATTTCCAAGATGTCCTTTCAAATCAACAAAACATCATAAAATTGTACGTAAATCTTGTAATTTGTTTAAATATTTTTTCCTTCTAAACAGGATCTGCGATTAGGTTAAATAATTCAAATTTAAACAAATGAATTATTGGTGCGTGCTGGTGAAGTTTCATTAACAATAGAACATAAAAGAGTTGTGTAACTACATCCCATTGGACTATTATGGTCTTAGGTTCACTCCACCTTAAATACTTCCTTTGCCAACAGGTTGAAGTTACAAATAGACTGCGTTGATGTTTGTAGAATTGTATGATCTGTGCACTCGTTTAAACTGTCGCGTTATTTTTTGCAGAAACCAATAAGAGGAAATCCCCGATGGAACGAAACAGAAGTAAAGGCGTACAAAAATAAAAATCACCACAATCTAATAGAAATGCTTCACTTTGATCGGGCAGTGTCGCTATCTACTGCATGTCTTGCAATAGTAATCGCTGTTCCACAAGGAATACTCTATTAACATTCTAACACTACACCGACAGTACGAAGATCTGTTCAAATATGTGTATAGCTCACTGTATCTCCAATACACCTCAATTATCAAAGATGCTGTTTCTGCTGAAATAAGGGTGATGTATATGGAAAAATATATATTTCTATTAGTGTCGTTTTTACTTAAAACGTAATAAATAAGAGCCATCATACAAAAACATATCAGCATCGCGGTATTCAACAAAAAACATTTTCCTGTTCCATTGGAGTTTTGTTACATCCCGAAAACTAGAAAAATGTTTCAAAATCTTGTTAAAATATGATTGTTTGGGGCATTCAACGCTTAGATTGACACTGTTCTTTCCCCCAATCCAGAGAGTTTACATCTTGTGTCTGCAAAAACTTGCAGCGTTTTCAGGCTTGCCTTGGCTGCTGCATTGGATATTCACCGATCTTAAACACCGCAGGATGCACTATTTTAATTCGTGTTTCAAAAGCATCTTTCGCTAAACCCTGAGCCAATTCCCGAGGATGAAGAGCCTAGGTTTAACATGGGATGGGAGTAGGAATGAGGAGTTGCAAAACAATTCAGGTCAAGAAACGCATTCTAAATACTGCACTTGCACTGTGTGCCAACACCCCCCTCCCCGCAGAACGTGGACAGCAGCCCATACTATGCTGATGCTGCATTCACACTGGAATGAAATCAGTGTGTTTCCCTGGAACTAGTAATAAGAGTCCACTGGGGTACCTGTAAATAATTCAAAGGGTAAGGAACCCACAGAAGCACATTGCAAGATGGACATTTTTAAACCCAAAACAAAATTAGACTTTTTTTTATTTTGGGGAAAAAAAAGACCATAACTTTTAAGCACAGATTGGGAGTCTCTTGCCACTTACCATTGGATCGACGGACAATATTTTCCAAAAAAGTGTTTTGAGGGGCAACAAGTCCTTTCCTTCCCCCCGCCATTCTATCTTCTCAGCAGGCTTGATGGCAATGCTGCAGTGGCCGAGCTGGTGCGATGGATGGGGCGATCGGAATGCAGGCTGCAGCTCCCGATCTTCCCTGCTCATTGTAACGGCGCAGACTGTGCGTGGGGCGAAGCGCTCTGTGAAGCCTTTCCTTCCTCCCCCTCCTTCTCGTGTCCAACTCGGCGCGCGGCGGGGTCGCGCGTTTTGGCCAAGCTCCGGCAGCGAGCCTGGACGGGAGCGCGCGTGCTTTTCCCACTCCCCCACCTGCTTACAATAAATGCAGCACAGCCCTACGGTGTGCACGCTTCACTTCGCATCGAGCTCTGTGTGCATTTACCCGAGAGCGAATCAAGGCATTTTACACATGTAGCGAGTCTCGGTGGCACAAAACGTAACCGCACTTGGTTGCATTTCATGATTTTCGAACACAGTTGCACGAGTTTGTAAACCCAGCCTGTTATGTCCTCAGAGCAGACTGCTTTCTCATAAACAAATAATGCAAATCGGCGCAAAAGTTGCCGGTGGGGTTGCCGGTGGGAATGCCGGGTGGTGGGTTGGAGGCTGGGTTAGCTGCACATCCCAGCTGTAAAACGGAGAATAGTAATCTGCTCCTGTGAATCAACGAAATATATGCATCAAGAACCGCAAATAATCAGGGTTGTTAATGTAAATTTAATTGATGGTGATGATGTGCAACATATTTTCCTGGCAATATGGGGGCGATATGAATGTATAGGATCTATCATTGGACAAACTAAAAAAGGAATTTGATGAGCTAACGTTTCTGGATTTATATTTTGGTCTTTTCTTAGATTTAGTATAGGATATTGCTACAGTCAGTATCTGGTCAGCTAGACTCTGACTAACATTAAGACACCCAGGATGCTTGCCAGTGATATTTAATTGTTAAACTAGACTAAGTGCAGACTCCAACGCAATATTCCACCACTCACCCCTTCCCCCAAAGCAACCCGTTCCCCCAACGCAATATTCCACCACTCACGCATAGCCCCCAACTGCGCAGGCGCGGCTCATTTCCCCTCATCCCCCAGCACTCCCTCCCCCTCCTCTTCACCCTCCCTCTTCTTTCCCCTCCCCCAATCCCTCCTTTACCACTCCCTCTCCTTTTCCCTACCCTGTCACTCCCTTCCTCCATAACTCCTCTCCCTACCCCCCTCCTATCCCTCTATCCCCCACCTCACCTCCCCCTATACCCCCAATTATCCCTCCTGACCTCCCCCACTGCTCTACTATTCCCCACTCCCTACCTCCCCCACTCCCCCCTCCTCTTCCTCTATTCCCCCACCTCCCCCACACTCCCTCCTCACCTCCCCCACTTTCCCCCTCTCCATTCAACGCGCTGGTGAAGAAGATGTCCTCCGAAAGGGCCGTGAGGGTAAGTTACTGCAGCGGCTGTGGTGGTGGAGGAGACGGCCGGTCACAACCATTCACCCAGGGAGACGGGTAGACGGGACCGCAATTGCTGCAGAGGACAGACGGGGGAGAGGGGTGAGTGAGGGAGTGAGAGATGGGACCAGTGCCTCCACTGAACGCCCCCCCCCCCCATCCTCGCGGCCGCTGCCGGTGGTGGGGGAGATGGTAGACAGGTTACTGTGAGGAGGGGGGAGTGGAGTTTGTGAGTGAGGCGGGAGAGGCCGCGGTGCAGGAAGGGGCGTTGCTGTCCCAGCCGTGGCGTTCACTGACAGGAGAAGAGACCAATCTGCGTGGCGCTGATTGACAGGAGATGAGACCAATCTGCGCATGCGCGGTTTTAAAGATTTTTAAACTATAATAACTTTGAAAATATACCATCGATCGGAACAAAACTTGTTGCACATGCAGCACAGGAGAATGGTGAGTAAGGTGACGAAAAATCGTAGCGCCGTTTTTGCGCAAATAGGAAAACCACGCAAACCAGAAGAGCACAAGATCAGAGATTTAGTTACAGTGCATTCAGAAAGTATTCAGACCCCTTCACTTTATCCACATTTTTTTTTAACGTTACACCCTTATTCTAAAATTGATTAAATTCAATTTTTTATCATCAATCTATACACAATACCGCATAATAAAAAAAGTAAAAACAGGTGTTTAGAAACTTTTGCAAAGTAATTAATAATAAATAACTGAAATATCACATTTACATAAGTATTCAGACCCTTTATTCAGTACTTTGTTGAGGCACCTTTGGCAGCGATTACAGCCTCAAGTCTTCTTAGGTATGACGCTACAAGCTTGGCACACCTGTATTTGGGTAATTTCTTCCATTCTTCTCTGCACATCCTCTCAAGCTCTGTCAGGTTGGATGGGGAGCATCGATGCACAGCAATTTTCAGGTCCCTCCAGAGATATTCGATCGGGTTCAAGTCTGGGCTCTGGCTGGGCCACAAGGACATTCACAGACTTGTCAGAAAGCCACTCTTGCGTTGTCTTGGCTGTGTGCTTAGGGTAGTTGTCCTGTTGGAAGGTGAACCTCTGCCCCAGTCTGAGGTCCTGAACGCTCTGGAGCAGGTTTTCATCAAGGATCTCTCTGTACTTAGCTCCGTTCATCTTTCCCTCGATCCTTACTAATCTCCCAGTTCCTGCCGCTGAAAAATGTTCCCACAGCATGATGCTGCCACCACCATGCTTCACCTTAGGTATGGTATTGGCCAGGTGATGAGCGGTTCCTGGTTTCCTCCAGACATGACTTGGCATTCAGGCCAAAGAGTTCAATCTTGTTTTCATCAGACCAGAGAATCTTGTTTAGGTGCCTTTTGGCAAACTCCAAGCGGACTGTCATGTGCCTTTTACTGAGGAGTGGCTTCCGTCTGGCCATTCTACCATAAAGGCCTGATTGGTGGAGTGTTGCAGATATAGTTGTCCTTCTGGAAGTTTCTCCCATCTCCACAGAGCAACTCTGGCACCTCCCTCACCAAGGCCCTTCTCCTTTGGCCGGACGGCCAGCTCTATGAAGAGTCCTGGTGGTTTCAAAGTTCTTCCATTTATGAATGATGGAGGCCACTGTGCTCTTCGGGACCTGTAATCCTGCAGAAATTGTTTTATACCCTTCCTTAGATCTGTGTCTCGACACAATCCTGTCTCGGAGGTCCACGGACAATTCCTTCGTCTTCTTGGCTTAGTTTTTGCTCTGACATGCACTGTCAACTGTGGGACCTTATATAGACAGGTGTGCCTTTCCAAATCATGTACAATCAATTTAATTTACCACTTGTGGACTCCAATCAAGTTGTAGAAACATCTCAAGGATAATCAATGGAAACAGGATGCACCGAAGCTCAATTTTGAGTGTCATAGCAAAGGGTTTGAATACTTATGTAAATGTGATATTTCAGTTATTTCTTTTTAATTACTTTGCAAAAATTTCTAAACACCTGTGGTATTTTGTGTAGATTGATGATAAAAAAAAATATTTAATCCATTTTAGAATAAGGCTGTAACGTAACAAAATGGGGATAAAGTGAAGGGGTCTGAATGCACTGTATGTATAGAAGATATGTATAGAGCTTCAGCAGCAGGTGCAACGTGGACTTCAACATCACGGAGCTGTAGTCCTCTGCCAAGGGTCTCCAGTGTTGGTGCTCCGACCGCGGGGGCCTGCTCTAACATCATGGACCTCGGTCTGTGGAGCTTCTAGCCGCGGGCGCTGCACGGACTTTAGGATCGCGGAGCTGCCTGCGACCTTTGCTGAGGATCACCTGAAGAGGTGCCCTGCCCGCTGGGCCTGTGGTCTTGGCATTGTGAAGCCACAGCCTCCAATGAGAAGCGGTCGATTCGGGAATTCCGAGCCATGGGGTGTCCTGATCCGTCCCGACGTCAGAGTTTCCATCATCCCGGCAAGAGGACCTGTACATCAGGCCATCCGTAACGGCGACTGCGGAGGGTTCAGGGCCCCGACCACCGGTCCACAGAACGAGGAAGACTGACTGAACTTTTGTGCCTTCCATCACAGCAGGAATTGCTGGTCCCACTGTGGTGGATGTTTTATGTTTTATGTTGAATTTCTGTTGCGTATTGTGTTCTTTCTTTCTTGCTGGGAGAGGACTGCTCATCCGCCAAGCTTACCCTTGAGTAAATCTGCATCATGATGGATGGCCAACACAGCACCAAGGTTTCACCCCCTGATTATATTACATCAATTCTCAGGTCAGAGCTAGCACACTAGCTGGGGACAGAAGAGAGTGGCAGGACATCATGAAGCAGATGGCACCACTCAACCTCGAGTTGGAGAGAGAGAGAGGGGGAGAGAGAGGGGGGAGAGAGAGGGAGAGAGAGGGAGAGAGGGGGAGGGAAAGAGAGGGGTAGAGTGAGAGAGGGAGAGAGGGGGGGAGAGAGAGAGAGGGAGAGGGAGAGGGAGAGAGGGAGCTCATTTACAGCTGTTACTCTTATGATGATTAGCGAGTTTCAGTGCGGTTTGGGTGCTGACAGAGCTTGGGTTTGTTCCAGATCTCTGGCTCAGTTTATGTGGAGTTTGCAAGTTCTCCTTGTGACCATTTGGGGTTCTTCAGAGTGTTCCAATTGCCACCCACATCCCAAAGATGTGCGAGATGGAATGTTAAGTTGCTACAGTAAATTAGCTCTGGTGTCGGATGTGAATGCGGTGAGAGGAAGGTTGTTGAGGAAAGTTACAGTGGATGTAAGAAAGTATAGGTTATAGGGAAATAAGTAAGGATTGATGGGATTGCTTTGAGAGCTTGCTGAATGGCCTCCTTCTCTGCTAAAACAGTTAATATTTCAGGTCCAAGGTAATAATTCTGATTCACTTTCATGGATGCTGTCTAACCTGCTGAATGTGTCCAGCATCTTCTGTAAATATTGTACATAAATTTTAGCAACCTGTCTGAGGAATATGCATTAAGAGCATGCATTAATGAACAATGAATATAGTCCACTCCTGTTAGAATGTATTTTGATTGTTCTTGACTTTCTTGTCTATTGTTTGACTTTACTTCTATAAATTCCTCAAGGAATTTTGAAATAAATAACATTCTATAAGCAAAGCTAATTCTCGTTGTAATTCTGTCACTAACAATCTGCCAAATTTTGTACATTTTGCAAATGTAAAAATAAAGGAGCATTCTTTTATCTGCATCAAGCCGAAAATTGTTTTTCATAGATATAACAGCACTGCAGCTACATAAATTTGCAGAATTGTACTTTGACCATCTTTAGAGCATGACACATTCAACCAGCTCATCGTTGTGTTAGTTCATAGAAAGCTCGGGGTCTGTGAAATTGTTTATCCATACCAATTGTATTTAACCAGAACTATAATTAATAATCAATTTCAGATTTGTAATTGTTTACATTTTCAATCTCAGGCATTTTTTAAAAATAGTTTTGCTTTTCTTCTTAGCAATGTACACACCTCCATGCTTCTAATGTTAACGACTTCATACTGACAGAATCATACTGTCCAGTACAATGTCCAGCTTGGCCATTGTTGATTGACAAATCAGCTGCAATTTAATATTAGTTTCATCTAGCAGGGACATTTCTCGTGTTGATTACTTGATGTGATTCAATAGTACCGTATCACATCGTGTCACAGATTTTAGGTTGGTGGGGGTGCTGCGTGTCGGCTGCCCTGCCAGCAGCGTGTTAGTTATTTCGACATTTTTGGGGGGTTTTTGTGTGTCTAATGTTAGTTTAGTTCTCGTGTGGGGGGTGGTGGTGGCGGGGGGGGGAAAGGGGGGAACCGCTTTCGGTCATCTCCTCGACTGAGACTTTTTCCATGTGGCCTCCCTCGCGTCCTAACCGCATGGATTGGAGCGGCCTTTCCCAGAGTCGGGCCCGGAGCATCAGCAGCAAGCGTGGACTTTTCCATCGCAAAGCGGGCGAACTCTTGCTGGGGGTCACCAGAGAGGAGTGCTCCGATCGCTGGCCTGGTGACTTTGGCATCATGGGGCTGTGTTCTGCGGAGCTTCTAGCCGCGGACGTGGTGTGGACTTACCATCCGGAGCCTGGGATCCCTTGCCAGGGATCGCCGGAGAAGAGTTCCGACCGCCGGCCTGCAGCCTATAACACCCTGAAGCCGCGGTCTGCGGAGCTTCTAGCCACGGGCGTGGTGTGGACTTACTGTCCAGAGCCTGGGATCCCTTGCTGGGGATCGCCGGAGAAGAGATCCGATCGCCTGCCTGCGGCCTATAACATCCTGAAGCCGCGGTCTCCGGTAGGAAAGTGCTGATTCCGGACCTCCAAGCCACGGAGTGTGTTTGACGATCCCGACGATGGAGTTTTGAGCATCCCGACGAGAGGGCCTGTACATCCAGCCATCCGTAGCGGCGACTATGGAGGGTTTATGGCCCCGACCATGGGTGAACAAAGTAGGAGGACTGACTGAATTTGTTGTCTTCCATCACAGTGAAGAATGCTGTGATGGATATTAGTTAAATCTTATTGTGTATTGTGTGTCCTTTTTAAGTGTATCGCTGCTGGCAAATTCATTTCACTGCACCTTCGGGTGCATGTGACAAAAAAAAATTGACTTTGACTTTGACTTTGACTTATCAAACAGTACCTACTGTATCCTGAAGTGCTGAGGCCAATTAGAAGTCTACGCTTACCTGTTTCCATTTTGCCATCAGCTGTTGCTATACTCTTCTTGCAGACAGCAATGAATCTCTAAAATGTTCTGCACCGGGGGTTGGTGAGGCTTGATCACTGGATGTATTAAATGAACGGGTTGATACATATTTTTTAAATCGTAGAAGTGAGGGCTGTGGGGATCTAGCACCGAAGATGAGTTGAAGCCTGAAGCAAATCAGCTACAATCGTAACAAATGGTGCAGTTTGCCTGAGGGATCAGGTAGCCTACTCCTGCTCTTGTTTTCATCTATTATATACTAGCTCCTCTGGTGGCTAAAGAACTCCCCTAAGTCACATTGCTGATTCCATCAAATCCAATTTCATCATATACAATCTTCGACAACCCAAGAAAAATGTAAGGAAGCAGCAACCTTGGCTTTTTTCAACCCCCTAAGGGCAAAGAAGTATCTCAAAATTGGTTGTCCTCAGAAATCTATATAATTAAAAGTCTCAACTTGACCACTTCCTGTTTGCACTGCATATTGATTTTAGAAAAAACGCTACTACTTACGGCTGTGATTTTTGGCCATCTTTGAGTAAGATTTTGGCCATCTTTGAGCCCCCCTCCGCTGCGCAGGACAAGAGGATTTTTCCCATCGATGAAAAATAAAAGAGTTATTAGTGTTTAAAAAATGTTGAGATTCTCTCTCCTGTCAATCACTGCCATGAAGGCCACACCCCTTCTGGTAGGAGGGGGTAGGGACTATAAAACCCAGAAGTGTGGGCATGGCTCAGTCTCTGCAAGATGGGGGAGGGAGTGGTCACCTTGGTGGCCTTGCACCCGGCTTGTAATGGTAGGAAACTGCTTTTGAATTTGGTGGCCTTGCACCCTGCTTGAAATGGTATGAAACTGCTTTTGAATTTGGTGACCTTGCACCCTGCTTGGAGTGGTATGAAACTGCTTTTGAATTTGGTGGCCTTGCACCCTGCTTGAAATGGTAGGAAACTGCATTTGAATTTGGTGGCCTAGCTCCCTGCTTGAAATGGTAGGAAACTGCATTTGAATTTGGTGGCCTTGCACCCTGCTTGAAATGGTAGGAAACTTCATTTGAATTTGGTGGCCTGCACTCTGCCTCAAATGGAATTTCAAGGAATAGCTGTGAGTCAACTGGCAGCCCACCAGCCGTGAGTGAGTGAGATGCCAGCACACCAGGCTTGAGTGACTGAGCTGCCAGACCAAGAATCCATTTGCCCCACAATGTCCATACTAGCCCTCGAGAAACCAGTCCCTTCAGCCCACAACACCCATACTAGCACTCCAGAAAGCCCCCCCCCCTCCCACTGGCCACCAATATTGGAATTGGTGGAGAGGTGGAATATTGCGTTGGGAGACCAGCCCTCCCCTGTGAACATGGGACCCAATGGGTCCCACTTAGTCTAGTTATTACTATTTTCAATCTGAAACTGTGATTGTCAGATCCTCGCCTTGATCTGATTATAATAAATATGCATTCAACAACACTGAATACAAATGTGCTGTTTTATTCCTCCATCCGTTATATCGCGCCAACATGTGTCCTCTGACCTTTCTGACTCAGTGGAACACGTGATACATTTAAATACAACGTCAGTTACCATGACATCCCTCCTTTATCAAACACAAATATTTCCCCATCATCATATTGTAAACTGAACATTCCAACACCATTTAAGATACAGTATGACATTTATTCCAGTGATAATGCATCACTTTCACATGTCAACACATCTCATAATACTCGTATCTCTTGGGTGGTCTTCCCTGATGCTTTTGTCTGGCCACTGCCTCTGTCTGCGCTGATACTGGATTCTGATATGTCATGTCATGTTCCACCAGTTCATCATCTCGATTCTAGTTTCGCATAGTCTCCACCTCAAACTCGTGCATTCTTGGCTCATTAATTTGGTAGTCTCCAATCTGATCCCTCAGTCTCAACTTCAGTCTACAGTGTCCCTGGACTATCACAACTGTGATACTTTTTCAGATATGTTGTATTTCTATCATATATGATTCCTTCTGGCGACTGGACCGTCCCTTTATTTCCTTGTCTGTACACCATAGTGTATGGTTGTGGAAAGAAGAGTGTGTCCATTTTACTCAAACTTTCCTCGCCTGCACCTCATCTCCTGGCATCACATCTGATGGTCTGGCACATCATCTCTTGTCTGGATAGGGCTTTGATGCCCCTTTCCTTTCTGCATCATGATCTCTCACTTCTTGGTCATTTACAATATCACTAACCCATGGTATCTTGGTCCAGATTTTCCTTCCAAACAGCAATTCTGCCAGACTCTTCCCTGTTGTGTTATGTGATGTAGCTCTATATGCTGCTACATACGATAAGAGGATCTCCTTCCAATCTTTGCCTTCTGCTTCAGCAATTATCATTCTCTTCTCTGGAGATTGGTTCTGACGTTCCACTTCTCCATTACCTTGCAGCCACTTTGGTGTGACTTTGTGATGGTACACACCTGTGATCTTCATGTAGTCAGCAAACATCTAAGAAATGAACTGTGGCCTATTGTGTGAATATAATGTCACTGGTAGACCGTATCTTGTAAAAAATTCTATCAAAACTGCTACAGTCTTTTCCGATGTTGTAGATCTCATAATCGCATAATCATAATATCTGCTGTAGTAGTCAATCATAACTAATATTGACTGTACTGATGGAAGTGGGTCAAGAAAATCTATGGCAAGATCTTCCCATGGTCCTGCCAGTAACAATGTGCTTCATATTGGCTCAGGTAGATTGGGTCTGCTTACCATCTGACATCCATAGCATGACCACATCTTTTTTTACATCTCTGGCCACTATACCTTTGCATGGAGATTTTGTTTAGTTCCAACAACTCCTAAATGTCCTTCTTAAGCCAATTGGATCATCCTTGATCTCAGCTTTGTTGGCACTACGATCCTGTTTCCTCTCAGCACACACCTTCCATTTGTGCATAGTTCATCTCTGCTAGCTGCATATGTCCTGTGTGGACATTTCTCCCAGTCACCTCTTTGGATCTGTTCTCTAACATCTAGTAGTTTGGATCCTTGTCTGAGTCTTCTTCTGTTTCCCTTGTTTTCATTACTCTGTAGAGTGTACTGCAACAAATCGTACAAATGATTCTGCCTCTGTCTGCAGTGTAGACCCGTGCGGCTTGTTTACCTTCAACAATCTGTCCATGCCACGTCTCATATCCACACAAAGCCTTATCTCTCCATTTAATTTTGATACTACTACAACCTGACTGACCCATGGCATCGATTCTTCAACAGGTTCAATCATATCCTGTTCAATCAGCTCGTGGATCCTAGCCTCAACCTTCTCTCTTAATCCAAATGGAGTTGTTCTCATTGGTTGTGCTACAGGTTAACATCTGGGTCTCATTGGTTGTGCTACAGGTTAACATCTGGATCTTTCAACAACTTTCGTCTCAAGCCATTTGATTTGAAACTTTGTACAACCTGATCCCTGATTTGTTTCACCAACTCGGCTCCTTAGTTGCAGCCCTGAGAAACTTGTGACAAACTGAGCAATGCTTTCCCCATCTCTCTGTGTCGTCTGGCGAAATACGTGTCGTTCAAATGTTGCATTTGTTCGCACCAC
The DNA here is from genome assembly GCA_038087875.1 of Malacoraja senta. NCBI lineage: Eukaryota > Metazoa > Chordata > Chondrichthyes > Rajiformes > Rajidae > Malacoraja > Malacoraja senta. Next base: position 139,633,425 of record CM075978.1, read on the forward strand.
ATAATGCTTCTTCAAAGCAGCAACACCCATTGCATAATCCGCTTTGCCTCCTGTCTCTGGAAGCATCCTGAAAGTCTCCCGAACTGAAGCTCCAGCACTGTCTAATAGCAATGCTCTCCATCGTGTGAGCTGCACCAGTGTCGCCCCGTTGACAAACAGTTCCAGGCTCACTGCGTAGGCATCAAATTCCTCCCATGGCTCCTAACGTGCACTCGCCACACTTGCTTCCCCACTCGAGTCCAATGGATTCAAACCTCCCAGCTGCTTAAACTCTATTAAACGCCATATCTGCTTCAAATGTTGAACTACACGATTCCTAGTTTGTCCTCTGCCAATGCCAGATCCTCGCCTTGACCCGATTATAATAAATACACATTGAACAACACTGAATACAAAGCTGCTGTTTTATTTCTACATCCATTATATCGTGCCAACATGTGTCCTCTGACCTTTCTGCCTCAGCTTAATACGTGATACATTTTAATACAACTTCTGTTACCATGACAATGATGACATGCCATTCCTGATGCTAGCAATTGACTCACCACAGACTCAATTGAAGTGCAGATTTGGGGTCAAGAAAAGCTATGTCATCACAGTAATGAAGGTAGTAGAACTGCAGCTTTGTAGATACAATCTGGGTTCAATCTTGACCTCAAGTAATGTTTGTGTGGAGTTTGCAAATTCCCTCTGTGACCACATGGATTTCCCCAGATGTTCTGGTTATCTTCCATATCGCTGAGACAGGCGAGTTGGTGGGTGAATTGACCATTGTAAATAGTGTGTTATTGGGTGGTAGAATCTAAGGGGAGTTGATAGAAAAGTGAGAGGAATAAAACAGGATTACTGTGAAGGGGTTCTTGATGAACAGTTTGGACATTATTAGCTGAAGGTCTACTTCTATATGCCTCTACACAACCTTCAAAATTGTTCTTGTTGCAATGCTGCATCTCAGCTCTAACAAGTATTCAAAAGTTAATCTGTACGACAAATGATAAACTGTTCGACATTTGTCATCTCCAATCATGAACCAACATCACATTAATTTGAAATATTGAAATACAGTTCGCAGATGACATTTGCATGTACAGATTTGGAGAATGATTTCCAAGTCACTATTGACTTGTCCACTGTAAGAAAAAAAACATGCCTTACTTTAGACATTTGGATGGAAATTACCTTTACGTACAACACCTCCTGGCAATTAAGATACATTGTAAGTTTAAGGAAAATATTGACCATATTTTGGGCGCTGACTCTCACTGAAAGTAAATGTTACTGATAAAATTAAGCTCCAGCCTTGGATCATCAGCTTACTGAAGAAAAATATGCCCTAAGGTCTGAACTTGAAACCCAACAAGCACCAAGGTCATGATCTATCAAGCAGCAATGATTTTGTTCTTCTGTCGTACTCTTCACAAGATATCCATAGTCAGTAGTCTGAGCTCCATCAAGGCAAGAGATTCCCAGGAAAACAGAGAAAATGTTCAAGGGATATTCTCAACTATGCCTTGAAAAACTATTACCTCATCAGCAACTCATGGGAATCCATGGCCCATGACTGCTCAAAATGAAGAAGCAACAGTCTTTACAATAGAATGTGCAAAGCACAGGCACAAACCCAAAGGAGCGCACATCCTCAGCTCTCTACGAGCTTTGTGAATTATCACCTATTCCCTGTTGGACAAACAGGAATTATTCGTTGGAACATGGTCTCCCTTTATTGATTATTTAAAGGGTCAGAATGGTTCAGCACAGGAACCTGACTAACACTCGGGCTAAAGAATGGATGAAATGCTATACTCTGAAATGTACGAATATATCTCGAATGAAGTTTTTTATTTTAATAAATTTTTCCATTCTTCTTTAACTATCTTTCTCTTTTCTGTTTTGTTTTTTGTTTTTCGTTTTTTGTTTTGTTATTTTTCTTTTTTTTTTCTTTTTCTCTCTTTTCTTCTCTCTCTTTTCTTTCTTTACTTCATCTATCGTTTTAGTTCTATCTAGTTTAAAAAAAAACAAAAAAAGGCAAAAGGTATTGGAGACAATGTAATAATAATTGACAATATTATCAATTCAAAAATGTAAGACTGTAATGATGTTAATAGGTTGTGTACTTATCTCCAATAAAAAATATTTTCAAAAAAAAAAAAAAAAAAAGAATTATCACCTATTCCATCCATTTTAATCTCAGAATCCACAGATCTCGAAGAATTGTCTAAGTGAAAAAATAGATGCACTCTTCACACCATCCACAAAACTACGTTGCAGAAGCTTTTCTTTCATGTCATTCCTTTATGTTTGTGAATATGCTAAAAAGTGCATACCATCCGTTAACCTCAAACAGACCTCGGATTGACTTTGGCTCTTCTATTAACAGTATATGCAAATATACTTTGAATAAATTCAGTGAACCATAGACAAGCTTGGTAAGGTAGATAATATATATGTATTGTAATTTTTTAGTTATTCAACATTATTTGCAAAGTATGAAACAATTCTCTATTCTTGTCCATCACTTCAATGATTAGCCCAGAATTGCCTGTCCCAGTGGTGAGAATGATCGATGCATACCTCCACAGTAGCAATACTTTACTGGATGCATCCAGGCTACCAGTAGTTATATTATCCATTTCAAAAAGGAAATGGTGCTGCTTGCAGCTGCTATCCTGCTGTTCACAGAATGAAAATTTACTTTGGTTCTGTGTTGATTGACAAGCTGTTTTCCTGGTTCGCCTTCTGTGCATGCAAAACATAATTTTATTTCTTAAGCAAAGCATGCCAACCTACACCCTAATTGTTCAAAACTTGAGTGTAACTCAACAATAAAGCATAGAATATATCATTTTTTATATATAGTGTTTGCATTTCTCAAAGGACAATGAATAAGAGCATATGTTAGAAAGCTAACGATTATACAAAATTAATTATACAAAATTGTTCTTGTCTCTAACTTGGATCGCTGAGTGAATCGTCTTGCTACTTTTTGCAAGTATACAAAATGTACAAATTTTATATTTTAGACATTTTCAAGCATTTGTGCATCATATCATTTTCCAAGAATTTATTTGTATTCAAATATATGATTAAATGTCTGAAACTTGATTTTGAATATGATCAATTGGTAATTAACCACTTGCCTTTATACAAGGATACTGCTTAGTTTAGACCAAAAGTAACACATTTCCAAAAAATATAAATCACATTGCAGTTATTTGGATACAATTTATCAATTAGTAACTGATACTAGACCAAGGGGGACCCATTGGGTCCCGTCCCCTCAATGAGCGGTTGCGGGGGGAGGGGGCTCAGAGGCACAGAGAGGGACTCAGAGGCACATAGAGGCACAGAGAGGGATACAGAGGCACAGAGAGAGGCACAGAGAGGGACACAGAAGCACAGAGAGGGACACAGAAGCACAGAGAGGGACACAGAAGCACAGAGAGGGACACAGATGCACAGAGAGGGACACAGAGGCACAGAGAAGGACACAGAGGCACAGAGAAGGAGGAGAGGAGGCGGGTAGTGGGGAGCGGGCAGCGGGCAGCGGGGAGCGGGCCGGGCATCAACCAAATGACTGCGTGTTCAGCGACTTCAATCCAGAGCCCATGGGGGGTGGGGTCGTCACAGGGGAGGGCTGGTTCGTTCGAGGGCAGAGACAGAGAGAGGACTGCTGGTGGACGTGGAATCGAGGGAGGCCGCGGCCGGGCGGGCGGTCAAGGATCCCGAGCGTGGGGCAGACGGCGAGTGGGCGGGGCCACGGCGAGCGATAAAAGGACTGCGAGTCGAGGGGGGGTGGGGGTGACGTCACTCGCAGTGCGTGGAAAACAGTGCGGAGCAGACTACGCGTGGAAAACAGAGCGCCCAGGCCGCGCGAGCAGACCCATTGTGATGTCATCAACTCGTTTATTTTCTAAGTTATTTGAAATTTTTGAACATTTTCATAAATAACTCAAGAAATAAAGCTCGAAATTTACAGGTAAGCCAATTTTTGACTCCAGGGGGTAAATCTCTATCGTAATATGTATAACATTTCCCGTTAGCGTGTCATTTCTTCGAGTAGATGTGATCACACACAAACAAATAAATATACACACACACACACATCCACATCCAAGATCAGAGTTTTATAGTAATAAGGATATCAAACTTCTATGAATCCCTTTAAATTACTTTTACCGTGGCATTTTGTCCTCCCACACAAAATTAAGTTAACAAAGTAAAACATTCTGAATTCAACATCTCTGGTGAACACCCAGCTTCTTGCTTCAGTGAACGCTGTTAAATTCTGTTAATTTCACCAATATTATTCTTTTATATAAACAATTTCCAGCTTAGCGCTCAATGACGATTCTTGACAAATCTCACGAGCTAATTGGGCCTGATCAACGCATGTGGGTCTCCATCACATTGTAGAGCACTGAGTCTTCCTGTCTTCCTCACTTTTGTGACTACACTGTGGCTGCGCTGAAGAGTATGCTTTGAGTATACAGTCAGCACCTGAAAGATAAGGCAACAGCAAGCTCTGCAGGCAGCTGTTGTTGGGAAATGTGCAGACAGCCACTGAAATAAATGAAAAAGGTTGCAAATCCCTAAAGATCGTACTACCAGGATTTTCACCAATTTTCTTGGTTTATTTGGATGGTCCTGATTGGATGCTGGTGCCTCAAGTGGAACCCACTTGGGCAAATTCCAATTTTCAAGCATCTTTCAGTACCTTCTTCATGAAAAGGATGACTTTAATTGTTGGATTGTGTTTTGTAACCTTAGATTCCGCAGTTTACATAAATGATATCCATTCTTCTGCCCTATTAGCTAATATTTCATACATTTTAATCACCCCTGAACCTTCTATATTCCGGAATATACACCATCAGTTCCTGTCCTCATCTCTTCTCATAATTTAATAATTTTTGTAGTATTCATACTGCATTTGATCAATGTAACTTTTTTAATGTGTGATATAGTCAAATCATTCACAATTTTCAGGTTACAGAGCTTCATGATATAAACTAAAGGGCCTGTCCGACTTGGGCGTCATTTGCGCATCATTTACGCAACAGGCCGGTAGTGACTGACGCACGATTGTCGTGCAAAAATCGTCTAGAAGTACGACAGTCGCGCGCCAAGTGCTCTTGAGGGTCCTGCTTCTTTTGGGAGCCATTTGCGATGTCGTTCGTACTTAGTCCAATCTCTGTGGCAAGGATTTTCCCAGTGAAAATGTTTCAAAATTACGCGCGCTTTATACCCGGGTGATCACGTGGTGCAGCATTCAAATGACACGCAAATGGCGCGCTGACGGCATACGGGCGTTCGACGCATGGTTACGGGCGTTGACGCGCAGTGACGCATTATAAATTAGCATAGGCAATGTTCGTGCATCACGGTGCGTAACCATGCGTCACCACACACTACACCTATGCCGTCAGTACATCAGCGTATGCCATCAGTACGTCAGCATGCGCAAGGGATACGTCACGCAGGTGGCGCTCGAGGATTTTGAGCTTCCCAAAATCCTGGGGCGCCGCGCATTACCGTGCGTCACTGCATTCGCCACCACGCCTCGCCATGCGTGCATCACGACGCGCCAACCAATTTTTAGGATGTCGCATAAATGATGCGCAAATGACGCCCAAGTGGGACAGGCCCTTTATAGGCTTCATTATGTTGATACAAGGAACTGCAGAAGCTGGTTTACAAAAAAAGATACAAAGCACTGGAGTAACTCAGTGGGTCAGGCAGCATCTCTGGAGAACATGGATAGATGACATTTATGGTCGGGTACAAAGAAGGGTACCGACCCAAAACATAACCTATCCATGTTTTCCAGAGATGCTGCCTGACCTGCCAAGTTACTCCAGCACTTTGAAGCATCATTATCTCACTGATGTCAGATCATTCCAATTATTGATAGTTTCACCTTTTGGCAAATTTTAACTTAGGCAAATGTTTCTGTTCTCTCAGCACTATTACATGTTAGTAGATACTTGAGCTCGTGAATTACAAGTACAATAAGAATTTTTTTTCTCAAGCTTTAAACAAAATGTCATTATTGCTGCTTATTCTAGTAATACTTTAAATCAATGTTCATGATTGAGATTTTAGTCTCTTTTCATTTTGATTTGATTTTTCCCTTAAACTGCCATTGCACAATGTAAAACTGCAACTTAAGTGCAATTGACATTTTGTATCCAAACCAGAACTCTACAATGTATTTCACCGTCTAAAAAGAGTTATAGCAATGCATAGAATCGCGTAAGCAAGTCAAAATCTATTTTCCCATACTGTATTAGAGAAGTAGAGCAGTAGTCAATATTTGGTTAGTCACTTAGGGGAAATAATATTAGTTTGGATAGAGTTACAGCAGATGAATTCCAAGTTCCTGTTCTATGCAATCTGTATCCCATGAATGTTCTTAATTGTGAAGAGACAGGATTGCATTGCAACTCTGAAACTGAATTCTGAATTACATGAGACTGGGCAGAAATAGAAAAGGATACTATCTGTTCTTCATCACAGGAATAAAACAATAACAAAGAAAAAAACTTGCTGTAGGAAATATTGCAAACCCATGCTGTTTTAGAGGTCTGGAACATCTGTTACACACTATGAACTAAGCCTGCATTGTGTGATATATTTTGTAAATTCCATTCCAGTTAGAACAGGATCAACTAATGTGCCGTTCAAATTATCATTGTTCAGTCAATATAAATAACAATATATTTCTTAAATAGCTTATTTCAGTTCTACAGGCACAAACCAGTGAATACTAATTTACCAATTGTATAATTGCCACTTTCATTGCATCAAAGCATAACATGAGCTGGGGTGGGAGATTGCAACCTTCACGTGGTCCACCCTGTTTCAACGAATGCAATCAACCTGGCGTGCACAAATAGAAGATCAAACAGAACAAGTTGTCTTACAACTTTAGGCTGCGCACGCCATACGCAAGAAGAAGATAACATGAGCTGTTGTTCCAAAGTCTTATTTTATCAATTTCTTTTCTCCATACTTTTAAGAATATCTCAGCTAAGATCTGAAAAACATATTGTCTGTTGTGGCATTATCAGCCATTGCTATGCTTGAAGTGTTAACTCAAGTGGTAAGCTACAGCATGCCAACATCATTGTGTTCAAGCACCCTCTATTGGCCACCAGAAGAATATCCTCATTTTTTGATTGTAAACAAATCCTCGTTTTTTTGATTGTCTACATTGTTGTTAGGCGGAGAGGCATTTCTCCTCTACTTTGATGTTTTATAAACTGAGGTAGTCAATCATCTGTAGATTAGTGAATACTTCCATTGTTATGTGGATTTCAGATTATATTTAGTTTAGTTTTAGTTTAGTTTACAGATACAGTGCAGAAACAGGCCCAACGAGTCCGTACCGACCAGCGATCCTCACATGTCAACACTATCCGACACACACTAGGGACAATTTACATTCATACCAAGCCAATTAACCTACAAACCTGTACGTCTTTGGAGTGTGGGAGGAAACAGAAGATCTCGGAGAAAACCCAAGCGGTCACGAGAACGTACAAATTCCGTACAGACAGCACTCGTAGTCGGGTTCAAACCCTCGTGTCTGGTGCTAAAAGCGCTGTATGGCAACAATATTGCTGCGCCACTGTGCCCCCCATCTCAATGCTTCATGCCAATCACTTCATAACTACTGGATGCCTCAGGTACAACTGCAGGCAATGGAGCATACCAGTCAATATGTTGCTGAGAGTGCATCCAAAAGAGGACTTGGATGAGGTTTAATTATGTTCAGTAAAGTTATCCTTATTCTTGCCACCAAACATTATTCTATGATACAGATACTTTTTGCATGATCTTATTATTTTTGCACATTAATTATGATTGAGGACATGAGCAAGATTATCGTTACAAATATTATATTCTCAGTACAGTAGCAAATTTTCATCATTTGATTTGCAACGAGTATCCTGCAGAACATCCAGCATATGTGCTTTTGGCGAGAACCCAGATGTCAGTAATCTTGGCCGCCACTATAAGTATCTGAGAAAGCCTGCTTGGGATTGGACCTACATTAGTCATGCTCTATATCGGAGAAAAAAAGTTAGGAAAGGATATTCTCCCTCCTATTTCTTCATTTTTTAAAAATTTTCTTCATAACATTTAGTCCCCAAAATTCCAAAGGACCATTTTGTAAAAGGCTGGGAATTCTGATTACAATCCAGCTGAATTTTCATGTAAATGCAAACCAATTTGTTTCTAGAAATGATTGAAAATAATACAGGCTTAGATGCATAATTCATTGAATCTGAGAGTAGTTTACAATTCTAAATTATTACACTTTTCCCCCAATCAGTGAACATCAGCATCTCTTCAATATGTACAATGCCACAGCAAATATGATGGTTTTCGAAAGAGTTAACAGCAACAATACACATTTCCAGAGCTAGACTGAACTAATTTCTAAATAGGAGCAATAGAAACCTAGAAAATCACCTCATTAAGTATACACCCAACAAATCCCAAGTTAATTTTCACTGTACGTGCAAATACTTCTTAATGTTGCAAACCAGAGTATAACTGAGTGACACAGCTAGGGAAATTCAAATTTTCTGCATTCCCAGTAGAATGCGTCATATGAGATAAACATAAGTAAAGATTGATTGCAACATTGTAGCTATTCTTTCCAGTCTGTCCTCTCTTTGAATTGATTTTCCTGCTGCAAACATAGATTCTGTAATAATACCATATTATTTCATAACTGACACTATTGGATAGATTTTTTTTTGTTAATTTGCTCATGAGGTGAATACTAGAGGATTAATCAAGCTGCCCAATAGCAAGAGTGTGAAGCTGAAAGCATTTTCATGGTCAGTCCTTATCACATCACTCCCATGCACTTCTTGTTTGTATATAAACACTAAGATAATGTGATAATCATAGTGGGATAGGAAATTAGGTTATTCGCTCCGGAACCAATTTGGTAGCTGGAGGCAGATCATTAAAGAAGTTCAATGGGGGTATTGTTGTTTGAGACGGTGGGTGGAGTGAGGATGATGGGTGATGGCCATCAGCAAGTGGGAATTTATGCTACTCCAGGTTCTGCAAGTTAATAGTGGACTTGCCATCAGGATTCAGAGGGAGTGATGGACAGTGAGGAGATAGTTGGAAGCAAGACAGTGGTAGGAGGCAGATTGAATAGTGGCATTCAAAGAGAACTGGATAGATTTTTAAAAGCTGCAGGGATATGGAAAGAGAATAGGAGACTTGGATTAACTGAATTGTTTTTACATAAATCTGCACTGGCCAATTCTAAATGGCCTCTTCCATGTTGTAGCCTTTCCGTAATTTTATAATTTTAGGGTTTGTGCACCCTTATTATTTTCTGGACTATTTACCTTTCCTCCAAAACTGAAAACTCTAATTTCTGTATTAGTTCTTCAGTTAACATAATTATTCTGGATTATATATCATTTTCTATAACTAGAATAGTGACCAGTATTCTGATCACTATTCTCACAATACTCACAGTCTATGACATTCTCTCCTTAACATAATTCATGATTTAGGACTAGAACCAACTATGCCTCCTTTTCTTCAGTGGGCAGGAAAGATACTGAATAAGAAAAGTTTCTTATTTCAAAGTACCTATTCAAAGTAGATAATTTCCATGATCCCACCCAATTCTGTACTTCTAGGGATGGGGATGCGATCTCGCTGGCTCTCCAGAGAAATGGGTCTTCACTCATCCCTAAGTAATTGGATCCTCAACTTCCTCATTAGCAAAACACAATTAGCACTAAGTGGCAAAAAAAAATTGTCCTCAATAACCATCAACACAGGAGCACCTTAAGGTTGTGTGCTCAGTCTGCTACTCTACTCTTTCTTTACCTTCAAACGTGTAGCCAGACACAGCTCCAAAGCCATCTTTAAACTTACTGACAATACTTCCGTTGTTGGACAAACAACATAGTTTTCCGATGTCTCACCACAAATCAGATAATTTAAATGTAGAAACAAAGAACTGCTGATGATGGTTAATACATAAAAGGGCACAAAGTGATGGAGTAACTCAGCAGCTCAGGCAGCATCTCTGGAGAATGTGGATCGGTGATGCTTCAGGTCGAGACCCATAACATCACCTATCCATATTCTCCAGAGATGCTGCCTGACCTACTGAGTTACTCCATCACCGTGTCTTTTTAGATAATATAGATTTTGCCTTTCACATCCTCATTTTCAGGCCTACCTATGTTATTTAGTACAGATCAACAAAGGGATCGATTATACTTAATGCAATGGCCTACTGCAGAACCAATGTTATCTAAACACTGGAACCTATTATATGTATCAATGTGTTCCTAAAAGTAGTAATTGTTTTAACTATTGAATCCTTTGTACTGCTGACCAACATAGATGTCTGGTAGGAAGAAAAGTAGCACAGGAGCTGAAAGAAATGAACATAACAACAGTATAATCTAAGTGGCACTCAAAGACTGTGCAGCTCCTTAGTGGGGTTAACAACATTACAAGCTTCCAACTAAAGATAATCTAAACCTATTGCACAAATGGTTCATTTTGTCGGGTGGAGCAGAGACAAATGGCTGATTCAAATGGTGGAAGCACTTTGTTTCATACAACTCTCAGAAATATAATCTGATCAATATGCTGTGCCTCATCTCTACATAATGCATCACAACTGAACCTCTCTCACACGATCATGTCTAATTCCCCTCAAGTCAGGAATCTAAATTAGAAGGGGCACATTGCAGAAGATTTTACCTCTCGCAAAGCAATTTAACCCATATTACACACAAGCAACAGCAGATGCCGTTTATAAAAATAGACACTGGAGTAACTCAGCGGGCTAGTCAGCATCTCTGAAGAAGGGTCCCAACACAAAACGTCGCTTATCCATATTCTCTAGAAATGTTATCTGACCTGCAAAGTTTCTCCAGCACTTTGTGCCTCCCCCATATTATGCTGCTTTTCACAGGAATCCCTGCCTGGAAAATGATCATGACAGAGTGGGTGCCGTACAAGGATGGGTTAAATCTTGAGGGGGGAAATAATCTGGCAGCAGCACTCAGCTGTAATCTGTTGCTGGCCAGCATGGTATGAATGGCATGAATATATAACTCTCACAATGAAGAGTGCAGCTGTCAGTCAGCTAAATTCGCAGTGGGAAGGCATCATTCAAATGAGGAATAGCCTGCAGCATATGGCAAACATTTTTATATGAAACTTTCTGGATGCAGCCAGAGCAATGATGCCAGCATATATCAGCAATGTTCCTAGTTCCTCACAACTTATAATGGGTGCAATAAAAAAGGATGATTTCATGTGTAGTTGTGTCTTAACAGAAATTTATAACCAAACTAGATGAATATAAAAAGGAAAATAGATGATTTGTCCCTGGACTAGATATCCCAGGATCCTAAATTTCAGTACCCTATGTATGGGTTTACAGTTCCCAACACCACATTGCAGTGCTCCACCTTGTGTGCCTGTAATCTGGTTTCTGAAAGGCCACTCTGCCCATTAGATGGATTGTGAACAAATAGCCTTGAAGACCCCGGAGAAACTTTTGCCTTCAAGGAACCAGCTTCAGATTGATGCCAATTAAGCGAGCGGTCTGGGATTGTTGGCAGTGGCACATGAGTGTGCGTGCTGCTGTAGCGCTTGCTGCGCCAGTTGACTTGATGCCCATTTGAAGGTGTCGTCAATGTCATGAACCTGTGCACTTCTAGGGGATTACAATCTCTTAGGGGATTGCATCAACAACAGTGCGATGGTCAAATGCATGCAGACCACTCCACCACTGTATTAATTTCCTGACCCATCAAACCGGAAACAGTTAGGGGCACAGTGCGTGTGAAACTCTGATCATAATAAAGGTGAATCTAAATGGGGAGCACCTATGCCTGCTCCCACAGGGTGATCTCACACGTGCACAACTATTCTTATGCAGGGGATCAACCTGTTCATAGAAGGCTTCTCTCTACTCATATGGATGAGCAATCTTCTGATATGCTGTCTCCCTCTCTTCATGTCCAGCATCCAATGTTTCTGAAGCACAATGAGATGCTTATAGATAGCATGTCTGAGACGATAAACAACAACATCTCATTGCTTCATTACAGCAGCAGCAGTCAGGGCTTTTCAATGCTTCACAAGAATAGCAAGCTGGTGCATAGTGCCGCAGTTCTGATGAAGCAGAAAGCTGCACCCAAGAGGCAGAGATGACACTCAGCTGTTTCAGAGGAAGACAGCATAAATCCTCTATATGTGCCTCCATCGCATATAACACGGGTAGTTTAATCCTTTACTGTGTGAATCTTTGAGCTGATGCTGGGAGATTATCAGATGCAATGGTGCTTTGTGCAAATATTCATTATTCTTTTCATATTCCCTGTTAGTCTCATCCCTTCCCTGCAGGATCCCAACCAAATGCACCTGTTCCATTATTATTTCTCTTTTAAGTAAGGTGACACAAAAGTGCAGTCAAGCAATGTCTTAGATTTCAGTCTACTCATGGTATTCTTTCCGGGATGGCGGGACTGTCATATTTTGATAGAATGGAGCGGCTGGGCTTGTATCAGGCATGTGCTGTCAGGGTAGGCAAGGTAGGCACTGCCTACCCTGACTAAAATTTTGAATGGCAATTATTAAGTATAAATAGTAAAGGCATGGGAGAATTATGCCTATCTAAGAGATCGATCTCTTAGGTAGGCATAATTCTCCGTGCCTTTCAACCGCAGCACTTGTAACACGCGAAGGTCTGTGCAGCCCACATGCCGTCAGCGCTGCTTCAAGCCGTCAATGACAAGCGGGGCTGAAGGCAGCTGAAATTCTGCCTTTGCAGTACTGCGCATACGCAGCAGCCTACTGCGCATGCGCAGTGCAAGTTTCTTGGCGCATTTTTCAAATATGGATTGTCATTATTTTAAGTGTATCTTAGGAAACAAAGAGTGAAGAATGGAGTTCGTGTACCAATAACGTGGTAAGTACATTTCTTGGTGCTTTATGTTTTTAAATACTGTATTTCCCGGGGTGGGGGAGCTCCTTTCATATTGTTTGAGGAGTCTGGCCTGGGGTAAAGTTGCGGGGAAGGCAGGAGTGTTGTGAAGGAGGGGATCGGGGCCAGTAACCCACTTGCGACGCATTGTGGCCGGGGAGTGATTTAGCTTGGGTGGCTGCGAGTGGCCGCCAGGACCGGACAGCCCCTTCTGCAGATCCCCGCACACCTCTGGCAGTGCTCTCTGTCTGAAAACCTCTCTCCTGCCGCTCGCCAGCCTCACTCATGTCAGCCGCTTCCCGCAAATTCTTAAATTCCGACAGCGCGCTCGAGGGACCAATTGAGGTTACTCGGCTGTCGGAATTTAAGGATTTGCGGGAAGCGGCTGACATGAGCGAAGCCGGCGAGCGGCAGGTGAGAGATGTTCAGATGGAGAGCACTGCCAGAGGTGAGCGGGCCGGCAGAAGGCGCTGAAGTGGCAGCCGGTTCTGCTGTCGGGTCCCGGAGGCCGCTCGCAGCCACCCGAGCTGCTTCCCTCCCCAGAAGTGGCGGCCAGTTCTGCTGTCCATGCCTGGAGCACTGCGGCAGCGGTGGGTGAGTCTGACATGATCTCCGACCCTCTCCTTCTCAACACTCCTGCCCTCCCCGCATTTTTAACCCCTGGCACAGACTCTCCACACGCTGTGAAAGGAACTCTCCCTCCAATTGGTCCCTTGAATTAGTATTGTCATTCAATAAGATCACAACTGATTCAACTTGTCCCGCAGTGTGCTCCCGTTTTTCCCACCATCTCTCCACCTGCCTTCATCCTCCGTCCCCCACCCATTCAATAATTTAAAAAATGAAGGAGATTTAGAAGCCTTGGGAAAATTGAATTGTTACTTATTTTTATTTTTTACGGAGAGAACAATCTGCGCATGCGCGGTTTAAGTTTTTTTTTTAAAGCCGACTGGCTGCCTACCTTGAGTAATTACTCACGGCACGTGCCTGGCTTGTATACTCTGGAATTTAGAAGGATGAGAGGGGATCTTATTGAAACATATAAGATTATTAAAGGATTGGACATGCTAGAGGCAGGAAACATGTTCCCGATGTTGGGGGAGTCCAGAACCAGGGGCCACAGTTTAAGAATAAGGGGTAGGCCATTTAGAACGGAGATGAGGAAAAACTTTTTTACCCAGAGAGTTGTGAATCTGTGGAATTCTCTGCCTCAGAAGGCAGTGGAGGCCAATTCTCTGGATGCTTTCAAGAAAGAGTTAGGTAGAGCTCTTAAAGATAGCTGAGTCAGGGGATATGGTGAGAAGGCAGGAACAGGGTACTGAATGTGGATGATCAGCCATGATCACGGTGAATGGGGATGCTGGCCCGAAGGGCCGAATGGTCTACTCCTGCACCTATTGTCTATTGTCTTTCATTTATTTTATTTGGAATATGAAAAAGAGAAAAAGAGAAAAAGAAGAAATGAGTGGATTTGGAAATGAGATAAAAAAAGAAGCATTTTACAGGTTCCCCCAAATGGTTACTTTCATTATGTTAACTTAACAATTACTTTACATATAGAACATATAGACTGCCAAATTAAATAATCCCACTTGCATTCATGTGATCCGTTTACCTCTATCCCTTGCCTGTTCACATGGCACACAAGAAACTGCAGAATCTGTAATTCATGTATCTGTCTAATTGCCAAGTAAATGTTCCAATCATATCTGTTTCCACCAGGTAGACAAAAGTGCTGGAGAAACTCAGCGGGTGCAGCAGCATCTATGGAGCGAAGGAAATAGGCAACGTTTTGGGCCAAAACCCTTCTTCTGACCCTGTTTCCACCACCTCCCCAGCATCAATTTCAGACTCCTATTCTCTGTGTAAAATAAAATCTTACATATCACGATATGAAGTACTCATTTAATATCTTGCCCTCATCCTCTGAGTCCAGGTATAAAATTGTTCCTTTCCTCTTGATAGATACCCATTTGTTTTTACTTTATGTATAAAATTCCTTGGGATTCATCTCGCCAAGAAAATTTATGGCCTTGTTTAGCTCACCTGATTACCTGTTTAAGCTCTTTCTTGCTTCCTTGATATTTCTCTAGGCCCATGTCCAATTTCAGTTCCCTAAACCTTACATATGCTTCCTTTGAGTCAAAACATTCAAATTCCTGGGCATGCATATCTCTGAACATCTGTTCTCGACCCAGCACATTGATGCAAACATAAAGAAAGCCAATCAAAGCTCTACTTCCTTAGAAGACTGAAGCGATTTGGTATGTCGATGAATATTCTCTTGAATTTCTATAGGTGAACAGTAGAGGGCATATTTATTTACTGGTTACATCACAGACTTAATCCATCACGGCCTGGCTCAGCAACTCAAACGCCCAGTGGCAAAAAGTGGCAAAAAGAAGTCCATCATGGGTACTGACCTTCCCACCATTGAAGGGATCTACAGGAGTCACTGTCTCAAAAAGGCAGCCAGCATCATCAAAGATCCACACCACCGTAGCCACACTCGCATTTCATTCCTGCCATCGGAAATAAGGTATAGGAACTGAAAATCTAACATCCAGGTTAAGGAGCAGCTTCTTCCCTTCTTCCAAACTGCATAGACTTAGAGGGCATGTTTTTTGTCTACACCATTATTAAGCTGCGCCGGGCGATGAAAGGCCCCGCGAATGGGCCGATTCAAGCCCCACGATTCGGGGCGGACGAAGTTGCTGTTGCTGAAGTTTGGAGTCGGTCACCAACCAGGTCAGCTCCCGATGTTACAGTCCATAGGGCCCACGGCCGAAGCCTCGTGTGTGGGTGTGTGCGTGTGGGCGCGTGCGTGGCTACCGAGAAGCCGCGCCCCAAATTGTGTACCCCCCATGTTTTGATAGCGATTTCCGCCCCTTATACTAAAAGCTTATTTTTTTGTTGTTTATTGTGGTGTTTACAGAGTACTATGTTTCTTGACTCTTGACTCTTAAGGGCCTGTCCCACGAGCATGCGATTGCATGCGGCAAGCGCGACCAAACTGGAAGCGGGGGCCTCGCGGGGGTCGCGTGGAGGTCGAGTGATCCCCGTACAGGGCCGGTCCCACCAGCATGCGACTGCATGCGGCGAGCGCGACCAAACCGGAAGCGGGAGCCGCGCGGAGGTCGAGTGAGTGACGTGAAGTTTGAGCGAAGTCCGCGGGACGTTCGCACGTGACGTATGGCGTCAAGACCCTGCATACGGCGTCGAGACGCTGCGCACGCCCGTCGAGGCGGTGCTTACGGCGTCGAGGCGGCTGCGGGCCAACAGGCCGTTGCCGCGCGGAATTTTTGAACACTCAGTTTTTCAGAGCCCCGCGCGATGTCGGGACCAGCTCCGCACAACTCCATATGGCTCCGGCGATCGATGTGGGACCGGCCCCGCGAGGCCGTACGGCTCAAGCGACCACGTTAGGTCGCGCTTGCCGCATGCAGTCGCATGCTCGTGGGACAGGCCCTTTACTTTTTGACTAAATTTACAACATCTCTCGTCATCCAAGATTCCGGAACCTTGCCATCCTTGTGTTTCTTCCTCACAGCAACATGTTAGTTTTGAATTCTGACCAGCTGGCCTTTAAACGACTCCCACATATCAAACATGAACTTACCCAATAACAGGTGCTCCCAATCTACTCTCTCCAGGCCATGTCTAACTCAGCCATTCTCAGATTTCTCCCGAACACCAGTGTTATCCTAATCCATCACTATCTAAAAACAAATGGAGTTTTGATCACTATTCCCAAAACACTTTACCACTGAATCTCCAAGTATCTGACCAGGTTCATTTCCCCAGGCTCCTTCCCTAGATGGACTATCAACAATTTGTTTCAAGAAACCCTGCTGACACACCTAACAAATACTGTCCCACCTAAGCCTCTGGCACTAAGGACATTCCAATCAATATTGGGGACATTATAGCTACCTGCTACAGTAACCCTGTTGCTTTCATGTTTTTCCTTGATTTGCCTACATATCTGTTTCTGTATCTCATGTGTGCTATTGGGAGGCCTGTAGGATAACCCACCAAATTTATTGCACTTTCCTTATACTTGGATCCATATTGCCTCACTGGATGAACCCTCCATAATGTTCTCTCCAAGTACATCTACGAGTTTCTCCCTGATCAGTATTGCAACTGCTCCACCTTTTTTACATCCCTCTCGCAAGCATCTAAATATGGGAACATTGAGCTGCCATTCCTGCTGTTTTTTCAATCATTTCTTCAATGGTCACTCGTCATATGGTCATAGTGATCAATGGTCACTCGAAACTCGTGCATTAATCTGGGCTCTGAGTTTATCTTCCTTATTCATAATACTCCTTGCATTGAAATAAATACACTCTGGCCTATCAGTCCTACTATGTTTATTTATATGGCCCTGTCGAATTTCCTTTCAGACACTTGACCTAACCTTTAACTTGCACTTAATCTCTCCACTTTCAGACCAACTGGTCTGGTCCCTATACCTTACCATGCTAGTCTAAACCATTGCAGGTGGCATGATCAAACCTCCCAACAAACCCAACAAATTTACCGTTGATTGACTCTATTACACTCAAAGATTGAGGTTTCCTCAGAGTCATACAGCACAGAAACAGACCCTTTGGCCCAACTTGCCCATGCAAACAAAGATGCCCTATTTACACTAGAGCCATCTGCCCGTATTTGGCCCATATCCCTCTAAACTTTTTTTCTCCATGTACCTGTCCAAATGGCTTTTCAATGTTGTTATAGTACCTCCCTCAACCAACTTCTCTGGCAGCTCGTATATTATGCCCACCACTCTGTGTGTGAAAAAGTTGTCCCTCAGATTCGTCGTAAATCTTTCCTCTCTCACCTTAAACTTATGTCATCTGGTTCTTGATCCCCCTACTCTGGGTAAAACGACTGTGCATTTACCCTATCTATTACCCTCATGAATTTTTACCCGTGTGATTTTATACACCTCTATAAGGTCATCCTTTGCACTCCAAGGAATAAAGTCCTAGTCTGCTCAACCACTCCCTCAGGCCCTCACATCCTGGCAACACCCTTGTAAATCTCTGCACTCTTTCCAGCTTACAACATCCTTCCTATAGAAGGGTGACCAAATCAGAACACAATACTCCAAATCTGGCTTCACCAATGTCTGGTACAACACATTTGCAGATAATACAAACGTGGGTGGTATTGCAGATAGTGAAGATGGTTGTGAAAGATTGCAGGAGGATCTTGATCAATTTGCCAGGTGGGCTAAGGAATGGTTTTTGAAACTAAATACAGAGAAATGTGAGGTGTTGCATTTTGGCAAGTCTAACATGGGCAGGGCCTACACAATGAATTGTAGGGCTGTGGGGATTGTTGTAGAGCAGAGTGATCTAGGAGTGCAGGTACATGGTTCCTTGAAGGTGGAGTCGCAGGTAGATAGGGCGGTCAAAAATGTATTTGGCACATTGGCCTTCATCAGCCAGAGTATTGAGTATAGATGTTGGGTGGTCATGTTGCAGTTGTATAAGATGTTGGTGAGGCTGCCTTTAGAGTATTGTGTTCAGTTCTGGGCACCATGTTATAGGAAAGATGTTATCAAGCTGAAAAGGGTACACAGAATCTTTACATGGATGTTGCCAGGGCTAGAGGGTCTGAGCTATAGGGTGAGGTTGAGTAGGCTGTGCCTTGGAGCACAGGAGGATGAGGGGTGATCTTATTGTGGTGTATAAAATCATGAAAGGAATAGATCGGGTAAATCTATTGCCCAGAGTAGGTGAATCGAGGACCAGAGAAGATAGGGTGAAGGGGAAAAGACTTAATAGGAATCTGAGGGGTAACTTTTTCACACGAAGGGTGGTGGGTGTATGGAACAAGCTGCCAAACGAGGTAGTTGAGGCAGGGTCTATCCCAAAATCTAAAATCAGTTAGACAGGTACGTGGATAGGACAGGTTTGGAGGGATATGGACCAAACGCAGGCAGGTGGGACTCGTGCAGCTGTGACATGTTTGGCGGTGTGGGCAAGTTAGGCCGAAGGGCCTGTTTCCACACTATGACTCTATAACTGTAAAATAACATCCCAACTTCTGTACTCAGTTCACTTATTGATGAAGGCCAATGTACGAAAAGTCTTCTTGACCACCCTATCTCCCTGTGACACCACTTTCAAGGAACTATGTACCTGCACTCCTAGATCCATCTGTTCTAGAATACTCCCCAGAGCCTTGCCATCCACTGCAAAGGTCCTGCCATGGTTTGACTTCCCAAAATGCAACATCTCACTCTTATCTGCATTAAACAGTATTAACCATTCCTCGGCCCACTTGCCCAACTGATCAAGATCCTTATGTAAATTTTGATGACCAATGTGGAATCTTAATGCAATAATAGCAATTAGATTTTTAAACATATATATTTACTGAGACTAGAAGAGGAGGATCTGAAAGAGAAGCTGAAAATAAGAACTGGCTTGATGAAGTAAACAGAGAGGAAAACTATGCCTATTATTGCAGAGGTAATAAATTGAAGACTAACACCAGTAAAACCAAAGAGAGGAGTTAGGAGAAGTCTTTTTCAGGATCCATTCATTCAGAGATGAGCCATGTTATATGTCATAAAGACGAAATTGAATATTTGTAAAATATATATTTTTAACTAATTTCAATCAAAGGCTTTCACCTCTTGAAAGCAAATAAGCTTCAGTTCATATCATATTTAGTCTATCAAAAGATTAATATGAAACAGATTGCCCAAAGATTTGTCATGTCCAATGTCACAATGAAGTGTACTATCTTTACAAGGAGCACAGTGAAGATTCATAAATCATAAGTGATTTTTTTTTTTTAAGATAGTGGTATTGTATCACCATTCATCTCAGCACCTCTCAATGTCCATTGTAACCAATTTATTTCTGGAACTCATGTTATAATGTGGGAACTGTGACAGCCAATTTGTTCCTATCAAGCTCTCACAAACTGTATTGTGTTAAGAACCAGATAATCCATAATCATGATGTTAACTAATGGAATTGGTAAGGATACTGAAAATAGCTCCACTGGTCCATGCTCATGAGACATTTCACACACTTGTGAAACTGATTGTATTGATTGTATTGTATTGATATGGGACATCAATTTAACATCTCATTCATAAGACTGCACATTTGACAGTGCAGAACCCCCTCATTCTGATATCAGGCATTTTGGGTACTCGACAAAATGGAGGATTTCTGCTTCAGTAAAACCTGTTTGTCATCTTTTGGAAAACCTGTAAAGACCGTGAGGATCATGGCTCCGGAGAGTCTGTGGCCTGTGAAGGGATTGCATAGAGGTTGATGTCCAGATAGATGGCCTTTAATTGTTAATATGTATGAGATTTTGCAGAAGGAGCTAGGTCCTGTTGCAAATGCATGCTTGGGATTGGTTGGGGAAATGATGGGTTACAATAATGTTGCAGAGTCTTTCCGCCGCTAATGATTGGTCCAGGAGAGGGGCCTCACCCAAGATGTTTACTTTACCTGGGAGAATGTTTCTTTATCTAACAGAAGTATTTCCCCCTAAGTGCTTTGTGTTGAACCTATGTTATGTGATATTTTATGATTGCGTTAGGGAACTGTCATTCAATGTATTCTGCAGCCCTTATTGATAATTGGCTTGTAGGGGTTGCCCCCTCCACCCCCCCCCCCATGTATTTTCGCACCAGGGGTCTGTAAAGGTATAAAAGAGTGGGGAGCACATTGGGGTGTGCCGATCTTCTGGGGTGTGTGTTCTATTTGCGCAAGGCTGTTGGGCTCGAGTAAGTAGAGACAAGGATCGGACCCGCGGTATTGGGATAAGTATTGTATTGATATTGTGCACAATAAAGAGATTTGGATTTACAGTGCTCGTATTCGGTGTTTGACTGAACCAAACTAAGGTGGGGGGGTAAGTTTAGGACCAGAATTACAATTCCTTCACAGGATTATCAGCCTACATTTTTGGCCTGAAGTCACTAAAATGAGGTTTGTAATATGCTTTTGAACTAGTATGTGTTATTTTGTACAGTTGATCTCCCAGACAAAATTTAAGATAGTGAATGCAACTTTCAACTTTAGTGGGGATATATATTTACCAAAATGCCCATATGTTATGTACTAAATCTAAATGTTACTTTCCATTTGTGTAACGATCCCAGGACATTTGCCACACCCACCCGCACCCTCCACCCACTACACTCCTGCTTTCAGGCAAAGACATTGAATGCGGAGAACAATCTTTGAATCAAATGGAATATCCTGCTTTGCATCTGATGTAAGAGCTCAGGATTAATTATGATTGAACTTTATGTGACTGCCTAACAGACATTTGCCCTTGGTTTTGAATCTGAGTACTCATTGTTCTACACCACATTTACATCAGATCCTTGCAGTAGCAAGCAGGCTAATTTGCCCAAGATCTCAACAAATGGCTCATAGTGAGCTCACTCATTGTATTGGTTTGCAGAGGCATCAGTCAACAAATAAGACTGTGTCTACAAGGCCATTTGTTGTCAATCCTGATGTTAAGCCTGTGACATCTGAACAATGTACAAATGCCACATTGTATACCACTATCATTTGAGACATCTGAGGAAACTAATGAGAATAAAATGGCAAGATCCCAGTCACTGAGGTTCTCACATGGACAAGCAGTTCAAGCATCCACAGCATGCTGATAGGTCAAAGATAAGCAACCCAAACCTATCTCTGGCTCAGTTTGTTAGAGACAATTGAAATAATAAATTACCCTGGCCATGTCACAAAACGTCAGACGAGTGAATGTTAAATAAGATTTCTATTTCAGAAAACTATAGGAAGGAAAGTCTGTCAGTAAGACCAAATAAATGTTTTAATATTGACCTGGAAAATTGAGAGCAACTTGCTATGGTTGGACAGGCTAGAACCTTATTCCTTGGAGCACAGGACACCGAGAGATGATCTGATGGATATGTCTAAAATCATGAGGGGAATAGATGAGTTGAAATATTTTTCCTAGGGTACGTGAATCAAGAACTAGAGGGCACAGGTTTAAGATGAGAGGAAAAAGATTTAATAGGAGCCTCAAGGATAACATTTTCACACAGATGGTGGCGGGATATATGGAAGGACCCATGGGAAGCGCTCTGGAGCACTCACCCAACTCCGGCGACGAGGATTACGCACACTGCTCCCGAGTATATTCCTTGAAATAGAAATCTTATTTAACATTCACTACGTTCCCTCAACAACAAAGTGGATGAACTGTAACTCCTGTGCCAAACAAACAAGGACTTCTCTCGAGCCGCTGCCCTGTGTTTCACCGAGACCTGGCTGTGTGAGTTGACCCCGGACAATGCTCTGCAACTGGCTGGCTTTCAACTACACAGAGCGGACTGCGAAACAGAGGCAGCGGGGAAATCAAGAGGTGGTGGAATATACTTCTATACTAACCAGGGCTGGTGCAGTGACATCACGGTACTGTCTAACTTCTGTTCTCCTAATCTGGAATCTTTTTTTATAAATTGCAAACCCTTTGATTCTATGAGGGAATTTACCTCTTTTATTCTCGCTGGAGTTTACATCACCCCCAGCCTGCATACGTGGGGCGCAAGCGCAAATCGTTAACCAGGTAATGAGAGTAGAGAGTGATTTTCCGGACTCCATGGTCATTGTTTTGGGGGATTTTAACAAGGCTAACCTCAGCCGATAGCATCCAAAATACAGATACCACGTTACCTGCCCCACCAGAGGGTAGAGAACACTCGATCATTGTTACACTACAATTAAGAACGCATATCGCTCTGTTCTCTGCGTGGCTCTGTAACTCTCTAATTATTGTTTAGTTCACATTATTCCGGCCTACAGGCAGAAACCAAAATCTGCTAAGCCTGTGGTCAGAACAATGAAAAGGTGGACAAGCGAGGGGATTGAAAACCTACAGTCCTGTTTTGACTGCACTGATTGGAATGTGTTCAGGGAAGCAACCACACGCCTCGATGAATATACAGACACCATACTGAAATCATATGTCAGCTTTCCCACTAGGACGTGGATCAGGTTCGACAATGACAAGCCCTGGTTTTCAGCAGCTCAGACAGCTCTGCCAGTCTAAAGATGAGGCCTACAGGAGTGGGGATGCGGACCTCTACAAGCAGGCGAAGTACAAGCTAAGAAGAGGAATCAGAGCTGCCAAGAAAAGGTACTTTGAGAAGTTGAGGAGCAAGTTCTCAGCTAATGATTCTTCTTCAGTGCAGAAGGGCTTGCAAGAAATCACCAGCTACAAGAGGAAAAACCACCGCTCCTTGGACAATCGTCAACTGACCAACGACCTGAACAAGTTCTACTGCAGGTTCGATAGATAGAAACATAACCCCCGGTACCCCCTTTTGCTCTCTCCCTCACTCTCTCTCTCGCTCGCTCTCTCTCTCCCGCTCCCCATCTCGTCTCTCTCTCTAGCTCTCTCGGCATTCCCGGAATCATTGATGTTTTGCGGTAGACAAAAATGCTGGAGAAACTCAGCGGGTGAGGCAGCATCTATGGAGCGAAGGAAATGGGCAACGTTTCGGGTCAAAACCCTTCTTCAGACCCGGCCCGAAACGTTGGCTATTTCCTTCACTCCATAGATGCTGCCAAGCCCTGTCCCACTGTGCGAGTTCACCCAAGAGCTCACCCGAGTTTAAAAAAAATCAAAACTCGTGGTAAGCACGTAGAATGAACATAGCGGGTATGTTGGAGCTCGGGACGTCTCTTAGCACTAACGGCAGGTACTCGGGAAACATGGTAACTCATGAAGATTTTTCAACATGTTGAAAAATGTCCACGAGTAAAATATACTCGGGATGTAAAAATTTGATACTTTTTAACACGTAGTCAAACCGTAGTAGCTCATGAGTTTACCGTAGTAGCTCGTGAGTTTACCGTAGTAGGACCTGGTGTCCTATATCACTGTTGTATGTTCATGATGGAAATAAGAATACTCAGTATATTCATTACCTTTGAATTGTAGTTTTATGTAATCCTCCCATAATTTCTGAGTTCCATTTCACAATATCTATCAGACATACAGAATGTTGCAAGGTAATATTTTGCCCAAACTCAGTTGTATCTTTCTATCTCAATAAATATAAAAAAAATATGCCTTTGTTTCAGCCACATTATGACAAAATATAGAATGTAGGTTATTTGTAATCAGTCACCCCATCCCAGAAACAACAGTACTTAAACAAGAACATTTGTTTTACTAATTTACAAGCATGTACCATGCATAGTCCATTGATCCATATCCAGCATAATGTTGTGATAATTGCATAAAAGGTATTATTGTCTAAGAAATTTGGTGTGGAATGATAATCCATCTCAGTACTCATTTAGGCAAGTCCCAAGCTATAGATACTTTTTCCCACCCCCAATCATAAAGACCCTTGAAAGACTTGTGCTGGCCCACCTGAAAAATATCACAAATTCCCTGCTGGACCCCCTGCAGTTTGCATTCCGGGCCCATACATCAGTGGATGATGCAGTCAACCTGCACTTCATCCTTCAGCACCTAGACTGCCAGGGGACCTGTGCACGGATTTTGTTTGTGGATTTTAGCTCTGCATTCAACACCATTGTGCCAGAGCTACTACACTCCAAACTCTCCTAGTTGATTATGCCTGAACCCCTTTGTCAGTGGATCACCAACTTCCTGACAGACAGGAAGCAGCATGTGAGGCTGGGAAAGCGCATCTCAGACCCGCTGACCCTCAGCATAGGAGCACTGCAAGGCTGCGTACTCACCCCTCTCCTTTACGCTATCTACACCACGACCACCTCCACAGACTCCTCTGTCAAGCTTCTCAAGTTTGCGGACGACACAACCCTGATTGGACTGATCCAGGATGGGGAGGAATCTGCCTACAGACAGGAAGTGACACAGTTGGCGTCCTGGTGCCATCGCAACAACCTGGAGCTCAATGCTCTTAAGACAGTGGAATTGATTGTAGACTTTAGGAGAGCTCCTTCTCCCCTCCCCCACACTCACCATCAACAACACCAGTCACATCTGTGGAGTAATTTAAGTTCCTTGGAACCATCATCTCCAGGGACCTTAAATGGGAGGCCACCAACGACTACATAGGCAAAAAGGTCCAACAGGGGATGTACTTCCTGTGGCAGTTGAGGAAACACAATCTGCCACAGGCAATGATGGTCCAGTTTTATACTGCCATCATAGAGTCTGTCCTCACCTTCTCCATCATGATCTGGTTTGGCTCAGCCACCAAGCTTGATATCCGGAAAAAAAGAGAGAGAGAGAGGGGGAGAGGGGGAGAGAGAGAGAGTTTTAATTACAACGCAAACCGCAAGTGGTCATGATGAGAGTTTTAGTAATAGTATAGATAGATATTATTTATTTCCAGCATTATAAACTTCCTAAAGTAAAACCAAGTAAGGCAGCATTTTGTCTGACCTGTTGTAAGGACTAAAAAGATTTAAGATATAACTTTAAAATGATCTGTACATTTGAACTGTTACAGTTTGCAGGAAGGGAAATCTGCTATTACCTCAGGATTACCTGCACTGTAATGTTCTCCTTAAATTACACTTTTTTGGCTATGGTTTTTGTTTTTTTATAGTTCCTATTATGGTAATACGTCTGTTAAGTAACTTGAACTATTATATTCCATTAGAGGTCTCATATAAATTAAAGTTGTTTACATCTGTGAACACATATGCGTATAGAAATAATAGAACAAATATTATCAATAGTAAACAACTTAAAATTTGAGAGATATTGAGGGAACTCATGTTAATATTTATATTTTCTGTTGGTTAGCAGCTCATATTTTCTGAAAAAGATACCATATATAGATGTTTCCTAATTATTACAGATGTACTGAGCGGAAAAATCTGTCAGAAACAGTCTTGACGGAAATATTTTTAAAAATTCTCACCCACCATGTATTACCTCCCCACCATGAATGCCATGATTTCTCAACTCCACCACCTTCTGGTACATACCTGCACGGATCTGACCAATTGCGTCCTCTAATCTTTCTGTATCATCTCTGTACTATACGTAGTAAGTGATAGAAGCAGTAACCTCCCTCTCAAATCTGCTCACAGGTTCTCTTAGCAACCACCAGATGGTGCTTGAAACTGATAAATAACGATTCCTTATCATAGCCTGAGGATAAATGTTATGTCCCATTGATATAGGAAAGATCAAATCTCCCATTGCAAATGGCAACTAAAACAAAACACAATGGATCTAGTTCAATTATAAAAAAGACATTATGCTTTTGAACTATTTTGAATGGCAGATTGAAGAATAGACAACAGACAATAGTTGCAGGAATAGGCCATTCGGCCCTTCGAGCCAGCATGCCATTCAATGTGATCATGGCTGATCATCCCCAATCAGTACCCCGTTCCTGCCTTCTCCCCATATCCCCTGACTCTGCTATCTTAAAGAGCCCTATCTAGCTCTCTCTTGAAAATATCCAGAGAACCAGCCTCCACCCCCCTCTGAGGCACAGAATTCCACAACTCTCTGTGTGAAAAAGTGTTTCCTCATCTCCGTTCTAAATGGCTTACCCCTTATTCTTAAACTGTGGCCCCTGGTTCTGGACTCCCCCAACATCAGGAACATGTTTCCTGCCTCTAGCGTGTCCAAACCCTTAATAACGTTATATCTTCCAATAAGATCCCCTCTCACCCTTCTAAAAAGTATACAAGCCCAGCCGCTCCATTCTCTCAGCATATGACAGTCCCGCCATCCCAGGAATTAACCTTGGGATGGCGGGACTCCCTCAATAGCAAGAATGTCCTTCCTCAAATTTGGAGACCATAACTGCACACAATACTCCAGGTGTGGTCTCACCTGCATGCTTACTGTCATTGACTGATGAACAAGGACCCCCAGATTCGGTTGTAATAGTGTTGCCATTACCTATACTGGAAAATTGCATTTGTGGATTCAATGGCACCTCGTACTATGGAAAAATCTTCAATTTCATCAAAGTGGCATGACCTGCCCTGCTGATCTCTGGCAAGAGAAATCAAAATATAAAAAAAGATTTAGACAGAAAATGCTGGAAACACTCAGTAGGTTGAAAGAGTTAACAGTTCAGGTCAAACACACTCCATCAGAACTGGAAAAGAAAGCAAGTTTGTTTTAAATTGCAGAGAAGATGGTCGTTGGAAAGATAAGACAAAGAGAATATATCAAGCATGGTGAAACCAAGTTTACGGTGAAGTTCAAGTTCACATTTATTGCCACATACACCAATTGAGGTACAGTGGAATCTGATTCACCATGCAGCCATACAATCAAAAAGAGCACAATACACAATAGAATATAACAGGAACATCCACCATAATGGAATCAACATTCTTCACTGTGGTGGAAGGCAATAACGTTCAGTCAGTTCTTCTCCTTTGTTCATCCGTGGTCAGGGCCATGAACCCTCCATAGTCGCCGCTACGGACAGCCGGATGTACAGGCCCTCTCGTCGGGATGATCGAAACTACGGTTGAACACACTCCGCGACTTGAATTGCAACTTTCCTACCGGAGACCGCGGCTTCAGGATGTTATAGGCCGGCGGTCGGAGGTTTACTGTGGAGATAACTGGTTACAGAAAGAGAGAACACAAACAAAGTAAACTAAACGTTGCAATATTCAGAGCTGTGGGAAATGCCCAGCAGCTAATGGTGCTAATGTAGAGAGAGAAAAATGTAAGCAACATTAATTAATACTAGACTAGGTGTGGACCCGTTGGGCCCGTCCCCCAAGGCAATATTCCACCACTGACCCATAGCCCCCAACTGCACAGCTGAGGGGTTCCTGTTGTGATGCCAGAGATCCCCGTTGAAACACGAGTCACGGGAAGCCGTCAACTGCGCCTCGTCATCCCTCTCTGTACCCCTATCCTCCTCCATTCCCCCTCCTCTTCACCCTCCCTCTTCTTTCCCCTCTCCTCCTCCCCTCTCCCACTCCCTCCCTCACCTCTCCCTCCCTCTCCCCTACACTCAGTCACTCCCTCCCTCCATAACCCCTCTCCCATCCCTACCCCCTCCTCTCCCTCTATCTCCCTGCTCCCCCACTCACCTCCCCCTATCCCACTCCCCCACTGTCACTCCTCACCTCCCCACTGCCCTCCTCTCCATCTATCCCCCACTCCCAACCTCCACCACTCTCCCCCTCCTCTCCCTCTATCCCCCTTCCACCCCCACTCTCCCTCCTCACCTCCCCCACTTTCCATCCCTCTCCCTCCCTACCCCCTTCTCTCCCTTTATCCCCCTGCTCCCCGACTCCTCACCTCCCCCCTATTCCAACCCCCCACACAATTAAAATTGCGATGTTTTTTTTTAATGAAACCTCCCCCCTATTGCACCCCACAATGAAAACTCTGATTCCTCTTAAAAATAACCTAAACACAATGTTAGCTGAAAATGTTAACGAAAATGGAAGAATTTGATTAAAACAGAGTTTTTTTTGAAAATCGTAATATTTTATGTAAATGAGATTTGGGATCCCATTGTGACATCATTGTGAATGAAAACGGCAAAATAAACCATCAATCTGAACCGAACTTGTTCATTTACATCACAGGACAAACATAGAAACATAGAAAATAGGTGCAGGAGTAGGCCATTCGGCCCTTCGAGCCTGCACCGCCATTCAATATGATCATGGCTGATCATCCAACTCAGTATCCTGTACCTGCCTTCTCTCCATACCCCCTGATCCCTTTATCCAATCCAATCCAATCCAACTTTATTTGTTAAGCACTTTAAAACAACCAATGTTGACCAAAGTGCTGTACAGAAGACTAAACAAGACATCATAAACAGACAACAAAACAGAACATAACATAACAGCTCACATGAGACGCAAAAATTACATATGAAATACAACAATAAATTAAAAGACATAAAACATGAGTAAAAATAATAGCCACGCAATAAAAGCAATCAAAAAAGAAATTAAATCAAGTAAATAAAGTCGACATCTTACTGGGTATCAAAGGCCACGGAGAAGAGATGGGTTTTAAGAAGTGATTTAAAAACAGACAGAGAATAGGCCTGTTTAATGTGGAGAGGCAGATCGTTCCATAATTTGGGTGCCGACACAGCAAAGGCACGGTCCCCTCTGAGCTTCAGCTTAGTTTTAGGCCCACTCAGGAGCAGCTGATTTTCTGACCTGAGAGAGCGGGCGGGTGTATACGGGTGTAGAAGCTCAGATAGGTAGGGCGGGGCAAGACCATTCAGGGATTTAAAAGCAAATAAAAGAATTTTAAAATGGATCCTAAACTGAATAGGCAACCAGTGGAGTGAGGCTAAAATGTGCGAAATGTGCTCATGTTTACGTGTGCCAGTTAAAAGACGTACAGCTGCATTCTGTACCATCTGGAGACAGGCGATGGAGGACCCACTAACCCCCACATACAGTGCATTGTGGCTTTATCCACAAGGGCCACATCTAACTCCCTCTTAAATATAGCCAATGAACTGGCCTCAACTACCTTCTGTGGCAGAGAATTCCACAGATTCACCACTCTCTGTGTAAAAAATGATTTTCTCATCTCGGTCCTAAAAGACTTCCCCATTATCCTTAAACTGTGACCCCTTGTTCTGGACTTCCCCAACATCGGGAATAATCTTCCTGCATCTAGCCTGTCCAACCCCTTAAGAATTTTGTAAGTTTCTATAAGATCCCCCCTCAATCTGCTAAATTCTAGCGAGTACAAGCCGAGTCTATGCAGTCTTTCTTCATATGAAAGTCCTGCCATCCCAGGAATCAGTCTGGTGAACCTTCTCTGTACTCCCTCTATGGCAAGAATGTCTTTCCTCAGATTAGGAGACCAAAACTGTACGCAATACTCCAGGTAGCAATGTTACAAAATTTTGAGATTTTAAAAATAAAGTCTGCAATTTATCCCATCAGATAAAGCATAAAAATAAGTTTAATTTGACACTTAATTCACTTTCATATCTTCAGTATTAAAAAAGTTATGGCCATTATCATACTCAGAAATTAGCATCTAGTTCCCTATTGCTTTTCCATTGACTTAACACAAAAGCTGTGATCGAGGACAGTTAAAAGCCCATAACTTTCTTAATAATTAGGATAACTGAAAGAAATTTTCAGTTATTATAGATTGAAGCATTCTGAAACAAATATGAAACAATCTTACTTCGAAGACATGAAAGTAAAGCATATAACTAGTTAGTTACCTAATTGTAGCTAATTACAAAATTCAATTACTATATCAAAACATCTATCAATTTCTTAAGAATAGATTAACATTTTTAAATAGCCTAAGTGTCCAAATAACATTCACACAATAATTCGCAATATAACATAATTTTTAAATCTAATTTTCATGAATTTACAGGCCAAATGGAAGGAATTGTGGGCGGCGCGACTTTTCGTTGCAGCGGCCTCTGCAGTCCGTCTGTCTTTTTATTATTTTTGTCTCGTTTTTATGTAGTTTTTATTATTTTTTTTTGTCGGGGTATGTGTGTGGGGGGGTGGGGGTGGGGGTGGGGGGGGGAAACTTTAAAATCTTTCCGCTGCACGGGAGACCCGACCTTTTATTTGTCGGGTCTCCGTTGTCGTTGGGGCTGGGCAACGTGGAGCGGCCTCCAGCAGGAACGACCTGGGGCTCCCGTGGAGCTGCGGACTACTCACCGTCGCGGGGCTGGCCGAGTCCGGAGCGGGTGGAGCTGTGGTGGAGACAATCGCTGCTGCTACCCGACCCCCGGAGATTCGGAGGCTACAACCGCGGGTCTGGCGGACGGCAACACTGGAAGCCCGCGGGTCCCCTGGTGGGATACCGCTTTTCGGGGCTTCCGCAGCGGCGACTTCTCCCGCCCGAGTTGCGGGGTTGAAAAGCACCTGGAGCAGGGCTTTATCCCCCCGCGCAGCTTGGAATGGCTGCCGGACTTTGCGGGCGAGCGCCGGGGCTCTAACACCAAGACCCGGTGCGCGACCTTGCATCACCCGGCGTGGCTTTAATGGCTGCGGGACAATCACCATCGCCCGCCGGGGGCTTTGACTTTGACTCTGACATCGGGGGGGGGGGAGTGCAGTGGAGAGATACGTTATTTTTGCCTTCCATCACAGCGCTGTGATGGATGTAATGTGTAAATTGTGTTGTGTCTCGGGTCTTCTTTGTTTTGTATTGTATGGCTGCAGAAACGACATTTCGTTTGGACCTCAAGGGGTCCAAATGACAAATTTGTCCCTCAAAAGACAAATAAATTGAATTGAATACCTGTAAATTAATGGGCATTTAATTCATCTTGCTAGTGAGGATTTCTGGAACGCGATCTTTTGGAACGTTGATTTGCGGTGAATTTAACCCCGTATTGGCATGAAAAATACTGCCGTTAATTCGGGGAATATAATCACCGTGTCGCATGTAAAAATGTGAATTAAAGGCTTCTTAAGAAGCACTTTTATACATTTAAAGAAAGCACTTTTGTTTACCTGTCCCATGCGTGAAATCCGTCCCCGTTATCGGCGTTGAAGCTTCAGGAGCTGATTTTAAAATTACTGTAGCGCTGACATTGACGATTTAATAAAAATAAAAAATTCACAAATCGCCACTAGGAACGATTCATCAGCCAACGCTTGTACTCCAACACAATATTAACTAGGACAAGGGAGGAGAAACCCGCGTTTTAACCCCGCCCCCCCTTAAAGGCGCCAAAATCGCGCACACGGCCAGTGGCAGAATTACAGCGCGACTGAAGGTAAGTTTTGTAACATACCTACTCCAGGTGTGGTCTCACCAAGACCCTGTACAACTGCAGTAGAACTTCCCTGCTCTTATACTCAAATCCTTTTGCTTTGAATGCTAACATACCAGTCGCTTTCTTCACTGCCTGCTGCACCTGCATGCCTACTTTCAATGACTGGTGTACCATGACACCCAGGTCTCGTTGCATCACCCCTTTTCCTAATCGGCCACCATTCAGATAATAGTCTACTTTCCTGTTTTTGCCACCAAAGTGGATAACCTCACATTTATCCACATTATACTGCATCTGCCATGCATTTGCCCACTCACCCAACCTATCCAAGTCACCTTGCAGCCTCCTAGCATCCTTCTCACAGCTAACACTGCCCCCCAGCTTCATGTCATCCGCAAACTTGGAGATGTTGCATTCAATTCCCTCCAGATCATTAATATATATTGTAAATAGCTGGGGTCCCAGCACTGAGCCTTGCGGTACCCCACTAGTCACTGCCTGCCATTCTGAAAAGGACCCGTTTACTCCTACTCTTTGCTTCCTGTCTGCCAGCCAGTTCTCTATCCACATCAATACTGAACCCCCAATACCGTGTGCTTTAAGTTTGCATACTAATCTCTTATGTGGGACCTTGTCAAAAGCCTTCTGAAAGTCCAGATATAACACATCCACTGGTTCTCCCTTATCCACTCTACTAGTTACATCCTCGAAAAATTCTATAAGATTCGTCAGACATGATTTACCTTTAATAAATCCATGCTGACTTTGTCCAATGAATTCACCACTTTCCAAATGTGCTGCTATCCCATCTTTAATAACTGACTCTAGCATTTTCCCCACTACCGATGTTAGACTAACTGGTCTGTAATTCCCCGTTTTCTCTCTCCCTCCCTTTTTAAAAAGTGGGGTTACATTAGCTACCCTCCAATCCTCAGGAACTACTCCAGAATCTAAAGAATTTTGAAAAATTATCACTAATGCATCCACTATTTCTGGGGCTACTTCCTTAAGTACTTTGGGATGCAACTTATCTGGCCCTGGGGATTTATTGGCCTTTAATCCATTCAATTTACCTAACACCACTTCCCGGCTAATCTGGATTTCACTCAGTTCCTCCATCTCATTTGACCCCCGGTCCCCTGCTATTTCCGGAAGATTATTTATGTCTTCCTTAGTGAAGACAGAACGAAAGTTGTTATTCAATTGGAAGTACACAAAAATGCTGGAGAAACTCAGCGGGTGCAGCAGCATCTATGGAGCGCAGGAAATAGGCAACGTTTCGGGCTGAAACCCTTCTTCAGAAACCCTTCTTCAGAAAGTTATTCAATTGGTCTGCCATGTCCTTGTTCCCCATGATCAATTCGCCTGTTTCTGACTGCAAGGGACCTACATTTGTTTTAACTACTCTTTTTCTCTTCACATATCTATAAAAATGTTTGCAGTCAGTTTTTATGTTCCCTGCCAGTTTTCTTTCATAATCTATTTTCCCTTTCCTAATTAAGCCCTTTGTCCTCCTCTGCTGGACTCTGAATTTCTCCCAGTCCCCTGGTAGGCTGCTTTTTCTGGCTAATTTGTATGCTTCATCTTTTGTTTTGATACTATCCCTGATTTCCCTTGTTATCCACGGATGCACTACCTTCCCTGATTTATTCTTTTGCCAAACTGGGATGAACAATTGTTGTAGTTCATCCATGCAGTCTTTAAATGCTTTCCATTGCATATCCACCGTCAACCCTTTAAGAATCAATTGCCAGTCTATCTTGGCCAATTCACGTTTCATACCCTCAAAGTTACCTTTCTTTAAGTTCATGACCCTTGTTTCTGAATTAACAATGTCACTCTCCATCCTAATGAAGAACTCAACCATATTATGGTCACTCTTGCCCAAGGGGCCACGCACAACAAGACTGCTAACTAACCCTTCCTCATTACTCAATACCCAGTCTAGAATAGCCTGCTCTCTCATTGGTTCCTCTACATGTTGGTTTAGAAAACTATCCCGCATACATTCCAAGAAATCCTCTTCCTCAGCACCCCTGCCAATTTGATTCACCCAATCTATATGTAGATTGAAGTCACCCATTATAAATGTTTTACCTTTGTTGCACGCATTTCTAATTTCCTGTTTGATGCCATCCCCAACTCCACTACTACTGTTAGGTGGCCTGTACACAACTTCCACTAGTATTTTCTGCCCCTTAGTGTTTCGCAGCTCTACCCATATCGATTCCACATCCTCCAAGTTAATGTCCTTCCTTTCTATTGCGTTAATCTCCTCTCTAACCAGCAACGCTCCCCAACCTCCTTTTCCTTTCAGTCTATCCCTCCTGAATATTGAATATCCCTGGATGTTCAGCTCCCAGCCTTGGTCATGTCTCCGTGATCCCAACTATATCATATTCATTAATAACTATCTGCACATTCAACTCATCCACCTTATTACGAATGCTCCTTGCATTGAGACACAAAGCCTTCAGGCTTGTTTTTACAACACTCTTACCCCTTATACAATTATTATTATTATTATTATTATTTTTTTTTTTAAATTAGAAGTATTTTACATTACAGTAATCTGCAATAACGTAAGTTTATACTTTTCTTATACCACTTCTTATTTTAAACTTTAATAGGAAAAAAGGATAGAAAGAGTTAGTAAAGATAGTCAGTGAGTGATTGAAAGAGTGTTCCAGGAACACCCCTATGAACCTAAACCACAAGAAATAGTTAAAAAAGAAAAGAAAAAACCAAAAGGAGGAAAAAGAAAAAAGAAAAAAGAAAGTAAGATAGGGCAATATGAAAGGGATGTACCTATTTCTTATCTTTACTCACCCCTCGCCAGGTCCTAAAACCATTTATTATCTTTTGGAATTGGTCTTGTTTACCTGCTAGGAGGAATCTCATATCTTCTAGGTGTAACAATTCCGACATATTAGAAGTCCACATTTTTATTGTTGGCGTAGGAGCATTTTTCCAGAATTTCAGTATCAGTTTTTTTGACGTTATTAAGCCATAATTAAGAAAACTCCTTTGAAACGAAGTCAGCTCCAAACTTGCTTCTATTGTTCCAAAAATAATCAATTCTGCATTCGGTTTCAGTTTTATTTTAAATAATTTAGTGAAAATTTCAAAAATTTCATTCCAAAATGTTTGGATTTTTATACAAAACACAAAAGAATGTGCTATAGTTGATTCATGGATTTGGCATTTATCACAGATAGCAGAGGTATTTGGGTAAAATTTACTTCATTTAGCTTTTGAATAGTATAATCTATGTAAAATTTTAAATTGAATCAGAGTATGTCTTACGTTAATCGAGCATTTATGCACATATAATAGGTGTTTATCCCAACTCTCTTTCGAGATTTTTATAGCTAGGTCCTGTTCCCATTCTCTTCTAATCCCATCCGATGATGGAATTTCTATGTTTAAAATGGAATTATATAGGTATGATATTAAATTAGCTGATTCCGCTTTTATATTCATTATCCCATCTAATAGGTCAGGAGACATATTTTGATATTCTCGTGTATACTTTTTCAAATAGTCACGTATTTGAAAATATTTGAAATATTGATTATTATTCAAATTGTATTTAAGTTGTAGTTGGTGAAATGTTAAAAAACTTCCATTATCATACATATCTCCAAACGTTTTAATTCCTACTCTTTCCCAATTTATAAAAGATCTATCTATCATAGAAGGTTTAAACGAAGGGTTATTCATTATAGGTGAGAGCAGTGATAGATTTCTTAATTTCAACGTTAATTTTATTTGTTTCCAAATTCTAATTGTACTATGAATAATTGGATTTTTACTATATATTGTATTCTTCATTTTTGTTGGTGAGAGAAGGATCGCTCCTATGTTAAAAGGGGAACAGTCCTCTCTCTCCATTACTATCCAATCCACCTGCTGGGCCGAATTGTCCAACAGGTGAATCATATTTTTGACATTTGTGGCCCAGTAATAATATTAAAAATTGGGGAGTGATAATCCACCAAATTCTTTAGGTTTACACAAATGTTTTCTTTGGATTCTGTGAGATTTATAGTCCCATATAAAGTTTGTAATATCAGCATCCAATTAAAAAAAAAAATTTTTTGGTAAGTATATCGGTATTGACTGGAATAGATATAAAATTTGTGGTAAAAAAAACATTTTTATAGTATTTATTCAGCCTATAAGAGACATCGGGAGGGTTTTCCAGATTTTAATCAGTGTGCTTAGTTTATTGAGTAAGGGCATATAGTTTGCATTAAATAGAGCTTTATATTTTCTAGTAATTTCAATTCCCAAATATTTAAATTTTTCTGAAGCGATTTTAAAAGGGAATTTTAACAGGTGTGTCGGTTCTTGAGGTTTAATCGTCATAATTTCACTTTTATTCCAATTTATTCTATATCCTGAAAAGGATCCAAATTCCTCTATTAAATTTAATATATTTGGTATACTAATTTGTGATTTTGTGATATATAGTAGTACATCATCTGCGTATAAAGATATCTTATTATTTGAGTATTTTGTATTGTACCCATGAATGTTCGGATGTATCCTAATACTTTCCGCTAACGGTTCTATTACAAGAGCAAATAGCAGAGGTGATAATGAACAACCCTGTCTATTTCCCCTTGATAACTGAAATTTCGAGGACAAAATATTATTAGTTAATATTCTGGCAGTAGGCCTATCATATAATAATTTTACCCAAGCGATAAAATTCTCTCCCATTTGAAATTTTTGCAATACTTTAACCATATAATCCCATTCCACTTGATCAAATGCTTTTTCTGCGTCTAGTGAAATAATTGATAAGTCTTGTTCTTTGGTTTTATGTGAGTGCATTATATTAAACAGACGTCTCAGGTTGAGTATCTCTTGGGTATAAACCCTGTTTGATCCGGATTTATTAATTTACTAACATAGTTACTTATGCTAATGTTTTCGCTAATATTTTTTGATCTGTATTTAACAGCGCAATAGCTCTATAAGAACCCGGATCTTCAAAATCTTTACCTTTTTTAGGTATGTGTAATCGTTGATTCCGCTAATGTTTCTGGAAGTGTATGTTTCTTTAAAAGCATATGTATACATTTTGTGTAGTCGTGGTGTAATTATCTCGTAAAATCTTTTATAAAATTCATTACTAAACCATCTGGTCCTGGTGTTTTTCCATTCTTTAATGTATTTATTGTTTCTTCTATTTCCTTAGTTGAGACTTGTGCACCTAATTCCTCTTGTTCACTCAAATTGAGTTTTGGGAGATTACAATTATCCAGGAACTCTCTAACTTTGGTACTATCTGCTACCGCTTTAGATGTATATAAGTGTTTGATAAAATTGAGCGAATCTTTTATTAATATCCTTAGGTAGTGTTAACAATTCCCCTTTATCTGATTTAATCTTTAAAATCGTGTGATCCTTTTCCCGTTTTTTCAGTTGTCGAGCCAGATGTTTGTGTCGTTTATCC
The DNA here is from genome assembly GCA_038087875.1 of Malacoraja senta. Classification (NCBI taxonomy): domain Eukaryota; kingdom Metazoa; phylum Chordata; class Chondrichthyes; order Rajiformes; family Rajidae; genus Malacoraja; species Malacoraja senta. The sequence goes on from CM075978.1 coordinate 139,670,607, forward strand.
ACAAATTCAAAATGTTCCTGTTTTGTAATTTGAAATAATCTAATAACATTTGCTGATAATATTTTGTTTAATTTAAATTTCATTATTGTTATTTTATTATGTTTGTCTATAGTAGGCTCTTTAGCATTATCTAATTCCAATTCTCTGATTCGTTCTTCTAACTGCCTTTGTTCTTTCTTATTCCTTTTATTTTAAAAAGCTTGGTATGAGATTATAGATCCTTTAATAACTGCTTTGAATGATTCCCATAGTAGAACTGGTGAGGTCTCTGGGGTATCATTATTCTTTAAAAAAAGTTCCATCTGTTGTTTTAAATATATTTTCCCTTGTGGGTCATTTAAGATTTGAGGATTAACCTCCAAAACGATTTATTAGTAGGCATTCCTTCTAATTTAAAAAAAAAAGTTAACGGTGAGTGATCAGAAATTATACTATTGTGATACTTTGGATTCAGTGTATAGGGAATTAGTTTTGTATCCACTAAGAAATAGTCGATACGTGAATAAGTTTTGTGTACCATTGAATAAAACGAGTATTCCTTCCGACAGGGTTAGCGATCCTCCAGACATCTGTTATATTTGTATTTTTTATGTAAGTATTTAAGATTTCCATGGTTTTAGATTTTGTGTTGCCCCTTCTCTGTTGTGAAGATTTATCCAAGTATGGATCTAAAACACAGTTAAAATCTCCCCCAATTATCACATTTTGATAATTGTAATTATATTCAGGATTTTATTTAAAAATTGGGGATTATCAAAATTAGGTGCATAAATATTTACCAAGGTAATTGGGGTAGCATGAATCTCTCCGGTAACTATAAGGTATCTCCCTTCCTTATCTGTTATGATATTCTTCGATTTAAATGGTATACCTTTTCGAATAATAATTGCTGTGCCTCTGGCTTTGGATATATATGAAGATTGGTATGTTTGGCCAACCCAGTTTGCCTTCAATCTGGCTTGAGCTTGCAGTTTCAAGTGAGTTTCTTGTAGAAATATAATGTCCGTATTGAGTGACTTCAATTGTGCAAAAATCTTACCCCTTTTAATTGGTTCTTTAGCACCCCTAATATTCCAACTACAGAATGTGATTCCTCCAAATTTCTTTTGTTTATCGTCTTGCATTTTAAATTATTTAATACCTTTTTAAACATGTGGTGCAACCAATACCTTAGGTCTCTGGCTGTTGGGCGAGCATTTGCAATATTAAATTCAATTATTACATCCCTCTCAAAATTGTCGTTAAGCAAAGAAACAAAAAAGTGTACATTATTGTGATATTTAAAAAAATCAAAAAAGTGAGGTTACAGTCTAAAAATGACGACACTGTAACCAATATCCACCAATTGGTAGTTACACAATTAGTGACTTCCGTAGTTGTTAATCTACATTTAGCTCCGTCCCCTTGAGTGATCTTACTAGAAGGGGTTGGGACCCATTCAAAGCCAGATTTTATGTGTCAGCATTACCGTATCTACCATATCTATATATCTAAATAAATCTTCTCTAATCTCCAATCTTATCTACCATTTACTTATGTTAACAATTATTACATTTTCTTCCCCTTCCATACTAATCTGCCTTTGGTTGGAAGGGGTTAACCCGATTCAGGCACCTGGCTATTTGCCAAGATTCTGAATCTCCTCACCTCCTTCCACACAAAATTTGAACTGCAGCCTATCATAATTTCTAAATTAGTATAAATCTATTTCCTTATATTTTGCCCCCCTCCTCCCCTACCCGGGGGTGTCAATCCTTATACTGGATTATTACATTTTATCAATTAAACAGTTCGATTTTAAATCAATTACTATTACTGTTAGTGTGTTAATTTCAATAACTTTAATTACTATTACTATATTAGTTCGGTATTAGTTCAGTAGTTTTTGTGTTAGTATGGAATTAATGTAGGGATAAAATTTTAACAGTCTTTCATTCAGGAATTTTTATTTTCCAATCCATCTTCGTTAGGTTCCTCATTCAGCACGCCCTTGTTATTCCATCTTTCGCTCCTGTTGGAGCCGAATATGTCCTTGAAGAGATAAGAGTGTCTAGACAGCTGCACATGGAGAAGCTGCGCCATCTTAATCCTTTTTAAAAGTTTAAAAAGTTATTTCTATCGACCTTCCCTCAGCTGTTGTCTGTAGAATAAAAACCTTGTCTTGAGGATGTGATGTTTTACTTAAACATCTATTTCTTTTAAGATGTCTTGAGCGTATATTTGTAAGCAGCTTCTGGATCGTTAAACTTACGTTCGGTACCATTATAAGTAATGATCATCTTAGCTGGATAAATTATTCCATATCTGATGTTCCTGTGCCCTTTCAAGAATCTGTTGTGTATTTTTAAACGCTTCTCATTTTTTTTAACAATTTCATAGTCTCTAAAAAGTTTGATAGTGTCCGTCCCAAACGTCATAATCTTTCCATATTGAATTTTTCCCATGGCCTCTTCCAAAGCTGAAATGTCCCGAAATTTCACAATGATCTGTCGTGGGGGAGCTCCTCCTGTTTATCCCCTTGATTTTGCCCGTTTCACCCGGTGTGCCACCTCTATCTTCGGTTTAGCTGGCAGGTCAAGTATATGTTTAAGTAAGTTGGCAGTGTACTCTCGGGGCTCATTCCCCTCCGCTCCTTCTGTCACTCCAACTATTCTTAAATTCTGCCGTCTTGACCGTGCTTCCAAATCAAGGCATTTATCCGACGTTTTAGCCAGCTGACCCACGACACACTCATAATTCTTCTTGATTTTCTGCATTTCTTCAGCCATTTGTAACATTGCTATTTCCATATCTTTCATGGTAGTAAAACATGTTGTAACAGTTTGGTGGACCACATCCAACTTATTAGTACAATCTTCTTCCACCTTATCAATTTTCAAAGATAATTCAGCATGCACATTGTCAATTTGTTTATTTATATTACCGATTGAATCAATTACTTTCTGATTCCCAGTGTTCATGTTCTCCATCATGCTCTCCATCATACTTTTATTACATGCCAAAAGTTCATTTTTTAAGTCCTCACCGATGTCTTAATGACGTCCAGCTCTTTATCCTTTAAAACTTTTTCAGCCGTTTCAGCCTTTAATCTTGTAGTCATTTTCAGGGCTGGTTCAGCAATTACTTCTTCAGTTTCTTGATTTTT
>CM075978.1:139673951-139726720 GCA_038087875.1 Malacoraja senta
ATCATGTGGCGACCGGAACTGCAGGCAATCCTCCAAATGTGACCTAATTTTGTACAACCATAAACATAATAACCCAACTCCTGTCATCAATTCCTCATGCAGTGAAGGCAAGTGCGACATATGCTTTCTTCATGTCAGTCTACCCATGTTGCCACTTTCAGGGCAAAATGTACGTATCCCAAAGTCTCCCTGTTCAACAACAAGCCACAGAGAAATGCTATTCACAGTGCATGTTTTGCTCCTGTTCAACTTTCCCAAAATTCCCCAAACTTTGCTCTTTTCTGAAACAAATTCTATATGCTACTCCTAGTCCACTTTCCCAGTTGCTCAATATTCTCTCGTAACCTTAAATTGCCTTTCTCACCGACCACTATACTGCAATTTTGGTGCCATTGACGAACTTACTAGTCATGCAAATCACATTCTCCTCCAAATGATTATATATGACAAACAATAGAATACCCAGTACCGATATTGCTGACCTTTATGAATTTAGTTGTGGAGACCTCAGTGAGTGTCCTGCTGAAATGCTTTGTTTCCAGAGCATTTGAAATTAATGAAACGTACAAGGTTAAATATTTGTCTTTTCACATGTCTTGCATGGGAGCTAGATCATCCTTTATTGTAAGGCTGAGTGGTGAAGTAATGGTTAGTGAGATCACAAATATGATGTATGAAAGCTTGTGCATTATGTGCTATATAGGAGATATTCCAATCCATGACATATTTTAGGAAACATATCCTATTAAATCATTACAGAAAATATTGGAAATACTAAGCTGGTCAGGCAACATCAGAGGAGAGAGAGAATTTATATTTCAGGTAGGTGACCTTTCATCAGAACTTCACATGAATTCTGATGAAAGGTCACCGATTTGAAACATTTACTTGGCTTCTTTCTTCATAAATGCTACTCGAGCTGCTGAGGATTTCGAGCATCTGTCCTTTTTAGATTTCTTGCATTGCAATATTTAATTTTTGGAATACCATTAAACAGGTCTACCTTTGCCAATTTTTAAGGACAATTTTAATTCATTTCCAAGATCAGTTTCAAAGGTTTCAAAGGTCTTTTATTGTCACATGTACCAATTAAGAAATGCGAATTACCATACGGCCATACGAAAAAAAATCAACAAGACACACAACTACATAAAAGTTAACATAAACATCCACCACAGCGGATTCCCCACATTCCTCACTGTGATGGAAGGCAAAAAGGTCCAGTGTACATGACTTATTACATATACCCTGTCACCTCAAAGCTAATATTATGTGCACGATGAGACATGTAAGACCATCTTGTCTTAAAGCTTGGCCTTGAACAGTTTGGTAAAACATGATGTTCTGGCCATCTGTATGTTGTGCACCTTGTTGTATCTCCTGACCTATGGTTTTATGATCTCGGGTTCTCTTGAATGGCTGTGTGCTGTGTGCCGTTCTATAGATGACAGTCATTTTACTCTCTTCGGTTTTACATAAAATTATTATGTCTCCTGTTTGCGATGACCGCATATTGCCATTGTTTGGGTTATTTAAACTTTTCTTGTCTGCTTTAAGTAAATGAGAACTAATCATACGATCCTTGTTGTTTTGTGTTCTGTGCTCTTTATTATTCGTATGGCTGTATGGAGACCACACATTTCACTGTACCAATTGGTACATGTGACAAATAAATGTATCTTGTATCTTGTTTGATTTGTATTTCTTTCTATTGGATCTTACCTTTATGTTGTGAACTGAATCATCCACCCAAACCACGAGTGAAGGGCAAGGTATATAGCAAACAGAACCATGGATGATGAGTGACATTGACAAGGAAAAAGGAGGTTTTGGGTAAGGTTTAGGTTGCTAGGATCAACTCTATCCCTGGAGGAGTATAGGGGATTGAGGAGCATACTTAAAAAGGAAATTAGGAGGGTAAAAATGGGGCATGGTATAGGTCTGGCAGATAAGATTGAGGAGAATACAAAGATTTTTAAAAGAATATTAAGAGAAAATGAGTAACTAGAGAGAATAGTGTCCCTCAGAAACTAAAGTGGTCATCCATGTGTGGAGCTGCAGGAGATGGCCAAGGTCAATGAATATTTCTCATCTGTTTTTGCTGCAGAGAAAGATATGAAGGCAAGGGAACTTAGGACAGTTGATGGACATGTTTTCACAACAGTCTGCATTACAGCCAAGGAAGTGCTGGATGATGATAGATAAAGCTAGACAAATTTCCTGGGCGTTATCAGATGTGCAGGTACAGTAGGCAGTGAAGAAAGCGAATGGCACGTTGGCCTTTATAACAAGAGGAGTTGAGTATAGGAGCAAAGAGGTCCTTCTGCAGTTGTATAGGGCCCTAGTGAGATCACACCTGGAGTATTGTGTGCAGTTTTGGTCCCTATTGAGGGAGTGCAGTGTAGGTTTACAAGGTTAATTCCCGGCATGGCGGGACTGTCATATGCTGAGAGAATGGAGCGGCTGGGCTTGTATACTCGAGTTTAGAAGGGTGAGAGGGGATCTTATTGAAACATATAAGATTATTAAGGGTCTGGACATGCTAGAGGCAGGAAACATGTTCCCAATGTTGGGGGAATCCAGAACCAGGTGCCACAGTTTAAGAATAAGGGGTAAGCCATTTAGAATGGAGACGAGGAAATACTTTTTCTCACAAAGAGTTGTGAGTGCGGAATTCTCTGCCTCGGAGGGCGGTGGAGGCCGGTTCTCTGGATACTTTCAAGAGAGAGCTAGATAGGGCTCTTAAAGATAGCGGAGTCAGGGGATATGGGAGTCAAGGGATATGGGGGGCAGAAGGCAGGAACGGGGTACTGATTGGGGATAATCAGCCATGATCACATGCTGGCTTGAAGGGCCGAATGGCCTACACCTGCACCTATTGTCTATTGTCTATTGTATCCAATGACCTTGTGGGAAACTGGAAAATAAATTATAGAAGGTCTGACTGAGATATATTGAATCATCGTTAAGCCCCTGTCCCACTTTCATGACCTAATTGGTGAGTTTGCCCTTGACTCGTACTCGCAGCATGGTCGCCACGAGGTCGTAGGAGGTCGTAACTCTTCCTCATGCTCGTGAGTGGTCTCTGCGTACTCGTGGCCTCAAGTAGGTCGTGGCGTATTTTCCAGCCTGATAAAAAATGTCCACGAGTAAAAAAAAGGTCGGCATGGAAGAAATTGATACTTTTTACTCGTAGGTAGGTCGTAGTAGGTCATGATGGTAGTCGTAGATAGTCGTAGGTAATCGTAGGTAGTTGTAGGTCGGTAACTGGCCCGAGAAAAAAAATGCAAACGTGACATTTTATCATCTGATCATTTTCCACTCATAGCTAGTAGTAGTTGGTCTTAGGTGTGGAAGACTGAGGTCGAGGGGGGTCGTAGGAGGTCGTAGACATAGTCGTAGGAGGTCATAGACATAGTCGTAGGGGGTCGTAGGAGGCCTTTTTCTTCGGCGAGACAAAACACCCTTGACATTTTTTTCAACTCGTCTAGGGTCTTCTAAACTCGTGGATTAGGTCGTCCAAGTAAGACAGGCCCTTTAGTCATGGGTGAGATACTGGAAGACTGGTGGGTGGCTAATGTAGTGCCTCTTTTTAGGAAAGGGCTGAGGGATAAGGTATACCTTCATTTGGAAAGGCAGGGGTTGGTTAGAAATAGTTAGCATGGTTTAGTGTGTCGGAGATCATGTCTCACAAATTTGATTGAATTTTTTGAAGAAGTAATGGTTGATGAGGGCAAGGTTGCACACATAGTCTATCTGCACATTAACAAGGCCTTTGATAAGGTTCTGCATGGTAGGCTGCTCTGGATGGTTGGAAAGGAGAGTTAACTAACCGGGTGCAGAACTGGATTCGGTAGGAAGCAAATATTTATGGTGGAAGGTTGTTATTTTTGGCCTACTGAGCCCATTTCCTGGTCCAGAACTCAGTAGGCTTACATTCTACAATATCATTGGGCCATTGGGCTCTTTCTGGCTCCCAGCAGAGGAGACCCATTCATCCCCTATTCACCCTCCTTATTTATTTGTGACTTATTCTCGCACAGATGCTCATCAATTACTCTTTGTTTCTTGTGCTACTTATCTGCACTCTAAGGTTACTGCAACCACTTAACCTACCAACACATCTTTGGGAGTTGAAAGAAAACCAGAGCACCATGCAAACTTTACATAGTCAGTATCAGTGGTCAGGATTAAACCTGGGTCCCTGGAGTTGGAGTAAACAGCACCAAATCCTGTGCTTGGCAGGATTCCTACTCTAAAGGTCCTGTAGTTCCTGGTGATCAAGTAAGTGAACTTAAAATGATAGGAGTTGGCTCCTGAGCTCTTAGGTAGAATTTTACTCCCACCTGCCTTGCTAAAACCATAGCTAAAATCCAAGCAACGACATAAGTGCTGGAGTACTCAGTGGGTAGGGCCGCATCTCTGGAGAACATGGATAGGTTACCTTTCAGGTTGAGACCTTTTTCAGACTAATATCTCCAGTTAGTCCCGACCTGAAAAGTCACCTCTGGTTTCAATGTTCTCCAGAGATGCTGCCTGACCCGCTGAGTTATCCAGCACTTTATGTCATTTGTTTGTAAACCAGCATCTACAATTCCTTGCTTCTATGCTACAATCCAAGCAGTATACTCAGTAAACTTTATTGCTCTGAATCCATTTTGGTCCCATTCCATTTATAGACATTGGGACTGCCTAACTGGGCTAAAAGCTCTTGAGTCTGTGCACTCCTGATTAGGAGCAATATCAAACGTGCTAACAAGGATTCCCCTTGTCAACTACTACTCTTTGTGAGCAATTGTTTATGCACAACACTCAAGATTACTGTGGACGTTGTTTTCTAAAATACTCAATGACAATTACTGTTAAGAGAATGTATTTGTTTTGTTAAAAAAAGTAATGTCATTTATAAGCTTGAACAAACTTATTGAGCAAAATAATGAGCTGGCTCTTCCTGAATCCTGCTCGCCATTTGCAGTTACTTCCAGCAACTTGCTGCAATCATCTGATCTGGATGCAGAGGGCTGATCATGCTGACCATTTGCATCTTCGAATTATGTGGTGAAGCCTTTGTAGTGATATGGTTTCAAGCGGTGTTCTGTTGAGGTCATTGGATAGCTCTGGCAGGCTTTGACAGACGAAGGTGGAAGTGGAGTAGGAATAGATTGCAGGATTGGAGGGGGGTGGTAAGGAGGGTTGAAACTTTGTATTCTATCTAAGTCTGCAACTGTTTTAAAGAGCTTTGATATTCAAGGACATTTGTAAACTATTAAGGTTAATGTTAATAGGTATTTTATTTTTAAGATGTTAATTGATACACACACAACTGTTGAAAATGATAAGAGACCAAAGTAAAATATGTTTTAAAAGCTTACACACAAGCTTCAATTGGGCTCTCTGATCCTCTGTCAGGTCAAACACAGGACTGATGGAAAACCAGCGCCCTGTAATCCATCTTTCAGGTACTTATTATCAAAGCTTTTGCCAAGGTCTGGCAGTATGCTCACTCCTGTGAAATGTACTACATGGTTGAACTGTTTCTCATTTAAAATGTTGTAATATCTAATCATGACGATTGTGTCTTTGTTGTGCAGGTTTTACAGCTTGGTTCTGAGATTCTTCCGCAGTACAAACAAGAAGCACCAAAGACTCCACCCCATATTATCCTACATTATTGTACATTTAAAACTTCCTGGGATTGGATTATCCTGATCCTGACTTTCTACACTGCAATCATGGTTCCATACAATGTTTCCTTCAAGACCAAACAAAACAATGTGACTTGGTTGGTGGTTGACAGCATTGTCGACGTCATCTTTTTGGTAGACATTGTCCTCAATTTTCATACCACTTTTGTTGGGCCAGCTGGGGAAGTAATTTCGGACCCAAAGCTCATCCGCATGAATTACTTGAAGACTTGGTTTGTTATAGATCTTCTCTCCTGTTTGCCATATGATGTCATCAATGCCTTTGAAAATGTTGATGAGGTTAGTATTTGACAAGTTGTTCTCTGAACTAATTTAAAAAATATAATATATATGTGAAGAAGCTTCTGTAAAGTAACATCTCAGAACCAGGACAGCAAGAGGAAACAAATCAGTTTTTCTAATGCAGAATGCTTTTCAGTTCCTCTTGCTGGAATGTATTTTTTGTATAAATGTCATAGTCATGGCAACTTGTCCATGCTGACCATCATGTCTTTCTCAGCTAGTTCCATTTGCCTGCAGTGGGCCCATATCCATCTCAAGCTTTCCTATCGGTGAACCTTTACACAGGCCTTGTAATTGTCATGTACCTAAGTTTATCACTTTCTCTGGCAGCTCTTTCCATGTCCCATTTAATTCTTTAATTATTTCCCTTGCACCTTGATCCCATGCCCTCTAGTTTTGGACTACCCTACCCTGGGAGAGGAATTGTGACCATTCATCCACCTAATTTTTGCCACTCGTAATGTTAAAGATATCTATGAAGTCACCGCTCAGCCTCCTACACTCCAGGTAAAACATTGCCAACCTCTCCAGTCGCTCCTTATAACTCAAGTCCTCCAGTCCCAGCAACATCTTTTTGAATTTTTTCTGCACCTTCTCTAATTTAATGACTTCCTTAATCAGTTGATTTCCTTCATTTAACATACAGGTAAATAAGAGGACTAAACGTATTACCTTCAGGAGATTAAATAGCCATTTACAGTTTAGGAATGATTCACTGGAGTATATTTTAATGTTCACTCACTGGGTGGTAATCTGCAAACCTAGGCCTTCATAGGTCAGACCATAGAATATAATAGTTGGTACATTATGTTGCAACTTTACAAAACACTGGTGCGGCCACACTTGCAGTGTCGTATGCAGTTCTGATGTGCCACACCATAGGAAGGGTGTGATTGCGATGGAGAGAATGCAGAGGAGATTCACCAGGATTTGCCTAGAATGGAGGACTTTATGTGGAGAGAGTGGATAGGTTGGGCGTTCTTTTTTCCCTGGAGCAATAAAGGTTTTTATGTGATCTGATAAAAAATATATAAGATTATGAGAGGAAAGATAGCATAGATAGTAAAAAAAAATCCCATGGTAAAGAAGGTTGGAATTGCACTGAGAATAACAAGAGGCTTCAATTTCAGGTGTAAGGAATGAGTTTTAAATAGGAATTGAGGAGGAAGTTTTCTTATACAGAGTCTGGTCGTAATCTGGAATGTGGTGCTAGAGGAGGTGTTGGAATCAAGTACAATGACTATTTTTAAGAGGAATTTTGACAGACACTTAAATAGGCATGGCATAGAAGGATATTGTCCTGAAAGGGTCAAAGGGGATTAATGCAGATGAGAAACAAAGATGAAAAGGACATGGTACACTGATAGGCCTGTTTTCTGTGCTACATGATGCTATGATCCTATGACTATGACTCTCGTTAAAAGGTATATAAAAATGTATGTGGTTGTGGATCGAATACATGAGATGTCTAATTTGAATTAAATTACTTTTCAAATAATAATTCATTGTTAAGTAGCTGAACAGTATTCAGTCAAATTGGTCAGACAGGAACTGCCCTTGACAAAGTCATGTTGGCTGTATCTGATTAGTCCCTGCCTTTCTAAGTGATCATCTCCCCCAGTATGTTTTCCTGTATCTTCCTTCCCATTGACGTCAGGCTCGTAGGTTGTCATTACTATGCTTTTTCCTTATACCATTCTTGGAAAGATGGACCATGTTTTCTGTCCTCCAGTCATCTGAAATTTCACGTGTCCAGAGAAGATTTAAACATAGAAACATAGAAAATAGGTGCAGGAGTAGGCTATTCGGCCCTTCACCGCCATTCAATATGATCATGGCTGATCATCCAACTCAGTATCCTGTACCTGCCTTCTCTCCATACCCCCTGATCCCTTTAGCCACAAGGGCCACATCTAACCCTCTTAACTATAGCCAATGAACTGGCCTCAACTACCTTCTGTGGCAGAGAATTCCACAGATTCACCACTCTCTGTGTAAAAAATTGTTTTCTCATCTCGGTCCTAAAAGACTTCCCCCTTATCCTTAAACTGTGACCCCTTGTTCTGGACTTCCCCAACATTGGGAATAATCTTCCTGCATCTAGCCTGTCCAACCCCTTAAGAATTTTGTAAGTTTCTATAAGACACAGCAGATCCACAGCAATCTCTTCCCTAGTCTACTACAGTAGCCTGAGATACATTCCACTTGGTCCTGCAGATATATCCATCTTTAAGCCCACCAAAGTATTGAGTAATTTATTTATGGAGACTTGCACTAGAATTTCACCTACCCCTTCACTGAAGGCTCTAACTACAAATTCTATTTACTTCGTCGTTACGAATGAAAGGTATTCATATTGGATCACATCTATTTTCTGGTTCCATGCACAGATTGCCCCTGTTGTCCCTAACGGCCCCACCTTTCCCCTGATTATAAATTTGCCCTTAATATACATAGAATGCCTTCAGATTTATCTTCATCCTGGAACATTTGCCGCCCTCCAGTCTTCTGTATTTAATGACGACATAATTTTCAGGCAGGGCTTCTGCAGTTTCCTCTGTAGTTTCCCACAGTGTCCTTGGATAAATCTGATCTGGCTCGGGAGATTTGTCTATCTTTGTACGTGTCAGTACCTTTAGCACCTCTTTGACTGTAATACTGACTGCTCTCAAGGCACTTCAATTGACTGCCCCACGATCCATAGTCCTCCTATCTTTCTCCACGATCGAAACAGTGGAGAAATACTCGTTGGACCTTGCCCAATTTCATGTGGCTCCACACAGAGTTGACCGCTTTGATTCCTGTGGGGTCCCACTCTCTCTTGTTACATTTTTTCCCTCTATGTACTTATAAAATCTCTTGGGATTATTCGTAATGCCATCTGCCAGATCTATCTCCTGTCTCCTTTTTGCCCATCTGATTTCCTTTTTTAGTTTGATCTGTAGTTTGCAAATCCTCTCTAGGGATATACTTGATCCCAGCTGCCTATATCTGTCCCATGCCTCCTCCTTACTCTGGACCACAGCCTCAATTTCCCTCATCATCCATTTCCTTATGTTTGTGTGCCCTGACCTTCACTCTAACAGGGATGTGCATGTCCTGAGCTCTTGTCAGCACACTTTTAAAAACATCCCACTTGCTTGACATTTCTTTTCCTTCAAACAACCTACTCCAATCAACTTGGGGAGATTTGGTGGAATGTTCCTGCTCTTATGTTCTTGTATTCTTCTGTTTTGTTTTCTTTTTCAATTTAATTGTGTTCATTGATCCTGGTTAAGTCTCAGTGCACCTTCCTAAATTGTCTACTCTGAATCCCCTTTCCCAGTCAACCCAATTTACACCTTCCCCAACAGCACCTGCAAACCTCCCAGCAAGGATATTGGTCTCAAACTGGCTTGATGGAATCCATCTTGTATGTATTGTTCCCAATTGTCACAATGATCAAGGAAGTTAAAGCACATCATCCTGCCCCTTCAGCTATGCATTAATCTGATCTATCCTTATTTTCCTACACCCACAACCATGTGGCACCCAAAGCAATCCAGAAATAACAATCTTTAAATTCCTGTTCTTTTAATGGCTACCGAGCTCTCTAAACCCAAGTTGCAAGCCTTTTGTTTTGTTTTGTTTTCCATTTCAATTGTGTTCAATGATCCTGATAAAGTCTCACTGCAACATCTCAAATTGTCTGTATCCATGAAATCGTTATGCATTAAAAACATTAATTAGTAATGGGTTGTTTACTGAATTAAGAGGAAATTCCTATCCATTTGTAAACTACTTGTACATAAATAAATAACCTTTATTGGAAAGTTTGAATTGTTACCACTAAATTAGATTTAGGAAATATATTTTGGTACTGAGGACATGAGATTTATGCATAGTTCAAGTAATTATGTTATCCCACTGTTTTCTTTGCATTGATTTATCATGTGAAAAATTATGCTCGTTATTTTGTGTTACAATAATTAAGACATTTGGACTCTTCTGTTACAAGTACCCCTTTATAACTTATTTTCTGTTTGCTTCCTACTTTTCCATTTGCATGCTACTTTATTTGTTTGACTTGATCCTCTTCTAACTGTCTATTGGGCTGGGAAGAATTGGAACCATCGTGCTCTAACTAAAGTAGGCTTTGTATTTTCCAACATATGTTTAATGTTCCTTCTTTAAAGTGATTGAAAGTAATAATAGGTTACAGTTTTATCGTGCTTCCCTTGCATTACTTGGGATTTTATATTTGTACAAAATATAGATGTATTTCTTCCCTATTAATTGCTCAATGCAGATAATGAATTTGAGGAAGAATGGCAAAGTGTACATCTATGAAGATGTATCTTAATATCGTATAGCTTATTTTGTTTACTCAATATCAAATGGAATCATTGCATTACAGTCAGCATGCTAGTGTACTTTTCTTTTCTAATATAATCATTGTGTCATATTAGTATATTTTGTACATTTTTATAGTTTTTTTCACTATTTGTTTGCCTACACAAACACAACATGGGGTTTTAATAGTTGCTTGTTTTTTTCCCTAAAATATTATTTCCATTAATTCCTGAAGCTGATTGGATGTGCCAATTGCTCTATTGTTGAAAACTGTGAAAATAGGAACAGTTATCCACACATGTAATATGATGTAGCACAAAGTTTCTGCACTTCCTGAAATGTGCTCAGAGTTATTCCAAAAATGCCGGAATAATATGGACCTCATATTGTGTGAAATTGAGTTCTAGACGTTATCCCGATTTATTGTATTAACTGCAGTGACTCATTCTTTCTTACTGTTACACAATAATGACCCAATAGTCATAACTCATTCATTCAGGTATTGCCTTTCCACTTCACTCTTTTGGTAATACTTGGTTTTATATCTTTAACAGCTGAATCTGTCAATAAATATTCAAATTAGTACACTACAGGGTTTAGATTTGCATATTCAAACAGACAACTAGATTTTCACATCAGCTAAAGTGTTTAGTTGCAGGATATTTGAATGAACATAAGAATAAAATATTGCAAAGACTCAAGTTTCAGTATTAACAATCGACCCAGTTGGCAAAACATAGGTGGAGAAGGGTGTAATGGTCAAGAGTTAAGAACAAGTGATACAGTGCTGTAGCTGGTAGAACTGCTGCCTCACAGCACTGGAGACTTGGGTTCAATCCTGACCTTGGGTGCTGTCTCTTGGGAGTTTGCGCGTTCTCCTTGTGACTGCATAGTTTTCCTCCAGGTGCTCTGGTTTGCTCCCACATCCCAAAGATATGCGGGTTTGTAGGTTAATGCAGAAAAAATGTTCCTGATATTGGGGAAGTCCAGAACCAGGGGTCACAGTTTAAGAATAAGGAGTAGGATCTTTAGGACTGACATGAGGAAAAACTTTTTTACCTAGGGAGTTGTGAATCTGTGGAATTCTCTGCCACAGAAGGCAGTGGAGGCCAATTCACTGGATGTTTTCAAGAGAGAGTTAGATATAGCTCTTTGGGCTAACAGAATCAAGGGATATGGGGAGAAAGCAAGAACAGGGTACTGATTTAGATGATCAGCCATGGTCATATTGAATGGCATTGCTGGCTCGAAGGGCTGAATGGCCTACTCCTGCACCTATTTTCTATGTTTCTATGTTTAATTGGACTCTGTAAATTTCCCCTTGGGTCCTTTGTATCCCCTTCCTGAAGATTTGAGTGTTCCATTGCTCACTTCAAACTGTCCCATGTTTCCTCCATCCCTGTTGTGATGGTCTTTCTTTCTCCCCTCTCCCAAACATAATGTCTTGTTCCCTACCTTCAAGCATGGCTGCTCACTCTACAATCTTAACCTTCCATTTTGATGCCTCCTGTGATGGTATCGTTTATGTTTGACCTTAATTTTTGAAAATGTATCTACGCATTATAAAAAGTACAAAATAAATCTGACATGTATAGTCTTTGTGATACTTAAAATGTTCTGAGATAAATAGTATATGTACTGTTATACATATTGTTTCATTTTTGCAGGGCATCAGCAGTCTCTTCAGCTCCCTGAAAGTTGTGAGGCTTCTTCGTTTAGGCCGAGTAGCACGAAAGTTGGACCATTATATTGAATATGGAGCAGCAGTGTTGGTGCTTCTTGTGTGTGTATTTGGGCTGGCAGCTCATTGGTTGGCTTGTATCTGGTACAGCATTGGCGATTATGAAGTGATCAACGAAGAACTAAACAGAATCAGAACTGATAGTTGGCTATATCAGCTGGGAGAAACTGTAGGAATGCCATATCATTTTAATACAAGTGGAACCGAGAAGTGGGAAGGTGGACCAAGTAAAGACTCTGTGTACATTGCCTCCCTCTACTTCACAATGACCAGCCTCACCAGTATTGGATTTGGTAACATTGCTCCAACAACTGATGGTGAGAAGATTTTTGCAGTGGCTATGATGATGATTGGTTGTAAGTATTCATAAAGGTTTTACTTTATATTCTGCATTTCTAAATGATCGCATTACATTTCTCAACTTTAATGCTAATTTGATTACGTGGTTGGATTGGGTGAAAATGAACTTAAAGGCAGCATTTGGATTTTAAAAAACTAATCTCCCCATAGATATAATTATTACTGGTGCAAAATTTAGTGAAGTTTACTTTGAAACAAAATGAAAACAAATTAAAAATAAACAGAAAATTACCAAAACTGAAGCATTGCCACATACCTTTACTTTTTTAGTTGCTGACAGTTGATTCCCTTGCAAATATGGCCACCTTCTTCAGGGTCTAAAGAAGAGTTACATTCTAAGACGTTGTCCGCTCCCTCCTCAGATGCTGCTTGACCTGCTGAGTACCTCCAGCACTTTGTGTTTAGCTCAAGATTATTGCATCTGCAATCTCTTTTGTCTCCAAATACGGGCACCTATTTCAAACACAATGTCTTCAACATTCAACTGTAGTGAATAGTGGAATGAATGCCCTTTCTCACAAATGCCTCTGTGGGTGAAACACATATGTGATTTAAGTGAAGTGTTCAATTGTACAGTTGACTCTTATTCTGTTTTCATTTGTCATGGATAATGTTATGTAAGTATTTGTTCTGCTGACATTTATCCCAGCGATTTTAAACACAAATTTGTTGGAACCACATACTGTATCTTTAACTTTCAATTGCCTGGCTAACATTACAACTTATTCAATGCTGGATCTTCTTATCAAATCCACATCATAAGATTAGAAATTGTTCAGCCAGTGCTGAACACATGTCTCGGCATCTGCATACAATTGCGTCTTGCGCTTCTTATGCGTGGTGGTGGAAAGATTGGTGGAAACAGGGCCGCGACGTGAACGCTCTTTCCTTGAGTGCAATGCTGGATAATCAAGGCTGTTGTGCATAGGACACACCATGGAAGTAGGTGTAAATCTAATTTCAGGAAATTTGTTGCATCACTTGCATCGGCTACAGTATCTACTTTCATGATAATTTTCCAATATTATTTTGCACTATGGACAACTGGAGGTCTACAATTACATGCCCATTCAGCTTTCCTCATTGCTTTTTCTTTCAACCCATGATAGTCTTAAAATACAAAAATCAATTTTTGTTTAAGGATTGATTAAATATCCTTAATACAGTGGAAGTTCATGGAAGTCATTACATGTTTAACGACCTACTGTAGATACTGTTGATAATGCTCTGTACCTCATGTGATTCCCTAATGTGATAAAAGTACTCTCTTGATTTGCTGACATTTTCCATTGGAAATGTAATGATAGATGAAAAATACATTTGCAAGATATATATTTATCCTACAAATTGACTGAAATTAAGGATGTTTTCTTTGGTGGTTTGAAAAGAGTTGAAGGCACAAAACTCACACAAAACAAAAAGCTGGAGGAACTCAGTGGGTCAGGGAGTATTGGTGGAGGTTATGAACAGACAACATTTTGGGTTGCCACCCTTGAGTGTGATCCTGACCTGAAACATTGCCTGTTCATTTCCACAGATGCTGCTAGACCTGCTGCATTCTTCCAGCCTTTTATTTTGCTCAAGTTTCCAGCATCTACAGTCTCTTGTGTCTGCACCAAACTCACTGTTCTGTGACCTGCATTTCTTTCCTAATTACTCTTAATTTTGTTTCTGCTGTACTTTGTAACCCGCATCTCCCAAAACAACTAAAATAACGAATTTTGGCCTCTTTTTACACCCCAAATGTAATTGCTATGCAACTGCTAGCTGCACTTTCAGCTGCCAAGCTATCTTCAGTTGCCAAAGTACCAAGCTCTGGAATTCACTAAGTTGGGACCTTGCTATCCACTCATTCACTTCTAACCACCTGTCCGTCTCTCCATGTACCATAAACTAAAGATATTTGATCAAATACTTGAAAATTTTATAAAAATGTATTGAATGATGGAATGTGGGTTTCATGGACCGGCCAGCATTTATTGTCTATCATTTGCCACATTTTCTACATCAATATTTTTATTCTCAGAAGGGTAGATAAGGTGGTCAAGAAGTATTTTTGTACATTGGCCTTCTGCCAGGGTATTGGGTATAGAAGTTGAGACATTATGACTCCCCATGGATATCTGGACTACACTTCTTCCCACCCTGCTTCGTGTAAGGACTTCATTCCCTACTCCCAATTCCTCCATCTACGCCGCATCTGCACCCAGGATGAGGTGTTCCAGACCAGGGCATCGGAGATGTCCTCATTCTTCAGGGAACGGGGGTTCCCCTCTTCTACCATAGATGACGCTCTCACCAGGGTCTCTTCTATACCCCGTGACTCCACTCTCACTCCCCATCCCCCCACTCGTAACAAGGGCAGAGTCCCCCCTGCCCTCACCTTCCACCCTAACAACCGTCACATACAACAAATAATCCTCCGTCATTTTAGCCACCTGCAACGTGACCCCACCACTTGCCACACCTTCCCATCTCCTCCCCTGTCTGCTTTCCGCAAAGACCGCTCCCTCCGTAACTCCCTGGTCAATTCGTCCCTTCCCACCCGAACCACCTCCTTTCCTAGCACTTTCCTTTGCAACCGCAAGAAAAGCTACACTTGTCGCTTTACCTCCCACCTTGACTCCATTCAAGGACCCAAGCAGTCTTTCCAGGTGCGGCAGAGGTTCACCTGCACCTCCTCCAACCTCATCTATTGCCTCCGCTGCTCTAGATGTCAGCTGCTCTACATCGGTGAGACCAAGCGTAGGCTTGGCGATCGCTTCGCCGAACACCTCCGCTCGGTTCGCAATAACTAACCTGATCTCCCGGTGGCTCAGCACTACAACTCCCCCTCCCATTCCGAATCCGACCTTTCTGTCCTCAGCCTCCTCCATGGCTAGAGTGAGAACCACCGTAAATTGGAGGAGCAGCATCTCATATTTCGCTTGGGCAGTTTGCACCCCAGTGGTATGAACATTGACTTCTCTAATTTCAGGTTGTCCTTACTTTCTCCTCCCCTTCTCAGCTCTCCCTCAGCCCACTGGATCCTCCTCTTCCTTTTTTCTTCCCGCTGCCCCCCACCCTCACATCAGTCTGAAGAAGGGTTTCGGCCCGAAACGTTACCTATTCCCTTCGCTCCATAGATGCTGCCGCACCCGCTGAGTTTCTCCAGCATTTTTGTCTACCTTCGATTTTCCAGCATCTGCAGTTCCTTCTTAAACTTTATGTTACAGTTGTGCAACATGTTGGTGAAGCTGCATTTGGAGTATTGTCTTCAGTTTGATCACCCTGCTGTAGGAATGACATTATGAGCTTGGAAAGATTTTCAATGCAGAGAAGATTTACGAGGATGTTGCCAAGACTCGAGAGCCTGAACTATAGGGAGAAGTTGAGCAGGCTAAGACTTTATTATTCTTTTAAATGCAGGAGGCTGAGGGGTGTATAAAAGAGGTGTATAAAATTATGAGGGGAATAGATAGGGTGAATGCATGGAGTCCTTAACCCAGAGTAGGGGAATCAAGAGAGAAAAGATCTAATAGCTCCCTGAGGGCAACAGAGGGTGGTGAGTTTTTGGAACGAGCTGCCAGAGAAGGTTGTTGAGACAGGTATTATAACAACATTTAAAATACATTGGACAGGAACATATATAGGAAAGGTTTAGAGGGATATGGACCAAATCCAGGCAGATAGGACCTGTGTAGATGGGCATCTTGGTCATAGAAACATAGAAACATAGAAATTAGGTGCAGGAGTAGGCCATTCGGCCCTTCGAGCCTGCACCACCATTCAATATGATCATGGCTGATCATCCAACTCAGTATCCCGTACCTGCCTTCTCTCCATACCCTCTGATCCCTTTAGCCACAAGGGCCACATCTAGCTCCCTCTTAAATATAGCCAATGAACTGGCATCGACTACCCTCTGTGGCAGAGAGTTCCAGAGATTCACCACTCTCTGTGTGAAAAAAGTTCTTCTCATCTCGGTTTTAAAGGATTTCCCCCTTATCCTTAAGCTGTGACCCCTTGTCCTGGACTTCCCCAACATCGGGAGCAATCTTCCTGCATCTAGCCTGTCCACCCCTTAGGAATTTTGTAAGTTTCTATAAGATCCCCTCTCAATCTCCTAAATTCTAGAGAGTATAAACCAAGTCTATCCAGTCTTTCTTCATAAGACAGTCCTGACATCCCAGGAATCAGTCTGGTGCACCTTCTCTGCACTCCCTCTATGGCAATAATGTCCTTCCATGGTCAGCATGGAAAGGTGGGCTGAAGGGCCTGTTTTCGTTGTATGACTGTGCCGTAGGCACATTAACTGTAAAGGTGCTTAATTATGGAATTTGTTGTTGATTCTAGGACATGATGCAGCTTTATTCATACTCCAATGACAACAGTCTTAGTTATTTTAAGACTAACTTTTAAGACTACAGGCTTGTTTACATAGCACCATGGAAGAAATAAATTCATTTTTGATACAGTTTATGACACAACCCTCAATACCTATTTTTACATTCTTCTTAATGCACCAAAAAGTGCCTCCAGTATTTTTTATATTTTGAATTTAGTTTGTAGCAATTAAAAATGCAGATCGATGTATTCACTTACTTAGAAGGTGAATGTAACTTCTCATTCGTGCCTATTTTGCACAGGTAATCTGAGTTCATGCCCAATAACAGCAAGTGCCAAAGGCTTACATGAAACATGCTGGATTGCTAAATGGTTTGCCATCTCAAACCAATAATTTAGATAGTTGTTAAGTCCATCTAATTATGTTACACAATGATTCAACAATAAAAAAGAAACATTTGCAGCAACTGAGAATAAAAGACTCAATCTGTGTAGCCACATATTTCAGAATGTTCACTTTTTAAAGTAGCTTATGTCGTAAGGTGGGGTAACCAAATAAAAATGGAAGTGATTCCAAAGAATTTATTCAGATAATAATGCTTAACAGGTAATGAACAAATTAAAAGGGCTTATTTAATACAAAAGTATCTGATGATATTTGAATTGAGCAGGCAGTTTACTTTGATTACATAGACCAACTAGAATATATGTAACATTTTCCTCACTACTGGGGAGATTAAATTCTGTTAACACAATTTTGGGAGTTTGTTATTTTATAACTTGGGTAGCTTGAGAGGCTATTGATCATTTAACAGTGGAAGCAATTTCATACTAATTTATTTTACTGGTTTTTATTTGTCATTAATATTTGAAATGTGGATGCAAATATGCTCAACATATATTGTATTTTACTGTAAACTTAATTTATTACCCTTCCTCACATTTCCCTTGTTTAATTGTACTTAAAATTCTTAAATTAGAAGTATATTTTGAATGGGGGAAAAAAATCAATTTCTAAGAAAGATGTCTATTTCATTCAGCCATGCTTAAGATTTTTATTTTCCTTTTTCCTTTATACCTTTCATCTATAGCATAGTTGTGATCTAATGTTTGATGGTGTGCTCCCAGGTATTTCATGCTAACATACCTTTGACTAGTTCTTCTGTGAACAGACCATAGGCATGGAGAGCACTTTCTCTTTTAGGGTAGATATTGGAGATTTTACTTCGGAGTCACGTGAGTGACTACGTGAAGAACCCCGCCAGTGCGCCTGTGCGTCATTACGTCAGACGCCTTGACGCAAACGGACGTGAGGAGCAGTGCTGCTCGAGTGGTTTGTAGTTTTTCAACTACAAGGTAAGTAAAAACTTTTTTACAGGTTTTCCAGGTCCGTTTACTGTGGGTCTAAGGCGATTTTTTCCACAGACGCCATGGGAAAAAACGGACAGGGGGAAGAGGCGATCGACATAGCCGACAGAAGTCGGGAAAGTCGGGAGTCCGCGGTTAGAGACCAACCGCCTCTAAACCCCGGTACAGTCGCCAGCGGTGAGCATAGCGACTGTGGACCTGGGGCTGGTGAAAACACAGTCAGCGCCTGCCGGGCAAAAGACAAAGTTTAAATCCCAACGGAGGGAGTCCCAGGCAATGAAGAAGCTCCAGGGCTAGATACTGCTTTAGAGCGTATTGCCCAAATAGAAAGCCTTTTACACAGGCTGTTGGAGCAAAGTTCACTCAGGGAGGAGTGTTCTGAAAGCCAAGCTGCTGGAAACAGCTCAAACAGCTCCTGGTACAGGGCTAGATACTGCTTTCGAGTGTTTTGCCCAAATAGAAGCCTTTTTCATAGGTTGTTGGAGCAAAAGTTCACTCAGGAAGGAGTGTACTGTAATCCAAGCTGCAGGAGCAGCTTAACAGCACCTGGCTCAGGGCTGATGGAATGCACCCTCAGGAATGAGGAGCGTGCTACGGGTCATGAGATTTCAGACCCCGACTCTGACGGTGAGGCTGTACAAGGCGATGAAAGGCAGCTGCCAGATGTTCCACCCCTGGTAGTAGGATTCGCTGCCCCGTCAGGGTCAGGAGAGCCATTAGGAAGAACTGGCCTCCTTAATAAATTACTTGGTTTACCATTAGCTGGAACAGCATGAAATGGATGAGACTGCAAGAGTATCTGGAATCAGTTGCAGAGAATATTAAAGCTGCTGGGTTCTGGAATAACTGCTTTTACCAGAATAGCAGGTAACAACCAAAAGATGACGAAGTTGCATCAGCAAGCACTGGGGTTGCTATGCAGCACCCACTTCGAGAAGTGCTATACGGTCTACTATGAATCCGAAATTCGCAGCACTCTGCAAACCAAGTAATATACAAATTACCCAACTTACTCTTTGGAGAGATCTTGGGAGACGTATTAAAGAGTTGGAAGATGAAGCGAAAACAGGATTGATGAAGACATCAATGGTTGTGAAGTCTGTAAAGAGGAAGTATCCTTTCAGACGTCATACGGATCCTGGACCAAGTCGCTCATCAACGCAGGGACGTAGTTGGCGGCCTGCAGCGGGAGCAAGAACCAGTGGGCGTGCTTCCGGGAGAACCCAGGAATCTCAGGGTACTCAAATGACTCAAGAGGTAGGTGGACCTGGTTCTCATGGGAACATACTAACTGGATTAAGTCCAAAAGTTGGAGGCAGGTTACATTTCTTCTATAATAATTGGAAGAAAATTACTTCAGATGTGGTAATCCTGAATAATATACAAGGATTTCGAATTGAATTCAATCCAAATTATGATTTGCCTGTTCAGCATGTTCCTAGCCGAACTCTGCACTTTGTACAAAAAGAAGTGATGGAGGTTCAGGTTGCAATTGAAACCCTATATAAAAAAGGGGTTATTGAAAAATCAGTCTACCAAAGTCACCAATTTGTGTCAAATATATTCCCTCGATCAAAAAAGGATGGAGGATGTAGGATTCTTGTAGATTTGATAAATCTGAATCCTTTTGTGCAATTTAGACATTTTAAAATGGAAACATTTGTGACTGCCAAACAGCTTATTTCAGAAGCATGTTATATGGCAACTATAGACTTGAAAGATGCATATTATTCAGTGTCTGTTCATTCAGAAGATAGGAAGTATCTTAAATTTAAATGGATGAACCAGTTATGGCAGTTCAAAGCTCTGCCTAATGGGTTAATATCTGCACCCAGAATATTCACAAAATTGTTAAAACCAATTCTGGGCTTGCTGAGTAGCCAGGGGCATGTACTAATGGCATATTTGGATGATGTCTTGATTATAGGAAAGACAAAACAGTCAACAGAAGTATCTGTTGCAGTTGTGAAATCAACTTTTGAAAATTTGGGGTTTCTAATTCATCCACAGAAATCTAGGTTAACACCATGTACCTCTATTAATTATTTGGGGTTCACAATTGATTCAGTCCAAATGAATATTACTTTGCCCAGGGAAAAGGGTGGATTTGATTAAAGATTGCAGTAATCTCCTAAACGAGCAAAAACCTTCAATTAGACAGGTGGCTCGTGTACTGGGAAAATTAGTAGCAGCATTCCCAGCAGTCCAATTCAGACCATTACATTATCAACAGCTGCAGAGAATGCATGTTGGTCATTTTGATAGAACCATACAACAAATGCTGTTTCTGATCTGCAGTGGTGGATTCTACATGTCTCAAGCAGTTCCAGCAAAGTGCTGATTGAACAACCTTCCATGATATTACAAACTGATGCCAGTGCACCAGGATGGGGTGCAACTGACTTAACATCTAGCTGAGGAGGCAGATGGAATCAGGAAGAGTCATTGTTACTGCAGACATGGGGAATTAACTATTTGGAGCTTCTAGGATGTTTCTATGGGCTCCAAGCTTATTGTTCTAACACAGCTAATAAGCATGTTCAAGTTCAAATTGATAACACAACAGTAGTTGTTTATATTAATGATATGGAATTAAGTCGGTGTCTTGTGACAAAATGGTTAATCAACTTTGGGCTTGGTGTATTGAAAAGAACATTTGGATTTCAGCTATCTATCTACCAGGTAGAATGAACGATAGCAGACACCAGGTCACGAAAAGTTCCATGATAATAAAGAATGGATGTTGAATCAAGAGGTATTCAATGATATAGTCATCAGATTTGGAATGACCGACATCGACTTGAATCATCAGCTATCGAGATATGTCTCATGGAAACCAGATCCAGGAGCAGTGGCGATTGATGCTTTCTCGCTACATTGGGGTGGTATGTTTTCATATATATTTCCACCTTTCTGCCTCATAAGCCAATGTTTGCTTAAAATCAGGCAAGATGCTGCTTCAAGGGTATTGGTAGTACCAGATTGGCCTACACAGCCATGGTATCCGTTGATATTAGAATTAACAACACAAATGTTGATGAAAGTCCCAAAAAAGAGTAATTTATTGCTGCACCCTGTACAGGGGAACAACATCCATTATATGATCGTTTGGATTTGTTGATTTGCAGGTTTTAAGAATGCCTTTTCTGGGACGAGGACTGTCTGAGCATACTGTGGACATGCTTACGGCAGCCTGGAGGAAGAGCACTCAAAAACAGTACCTTTCTTATATTAAGAAATGGGAAGAGTTCTGGGTACAAAAGAATGTGCAATAAAGTACTGCAGATATTTCAAATGTTTAGAATTTCTGTCAAAACTTTATTATGATGAAGGTCTGAGTTGTAGTGCAATTAATTCAGCCAGAAGTGCATTGTCCTTATATTTGGTTCTGGATTCAGAAAGAAACTCAATTGGGTCACACCCAATTGTTTCCAGACTAATGAAAGGAATCTTTAATTCCAAACCACCGAAACCTAGGTACGTGACAATCTGGGATGTAAGTGTGGTACTGAAACTACTTCGTGATGGTCATCAAGTGTGTCTTTACCTTTGGTCAAGCTCAGTATGAAAGTATTCATGTTTATGGCATGAGTGACAGCACAACGAGTGCAAACACTTGGAAAATTACAAATAGACAGTATGGAAGTAACTGAAGACAAGGTTACATTCTATATCTATGACCTACTAAAGCAAATTAGGCCAGGTGTGACAGGATTTAAAATTATGCTGGCAGCATATCCAAATGATCCATGTCTCTGTATTAAGACATATTTATTACAATACATTGAGGTCACAAAGAATTTGAGAATACGGAAACTGGGTTTTTGATCACACACAAGAAACCACACAAGAGAGTTTCAATACAGACTATTTCCAGATGGATAAAAGAAGTCTTAACAGCTGCTGGTATTAACACTTATGTTTTTACGTCTCACTCGACTAGGGCAGCAGAAATGTCGGCGGCCAGGGCAAAAGACGGCCCCGTCGACTATATCCTCGCAGCCGCCGGGTGGTCCAATGAGTTGATGTTTCAACATTTTTACCATCGGCCTATTGTTAATGCGGGGTTGTTTGCAGAAACTATTTTAAGTTCTGTGTAAATTCCTCTGGTTTAAAGGGGATCTGATTCATTTCATTATTGAAATGAATTACTGCATTTGTGGTACAAATGTTATTATGAATGCATGATTGATTATTCTCGTTCCGAGTCAATCTATGCAGTGAGAAGCCGGGATTGATCCACGGCATGAAATCACAAAGCTTTAAAATCTTCACGTAGTCACTCACGTGACTCCGAAGTAAAATAGTAAGATTAAACGAGAACTTACCTAAGTTTGAAGTTTGATCTTTATTTTATGAGGAGTTACGTAGGTGATTACGTGCCCACCACGACGCTACCCTCTATCATAAAGGTCAGATGGAAGTTCTTGTCTTACTCGTTTTAGTATGAGACTATATTACTTCGGTTGTTGTTTTTTGTGATTTCACACCGCTGCTTTGAAGATTGACGCGCAGGCGCACTGGCGGGGTTCTTCACGTAATCACCTACGTAACTCCTCATAAAATAAAGATCAAACTTCAAACTTAGGTAAGTTCTCGTTTAATCTTACTATTTTGCAGGTTTGCCGTTTGATGTCCAAAAATCTATTTTTCTGAAGCCATGTATTCTAAGATCCTCTGCCTTCATTTCTTTATAAGCATGGAATTTTACACTTTTAAAAAGGCTTCCAATCTATCATTGTTCAATGATAGTTCTACCATTTCAATTTTATATTGTACTGTTACATTTATACAAGTGGTTAAATGCAGAAATCCTAAAGTTATTGTCAATGATGCACTGCTTTTCCATTCACTCAATGTTGCAGTGTTTAATGCTATTTTTGGTTTTCTACAAAAAAATACTGATAAACATTCAATGCTAGAAAAATTGTTTGAAATATCTTCATGTTAGATGGTGCTAATAGCAGGTTAATGGAGTGTAGCATTTTTTTAAATTTGGATTTTCAAAGGGCACCTTACATGATAATATACAAATTATGTTATTTTGGTTGAGTATAAATAAATAGCATGGATGTATAGAAGATTTAGTTAAAGTATGAACAAGAAGAAATTAGCATTTTTCATGTTTGTCTGGTTGTTTCTAAAGGAGTGCAACAGGCTTAGTGCTTAGCCCTTGGCCATTTACAATCTCTATTAATGATTTAATTGTTGTATCCAATATTTGTTGGAAAGTGAGCCCTGAGGAGGATGTTAATACTCTTCAGGTGATTACTGACCAATTAAATGAGTGGGTGAGGTGGAGTTTAATTTTGAGAAAACATGATGTATTGACTGTCGATAGAAAGATCGAAAAAGAATGGTTATTCATACTTTAGAAACAATAAATGTTAACTTGCAGAGGGACATTGGTATACTACTCGGTGAAACATAAAAGATGCAGGTAAGGCAAGTAATTAGGAAGGATACAAGCATGTTGCAGTTTATTGCAAAGGGATTTGGAATACAGAAGGAGGGAAGCTTTGCTGGAATTGGATAGGATCCTCCCCATGTTATCTATAGCCAGTATATGCGATCAAGAATAGACATCAAGTACTGGAGTAATTCAGTGGGTCAGGCAGCATCTCTGGAGAAACAGGATGGGTGGCGATCAAAATTTTGGGAGACCAGTGTGATAGATTTGGCAGTTACTGCAGACTTCTTCTGCCATGTGGGTACTCTGTTTGCAGCAGCATCTCCAGCTTGGCAACTGTCCATGTTACAAACAATTCATTTTTACATAACTCTGCCATAAGGTGGGGAGCGCTCGGTAACTATTTGGAATACTGTGCTTGGTTTTGCCTTCATATTTCAATAAGATTATACTCGGATTGCAGCATAGACTCACTTGATTGATATCTAGGATAAGAAGATTGCTCTACGCGCGAACAATTGAGTGAGATTGGCTTGCAGAGCTGAGGATAAGCCAATCTCTTTGAAATGTGTAATATTCTGAAAAGGTAGATGTTGAGATTTGTTTCTTCAGGCTGAAACGATCATGAGAAGAGATAGGGGAGGACAGCCATTTATATCTCATCAGCAGAGGAATTTGCATAAGTGTTGTAAATCTACTGCAGAGTAGTTTTCTACCGCAGAGGCCAGCAGTCATTCACTATATTCACAATTATGATTGTATTTTTGGACATTAAGGAAACCAAAGGATATGGGGATTGGGCAGGGACATGAATGAGTGTAGAATTGGTGATCTTATTGAATGGCTGAGCACATTTTTCTTCTTTTGGTGTCCATCTTGTTACAAATGTTGACCTCGCTGTCATTGTCTGTCCTGAAAAGGACGCAGGTTTCCGGCGACAATCAGTGGAAGCCATCACTTGTCGCAATAGATGATGGTGGTAGCAGAATTAGCTCAGGATACTTCCAGTTTCCAGACCTGCGACGTGGATGCTTCTGCTATGGGGCCGCTGAGCACATTGTGTTAATATTATAAATTGCAGAGGTACCCAAGAGTGCATTCGTCATATATTGGATTTCTAGGTTGGTTAAAGCAACCATTAAAATTTAGCTCTAGTTCAAACATATCATTGCATCAGGGTGGGTTCTCGTAAGATTCTACTAATCTTGTGGCACATATTGTGTAGAATATTTGAATGGCATAACATGGAAAGAAAATGTTTGGCCTGTCATCATTTCTGCAGCTGACAGCTGTGTGATAGAACTACCAATTAATCCCACTTTCCTGTTCTTTCCCACAGTCTCCCCTGTAATTGTTTTATTTCCCTTCAAATGCTAATCTATTTCTCTTTTGCGCATTACAATTCAATTAACATCTATTAGCCTTTAAGGCAATTCATTCCAAATCAAAGCTGCTCTATTTAAAATAATGTGCCTCACCTTGCTCCAGTGCTTTTGGCAATTATTTCAAATTTGTGTCCCTTGGTTACTGATCCCTGTGAAACTGCAAGCAATCTTTCATTATTTACTCGATCAAAACCATGCGTAATTAAGAATTCCTCCATCAATTTACATCTTGACTTTCTAAGGAAAACCCCAACTTTTACTTTTCTTGCAACTGAGGGCCCTTACCAGCGATGATTATAGTAATCTCCCCTGTACCATCCAACGTTTGCATAGCATCCAAGAGCGCAGTGGTCAGACAAAATATTTGAGCTGAGGTCTAATTAACTTTTCGTAATGCTTAGCATTAACTTCCTTAATTTATATTCTAATGTTCTATTAATCAAAAAGTCTAATCTTTTTTTCTCAAGCAGCATTAAAATCTAATAACATCTTGAGCTGATATACTGTGGACTCTTTAGGTTTCATGACTGTAATTCTTTCCAGTGAGAACACATTTTGGTATGGATAACTTGTTCCTAGAGAGGTCTTCAACTGTGAAGAAACCACCCTTGACAATACATAGCTGCATGATTTGTTTTCAGTCATAATTGCAAATCTCAAGTCTTGGGTCTGATTGAGTTTCGTTATCTAGGTTTTTGACCAGTTAGCTATAATACTTGGTGGTTTAAAGCTTACTATATTATCTATTCATCCCCAGACACACAAGCACAGACACTCAAGCACAGACACTCAAGCACAGACACTCAAGCACAGACAGACACGCACAGACAGACACGCACAGACAGACACGCACAGACAGACACGCACAGACAGACACGCACACACATTGCCCAAGTTGACTGAAAATCCGAAGTCTCCATGTCATGCCTGCCACATCTCCACAGAGGGAAGTTCCTCAAAATTGGGAATTACTTCATTTCTGAGGAGCGGGGGATGCCTGACGATGGATCCTTTTAACTTGTGCCACCACCACAGGACATTGCCCCCGCTCCTCAGAAATGAAGTCTAAGATGATTTGAAATCAGGTTCTACTTCTCAGACACGGTGCCCATGTAAATGTATATATCCTTGCATACATTCTACCATCTCCTTCACTGACCCTCAACCTCCTCTGTTCCCCAGTACCTCTTGCTTCGTTCTCCCCATTCTACTTAGCCCCTCGCTATTTTCCTTCCCTTGATTTTTCCATAGAGCCCCAAGCCAGTCTGGCTATTCAGTCTTCGAGACCACACTCCTCTCAGGGCTGCTCCTGATTATCTGTTCTCAATCCTTGTAGCCATGCCACCGTGAACTCTCAGATCTCTCCCAGAAAACTCTTGAGAGTATATCCAGCTGTAATTGATGATAATGAAACCAAAGGTTTAGAGATACAGCACGGAAACAGGCCCTTTCGGCCCACCAGGTCCACGCCGCTCAGCGATCCCAGCACATTAACACTATCCTATACCCACTAGGGACAATTTTTACATTTACCAAGCCATTTACCATTCATCTACGTCTTTGGAGGTACAAAGGCGAAGTATCCGTACAGAATCAAATGGCAGGAGATGGTTTATGATGATGTTTGAGCTCCTATAGCTTGCATACACCCTGCTACTGATACAATTACATCATGATTGATTTTGAATATCCAGCCTTGACAAGCTTGCTGAGGAAGTTGACTATGTTTTGGGGAAGCAAATGGCACAACTCACCATTGATGACTTCCAAAGGACATCAGAGATAGCCCTACGGGCAATGAAGTCACTCCCTTTTGAATGCTACCTCTGTAATTTGTAAGTAAATTTCTGCTTGGCTACAGATGTTTGGTTCCTGTGATTTGATTGTGCACGGAATGATTGCTCTCCTTTGGCACACTATCTGTAAGGTTGGCCAAGATTTTCTAATGTTTTGTAGTGTACAGGGAAGATGTATGACCTTAACATTGTTCGGTTAAAGCATTCTGTGATTATTTGGCAAATGTCATGCCACATCAGTTTGATTTTCTTTGTTTGGGTTCAGCATTTCTGATACACACAAGTGTCCTTGGTGCTGGAGTAACAAACCAAAGGAGGAGGCCTCAGTTGTGGCTGCATGCACTCCCCATTTCAAGCCCTGATTTTTCACTTCTGCGTGGTGCTTCAGAGAAGGGGTGTCACAGTGGTGCAAAGGTAGAGTTGCTGCCAGAAACCTGGGTTTGATCCTGACTACGGGTGCTGTCTGTATGGAGTTTGTACATTCTCCCTGTGACTATGTGCTCCGGGTGCTCTGGTTTCCTCCAACACTCCAAAGACGTACAGGTTTGTAGGTTAATTGGCTTTGGTAAGTTGTAAAATTGTCCCTAGTGTGAGTAGGTTAATGTACGGGGTGATCGCTAGTTGGCGTGGACTCGGTGGGCTGAAGGACCTGTTGGTCACTTGATTATTTGCATTGTTGAGTTATTGTACCTATAATCCTGCAGTTAAGGGCCTGTCCCCCTGTACGAGGTAATTCAAGAGTTCTCCCGAGTTTTCCCGTGATTCGAACTCGGAGAATGTCCGTAGCGGGTACGTAGGAGTTCGTGGATGTCTCGTAGCGGCTCGTACGAGTAAAAAGTAAAACATTTTTTCATTACGAGTATTTTTTTACTCGTGGACATTTTTCACAGTTTTGAAAAAACGTCACGAGTTTACCGGATTTCCTGAGTACCTACCGTTACTCGTACAAGCCGCAAACACCTACGGACCCACTACGGACATTCTCCAAGTTCGAATCAGGGGAAAACTCGGGAGAACTCTTGAATTACCTCGTACAGTGGTACAGGCCCTTTAGTAAGGATGTCATTGTTCCATTCATGGTGCATATGATGATTGAACACTTTTGACTCTTGAATCAAAAGGAGAGATATGGGTTCGGCTGCAAGGTAGTGTAAGATTGATCAACCATGCTGAATGGGCATAAGTGACCAATTGGTCCATTATTTTTATAATTGTTATATAAATTATATGAAAATTAGTGCTTAGAAATTTGACATCAGATCAATATTAGTAAATGCACATTATAGCTGCTTTAAAAATTCAGTTCCTTTATGTTAATAGAATCAAATCGTTAAAGCTGTACAACATCCTAACATAACACCACATCGATATTAAGAATTTTTAAAATTTCTAAGGGAGGCTTAAGTAAAATAATTATTTCCAGATTATTATGCTTGGGGTATGATGAGTATTGCTCAATCTTACTGTGCATTTACCACTAGATGTCACCTGGATGATTGCTCAAGGTGATGGGGAATCTATAATTTATGTAAAATCGGGCTGCTTTTAGGAGCCTCATTTATTGATTGAATAAATAGCATGTCAGGTTTCCTTAATTATGCATGCATCAAGCTCTCTTTGTAAACAGATTAATGTTAAATATTGATGCAATTATTCTAAAACTATTGTATGAGGATGGAATGAAACATGCAAGAAATAAAGACAGGCGTAGAAACAAGGAACTACAGATGTTGGTTTATAAAAAGAGACAAAATGTTGGAGTAAGGTCGGGCCTGACCCAGAGATGCTACTTGAGTTACTCCAGCACTCTGTGCAAGAAATTAAGATAACCTTTTATGTTTCCTTGCCACATAGATTAATCGGTTAATACTCTTGCCTGCTTTCAGCAATCCCATTAATCCTACTCCTACTCCCCCCCCCTCCTACTCCTACCCCCCCCCCTCATTTAGTTCCATGTAACCAATTTATTCTTGTACATGCCCATTAACATTTCCCTCCCTTACCTTCTCCTATTACCCAGCTACACTGGGGTAGGTTAATTACATACTGTAAAATTAACAACCAGCATATCGTTGGATTGTGGGAGAAAACTAGAACACTGAGGTGAAAATAAAGATGGTCACATGGCGAATATGCAAACCCCACTAGTATGGTACCAGGGAATTGCTCTGTGTGCCAGCAATTCTTTTGGAGATTTGATCAGACAGGAATGGATTTGCTGGAGCCCAAAATAACCTGGGGAGAAATCCTCAGGTATGATAACACTTTGAGGGTGCTTTTGGTTTGCCAGAACCATGTTTAGCAAGTCTGTGGTTTGGTTCAATGTTGCATTCCAACTCCATTTGTGTCTGTTAATAGACTCCTGATATCTGGCAGCAGTGAGAGGTTGTCCTGGCCTGCTGCCCATTAGATGCTGGGGAGACATCATCGTGCTTCTTGCTGATTTACCTGATTATTAGTCCAGTCATGGTTACTTGCAATATACATTGCCTTAGATTATTCAATTAACAGAAGAAAATGTTTTGAGTAGTTGGCACTAATCAAAGGTTGCCAGCATTTCATTGTGCTGTTTAATGCAGTGGGTGCGTTGTGCTTGGAGAAGTGGCAGACTTGCAACTGAATTCCACATGGAAAAATGTGAAGCTCAGAAGAGAGCAACCACTGTGATTTTCAGGCTCTACAAAGTTTGATGAAATATGAAGGCCAGTGTCTACAGGGAGGCACCCCTCACACTGTTGGAAAATAGTGAAGATCATTAGTTACAGAACTTAATGCCAAAAGTCTAGCCCTGTGGACTGGGACTTGGATGCAGGCAGTGGTCAATTCATCACAACTTAATCACTTGCCTGCAAACAACCTCTATCAGTCAGGAAACATTTCTAATCTTCACCTGCTTTTAGTGCACCAGCAGGAACATCTGCAAGATCTGCTCTATTATTTCACAACTTGCACACATTGCCAACAATTCAATTAAGATCAACACTCCACTCAAACGATTTGTACAATACTCACTGTCATGTTGCAGAACTGTCAACACAGCAGCAATACATTTGAAGGGGAGGTGTGAGGGCAGGTGCCAGCTGCCACAAAAGACAACTCCTTTGTGAAGTGCATAACTGCTGTTCGGGCTCGGGGAGAAGGCGTGTGTCCACACCACCCACAGCTCCATGTTTGCCAGTCTGCCTGGACTGGCACTGCCCATGCTGAGAGCAGTGTTGTCTCTGGATCAGGATCTTTGTCGTGCAAGGTAATTGGATGAAACCCAATGGTTTCCCATGCAGAAAATTAACAGCCATCCATTGGGGAAGGAAAGTTAAAAAACACAAGGACCTGCAAAAACATTAACTTCTGCTGTGTGTAGGATTAGTTGTCTGTATTTGAGGGGGCGTTAGTTGGAATGTTAAAGAAAATGCGAGCACTGGCATAAAATCGATGCCTGATCTGCCTGCAGCACATCTTTCTTGTGGGTGGTCAGTGACAAATGTTAGTGGTGCCCAACTAGAATGTGGTGAAAGCCAGATTTAAAACTATTTCTGGGGATCACATATGCAAAACATTTTAATTTAGTATGCAAAACCAGATAATAGTTTTAATCATGTGTAAAGGTGCATAGCATATTTCTCCTCTTTCTTGCTGCTCCATATGTTGTAGCCATGCTTCACACCACCTTCACAGTGTCCTTTTCCACCACCTGTTTTACACAATGATGGAACTCTGCCCTATAATAATGTACTCTAGTGTTACACAGTGACAGTCCTGGATCTGCCATGTTGAACCAGTTTTGCAGTGACAGATACATGCCCATCAGTGCAGTAAAACCTGGGTTTAGAACTGGATTTGCACCTGATTCTGAACTTGGGCCCAGAAGATTGAACCATGACCAACCTGCCTTGGGTCTTTGGTCTCGGGGTATCATGTCTCTAGGCCTCTGATATCCAGTCAGGTGCTTATTCTGGGCTGGGCCTTGGGAGGACAAAGGAAGGATTGGGTCCAAACTTTCAAGTGTTTCTTAAACCCAGACAGTGCTTGGTCTGTGGAATGTGCTGCAGCAGAAGTAGTGGAAGCAGATATGATGATAATATTGTTTAATAGGCATTTAGGCACAACAATGATACAGGGCTGCCAACATTGGGTGAGAGTCAAGAGTGAGAAATTGCGAGGGAGCATAGCGACTGATGGTGGGGGGGGGGGTGTCCCCCCTCCCATGGTAGGGAGCTTTTGCATTTTTCAGCTTTAAATTGTGCAACTGGTGCATACTGTAGCGAGTCTTTTAACTTACACTTGAATGCAACATTTATGCTTTAAATTGGATTAGGTATGAATACGGTTAGGCTAAATTACATTCCTAATTACATTCCACAGTAGAGCCAGGCTCTGATCGACAGGTACAGCACATGAATGACTATATTCATGTATGGAAATCAGATTATAGTTCATGCTGTTAGAGAGAGAGAGAGAGAGAGAGAGAGAGAGGTTCTGCACAAATAAATCAATCAACCTTACCCTTTGACTATAGAAACAAGACAAAAATAATGCCACATGTTCAATCGTATATGGTTCAATGAAATTAAGATATATGTAAAACATAAATGGAAACAGGCCCTTCAGCCCACCAAGTTCACACCATCCAGCAATCTATCATACACCAGTTCCATCATACACGCCAGGGACAATTTACAGAAGCCAATTAACCTACAAAACCTGCACTTCTTTCGGATGTGGGAGAAACCAGAATATCCATACGCCCCCACTCACCCGGTCCGCTCCTGGCTCCGGGCCGGGGTTAAAACTCTATGGGATGTGGACAGAGGGGCCGACGGACACAGAGCTGCTGGAGGTGAGGGTGGGAGGTGTGAGCAGTGCCTCAGTGGGGGGAGGGTGGGGGTTCGGCGCTGTCTCACCTATCACGCCATCTGCACGAGAGAAACTAAACTACTATTTTCCCCCCCCAAATCATCCCGCGGGCCGGTAGTTTGACAGCCCTCCTTTAAACCAATGCCCTCTAGTTCTTGAATCGCATATCCCGGGAAAAAGACTATGCATCACCTTATATATTCCCCTCGTGGTTTTTACTTACCTCTAAAACAATTTTTGCTTTATTTTGAACTTCCAGCACCTGAGAAATTTGTGATCAGCGTGAGAATTTTGTGAAATGTGTGACTCTCACGCTCAATGCGTGAGAGTTGGCAGCCCTGTATCTGATAATAGGCATTTAGACAAACACATGAACAACAGGGGATGGAGGGATGGTGACCACGTGCAGGCAGATGTGTAGTTTAAATTGGCATCATAGTCGGCACAGACATTGTGGGCCAAAAGGGCCTATTCCTGTGCTGTATTGCTCTGTGTACCTTGGGTCTTCAGCCACAGCATCTTGGTCTCCAGTTGCTTTCTCAGGTAACATCATGGGTTGCTCCTTTAATTGAGTCGGGCCTGCCTTGGAGATTGATAAGTCTATTGCCAGGACACTCAGTGTGGTAAGTGACCAGACGGGACTGAAGTGAGGTTGCAAGGATGATGAGTCCTGCAGGGTGGATCCATTCAATGGGCCTTGAATGCTGTGCATTTGACAACACACACATAGCTTCTTTGTCATGGCACTTATTGTGGCTTGTGGCCCAAGTGTGCGCAGGTAGCATGGATGCCATTTTTGACACTTGAAGCTCCCAGAAAATGAGTACTATCTGAATGTAGTCTGCCTCCAAATCTACATTCAGTTTACTTTCAAGGGCATAAAGTCAGCAAAGCACAAACTTTAAATGATCCATTAAAAGGCATCTAACTAAAGCAGCCTGGTAATTAAGACAGTTTTTAGGGCAGTGGAAGGTAGCAAATGCATGAAAGTACAAGATTTTAATATGATTCTGTAGTATAGGTCTGATTTACTGTATTTTGAGCGAGAAGATTCAATTTATAGGTTTCAAAGAAGTGCTTCATACAAATCCAAGTTGAAGAGGTGCTACTTTGTCCAGGTGCTGATATTGCGGCTGAGATGTTAATCGGTTACACATCAATGTATACATGTGCACATTAAACATTCCTTGTCACTATTTGAAACAGAAGGCCGTTCATTCAGGTGTGACTTAACTTAATCTTTCAATCAATTATACCAAAACAATTTAACTTATTAGCCATATCCTCCAGAGATGCTGCCTGACCCACTGAGTTACTCAGCACTTTATGTTCCAACTTATTAGCTGAGGGTTTTTAAGTGCAGATAGGCTTCTGCATTTACTTGCAGAGATTAAATTCGATGGTAGCATCTATGAATTATTGACACGTCTCAGACTGGATTTGTTTAAGTGCACTGTTTAAGTGCAAATCTTTATTTATAAAAACCTGAATAGCCTCCTGTGGGTTTTGTTTGTGCAATATTGAGCATGGCTGCTCAGCTGTTAAGTATTTATCTAGGACACATAGTGCTGGAGTGGCTCAGTGAGTCAGGCAGCATCCCCAGAGAACATGTATAGGCGATGTTTCTTCAGACTAATTGTGGGGCGGGGAGGGGGTAAGAAAGCTGGAAGAGAGGATGGGGCAGGACAAAGCTTGGCAAGTAATAAGCTGGCACAGGTGAGGAGGATTATTTGATAGGTAGATGGTTGCACAAAGGCCAGAGATGAAAAAAACAAGGTGTGTGACCAAAGGATTGTGTAGGAGACCAAGTGCAGACTCTGCGACCTTTTCGCTGAGCGCTTACAATCGGCCCACCAAGGCCTGGAGCTCCCAGATGCTAACCATTTAAATTCCTCCTCCCATTCCCAAACTGACTTTTCTATCCTGGGCCTCCTCCATTGTCAGTGAGATCACAATCAAACTGGAAGAACAACACCCCATACAGTGTAGATAGCTTACAACCTAATGGTGTGAATATTGAATTCTCCAATTTTAGGTACTGTAACTGCATAATCCACCCCTCTTCCTGCTTCCCCCATTTAACCTCTTCCTCCCCATTTTTCTCTCTCCCCTCTGGCCCACCAGGACTCGCACCTATTTATCCCCTCCCCCTCCACTTCCCTTTCCACCTGCATTCCATCCTCTAGCTTCACAGTTCACAACTCTTCAATCCTTTTGTCTCACTTCAATCTTCTGTCTTCTCATCTCTCGCCTTTGTCCAACGAAGTGCCTACCAAATAATCTTCCTCACCTGAGCCAGCCTATAACCTGTCAGCCCCCCCTCCCCATAATCGGTCTGATGAAGGTTCCGACCCAAAACATCACCTATCTATGTTCTCCTGAGATGCTGCCTGACCCGCTGAGCTACTCCAGCACTCTGTGTCTTTTGTAAACTAGCATCTGCAGTTCCTTGTTTCTATAAGTATTTATATAGTCTCTTCCTTAACCATTCAATTGTACCATATTATGAAGCAATCTAAATAGTCACCGTATAGTTCAGTTGTTTAGTTTAAAGATACAGCATGGAAACAGGCCCTTCAGCCCACAATGCTCACTTTCAGTGACTGATTAACAAGGACACCCAGGTCTCATTGTACTTCCCCTTTTCCTAACTTGACACCATTCAGATAATATTCTGCCCTCCTGTTCTTGCCACCAAAGTGGATAACCTCACATTTATCCACATTAAACTGCATCGGCCATGCATCTGCCCACTCACCCAACTTGTCCAAGTCGCCCTGCATCCTCATAGCATCCTCCTCACAGTTCACACTGCCACCCAGCTTTGTGTCATCTGCAAATTTGGTAATGTTACTTTTAATCCCTTCATCTAAATCATTCATGTATATTGTAAATAGCTGCGGTCCCAGCACCGAGCCTTGCGGTACCCCACTTGTCACTGCCTACCATTCAGAAAGGGACCCGTTAATCCCTACTCTTTGTTTCCTGTCTTCCAACCAATTTTCTATCCATGTCAGCACTCTACCCCCAATACCATGTACTCTAATTTTGCCCACTAATCTGCTATGTGGGACCTTATCAAAGGCTTTCTGAAAGTCCAGGTACACTAAATCCACCGGCTCTCCCTTATCCATTATCCCTTATCCATTTTCTTAGTTACATCCTCAAAAAAATTCCAGAAGATTAGTCAAGCATGTTTTCCCTTTCGTAAATCCATCCATCCTGTTACTGCTATCCAAATGTGCCGCTATTTCATCTTTTATAATTTATAATTGACTCCAGCATCTTCCCCACCACCGATGTCAGGCTAACTGGTCTATCATTCCCTGTTTTCTCTCTCCCTCCTTTCTTAAAAAGTGGGTTAAGATTAGCTACCTTCTAATCCACAGGAACTGATCCTGAATCTATAGAACATTGGAAAATGATCGCCAATGCGTCCATGATTTATAGAGCCACTTCGTTAAGTACCTTGGGATGCAGACCATCAAGCCCTGGGATTTATCAGCCTTCAGTCCCATCAGTCTACCCAACACCATTTCCTGCCTAATGTGAATTTCCTTCAGTTCCTCCCTCACCCTAGGTCCTCTGGCCACTAGTACATCTGGGAGATTGTTTGTGTCTTCCTTGGTGAAGACAGATCTAAAGTACCTGTTCAACTTGTCTGCCATTTCCTTGTTCCCCATAATAAATTCACCTGTTTCAGTCTTCAAGGGACCCACATTTGTCTTAACTAATTTTTCCTCTTCACGTACCAAATAAGCTTTTACTATCCTCCTTTATATTCTTGGCTCGCTTACCTTTGTACCTCATCTTTTCTCCCTGTATTGCCATTTTAGTTATCTTCTGGTGCTCTTTAAAAGTTCCCAATCCTCTGGCTTCCCGCTAATCTTTGCTATGTTGTACTTCTTCTCTTTTATTTTTATATTGTCCCTGACTTCCCTTGTCAGCCACGGTCACCTCGTACCCCCTTGGAATCTTTCTTCCTCTTTGGAATGAACTGATCCTGCACCTTCTGTATTATTCCCAGAAATACCTGCCATTGTTGTTCCACTGTCATCCCTGCTAGGGTCTCTTTCCAGTCAACTTTGATAGTGTACTATTTGTGTTTGCCGAGGGTTGTCTCCAAAGATTAATAGATGCTTGCATAACCTGACTTAAGGGAAAACTGTATAGCCTTAAATTAGGTTTTCATTGTTGCTTGTAAATCTACTTGAATGTTTTGAGTACGTGGATGGTAAAAGAGTATCTCTAGATATCTGTCTGAAATGTATGTGCCATTTGCCAGAGGCTGACTGAGTGTTGTCAAGCGGGGTTTTGTTTGCTATTTGTTGTTAATGCTTTTAACTTTTATATCGGTTAAATCTATTCTTTAGTTTGTCTTTTCTTTAAACTCTTTGAATTGTTCATAAATTCTCTTGAGCGCTCAAAGAGCCTCTGGAGCAGCCAGGGAGTGAGGCCTCGAGGGCTATTATTTAGATTGGACATTTGTGAGCAGTGGTGAGGCACAGGGGTTGGTGCTAAGTCCACTATTGATCATCTATATGAATTATTCAGATAACCATGTTGTTAA
The DNA here is from genome assembly GCA_038087875.1 of Malacoraja senta. Lineage (NCBI taxonomy): Eukaryota > Metazoa > Chordata > Chondrichthyes > Rajiformes > Rajidae > Malacoraja > Malacoraja senta. Next base: position 139,710,081 of record CM075978.1, read on the forward strand.
CATGCATTGGAGGGTTTGCAGGTGATGCCAAGAATTGGTGGTGTAATGGAGAATGAAGAGGGTTAGGTGGGATTGCATTAAAGCACAAGAGACCACAAATGCTGGAGTCTTGAGTTAAAAACAAACTGCTAGAGGAACTCTTTAAGAAGGAACTGCAGATGCTGGAAAATCAAAGGTAGACAAAAGTGCTGGAGAAACTCAGCGGGTGAGGCAGCATCTATAGAGCGAAGGACATAGGCAACGTTTCGGCTCGAAACGTTGCCTATTTCCTTCGCTCCATAGATTCTGCCTCACCCGCTGAGTTTCTCCAGCACTTTTGTCTGCTAGAGGAACTCACTGGGCCAGCAGCAACTGTGGAGGGAAACAGACAGATAGATGCCCTTTCCAAATTGCGTTTCAATAATGAATACGGGAAAGAAAAATCACTAATTTAAGTACCATTTTCAATATTTTATTTATTTATTGGCTTTTAACTATTTGTTGATACCAGCCATCTCTTTTCTTTGCAGCTCTCTTGTATGCAACCATATTTGGTAATGTGACAACGATCTTTCAACAAATGTATGCTAATAGCAACAGATATCATGAGATGCTGAACTGTGTCCGAGACTTTTTGAAGCTCTATCAGGTGCCCAAAGGCTTGAGTGAACGTGTCATGGACTACATTGTTTCTACTTGGTCAATGTCTAAAGGAATTGATACTGAAAAGGTATACAAATGCACTAAACTAAAAAGGGAATATATATACATTTTATATTGCTTAACAGCGTCTTTTAAAATGGGTGTCATGTCTTGCTTTTTGCCAAATATAATGTACTAATTTTGCTTCCAAATGGTTATTCTTTCTGGTGTGGTTTATTGCACTGCTCGCATCCAAATCTCCCATTTTGTAGGCCTCCAGATCTGCACCATATATTCAGGTATTTACTCGGTCTTAATCCCTGGATTCCTCCCTCGTAGCATTATAGTTATAAGGCATTGCACCCTCATAACCACCCAACCTGAACCCGCAACTCGTAATTCTACATTTATGAGAGTGGATCGCTGCCTTCCAGTCGCGTTTTGCTGCCTCCTATTTGATTGGAATCTGTTGTTTTTACTAAGTTTAATTTTAAAAGTAAAATTGATCACAGATTTGAATATACAAGTGCAGAATGTCCTTGAGAGTCAAAAAGAGGGTAGATCTTAATGTTGTGCAATAACATAAAATAGCCATAGAGGACAATTTTACATCTTTCCCGATTATGAAGTTCACTAATAGATGTACTGAATGAATAGAGAACTCTCAGATATTCAGTATAATTACAGGAGGTTTGGGTTCCAGCATTCTGTGTGTGTAAGCTATTATTCCAATGATGTTTGCTTAAATGTTGAGCTAAATCTACTGCTTTATGTGCAGTTAAACCATGGCTCCACATTTGCACAAGTTTCATTTGCTAACAGTTGTATTGTTTTTAACTTATAATTTCATATGAATAGATCATCACATTGTCTCTAGCATATAAGCCATAGTCTGAATGTAAAAATTAGAGATGTAATTGCTACTTGCTGTTAAAAATATTAACATCAGTCTCCTACTGTTTAGTCTTTGAAATATTAATGCACCAACCAGAAATGTTTCAATTTATAGACTTTTGGAAAGATTCTTTTCCTTTTGATAATTATATTGTCGATTTGGTGGTGAAAAAAATAGTGTTGATAATGGAGGAGGTAGTCCATTAAGGTTGTATGCAAAATATTTTCTTTATAATGTATGACATCTATAAAATAGTATACACAATGAATTATGAATTAACTATTGATCTATTTGTGTTTTCCCCTTATTAGGTTCTCGAAATCTGTCCTAAGGATATGCGTGCAGACATTTGTGTTCATTTAAATCGTAAAGTCTTCAAGGAACATCCAGCTTTTAGACTCGCAAGTGACGGCTGTTTACGAGCTCTGGCAATGGAGTTTCAAACCATTCATAGTGCTCCAGGAGATTTACTTTATCACGCAGGCGAAAGTGTTGACAGCCTTTGCTTTGTGGTTTCTGGGTCCTTGGAAGTAATTCAAGACGAAGAAGTTGTTGCTATCCTAGGTAAAACTTAAACGTGTGGTATTATTTTAAAATGTTTTTATGTGTGGATGACACACCAACTTTTAGGCTATTTAGAGGTGATATACTTTTGACGATTCATGGCATTATACATGATTATAAAATCTACACTTAAAAAAAATCAAACCATTTGGTTTGATCATTAGTTTATAACGCACCTTAAATCTGCATTGAACGAAAATGCTTGCCAAAGGTAACATAGCATTTCATTAAGAAAATATCAGCTGTAAATACCTTTTTATATAAGATGTTGTGCATGCATTGGATGGCTGTTGATAATGTAACTCAGGGAAAATGGGAAGCAGACATTAGCAAGTGGAGAAAATCCAATTACAATGCTCTTTTCACAATCTCAGCATGTCCCCAAGTTCTGTATAGCCATTTAAATACTTTAGAAATCTACTAATCGGAATATAGAAAACATAGCACTAACTGAAACAACAACAATGCCCAAGAAACAGACTTGTTAGAAGTCACAATTTTTCTGTTCCACCTATGTTGGCAAAGGTATAAATATGGGCCCGGATACTGTCATGAGATTCTTTAAGCCATAGAGATATACAGCATTTGTCAAGGATCAAGAGTCCATTATACTAATCCCATTTTATTTTCCCTGTGTTTCCATCAACTCTTCCCCAGATTCTAGCCCTCGCCGAGAAGCTCAAGTCAGTTTACAATTAATTTATAACCGGCTAGTCTTTAGGGTGTGGAACGAAACGGATGGGGTCACAGGGAGAATATGCAAATTCCATACAGATGGCAACAAAGGTCAAGATTAGTGGTTCCTGGAGTTGGGAGACAAAGCTCCACCAGCTGTACGATTGTCCTGCCTCAGGTTGCACATTAAAACACACACACACAAGGGCCCTCATTTTATTAGCTCATTCACTTTTCCTTCAGATCTATTTTAAATCTTGGATTTTAATGTTAAACTAGATCAAGGGGGACCCGTTGGGTCACGTCCCCTAAACACGGGGGAGGGGTGGGTGGCCTTCGGCGTCACACACATTAACCACCCCCCACACACACTAAAGCCCCCCTTGATATTATATCATTATTATTCATTCGCTCTTTTTACCCCATCGCCCACCCTATCCACTCACGCATAACCCCTAACTGCGCAGGCATGGCTAGAGGAGGGTAGTGAGGGAGATAGAGATTGAGGGGTGGGGGGGAGGCACGGCGTCACAGGGGAGGGCTGGTTCCCGAAAGCAATACTCCACCACTCACCCATAGGTCCCAATATTCACCACTTCCTAGAGAGGGAGGAGGGTGCTTTGCTCTGACATGGACTGTCAACTATGGGACCTTGTATACACAGGTGTGTGCCTTTCCAAATCATGTCCAGTCAATTTAATTTACAACTGGTGGACTCCAATCAAGTTGTAGAAACATCTCGTGAATAATCAATGGAAACAGGATGAACCTAACCTCAATTTTGAGTGTCATAGCAAAGGTTCCGAATACTTGTAAATGTGATATTTCAGTTATTTATTTTTTATTACTTTGCAAAAATTTCTAAACACCTGTTTTTGCTTCTTCATTCTAGGGTATTGTGTGCAGGTTGATAATTAAAAAAATGAATTTAATCCATTTTAAAGTAAGGCTGTAACGTAACAAAATATGGAAAAAGTGAAGGGGTCTGAATACTTTCCGAATGCACTGTAGTTAAACACACCCAAACTCAAGGGTATGTTATATCCAAATAAACCAGATTTGAATATAATTAAATACTTTGAGGACTGCAATAACATTCTTTATTAATATATTTTAATTAGATGAATAATTGGCAAAACATATGGAATTTCAATTACTTGCCATAATACGGTAATCCTTGCGCTGTGCACAACTTAGCATAAAACAGCAGATCTTCTGACATTGTTAAAACTGATCTGATTTTATTTTTCTTGGACTTAACACCTTTTCTCTCAAAATAATATCAATAGCAAGATGGGATAATGCAATCAGTGTTGCAATTGATGTTTTCTGTATTGTTTCTAATGTTGTCTGGAATAGTTTTAAAAAATGTCAAGTAATTTTTATTAAGGACAGAATGTAACTGAGTAAATCTAGAAGGGCCAAGGGAGCTACTGCTTTCACAAGAATATATATTTGGGTAGGTTTGAGAACACACATTCTTAAACCTACCACAAAAAAATGCTCTCTTAATGGTTGACACTGGTGCTATTTAATGTGATTCCTGGTTGCATTCAGGCAAACATTTGACTGTGTAAGTTTAGTTTCCTATATTGGTCGCTGTAGATAGTGGAAAGATTTTCAATTTCATGGGCAAGATATTTACCTAAAATGGCCGTGCTGTTCCGCATGCACTGAAATTTGAGCAGATCAAGCTGGAAACGGCAGATTGTGGATATCTGCAATTGCTGGGTGAAATGGAGAAAAGAAAGGAAGATGTTGGGATTCTTACAAATTCACTAAATGTGCTCTTTGCCTCGAGTTAACTGAACAACTATATGTCCTGCAGATTAACTTCACTAGGAACATCATGATAAAGCTTTGCCACTTATTGCACCAGCTTACAACCCTGCAATAAATCACTTTACCCCTTGTGGCTTCATGGCTCATTGTAGTCATAAATGTGAATATTTAGGGGTCATTTCAGGCTTGATCAGTTGGCAATAATGATTTTGTTTTGGTCCAATAGAAATTCACTGTTGCAGGAATTAAGTAATAGCTGGACACTTAAAATCATCACTTTCAGTGAGGAAATAATACCAGAAGACTGAGTTTTACAATGAAGAGTGTGCTATTGCACATGCATAACTGTATGTGCACACAGCTTTGAATGTTCCACATCCAAAACTCTGAGATAACATCAGATCAAATGCCCTGCAGTGCAGGAACAATCCCCTTCAGCCCAAAGGTCTGTGCTGAACATAATGCTGAGTTCCACTAATCACCTCTGCCTGCACATAATCCATTTCCTCCATATCTATATACCTTTCTAAATGCCACTATCCTATCTTCTTTTACCACTACCCCTGACATCGTTCCAAGCACCCACCACTCTGTGTTTAAAAATAAACTTGCCTCACACAACTCCTTTAAACTTTCTCCCTCTGACCTTGAAGCAAAGCCCTCTAGTCTTTGATATTTCCACCCTTAGGAAAAAAGGTTCTGACTGTTCACCCTGTATATGCCTTGTGTAATTTTAAGTACCCCCTCCACTCCAGAGAGAACAATTCAACCACTGGTACATAGGAAAGATTTGGAGGGATATGGACGGCACATTCCAATGGAACTAGCTTGATTAGGCAACTTAGTCGTCATGGAAGAGTTGGGCCAAAGGGCTGTTTTGTAATCTTTTGCTCAATAGCTCTGTTAATTGCTTCCTGGTTCATGTGCCAGTTTGCTTTGCAGAAAGGAAGTTGTTTAAACGCGTGGCCAGTTAAAATATTCTGAAGATAATTAAAACCTTGTCACACAATGTAGATGTTATATAACTTTAGATGAATGGCCAAATTAGGGTAATGATGTTGAAACTAGTTATGACACGGATCATGCCAGTACAGCGGAAGGAAGTTTGGGGAAGTCTAGGTCAATGATTTGGAGAGGGAGAATGAAGGAGCCTTGTGCATGTTGGAGCCGCATGGTTCAGCAGAGAACAACAAGAATGTTAGCAGGACTGCTGGCCACAGCAATAAGGAGAATTTAAGCCAGGCCAAGAGCACAATGTTCATTTGCCGTGTCACCTCTGACTGGTGCTGCCAGATATTTACTTTGACATTTTTCTCCATAAAGACACTGCCACAACATTTGAGATCTTGCAGAAATTCGCCAAATTCCATTTCTATAGTTGAATGAATTACATTTACAGAGACGGAAACCACTTTAAAATAGTTGTTGAATTTCCGGCTGCCCAATAGCTGTGCTGCCACTAAATCACTCCATTGTTGATTTTGTACCAGTAGCAGAATTCAGTTGAATTTATCCATATATATTTTAAACATTCAATTAATTTTTAAACATTTAAAGGCTTTCAAATAGATTCACAATCGAATGGATGGAATTGAAATGTTTTAAAACAAAATAAAAGTCCTAGTTATGAAGCTATTATAGATCATGGAAATTATCCCTTTCGCCCACCTTAACCATGCTGACCAAGTTGGCATACGGGGCTATTCGCATTTGCTTGCATTTGGCCCAAAGCCTTTTGTAGTTACATTTGAGATTTGTAAGGTAACCATACATTGAATCTTGTGCACAATAATTCATCTTGCCTTTTGAATTCTGAGTAAAATACAAACATATGAATTAGTAGCTGGATTAAGCCATTCAAGTCTTCTCTGGCAATGAATAAGATTGTCACTGATCTGAATGTTACCTCTACTCTGCCTTTCTGCCTATTTGTGGACAGACAATATTTCGGGCTTGTGGGGAAAGGGGGGGGGGGGGGTGTGACAGCGAAGGCTGGAAAATAGGTAGGAATGGGGCAAAGCCTAGTGAGTGATAGGTGAAGAAGACAAAATGGTGTCGGGAAAGAACTTGTGGGGAAAGGGGGGGGGGGTGTGACAGCGAAGGCTGGAAAATAGGTAGGAATGGGGCAAAGCCTAGTGAGTGATAGGTGAAGAAGACAAAATGGTGTCGGGAAAGAACAGCCTAACAACTTGGATTGGTGCGGCCTTTCCCGGAGACAGCCCAGAGCTTCAGCAGCAGGCGCGGCGCGGCACGAACTTCCATCGGGGAGCCAGAAGAAAGGCTCCGACCGCCGTCCTGCTGACTTTAACATCGTGAAGCCGCGGTCTGTGGAGCTTCTAGCCGGGCGTGGCGTGGACTTACCATCCCGGAGCTAGAGATCCCTTGCCGGGGATCACCAGAGAAGAGCTCCGACCACTGGCCTGCCTGCGGCTTATAACATCGTGAAGCCGTGGTCTCCGGTAAGAAAGTGGCCGATTCGGACACTCCGAGCTGCGGAGTCTGTTCCATCCGTTCCGACATCGGAGCTTCGATCATCCCGTCGAGAGGGCCTGTACAGCGGGCTGTCCGTAGCAGCGACTACGGAGGGTTCATGGCCCCGACCACGGGTGAACAAAAGGAGGAAGACTGACTGAACTTTATTGCCTTCCATCACAGTGATCACTGTGGTGGATGTTTATGTTAAGTTCTATCGTGTATTGTGTTATTTTAAATGTATGGCTGCATGGTAACTCAAATATCACTGTGCCTTAATTGGTGCATGTGACAATAAATATGAACGTGCTGGAGATGCAAAGAACTGCAGTGCTGTGTTGAGGGGGATGGAAGGTGGGGTTGCATATTTTGTTGTTTAAAGGACCAGATGTTACTTGGGTCTTTGCAATGGAGTTTGAGCAGTCTCTCGTTTGCCAGGTTGGTTCAGAGGAAGTTCTTATGACAGGAGACAATATGGTTCACTCTGTGGCTGCTGGCTGTTTGCTCCGTCTAAATACAGTCACCATGTATTTGAAGGTCTAAGTTCTAGAATACCTCCTAATAGGCCTGTCCCACAGGTGACTTTTTAGGCGACTACAAGAGGTTCACCTCCTACAACCTCATCTATTGCATCCACTGCTCTAGGTGTCAACTGCTCTACAACGGTGAGACCAGGCGCGGGCTTGGTGATCGTTTCGCCCAACATCTCCGCACAGTTCGCATTAACCAACCTGATCTCCCGGTGGCTCAGTACATCAACTCCTCCTTCCATTCTGAATCTGACCTTTTTGTCCTCCATGGCCAGAGTGAGTCCCACTGCAAATTGGAGGAGCAGCACCTCATATTTCGCTTGGGTACACCCTAGCGGTATGAACATTGACCTCCAATTTCAGGTAGTGCTTGCTTTCTCCATCCTTCCCCTCCCCTTCCCAGCTCTCCCACAGCCTCTGCCTCTTCCTTTTTCTTCCCGCCCCCCACCTGCACATCAGTCTGAAAAAGGGTCTCGACCCGAAACGTCACCTATTCCTTCGCTCCATAGATGCTGCTTCACCCGCTGAGTTTCTCCAACATTTTTGTCTACCTTTGATTTTTCCAGCATCTGCAGTTCTTTCTTAAACAGGTCACCACATGGTTGCCACATGTTCACGGGTGGTTGCTGGGGAGTCGCCTTCATGGTCGTGAGTAGTGCCCTCAGACTCGCAACAAGTCTTAACGGCATTCTGGTCGGCACTAATTTTTCAACATGTTGAAAATTAGCGGCGGCCAGAATTTTGACGCCATGGAGAGTAACGAGAATTCTCGTGACGTAGGTGCAGTGGTAGTGGGTCGCCAGGAGGTCGTCGTAGGTTGTCATAGGTTGTCGCCGTTGCTGACCGGTGAATTTCATTGGCACATTTAAAAAACGTAGGTAAACGGCTCCACGTGGCGACTCAAATCTAGTGCGCGGTCATTGCGCATTTTGTTTTCTGGAGATCGGACGGTGGAACATGGCTCCAAAGAGAAGAAAGGTGCAGCACAGGTGTAACGCACAACACCCATCACCACCCACCAGGCAGGTGGATTTGACCCAGGAGGAGGAGGGCCCGGAGGAGCCTGGTGTGATGTTGCTTGTCTGGTTGTCCACTCGGTCACCCTCCTCCATGGCTGCTGCTGCACTTCAGGTACGTATCAGGTTGTGGAGGACCTTATAGACAATAGTTTCCACATTCTTGGGCTCCTGCTCCATCATAGTCAGCAAGTATCAATCTGCTGGTGAGGATGCCAAAGGCATTTTCCACGACCCTCCTAGACCTGGACAGCCTGTAGTTGAATATCCTCTGCTCCATTGACGTCTGACTGTGAGGGTATGGCTTCATCATCGATGACCTGCGTGGGAAGGCATCATCAACAACCAGTGTGTAGTGGATGTCAGGGTTGTCTTCTCCGAGCAGAGGTTCTGGATTAGGAAAGCCTGCTGTTCCCTCTTTCAGTGCTTTCCCAATGGAGGTCTCTTTTTAGATCCTACCATCTGCGACATTGCCCCAGGTGTCCCCACATCCACAAACAGGAATGTAATGAGTCGAGTCGGACACACATCAAGACACAACACATGTTTATTAAAGTCTACTTATAGCATCGGTCTGCAGGACATTACTGTAACTAGCAGCTACTCAGACTGACTTATGTAAGCAAGCTCTTGGTAATATGAATCGTATATTAGGCGGAGCATCTACTAACAAGCACAACAATTGGTTAGTAGGAAATAACCAATCTACATCTTTCCTTGTAGAAACAAAAGAAAGCTTAGATATGTGGGAGCATGGTGGCTAAACTATATAGGAGTCGGAACGTTAATAACGCATATGGGGAAGTATAGATAGTTACACAAAATCACCGTATATAATGGGTGGCCTGCTAACCTGCCCAGCATGTGTGCGGTATGAGTCTGCATCTCCTCCTTTTACTGGAGAAGTTACCAGGGAGGGAACCGGGGACCCGCAGGGTAGAGGTGGTGAAGTAGGCGAGCTAGGCGCTGAACGCCGTGGGGAGGCCATGGAGGACACAGTCTCTGATAGTGGAGCAGCCGGCCCAGCAGTGGGAGGGTATACAAAACACGAAACCCCTGGATGCGGAATCGCAGGATGCGGTTCCTTCACTGGAAGGAGATGTTGACGGTTGTGTCTGTAAATGGCCCCGTCCGCGCTAACCAGGTATGAGCGTGGTTCTTTGACAGGGCTGTGGATGTGACCCAGACTGGCCATAGCCCTTGTTGGTTTGGAGGCGAAAAACCTGCCCACTGGAGAGAGGTTTAAGTGGCTTACTGGATTTGTCAAAAAAACGTTTTTGTGCATCGTGCTTGAATTGTAGTTGTTTCTGGACTGCGGGTGGAGAATGGACCTTTGGCTGCAAAAGCTGCTGTGGTACATGCATGGGAGCACGGGTTTGGCGAGACATCAGTTGCTGGGCTGGGGAACCCAGTATAGGATCCCTGGCAATGTTCCTTAAATTGAGCAGATCCGGGTAGACGTCAGATTTAGCAAGGTAGGAACGCTCCATTAGTTGTTTTGCACTTCGGACGGCTCGTTCGGCGAGTCCGTTGGACTGCGGAAACTCAGGGCTGCTGGTGATATGTCGAAAGTCCCATCGTTGTGCAAAGTTTTTGAAAAGCTGGCTGGTGAACTGACTGCCATTGTCGGATTGACGGCGTGCAGGGGAGCCGTGCACGGAGAAATGGTATTGCAATTTCTGGATAACTGCTTCAGATGTAATGGTTTGGAGTAGATCGATGTCAAACCAGCCCGAATAAGAGTCGACAAGAACCAGATAGTGTTTCCCATGCCATTCGAATATGTCGGTGGCTACCGTGGACCATGGTAGAGGAGGAACCGGGTGCGGCAGTAAAGGCTGCTTCTGCTGGTGTGGCGTCAGGCTTTTGCAGATGGCGCAGACTTCAGTTTTGTCACATATGTACTTTGTCATACCAGGCCAATAAAACATGCTCTGTGCCCGTTGTAAGGTTGCCTCCACGCCGGGGTGGCCCCTGTGGACGGCGTCTGAAGAAGGGTTTTGGCCCGAAACGTTACCTATTTCCTTCGCTCCATAGATGCTGCTGCACCCGCTGAGTTTCTCCAGCATTTTTGTGTAGCGTCAAAGTACTTGTCTTGGAGGACAGCTGGGACAACTGCCTTGTGGACCTTGACTATAATCCCGTCCTGTAACACCAGTTCGTCGCGAACCAGGAAGTATGGGCGGATCGTGAGCGGGGTGCTGTGTTGTTTATCTGGCCAGCCACGCCACATGACTGCGGTCAGCAATTGTAAAGTCTCATCAGCAGCGGTGTGCTCTGCCAGGCTGCTTAGGCAATCAGTAGGAACATACGATACCTTCATTACTGAGAACTGGTCCTGTTCAGAGAGTTGTTGTTCACTGGTTTTGTGTGGGGCCCTTGATAGCGTGTCAGCTGTATGCATGTCCTTGCCTTTTTTATAGACAATGTTGAAATCAAACCGCTGCAGCTGCATAATCATCCTTTGCTGGCGAGCTGGAGCAGCGTGAATGGGTTTATTCAAGATGGTGGTCGGTTTCTATAATCACAGACTTTCCAAAAATAGTCTTTGAATTTCGTGCAGGCAAAAACCACTGCAAGTAATTCTTTTTCAATCTGGGCGAAACGTTGTTCAGTATCAGTTAGTGTGCGAGAGGCAGCAGGCTCAAATGGGAAACTGTCCGCACGTTTCATTGCCTCAGGGCCAGCCAGGTTGAGTAACACAGAAGCACGTACATCCAGAGGATCGTTGCGATGAACGATGCGAACATAGTGAATGTAGTCGCGCTCGAAAAGGCGCCAGCGTTCAACAATGTTAGAGTCAAAGATCAGAGGACTAGGGCAGCGAGACGAGTTTGCCATGATAGAGATAACAGGCACATAAAACAAATATAAAAAAACAAACCCCGATAAATGTGAACGGAGTAGGTAAGACACACTCTATGACACCATGTAATGAGAAGTCAGACACACATCAAGACACAACACATGTTTATTAAAGTCCACTTACAGCATTGGTCTGCAGGACATTACAGTAACTCGCAGCTACTCTGACTTACGTAAGCGAACTCTTGGTAATACGAATCACATATTAGGCGGAGCAACTACTAACAAGCACTACAATTGGTTAGTAGGAAATAACCAATCTACAAGGAAGTTGCAGTTTGCATCCACCACAGCTAGGAGTACGATTGAATGGAACTTCTTGTAGTTGAAGTACATTGAACCTTCCTTGGGTGGACACCTGATGGCCACATGCTAGCCGTCAACTGCCCCACATGTGTGCTGGAAAGTCCATCTTTTATCAAAGCCCTGCGCCACTCTCTTCCACTCATCTGGTGTACTAGGGCAGTCCATGACTTCATCTTCATAAGCATTGATGATGGCCTCACAAGTCTCTCGGACAATCTTGCTGATGTGGGCCACAAGAAAGGAGAGGCTCTTGTACAAGTCTCCTGATGCCAGCTAGGCACAGGCCTGGTTCCAGTGGCTTCCTCATATAGGTCTCCTTTTTCTCCAGGAGAGGGCCCACCAGTGTCTTCCGCTGAGGGGGGATTCTAGTGAAGTTTCTGAAAGCAGCCAGATCTTCTTGATGTAGCACATTCATCAGGTTTCCATACTGGCCCAAACTGGGTCTCCTCTGGAACAAGGGTTTCAACCACAGAGACCTCTTCTTGGGCTTCTTCCTCACCATTCTTTTTGTCCTTCTGTCTTCCGGATGTATAAGCAAGAGGGCTGCTGCAAGCAGCATGGATTCTATTTCTGCTGAGAGCAATCTCCTCTGAAGTTGCTTCATGGCAGTCATGACTCAGAATGATTGGAAACAGAACCCTGCAAACCCTTTAATAGTAAAATAGGATGATGTCATTGTTTTGGAGTTCAAAATGAGATTCTGTGACGCTTCCAGGGTCATAGCTTGAATTCGGTTGTCGTAAGTGTAGTCGTAGGTGTGTCGAAGGAGGACGTCCTAAGTCGCCACCATTGGGTCGCTGTTTGTCGGGAGCTTGCCATAGCGTGACGTAGGTTGTCGTAGCTTGTCATAGACATGGTCGTAGGATGGGGTTGAGTCTACGTTTTTTCAGCGATCCGACAAGACTATGACAGTCGCCAGCAGTCGCCTAAAAAGTCGCCTAAGTGGGACAAGCTCATAATTGTCTTAAATAAACGCTCCTTAAAAGTATCCCCTTTGAACAGCTTTTGTAACCGTTGTCCATTGCAATTGTTACTTCAATGAGCTGTGTATATTTCCAGTATTTAATAGTAGTCAATAGATGCAGGAGTAGGCCATTTGGCCCTTCGAACCAGCACCGCCATTCAATGTGATCATGGCTGATCATCCCCAATCAGTACCCCGTTCCTGCCTTCTCCCCATATCCCCTGACTCCACTATTTTTAAGAGCCCTATCTAGCTCTCTCTTGAAAGCATCCAGAGAACATGCCTCCACCGCCTTCTGAGGCAGAGAATTCCACAGACTCACCACTCTCTGTGAGAAAAAGTGTTTCCTTCGTCTCTGTTCTAAACGGCTTACTTCTTATTCTTAAACTGTGGCCCCTGGTTCTGGACTCCCCCAACATCGGGAACATGTTTCCTGCCTCTAGCCAAGCCCTTAACAATCTTATACGTTTCAATGAGATCCCCTCTTATCCTTCTAAACTCCAGAGTGTACAAGCGCAGCTGCTCCATTCTCTCAGCATACAACAGTCCTGCAGCCACTTCCCCTTCAACTCCATCTTTATACTCCCAATTTGTCAATCCCTTCCCCCCACCATGTAGTTTAAACCCACACGTGTAACCCTAGCAAACCTGCCTACCAGAATGTCGGTTCCCCTCCAGTTAAGGTGTAACCTGTCCCTTTTGTACAGGTCACCCCTACACCAGAAGAGATCCCAGTGGTCTATAAATCTAAATCCTTGCTCCCTGCACCAGCCCCTCAGCCACACATTCATGTCCCCTATCTCCCTGTTCCTGTCCTCACTAGCACGTGGTACTGGAAGCAATCCAGAGATAACCACCCTAGAGATCCGGCATTTCAGTCTTCTTCCCAACTCTCTGAAGTCATGTTGGAGAACCTCCTTCCTCTTCTTCCCGATGTTGTTTGTGCCTACATGCACAACTGCTGCCGGCTGTTCACCTTCTCTCTCTCGAGGACGTTCAGAATTCGGCTCGTGACATCCTGAACCCTGGCACCAGGGAGGCAACAGATCATCCTCGCATCTCGTCTGCCGCCACAGAATCTCCTGTCCGCTCCTCGGACAATGGAGTCACCCACCACTAGGGCTCTGCCCGACGTCGGTCTCGCCGGTCGAGTCCCATCTCCAGGATTGGAGCCACCGACGTGTCCACTGCTCGGACTGGAAACATTATCTCCCCGGACATTTCCCAAGAGGGCGTACCTGTTTTCATTAGGCACAGCCACCTGAGTCTCCTGCACTCCACGATTTCCACCCTTTCTCTCCATCACACACCTGGGTTCTTCCCGTAACCTCGGCGTGACTACCTCACTGTAGGTCCTGTCCAGGAAACTCTCGTTTTCCCGGATGGCCCTGAGGTCATCCAGCTGCTTCTCCAGTGCCCCAACACGGTCCTTTAGGAGCTGAAGCTGGACGCACTTGCCACAGTTGTAGCAGCCAGAGGCTCCATCTGTGTTCCTGGACTCCCACATTCTGCAAGCCTCACACTGTCTCACCTGCCCGACATGTGTTCACCACGTTCTGTCCTCTCGCACTTTATGTGTAGCCTCCTCGCCGAAGACTCTCGAGCCAAAGACTCACACTTTACTCACAGGGCACTTCCCTCACTGCCACTCCCAAAGAGCTGTCTTGCTTATATTTACTGATAAATTGCCTAATTTACCAATTTACAAACCAAATTCCTCAGTTTTAAACTGTTTTCCCCCTCTGACTCACTTCTAACTCTCCTCCCACTCGGTCTAGAGCCAATCAGTGCTTTCTCCTGCTTCTCTTTGTTGCTGTTGCTTCAAAATCCACGGGAGCTCTGAGTTAAGTCTGCCTGTGCTTTGCCTCTCCTTTTCAACTGTTTTCCCCCTCTGACTCACTTCTAACTCTCCTCCGACTCGGGCTAGAGCCAATCAGTGCTTTCTCCTGCTTCTCTGTTGCTGTTGCTTCAAAATCCATGGGAGTTCTGAGTTAAGTCTGCCTGTGCTTTGCCTCTCCTTTTCAACTTTCCCCCCTCTGACTCACTTCTAACTCTCCTCCCTTTCGGGCTACAGCCAATCAGTGCTTTCTCCTGCTTCTCTTTGTTGCTATTGATTCAAAATCCACGGGAGCTCTGAGTATTCTCTAAATGTAAACAAGCTATCTAGATATTAGGAATTGCCATATTATCGGACCACCCACTTGTGTGGCCAGCCTACTTGCTCCCAAGCAGCATTCGCTGTAATGCAGAATGCATGTCCAGTTTGGCAGCAATGCAGCTGGGTAACCCAGAATACTATCCATGTAAGAATAATATGTTGAATGCAATTTTCTACATAGAAATAATGTGTATAAAAGGTGTTTAAATGTGACCTTCCTTTCAAACACAATTTTTGCATTATATTTCTAATGGAAATGCATCCACAAATCCCCTTGATACCAGAAACTTATTCTTCAGGATTCTATCAAATTCTCTAACTTTAGCTAAGAATATAAAGTAGCTGTTGGAGGAGTAAACAACTTAGTCCCTGAAACCTGCTCTATCACTCAATATGACCGTGGCTGATCTGCCCGTGTTGGCGGGTCACTTCTTCTGTGCCTTGACTCGATCCTTCACTATATATTTCCTCCATGATTTAGTGCCCATTTCCCACAGCCTTGCTGTTAGCAACACCTTACAGAATCGAAGAAGCAACTGATCCTAACTGCTGCTTTAATTGCCACGTTCTCATTTGGTCTTGCCCAAACTGAGATATTTCTATTGTTCAATCCATTCTTCTGCCACATTAGCTAAAAACTAACTTGTTTTCTCTCTTTCCCGGCTCTGACAACGTTTTTTGACAAACTTGTTGTTTCAATTTCATGGATGCCGCCTAAACTGCTGCGATTTTCTAGCAATATTTGTTTTTACTTTGCACTTCCAGCATTTATAGTTATTTTGATTTTCTATTCAAGGCTTCTACTTAAAGTAACACCGGATACTTATTCTATATAAATTCATGACCCTAACACTACCCCAATCAGTGTGGATATATCCATTCCATTAGTGAACATAGCACTGATTTATTTCCCCTCAGTTTTTGCAACCTTGTGTCTTTTAAGTAATTTAAGTATCATATAAATAACCCATTCAATTTCTTTGGAGCCATGTGTAAATTACAGCACAAGGATTATATAGATGTTATTGATCTAGTTCCTGCAGTGATAATTACTGAGCACCTCCTCGGAGATTTTGCTGCAGTGAACTTATCGATTGCAATCAAGGAGCTAATGACTTATGTGGCCTGACCAGGATATTTTAATTCTTTACAGTTGATCTGTCATTTACAGTTAACTGACTTATCAAATATAAAATATGAAAGTGTGTCTGATCAATCACGATCTAAGAGTGAAATTGCTAGATTTTTCTGTGAGTAAATGATCAATAATCCCTTTGTTGTGAAGTGTGGATCCAGTGAAGTGTTTCAAATTAAGATAAAGTTTCATTTCTTAACATTCACAATTGTCAATAGATATGCAATTGGACAACTGTTAATCAAAGTTAATATCCGTATTTAAAAGAGTTCTGCACTAAAAAGAATGCGGAAGAATTAAAATTCTGAAGTGGAAATGTACAGGCTCAGCTACTTCATTCACCAGATATCTTTCTCGGTTTTCAAAGGCAAATCTTTAAAAAATATTTTCTTTTAATTATTTGATGCGGTAACATTTAAGAACAGTTCTTCTGTAAAAATAATGAGTTTAATGACTGGTCCTTTGTGTGCTCAGTATTTTACGTTAAAATCATCAGTTGAGATGATTTAAAAAAAAACATTTTGCATAACAAAGTACTTAATGTGGAAAAAGAAAATCAGGCATAGAGAAGGGATAAGTGACCCCATGAAATATAAGCAACAAACTTACAGAAAGGTTACAAACTAGCACATATCTTGTGTACAGTAACTGGGAGAA
>CM075978.1:139726920-139781145 GCA_038087875.1 Malacoraja senta
TTTAGAAGCTGTTCTATTTTACTGCAAAATAATGAATTTTACCTCCTGTTTAATAGTTTTCATTTAATGAGAAATCTGGGAAATTTTGAACGTTGCCTAACTCATTGTAGGGAAATTGCTAGATTCTATAATTATGGATGGTTTCCTGACACCTTAAACACTTTCAGTTACCTGAAGAAAGATGAATAAAATGTGGGTCATATTTGGCCAACTTGATTATATTTTTTAAGTGGCAGTGGAATTGCTGTGGAAGTTATTTACCTGGACTAGGAGATATTTGATAGATTCCTCATAAGTCTGCTAATTAACCTTAAATTGCACTGAATTGAAAACAGATCGGTAACCCAATTAGAAAATTAGTAGAGTGGCAAGGGATGGAGTGGAGTAATCACTAGGGACTCCAATAAACTGGATCTAACAGCTGCTATCTTGCATGGATTTATGCGGGAAGCAGAATTACGCAAAACATGTTGTTAAATGCAGCAAAAGAAACATAGGGTAAAGGCAAGCATATGGTCTTGTGTTGCCTGTCAGTCATTATCTCATTTGAATAATGGAGCAGACTCCTAGAGCTACATGTTCTAATCTTGTTTGTATGTTCCTCTTGGACCCGCTAGCTCTGAGCTTTTGGGATGTATGCAGTTAATCACACTTACTAAGCTTGTGCGAAAGGTGAGATTCAAGTTAGATTGTATAACTGGTGCAGTAAAATTGATGATTCCTGTCACTTGCTTAACAGTTGATAAGCATTTTGTACTGGTACAGGTAAGGATGACAAATGGCTTTCCCCATAATTTGAATTTGTTACATAAAATGACACAATTATAGGCGTATGAACACGTATTGAAATGGATGAAAATGTATAATATATGTTTAAAACATAGCCTTCTTTGCATTGACAGGAATTTGTCAATATGAATTGTCAATAGCACTTTCATAAACAGGACAATAGGACTAAAGTTCCAGAGAAAAAGCAAATACACCAGAATATGCAGGCAAGATCTGTGAGTTTAAAATATGAAAAAAATAGAAAACTGGAATGGTACAGTTTCAAGTAACTTAAATAGTACAGGCACAGAAAATTTTCATATGCTTTAAAACCAAAAAGTAATTTGTAAATCTTTAATACACTTATGGGCAAAAAGTGTCAAATAGCCCCATCTACACTACTCCCACCTGTCCACATTAGGCCAATATCTCACCAAACCTTTCCTCGGTTCCATTGGGTGGCGCCACTGCGGTGGCTGTCTCGCCAACAGTCTGTCAGTCCCCTCTCTTTTTAATATTTTAAATATGTTTTAAAATTATTTAGTGTTTCTTGGTTTGTTTTATGTGGGGGGTGGGGGGGGGGGGGAATCGGGGGAAACCTGTTTCAATCACTTACCTCGACGAAGATGCAATTTTTCTCCGTGTCGTATCTCCGTTCCCCCCCTATGGCCTACAACGTAGAGTGGTGCGGCATTTCCTGGAGACTGGCCCGGAGCTTCAAGCCGCGGGTGTGGCGCGGACTTTAACATCGGGAGCTGTGATCCTTTGCCGAGGGTTGCCAGCGGAGCTCCGACCGCGGGGCCTGTGGACTTTAACACAGTGAAGCCATGGTCTCCAGTAAGAAGAGGCTGACTCGGGAGCTTCCATGTCGCGGAGTGTTCCGATCCATCCCAACGCCAGAGTTTCGATCATCCTGACGAGAGGGCTTGAACATCGGACCGTCGGCAGCGGCGACTACGGAGGGTTCAAGGCCCCAACCATGGGTGAACAAAGGAGGAAGATGACTGAACTTTATTGCCCTTCCATCATAGTGAGGAATGTGGATTCCACTGTGGTGGATGTTTATGTTAAATTTTATTTTATGTGGCTGTGTGTATTGTTGCTTTTCACTTAGTATGGCAACTCAAATTTCACTGTACCTTAGATGGTTTAGTGACAATAAATGCGAACTTGAACTATCTATGTACGTGTCCAAATGCCTTTTCAATTTTGTTAATGTACCTGCCTCAACTAATTCTCCTGGCAGCTCGTTCCATATACCCACCACCCTCAGTGTGAAAAGGTTATCCCTCTGGTTCCTATTTAATCTTTCCTCTCAAAAATCTCCTTCTTCTTGATTACCCTACTCCAGGTAAAAGACTCTGTACATCTACCCTATCTATTCCCTTCGTGATCTTATACACCTCTATAAGATAACCTGTCTTCATCCTGTGCTCCTGGATAAAGGCATAGTCTGCCCAACATCTCTATAGCTCAAGCCCTCGAGTCCTGCTAACATCCTCGTTAATCTTCTCTGCGCTCTTTACAGCTTAACAACATCCTCCCTATAGCAGGGTGACCAAAACTGAACACAATACTCCAAATTCAGTGTCATGAACACCTTGTACAATTGTAACAAAACATCTCATGTACCTGCAGTCCTGGATTCTTCTGCTCTACAACACTCCCCAGGGACATGCCGTTCACTGTGAAGGTCGTGCCCTGGTTTGACTTGACAAAATGCAACACCTCACGCTGATCTGCATTAAACTCTAATAACCATTACTCAGCCCACTTAACCCACTGATCAAGATCCTGCTGTAATTTTTATAACCATCTTCGCTATCTATGATACCGCCCACGTTAATATCATCTGCAAACTGACTAATCATGCCTTGTACATTCTCATTCAAATCGTTGATCTAAACCACAAACAGTAATTGACCCAATACTGTAGTTTGTTTTGTTTGTGCTATTCTTATAACAAATGTAAAGCACTTTGGCCAACGAGAGTTGTTTTTTAAATGTGCTATATAAATAAATGTGACTTGACTTGACTTGACTACTGATCCCTGAGGCACATCACTAGTCACAAGCCTCCAGTCTGAAAAACAACGTTTCACCATCACCCTCTGCTTCCTTCCATGAAGCTAATTCAGCTAGTGGAATACATAATTTTCTTACCAATTGATAGCCCTTTATTATTTCATGGGTGTGTTACCCTGCAATAAGTTTTTGGCCCCTGAATCCACAACATGACTAAATCAAAGTTAACAACATTGTTTGTAGTTAAAAGATTGTGGTCTAAAGACAGGTCTATCAATTTGAAATGCTTTGGCTATGTTGAACAAATTAAAGTTGAAATTCCATTGGCACCAATTATTTCTATGTTTTGCAAGGGATTCTGTTGGAAACTTAGAAACCACTGAGTTTCAGGGGCTTTGTACTGAGCATTCAATGCACCAACTTTCATTTCTACATTTGTTTGCGTCAGTGAATATGTACAGTCCCAATTGATTACTCTTAAATATTTAAATACTTAAATTACCCATTATTGGTTTGCCTTTTAGTCTTTGCCTTGCATTTCCTACCTCAGCATGAATTTGACTATTGTTTTCTGAAAATAATTCCTCTTTTGCTGTTTCCAGCATGGCTAATTACCTTCCCAAAGGATGATAAAAAAAAAAGATTGGCATGATAATGAGCCAGTGCAATTGGTTTGATCAATACTTTTTCCACTTAAAATTCAGTTCTGCATACATCAGCTAGAATGTCAAATTTGCTTCAAATAGCATCTATGACATAATTTGGCTTTTGGCTGTAGGGTGATACTTATTGCAGTACTGGATAATTTGTTTTTAGATTCTCTTTTATTTGTAACAATTTTTTTGTCCCCCCTTTAATTGTAATTCTTTGGAACACTGGAGATGGATGGGGTCATGCTGACTAAGTCCTTAAATAATACCTTTAAAAATGCAGTATAATCCACATGTTATTAAATGCACTGAATGTCAAATAAAAACTAAATGTAGTTTCACTTTTTATCTATAAGATAAATTCATTTAACAGAAAAGTACAGCAAGTGGAGCTGATGCCTCACATTATGAGCCATCTTTGTTCAATGCTGATCTCTGGTGCAACCTGTGTGGAATTTGCATAGTCTCCCTGTGATCTGCATGGACTTCCCCAGATACAGTCATTCCCCGAGTGTTACAATCTAAGGGGAATTGATGGAAATGTGGGCAGAATAAGCGAGTTCAGTATCTCGATAAACGCAAGGAATCATGGGATTTGTCAAAGGTCATTTGGGGAAAAAAAGCAAACGCAGCACTGTATAACTGTATAAATTGTTAACTATTCTACCAAGGAATTAATCTAGAATTCTGTCAACTCAATAGCTTCCTTTCTTGCTCTGCTGTTCACACACTACTTACACAGTCCCAATTCTAGTTCAGTTCATTCATCTGCAATTATGAGATATTCAAAAAGTTAAATAATTTATTATTTTCATTTAATCCTCAATGTGTTTGGTACTGGAATAACAAAATATTACTTGTTTGAAACATTTTCTTATCTTTATTCATAATTTATGTGTAAAAATATATTTAATCTGTGGCAGGCAGTGACTGTATCAGTGTGATGTGGGCTGATGCTTTACCTACAGGCGGTGTGAATGTACTGTTAAGGCAAAGATTCATCTCCGAGGAAAACTGAGTACAGGGTTGGCCCTGTGAAGAAGCCGCCAATCTGATACAATACATTTAACTGCGAAATGCCTGCCCTTTAGTATTGGATAGATTGAGTGGAGGGTCTGTGCTGTTCCATGTTTGCAGTGGTTGCGGTGTGTCTCCCCCAGCCCTCGCCCAGTGCACGTTGACCAGCACAGTTCGCCAGCCCTTGTTAGCAGAAGCTCTTTGTGCAGGTGTTACCCGAAGCCCAAAAGGTTTGTGGAGGTTCTGCGTTAGGATCGGGCACGCAGTGAGCTCGCGAGAGGGCCGTCCGATCAGATCAGCCCAGGTTGCCGAGTGGCCGATGGGCGGATTTTAATGGGTCGTTATTAAACTGTTCCGTCTGTGCGGCATCGCCATCTCTCTCTCTCTCTCTCCCAGATCCCCCACCCCAACTGTCGACAAAGTCTGACTGAGAAAATGCTCCCACTCATATTACGGGTTGGCTCTTCGTTTGCCCACTCGCTGGGGGAAGGCGGCGCCTCCTTCAACGAGAGCGAGACGAGGTCCCATCAGCTGGGGAGCTGCGACCCACTCCTGAGTGAAGCCTCTAGTTTGGCTGCGGTTCAAATGGCTGCAAATTCTCATAATTATCACTGCCCGGTCACCCGGACCCGTCTCCCAACTGTGTGCCCTAACAGAGTGAAACCAACCCCAGAGGTTAAGGCAAAAGCATCTTTATTTAAGCCAACCCACCTCGAAAGTTTAAACTGTCTGTTCGAATCCAATCTGAATTTTCCAACACCCCCACACAGTACATTCTCCTAATTTCCTTCAATCCAGGAAGGTTGTTTAGGTAAGAATATAAGGACTGTCTCAAATTGGTTGACCACACAACTTGTAATTCATGTAAATCAATATTGAATTTGAATGGCTGTGACTCGGGCTAATGCCAGGGATTTGATAATTGATAGGTTCGTTCTAGGCATTCTTGCGTTTTCAAGGATGGTGCTGCATTGAGTCAATAATTTAAATAGATATCATTGTGGATTTGTGAAACCTGCAGTACGCTGTGGCCCACTGCTGACATATTTGACGGATAAATTTATTTATATATCTCATTAAAATGAATATGCAGGTCCGTACACACACAGTAGTTTAGCTTGCGAGAGTGTTTATCCTGAATGACACATGACCTGGGCATGCGCAGTTGTAATACCAAACTCGCTTATACATTGCTGAGAAAATGCTCTAACATTGACTTGATGGTGTGAAATGGTCTCCTTTGTGGCATTGAGGGGGGAAATTAGATCAGACAATGCCCATTAAGAAAACAAACCTAATGTTTGCATGTAGAATTCTTATCCGATATAGAGGATATTACGGATGGGCATCTTTTGGAAAAGTGTAACATTTGGAGAATAAATGACTTACAATGTACATAACTGAAGAATGAGAGCAGGCGGTATTAGTATGAGACACTGGAATTAGTATAAAACAATGCAATGGTTGGGAAATAATTATATTCAAGTTATTCAAAGTGAGATGTGTATCAGTAAGGAAGAGTAAGATGATGATGATTGAGGACAGTTTGATATGCTGATCACAGACAAATGTGGAAGTCCATCTACTACTCTGGAGCACAACGGAGATGCAGAGTGACCTTGTGCAGAAATCTGGAATTTTGTTGAAGTGCCATAGAATGTCAAAAGAGTTGCAAATGTACATGAATGGGGGTTATAGAAATGGGAGCGGGAGACTGGAATAATGAGTTTATTGAACGAGAGCAGGACGAAAGGACTGGTCAATAATGCAATCCAATTTCTGGATCTTGTGGAGGAGGAGAACAGTTTTCTTATCCTGCAGTATTTACTGAACAGAATCATCAAATTTTGAGAAATACAATGAATTTAATTACTGATAGTGCAAGAGCTTGGGACAAATTTGTTCTTATTGCATGGATTATCATTGAAAATGCCCAGATTTACATTTCAGTAATGGAATTGCAATATTATCAGTTCAAGAATATAATTGGCATACTTTTTGTTAATTTGAAATAAGTAATTTACCAACAATGCACATAGTTATTGTGCATTGTTAGCCAAGAATATAAAGTAAGATAGTAAAAGATTCTTTAGGTATGTGAGGAGGATAAAACTAGTTAAGGCCAAAGTTGGACCCTCGAAGACGGAAAAGGGTGAATTTATTATGGGGAACAAGGAAATGGTAAATGAGTTGAACAGGTACTTTGGATTCGTCTTCACTAAGGAGGATACAAACTATCTTCCTGATGTACTAGTCAGAGGATCTGGAGTGTCAGAGGAACTGAAGGAGATTCACATTAGGCAGGAAATGGTGTTGGGTAGACTGATGGGACTGAAGGCTGATAAATCCCCAGGGCCTGATGGTCTGCATCCCAGGGTACTTAAGGAAGTGGCTCTAGAAATTGTGGACGCATTGGTGATCATTTTCCAATGTTCTATAGATTCAGGATCAGTTCCTGTGGATTGGAGGGTAGCTAATGTTGTCCCACTCGTTAAGAAGGGCGGCAGAGAGAAAACTGAATTATAGACCAGTTAGCCTGACATCGGTAGTGGGAAAGATGTTAGAGTCAATAATAAAAGATGAACTAGCGGCACATTTGGATAGCAGTAGCAGGATCGGTCAGTCAGCATGGATTTACGAAGGGGAAATCATGCTTGACTAATCTTCTGGAATTTTTTTTGAGGATGTAACTAAGAAAATGGATAAGGGAGAGCCGGTGGATTTAGTGTACCTGGACTTTCAGAAAGCCTTTGATAAGGTCCCACATAGCAGATTAGTGGGCAAAATTAGAGTACATGGTATTGGGGGTAGAGTGCTGACATGGATAGAAAATTGGTTGGAAGACAGGAAACAAAGAGTAGGGAATAACGGGTCCCTTTCTGAATGGCAGGCAGTGACTAGTGGGGTACCGCAAGGCTCAGTGCTGGGACCACAGCTATTTACAATATATATTAATGATTTGGCTGAAGGGATTAAAAGTAACATTAGCAAATTTGCAGATGACATAAAGCTGGGTGGCAGTGTGAATTATGAGGAGGATGCTATGAGAATGCAGAGTAACTTGGACAGGTTGGGTGAGTGGGCATATGCATGGCAGGTGTGGTTTAATGTGGATAAATGTGAGGTTATCCACTTTGGTGGAAAAAACAGGAAGGCAGATCATTATCTAAATGGTGTCAAGTTGGGAAAAGGTAAAGTACAACGGGATAATAAGAGAAGTTGAGTAGAGGAGCAAAGAGGTCCTCCTGCAGTTGTACAGGGCCCTAGTGAGACCACACCTGGAGTATTGTGTGCAGTTTTGGTCTTGCTATTGAGGGACATTCTTGCTATTGAGGGAGTGCAGCGTAGGTTCACGAGGTTAATTCCCGGGATGGCGGGACTGTCATATGTTGATAGATTGGAGCGGTTGGGCTTGTATACTCTGGAATTTAGGATGAGAGGGGATCTTATTGAAACATATAAGATTATTAAGGGTTTGGACACGCTAGAGGCACGAAACACTGAAACCTCGCCGCGACCGCTGAAGACCAACGCAGAATCACTCCCTGGAGCTGGAGTAACTCCCTGGAGTAACTCTTGCTTTTGGTTTCTTGGTCCTCCAAAAATATTCTAAATGGAATTTAAACTGGAGGTGGTAGAGGGTCCATCACCAAACTCCAAACTCTGAACAATAACAGCCTATTGCATTTTATCTGTTTATTTATTGTGTATATATATGGTCTATGGTATATAAACACACTGAACTTTTATTCCCTGTTCTGTATTATGTTTACATATTCTGTTGTGCTGCAGCAAGCAAGAATTTCATTGTCCTATCTGGGACACATGACAATAAAACTCTCTTGACTCTTGACTTGGACTTAAGCAAAAAAGGGTTCTTGGGGAAAAAAGAGCTACCTTAAATTTAGTTGCATCTGGTTGGGTAACTATGGTAGGGTGAAGACTATTCCATGCTTTAATTGTGTGGGGGAACTCCATGGAGCAGCCAGCAACTCTGGATAGAAGAAATTGGGTGACGTTTCAGGTAGAGACCCTTCTTTAGACTCCCTCTGGTTTTAGTGTTTTTAGTTTAATTTAATGATACAGCGTGAAAACAGGCCCTTCGGCCCACCGAGTCCACGCCGACCACCGATCACCCGTACACTAGTTCCATCCCACACATTAGCGACGTGAGTCAAGAGTGTTTTATTCTCTCACGTCCCAGTTAGAACAATGAAATCCTTACTTGCAGCAGCACAACAGAATATGTAAACATAGTACTCGGTAAACAATGTTATAAACGAGAAAACAAAACGGTGTATGTATATGAATATATAACTATATATATATATATATATATATATATATATAACTATATATATATATATATATATATATAACTATATATATATATATATATATATATATATATATATATATATATATATAACTATATAATATATATATATTATATATATATATATATATATATATATATATATATATATATATATATATATATATATATATATATATATATATATATATATAAACTATATATATATATATATATATATATATATATTTATATGTGTGTGTGTGTGTGTGTGTGTGTGTGTAATATATATACCCACACACACACAATTTCCCTCCAGGGATTAATAAAGTTCTATCGTATAGTATCGTGTGTGTAGGAAGGAACTGCAGATGCAGGTTTAAACTGAAGATAGACACAAAAAGCTGGAGTAACATATAACAGGTCAGACAGAATCTCTGGACAAAAGGAAAATATTACATTTTGGGTTGGGTCTGAAATAGGTTCCTGCACACCTTTGGAATGTGGAAGGAAACAAGAGCACCCGGAGAAAACCCATGCGATCAAAGGGAAAAGGAGCAAACCATACAGACAGCACCCATATTCAGGATCAATTCCGGGTCTCTGGCACTTTTAGGCAGCAACTTTATGGCCAATGTACTGCCCCATAGTCTTGAACTGAATTAAAACATACAGTTGCTGTAAAGGGGGACATAGCGTCACTTGGAGATATAAGACTGAAAATGGATATTTTCATTTTTTAGTAACCAAAGTTATCAACGTATAATTATAGTGTGTTGGAAAACAAAATATAGTGGCACAGCTGGTATTGCTGCCTCACACACCAGAGATCTGTGTTCGATCCTGTCTTCGGGCACTGTGTGTGTTGAATTTGCACATTCTCCCTGCAAGCCAGTGGGTTTCCTCCCACATACATAGATACATTGGCTTTGTAGGTTAACTTGTCTCTGTAAAATTGCCCATAATGTGTAGGGAGTGGGTGAGGAAAGTGGGATAACAGAACTTGTGTGAATGGGTAGACAAAAATGCTGGAGAAACTCAGCGGGTGAGGCAGCATCTATGGAGCGAAGGAAATAGGCAATGTGTCGGGTTGAGACCCTTCTTCAGACTGATGTGAGGGTGGTGGGGACGGGAAGAAGAAAGGAAGAGGCGGAGACAGTGGGCTGAGGGAGAGCTGGGTAGGGGAGGAGAAAGCACGGACTACCTGAAATTGGAGGTCAATGTTCATACCGCTGGGGTGTAAACTGCCCAAGCGAAATATGAGGTGCTGCTCCTCCAATTTACGGTGGGCCTCACTCTGGCCATAGAAGAGGCCCAGGACAGAAAGGTCGGATTCGGAATGCGAGGGGGAGTTGAAGTGCTGAGCAACCGGGAGATCAGGTTGGTTATTGCGAACCGAGCGGAGGTGTTGGGCGAAGCGATCGCCAAGCCTACGCTTGGTCTCACCGATGTAGAGCAGCTGACACCTAGATCAGTGGATACAATAGATGAGGTTGGAGGAGGTGCAGGTGAACCTCTGCCGCACCTGGAAAGACTGCTTGGGTCCTTGAATGGAGTCAAGGGGGAGGTAAAGCAACAAGTGTAGCATTTCCTGCGGTTGCAAAGGAAAGTGCTAAGAGAGGGGGTGGTTTGGGTGGGAAGGGATGAATTGACCAGGGAGTTACGGAGGGAGCAGTCTCTGCGGAAAGCCAACATGGGAGGAGATGGGAAGATGTGGCCAGTGGTGGGATCCCATTGGTAGACAAAAAAGCTAGAGAAAATCAACGAGGAAGGCAGCATCTATGGATCGAAGGAATAGGCAACGTTTCGGGTCGAGAACCTTCTTCAGATTGATGTCGGGGGGGGGGGGGAACACACGAAAAAGAAAGTAAGAGGCGGAGACAGTAGACTGTGGGAGTGCTGGGAATAGGAGGGGAAGGAGGGCAAAAGCAAGGACTACCTGAAATTAGAGAAGCCAATGTTCATACCGCTGGGGTGTAAACTACCCAAGGAAATATGAGGTGCTGCTCCTCCAATATGCGGTGGGCCTCACTCTGCCCATGAAGGAGGCCCAGGACAGAAAGGTCGGATTCGGAATGGGAGGGGGAGTTGAAGTGTTGAGCCACCGGGATATCAGGTTGGTTATTGCGAACTGAGTGAGGTGTTGCGCGAAGCGATCGCCATGCCTGCACTTGTTCTCACCGAGGTTGATCATACGCTGAATAATCCAACCACATTTTTGTTTGGAAGTGGAAAGAAATATAGAAATTGCATTCATTGCAACGTGTAAAAATAGTTGAGATACTGTATTATAATTTTGCTGCCTGTCATTGTGGTATATATCATGTCTTGATTGGTGAATGTTTAGTTTGTGACTTTATTTGAAGCAGAAATAATATGTGAATGCTTCATTGAGCATAATTCCGACTGGTAACTACGTACTTCGTCCGAGCACATTATCGCATGCGTCATGCAAGCCGTCTTAAATGACCACCTAAACTGTCATTTGGCAACTTAAAAAAGCTGCCAAGGTTGCCCGGCTGACAACAGAGAAAAAAAGTTAGGTGAGAGCCCTGCAAGGTGTATAATATTTTGACATTGTCATAGGCCTTTCTTACATATGCTGTCACAACGCACTGTAGTCTCTAAACAACCCTTCAGTAATTTTCCTTGCCCTCCATTTCAGAATAATAGTGTTTTAAGCCGATAACTCAACACCAGCACTGGCAATAAATAAAATAAATAAAAAGCGCAGCTTTCCAGCCCCTTATCCCATTGGCCATTGCTTGGCTGCAAATCGGTGTCAATGTGGTGGACCATCTTCCTCTAGTCATGGGGGTGGGGGATTGAGAGGGGCCTCACAAGTGGAACAGCTTAGGGCCTCTCTTCATCTAAATCCGGCCCTGGGTAAGCCATTTAGAACGGAGACGAGGAAAAACTTTTTCACACAGAGAGTTGTGAGTGTGTGGAATTCTCTGCCTCAGAGTTCTCTGACATACAGAATTCTCTGTAGGCTATTGGGCATTAATAAAGAGAGAATATTTGAATATTTTGGTCATCAGCACACATGTATTAATACATACTAATACTAATACAAATTTAGAGTCCATTTGGATGACGCAGTGGTGCTGTCCATGTACAGCTTTATTACAACTTCAGTGACTCAAGTTTGATTCTGACCTCTGTAGAGTTTGAGATCTGTGTGGAGTTTGCACATTCTCTCCAAGACTGGATACATTTACTCTGGGTGCTCTGCTTTCCACACACATTTACTGATTGGTTTTTGTAAATTACCCTGGTGGTGGGAGAGTAAAGTTAATGAGCGTATGAGAGAATAGTTTACAGGGAAATGGGGCAGTGGGATATTTGCTCTGAAAGCTGAAAGGCCTTGCGTATCAAAAATATCAAATTTTAAATAAAAACAGGCAGCTCAAATTATCCTGTTGTCCAGAGACTGTTACTGGTAGAAAGAAACTTGCTTACATGTAGTGACTCCTGGAGGAGGGCTGTAGAGATTGTGATGTATGAATAACTTGTCCCTTGCTTCCAACGCAGGGATTCACACCAACTTTGTGCAGCCTGCTCATGATTGCTGCATTCACATGACGCTAACTATGATGGTCATGATTCATGATTTATCACGTTCACATCAATAAACCATTATCATCACAATCTAGAACCAGTTAGTCAGCCTGCAGTTTGTAAAGTGAGGTGTACAAAGACTGCAGTAGGTACTTTTCCAACAAGACCTGGTCCAGGAAACTCTGGCAAATATCATCATGTGTGGGAGAGTATGCTACACAGTTTTCTGACATGATTGGTGACCTTGATTTGTAGAGAAGGAAGTGATGGGCATGTACACAGGAGGCCCTCTAAACAAACTGCAACAGTAGTGTATTCTAATAGCTATGGTAACAATTGGTGGGATTTAAGCCGAAGGATTTGGAGGTTGTGCTGAAAAATATTGAGTGTACAGGGCCTGTCCCACTTGGGCGTTATTTGCGCGTCATTTACGCGATATCATTTATGCGTCACGATGCACGACGCACGCATGGCATGCACGGCGTGCATTTACGTGCGCTTGTGAGACATGGTGGCGTAGGCAGTGACGAGCGGTACCGCGCGGCGCCCCAGGATTTTGGGATTCTCAAAATCCTCGCGCGCCACCTGCATGACGTGCAAATGACGCCCAAGTGGGACAGAACCTTACATAAGCAAAGTTACTGAATGCATCTTTAAATACCATCAGTAATATCTCTTGTCTCAGCCTGAACATAATGCCCCGTGCACCCATTGTTTACCCACCAATAATCTTTCTGTTATAATGTTGATCTGATATTCAGAAGATGCAAGGCTGTGATTCTCAGACTTGCTTGTCATAGCTCACACATGTTGCTTGTTACTCGCCTGTAGTGAAACCATGATAGTGCTCTATCATTGAAGCTATTATTGTTGGAACACTAACCAATGACAGGGTTTGAGACAATTGAAGTTGACTGGATTTTCATAATATACCCTCAGTTTCTTCCCTTTATTCCCTAACTCTTTTGATTTATAAACTGTGCCATAAGATGTTGGAGCTGGCACCAAATCAACAGTATATGCTGCTGTCCTGAAAATGTGTAAATTCTTTGTGCTTCTGCCAAATGTTAGCTGTGGTCATCCAAACCTTAGTTGTGATCCAGCACAACTGAATGCATCTAATATAAGATGAGAAAAAACACATAGTGCTAAATCCTGCTTGGTAATGTCCCAAGCCTTGATGCTTCTAGCTTTTAAATCTAAGGGCCCTTCGATATTCAGTTACAAATGATTTTTCTGTTGATTCACTACACTTTCCACAAGGTTGTTCAAGTTCAAGTGAGTTTATTGTCATGTGTCCCTGATAGGACAATGAAATTCTTGCTTTTGCTTCAGCACAACAGAACATAGTAGGCATTGACTACAAGGCATTCTATAAATATATACACACATGAATCAATATACTGATAAAGTGCAAATAACAGTTAGTTGGCTAATAAAGTTCAGTGTTTTGTCCGAGCCAGGTTTAATAGCCTGATGGCTGTGGGGAAGTAGCTATTCCTGAACCTGGTCGTTGTAGTCTTCAGGCTCCTGTACCTTCTACCTATTCTTATGTTCAACTTTCTATTCTTATGTTCAACGCATTTATTTGGCTTTAATGTTTCAGATGTATGAAGTACTAAACTTTTGTTTCATTTTGTTCCGTTTTCCAGTTTTACCATTCTATACAATGTTATGTCAATACTATTTGATTAGGTTTCTATCCAGTAGCTATCAGTTTCTTAGTACACATTATTTGAATAGATTTGGTCCTACAAAGGATAAGCTAACTGGGTTAAGTAATTCCTTTTAAAACCCCTGTCTCACGGTGTGAGTCGACCCACGAGTGACCCTGAGTTTAAAACAAATTAAACTCATGGTAATCACGTACAATTAACGTAGCGGGAACGTCGGAACTCGTGGACGTAACTTAGTGACTCGTGGCGCTAACGGCAGGTACCCGGGAAACTTGTTAACTCTTGAACATTTTTAAACATGTTTAAAGATTTCCACGAGTCAAATTTACTCTTGAAGTTAAAATTTGAAACATTTAAACTCGTTGTAAGAACGTAGTGGCCCGTGAGTTTACCGTAGTGACTCTTGAGTCTACCGTGGGTTTGGCCTAGATGCCAGAAGTGAAATGTTGAAGATTAGTCAGATCTTAATGGAAAATGAATGAATGGATGGATGGATATAGGGGTCTGAAATTAACTTGGATACTTTCGATGGGAGAGAGCCGCCGATGAAGCTGAAGGTACAGAGCGAAGATGGGGGCTCAAGCATTGATGGGAAGGGTTAACACTGGGCGGGACGCTTGAAAAGTGACCATACTGAGGGAATTCCCACGTATATGAAGCAGAGAGAAACATGAGTTCTACATAGATTATGTTTGAGCCAGCGAGGAGACATTTCTTCAGATAATGATTTTACAATGTGAGGTGACATTATAAGCCATGGGTTATAAACACAAAATGCTGGAGTAATTCAGCGGGGCAGACAGCATCTCTGGAGAAAAGGAATTGGTGACGTTTCGGGTCGAGACCCTTCTTCAGACTGGTTTTGTGCTGTGCTGTTGCCATGTCTCTGGAGAGAAGTAATGGGTCTCGACCCGAAATGTCACCTATTCCTTCTCTCCAGAGATGCTGCCTGTCCCGCTGAGTTACTCCAGCATTCTGTGTCCATCTTCGCTGATGAGGAACTGTGCGTGCCCTTTGCAAGTTTTCGTTCTCGAACACAGATAGCAGCGGATTATTAGGGGAAGAAACTCGCGTTCACGCCGCACGACGTGTTTGACCACCTGCCCCCACTACTCAAGGAGCTTGTGCTGAGCGGTAACCAGCTGTGGAACTTCAACTGGGGCAGGCTTTACCTGCTAGGCTGGTTGGAGCTGCTGGACCTCAGTAGCAACCTGTTGACCAAGGTGCCTCGCATGCTGTCCAACTGCACCGAGACCCTGCCTCTTCAACCTCACCCACAACCAGATCTCCAAGCTGACCAAGGACTTCCTGCGGGACGTGACCTCCCTGCTGTACCTGGATCTCAGCTACAACAACCTGAAGACCATCTAGGCCTCCAGTTTCCCGGACAGCGCCATCAAACACCTTCGGGAGCTGCGGCTAAGCGGCAACCACTTTCTCTGCACCTGCGACGCCAGGTGGTTCGTGTGGTGGATCAATCAGACCACGGTCTACATCCCTCGCCTGGTCACCGATGTCACCTGCACCTCCCCCAAAGCCCACCGCGGCCACGGCGTCGTCATGGTGGACCTGCACTCCTGCGAGTTGGACTACCTGGACATTGGCCTCTACACTTTCATTGCCTTGATCACCTTCTTGCTCCTCTATTTGATACTTAAAACAGGCCTTCATTCACGGTGGTGCAGCGGTAGAGTTGCTGCCTGACAGCGAATGCAGCGTCGGAGACCCGGGTTCAATCCCGACTACGGGTGCTGTCTGTACTGGGTTTGTAAGTTCTCCCCATGACCTGCGTGGGTTTTCTCCGACATCCCCCCACACTCCAAAGACGTACAGGTTTGTAGGTTAATTGGCTTGGTGAATGTAAAAATGTCCATAGTGGGTGTAGGATGGTGTTAGTGTGCGGGGATCGCTGGTCGGCGCGGACCCGGTGTTCCGAAGGGCCTGTTTCCTCTCTGTATCTCTAAACTAAACTAACAGGGGAGAACACTGGACCTTCTTGGTCAGTTTATTATTTTAAACTTATATACATTACACAGATTACGGAGTGTAAATAAAGCTGGCAAGCCGAGGTCATGCAAGAAACGGAGGAAAACGGGAGACGATTTTATTCAGCAACTCCGTTCTGGCAGAACATCTATCCTGTGTTAAGAAACTTTCAGGGGATTTAAATCTTGAGTTCAACTTCTACCTGAATTTAATCGATTTACAAAAGCTTTGATGTTCTCCCTGCAATCCGTTTCTTAAACACATTTATGTTTTGCACTTTTTTTGACAGCCAAGTACTTTAAATGCCATTTATTGCATTGTAGCAATGATAGGCAACGATTTGATAAAAGCGGTTAATTACATGACAAGAGGAGCATGCAGCTACATAAGAGACACGGAGAAGCTGATCATCGGGGCAGTTATGTCCATGGTCATGGGAGGCTTTTTATAGTAAAAAAAAACTGCATGACATTTTTATCCATGTGATGATTTTTCCACACGTCGGTAGTCGTTGTTGGCTCAAGAGTAACTCGGGAGAGGAACTTGGTACGTCGCAGAAATGAGAAGTAAACGGCAAACTTAGACATACACGTGGGAACTCGTTTAGACTCGTGAACATAAACTTGGAATCTCGTAGGCAACCACGAGTTTGATTTTTTCTTTCACTCGGGATCACTCGTGGCTGGACTCGCACTCGCAACATGAAATTATATGAAAAGCATGGAACAGATTTTCTTTGTTTGCACTGAGTGCCAACAAGGTGTTATTTCTTCCTGACCATCTAAACCCAGGCTAATTTCCTCTGACAAAGCTATTTTTTGTATGGTTAACTGATAAAAGTCCAACTACCAAGGGGGATCTCATCAATTGGCAAAGAAAATCTTGTCAGTACCACAGTGAGAGAGAAGAGAGAAAAAAATATTTGGCTCTGATCTCAAAATTTTTTTTTTAGTTTGTTTCTTCTTCTGTGCAGTCTCCTTCTGGAATTGTGCTAGCAGTCTTGTACAGCAAATAAGGATTTAGAAAATTTGGTGTGGGAGCATTTTGCTGGAGTGAAAAGAAACTTCAAATAATAATTCTAAATGCAGACATCAATGACCATTCCCATCCTTATGCCAGGCTCTCCACAAACTGGTGGAGTAGGGGCAGGTAGTGAGGGTCTGTACACAGTGGCTGGTAAAGGGCCTGTCCCACTTTCACGACCTAATTCGCGACCTCTGACCACCTCAAATGCCCTTAATAAAAAATCAAGGTCGCGGTAGCCTACGACCTCCTACGACCTTCCACGACTATGTCTACGACCTCCTACGACTATGTTGAAGACCTCCCACGACTATGAAGAAGACCTCCTTCGACTATGTTGAAGACTGACTTTGACCATGTAGGTTTTACTACTGTTTGCAGTAGCCCTTTTGCTTCAGCAGCCTTTTAAGAAAGGCAGAAGGGGAAGAGCAAGCACAAGAAGAGGTCTCAATGGGTGAGTGGAGATGATGTGATGGACTGTCCCAGTACACCAGATGACTGGAAGAGAGTGGTGCTGGGCTTTGACAAAAGATGGAACTTTAAGCACACATGTGGGGCAGTGGATGGCAAGCATGCCATTCTTGTCCCTGTACCCCTCATTTTCCTTTTCGTACAGGATGGCATTCTGCTGGAACCATTCCTCAAGGTCCCCCTCCTGCTGCCTGGTGAAGGTGTAGGCATAACCTTCCTCCAGCCCTCCCTCGCCACCAATGGGGCATCTGCCTCTGATGCTGTGTCAGACACAGGAGAAAGGGCTGCTTTGCTGCCTTCAAATGAGGCAGTGAAGGATGGGATGGTGGTGGGGACATATACTACCACCCTGGTCTCCTCCTTCAGGGGTCTCTCATGCTGTGCTACCTCCTCCTGCACTATCACCTCCTGTGGCATCACCTCCTGCCACTCCTCGTCTTGGGTGGGCAACACCTGCATGGCCGTTTTTTTTGTAGGGTTGTGCCCTCCCCCTGCGCTGCTGCCTTTTTGGTGCCATCTCTAAAACACAGTCTCCTCTCCAAAAAACTCTCCAGCTATGAATGAACATGCCTTGGAGTGACAGAGGTGACGTTTTGCTGTTTAAATAACCTTTTTGTCACCCCGGAGCCTATTACCTTCGACTGCCTCCGACCACCTATGACTAGCATCACGACCCACCTACGACCTACCTACGAGTAAAAAGTATCAATTTTTTCCATGCCGACCTTTTTTTAAACTTGTGGACATTTTTTTATCAGGCTAGAAAAAACCCTTGCGACCTACTTGATGCCGCGAGTACCTACGACTGGCATCACGACCTACTATGCCCTACCTACGACCTCCTACAACCTCGTGGCGACCATGCTGCGAGTATGAGTCAAGGGCAAACTCGGCAGAGGTCATGAATTAGGTCGTGAAAGTGGGACAGGCCCTTAAAGGAGCAGTGACAAGAAATTATCTTTTTTAGTACTGCTTGTCTAATAAACTTGGCACAGAAATTTTTGGCTGATATTTTGCCCATTTGGAAGCCACATAAATTGCTTTGAATTCGGAGAAATTGGAGATGCTGGAAATCTGAAATAAAAACACAATGCTAGAAACACTTAGCAGGGCAATCAACATGCATGGGCAGAAGAGTTAGTGGTTCAGGTCCAAGACAGAGGTACATGTCCTTCTTGAGCTGAAGAGTGTGTGCGACATGTGTTTGTTTTTTATGAAATACTCTGGTTGCTATCATGAAATCAGAGATCTAGAAATGAACTCATTTGATGTTTATATAAACATTTTTAAAAGTTTATTCTTTGCTGAATTAATTTTTGACTTTACTGATCATTTATTGTCCAATTACATTTTTATTTACATAATTTTTAATGGGCTGAAATTTCCCAAATTGATAGCTCTGGATTTGAACTCCCATCTCCCCGTAATTAAACATGTGCCGCGTTTATTGTATAAGCTAGAAAGTACAACCAAGTCACTGCTGTATTTATGAATTATTTCATATAAATTAATATAACTGCTTATAATACAGTTTAGCCAGGCAGGATATTCACAGTGAATGGTAGGGTCATGGGGAATGCTGTGTTGTAAGAGTGCAGGTGCACAGTCCTCTGAAAACAGTATCACAAGTAGATAGGGTGGTAAAGAAGGCCTTTGTTATATTGGCCTTCATCAGTCAGGGTATTGAGTATAGAAGTTGGGATGTTCTGTTACAGCTGTACAAGATATTGGTGTGTGCATTTAGAGTATTATATTCAGTTTTGGTCAGCCTGCTATAGGAAGGATGTAATTAAGCTGGAAAGCCATAGAAGGCTGTGAAGGCCAAGTCCGTGGACATTTTTGAAGCAGAGATAGATAGATTATTGATTAGTATGGAGAAGGTAGGAGAATGAGGTTAGGAAGGAGATATAGATCAGCCAGGATTGAATGGTGGAGTAGACTTGATGGGCCGAATGGCCTTATTCTGCTCCTATTACTTATGACCTTATGACTTATGAAAGTGTGTAGAAAAGATTTACAAGGATGTTGTCAGGACTCAAGGGCCTGAGCTACTGGGAGAGATTGGGCAAACTAGGCTTTATTCCTAGGTGTGTAGAAGACTTAGGGTGATCTTATAGAGCTCTCTCTCCCATTAGATCCTGTCGTCACAAGGGCAGAAATGGCAAGTTACCATTTCCTTCATATATTATATAATTGTACCATGAGTGAATCAAGGAATTTCACTGAAAGATTATTCTGAATAATTTTCATTCTTCATGTGAAGAAGTTCACATCCACGTTGCATTGACCACAGACTGTGATTCGCATTTTCTTATTGTTCAGCCTAACTTGGTCATACATAGATACATAGAAAATAGGTGCAGGAGTAGGCCATTCGGCCCTTCGAGCCTGCACCGCCATTCAATATGATCATGGCTGATCATCCAACTCAGTATCCCGTACCTGCCTTCTCTCCATACCCCTGATCCCTTTAGCCACAAGGGCCACATCTAACTCCCTCTTAAATATAGCCAATGAACTGGCCTCAACTACCCTCTGTGGCAGAGAGTTCCAGAGATTCACCACTCTCTGTGTGAAAATGTTTTTTCTCATCTCTGTCTTAAAGGATTTCCCCCTTATCCTTAAGCTGTGACCCCTTGTCCTGGACTTCCCCAACATCGGGAACAATCTTCCTGCATCTAGCCTGTCCAACCCCATAAGAATTTTGTACGTTTCTATAAGATCCCCTCTCAATCTCCTAAATTCTAGCGAGTTAAGCCAAGTCTATCCAGTCTTTCTTCATATGAAAGTCCTGACATCCCAGGAATCAGTCTGGTGAACCTTCTCTGCACTCCCTCTATGGGTATAATGTCCTTCCTCAGATTTGGAGACCAAAACTGTACGCAATACTCCAGGTGTGGTCTCACCAAGACCCTGTACAACTGCAGTAGAACCTCCCTGCTCCTATACTCAAATCCTTTTGCTATGAAAGCTAACATACCATTCGCTTTCTTCACTGCCTGCTGCACCTGCATGCCTACTTTCAATGACTGGTGTACCATGACACCCAGGTCTCGCTGCATCTCCCCTTTTCCTAATCGGCCACCATTTAGATAATAGTCTGCTTTCCTGTTTTTGCCACCAAAGTGGATAACCTCACATTTATCCACATTATACTGCATCTGCCAAACATTTGCCCACTCACCCAGCCTATCCAAGTCACCTTGCAGTCTCCTAGCATCCTCCTCACAGCTAACACTGCCCCCCAGCTTAGTGTCATCCGCAAACTTGGAGATGTTGCCTTCAATTCCCTCATCCAGATCATTAATATAAATTGTAAATAGCTGGGGTCCCAGCACTGAGCCTTGAGGTACCCCACTAGTCACTGCCTGTCATTGTGAAAAGGACCCATTTACTCCTACTCTTTGCTTCCTGTTTGCCAGCCAGTTCTCTATCCACATCAATACTGAACCCCCAATACCGTGTGCTTTAAGTTTGTATACTAATCTCTTATGTGGGACCTTGTTGAAAGCCTTCTGAAAGTCCAGATACAACACATCCACTGGTTCTCCCCTATTCACTCTACTAGTTACATCCTCGAAAAATTCTATAAGATTCGTCAGACATGATTTACCTTTCGTAAATCCATGCTGACTTTGTCCAATGATTTCACTACTTTCCAAATGTGCTGCTATCCCATCTTTATTAAGTGACTCTAGCAGTTTCCCCACTACCGATGTTAGACTAACTGGTCTGTAATTCCCCGATTTCTCTCTCCCTCCCTTCTTAAGCTTTCATGCTTTCGAGCACTCTTTTTTTAGACGATAACTTTTGATTATCCTACTTTTAAATGGAAAGAACTTGTCACTATTCTCCAATCATTATCCAAAATGTAAATATTTGAAAGCAAGTTTTAGACTCCTGCTACTTCCGAATCACCTTTTTGGTGTGAAAAATTGTGTTGAAGTTATAGAAATTAACATGTGAACAGTAAAGTATTCAAAACATCTTCAATTGATTTATTCTATTGCTTTAATACTATTGTTTGATGTTCATTTGCTGCAATCTGACATGCTACTTATTGAATCCTGTATTAAAGCCAAAACCTTTTCATGGTACTTGCAAGAAACAGTAAATAATATCTCTCATTTGTGGAGATTAAATTTAATATTTGTATAGAATTTTATAATTCAGAGATCCCTGGCTACTTTCTCGGAGTTGGTTGCTCTCTCTAACCTATTATGAGCCATGACTTTATTTGGATTGAATTTTTCCATTCAGGAGAGAATTGCTTCTGTTAATTATAAATAACAAAATTCCAAATGGCTATCATAAATACATTTTCAGTTTTCCTAAAAATTAGAAATAGTTATATTTCCTCAGAACCATTTTGATGTAGAATTTGTGATTGAAGTTCTCCTCTTAAGTTTTAGCACTTCAAGGATGCTCTTGAGATCGTGTTCTATTTAAGTTGACATCAGGCTTTTCAGCTGCTTGTTGATTAGGTAGCAAGATTGAATCGGATTGTTTGAGATGGAATCAAAGAGTAGGGAGTCATTGAAGAATTGAAGTATGCTGTCCAGCATTTACTGACACTCTCTCAATTCTTGGTAAATTCACTTTCATTCTTAATTCTCAGTGGAATGAACCAGTGGGTTTTTGAGTCATGGTTGGCCTTAAACACATCTGCACAAATCATGCATATCAGTACGTTGCTGGATTTGGTACTCATTGTATCTACCATTTGTTGTTTAGGTCACATATTTTCCATTGGAACTTGGCCTTCAAGTGCCTGTGGAATTGTTTCCATAAAACAATTGGAAGGATCTTTAACCTGAAACAAGAACTGCTTCTCTTTCTATAGTTATTGCCGGACTTGCTGACCTTTTCAGCATTTTCCCATGTTTCAGATTTCCAGGATTAGAATTTCTTAGATATATCAACCATTGGATATTACAAGCTGGACAAGATATTGGATCAACCTACAAATGTTTCAACTCACACACATTAAAAATAACTTTTGAACACAAAGACAGTTAGGGATAAATACTTGGAAGTGCCTGGTTCCCTATACATCTGAAATGGATGAGGCTTTCCACAGTTGTATTAGGTCTACTCTGATATACTGACCAAGTAGTCATTGTTTGTATAGCTATAGACAAGATAGAGTTTGAAGCTATGGGTACATCACAGCTGAATTTAATTTTGCCCACATTCAATAGTTATAATTGTGATAATACCAGATGTATTCCTTATTCGTCCTTTAAGATACTTTTAGCTGTGTTTACAGCCAATTAAATGCCTATCAAAGCTTTCTAATAATTATTGACACAGAAAGGTGGAGATGCCGATGACACTGCAGATGCTGGAATCTTGAGCAAATCATAAAGTGCTGGAGGAACGTGGCGAGTCAGGCAGCATCTATGGAGAACATTTTCAGCTGACCTTGGTCATCTGTCCATTCCTTCCACAGATGCTACTTGACCCCACTGAGTTTTTTCTAGCACTTTGTGATTTGCTCGTGATACAAAAGCAAATCTGGCCCGATAGGTCCTTACTAGCTCTCAACAGAACAATCCCATCAATCTCAAGCACACCTTTTTCCCTCTAGGTTATTTTCTTTTCTCCCTCTTATGTTCATCAACTTTCCTTTTAATTTTATTTTTGTCAGTTATTGATGTGTAGCTTACAATATCTAATTATTTAGAACATCCCAAAGATCTGAGAAGAAACTAGAACCATCGGCAAAAGCCCACCTGATTATGGGGATTTTGTGAAAAACTACTGATATCAGGGTCAAACTTGAGTCCTTGGTTCCCTGGAACAGTGAGACACCTTATTCCTTACCTTAGTATTAAGATGTTGACCTTAATAGCAAATCTTTGGAACATTGTTGTGGGTTATGACCTGAATTAAACCATAAAATGTTGACAACCTGGGTGACCTCATCATAATTCTTTAACAAATGGGTAAAATATGCTTCAAAGCTAAATTAAATCTATCTGGTGAAAGACATAAATATTGAGATTTGAGAAATTGAGATTATGCTGGAGCTTGCTTTTATTTTGGCAGCTTGAATACTCTATGAGCTTCAAAATAGAATCTGTGCAACTGAGCACATTATTGGATGCATTGCACTGGATATCACATTGATAGGCGGGTTAGCAGGTGCATGACCATCTGCAGAAATATGTAGATTAGTCTGATCATGACATCAATCAGCATGCAACGTTAATTTTGCATCAGAGCTTCTCTCTTGGAGTTCAACCTTGCAGCCCTGACCCTGTCCTCAGTCAGGCTTACTGAAGACGAGCAGACACAAGAGACTTCAGATGCTGGAATCTTGAGGGGGAAAAAACATTGCTGGGGGAACTCGACGGGCCAGGCAGCATCTGTTGAGGGAAATGGACTGACGTCATCATGGGTCAGGACTCTTCTGATCTCCAGCGGTTTGTTTGTTTTACTGAAAGCATGTCTTAGTAGCATGAACGAATATATGTTAAATGCAGAGAGCTCACCAACTACTTACAAGGTTATTTACTAATTACTTTATTTTACAATTATTGTTTCAGTTGCAGTAATCTACTGGAAATGATGTTGCAAACTGCGGTGCCTAACCTGAAAGTTTTTAGAAAACCAATTGCTCCCAGAAATAGATAGGCATTTCTATTTGGAATAAATTTTAAATGGGGCACTAAACATAAGACTTAGAACTGTCAGGCTGCTGGACTCTAAGCATGAGGCCTCATTTTCCAAAGCTTTACAAAGATCAATATTTAAGTTTGAGTCTCATTTTTCAGACTTCTACATTTCAGAGAGACATCCTCACTGAAATCTATCACCAGCTCAGCAACAACTAGGATCTCCAAGCAGCGAAAGGACCTCGATATGATTGGTCATAATTTCATCAGCACCGTCAAGCCTATGGCTAACACTTCCAGTTTGGAGCTGTTGGTTTTAAGAACAAATCAGTTGGTCAATCACCATCATTTGAGACTTTTTCAAACTGATAGGTTTACATTTTAGTTTATCTTGATGCAGAGCCAGAGGCAGGGCAAGCACATGTGAGGTTGCTGGTTTTCTGAAAGTACAAATAGGAATTATCGATGTACACATTTCTTTGGGGGCACTTATGGGCCTGTCCCATTTAGGCGACTTTTTAGGCGACTGCAGGACACTATGCGGTCGCCACATGGTCGCCACATGTTCGCGGGTGGTTGCCGGTGAGTCGCCTTCATGGTCGTGAGGAGTTCCCGCAATCTGGGAACTAGTCGCGGCCTCATTATGGTCGCTGTGAATTTTTCAACATGTTGAAAAATTAGCGGCGACTAGAATGAAGCCGCCATGGAGAGTAGCGAGAATTCTCGTGCCGTAGGTGGGTCGCCAGGAGGTCGAAGGTTCTCGTAGGTTGTAGCCGGTGCTGACCGGTGAATCTCATTGGCTCATTGGGGAAAAAAAACGCAAGCAGTAGTTTTCAGAACCAAAGATAACCGACCGGTAATGTTAATGTCCGCCGAGCTTCACAGCCATGTATCTCTGGCTTCTTAAAAGTTGTCTCCACTCCTTCTCCCTCCCCTCTCTCCCCCCTCTCCCCCCAACTTTTAAAGGACTTACCGTACACTGTGCTTTAGCTTCTTTATTACAGCACCAACCTTCCTGTTCATCGTGGTGTGTGTCTGTATCACATTGGCTTTGCACCGTGTGAATTTCACTCAGACAGCGCTCCCCCCCCCCCCCCCCTGTTTGCCCTGTCCCCCACTTGCATAACGGGCTGGTGAAGGAAGCGATGTGTTTGTGTGTGTGTGTGTTCCACTCTGACAGTCGCCATTCCAGTTGCTGGTTTTTCAGGCGACTGCCAACAACTTGACCGTCACTGGCAGTCGCCTGAAAAATCACCTAAGTGGGACAGGCCCATTACAGGTCAATTCTGCCAATACCGGAACCTAAATAGTTGTCACATCCTTGCTTATCCAGTTGGTGTGTGACAACAGCACTTGGATGAGTCAAGAGTGTTTTATTGTCATATATAGCTCAAATAAAATAATGAAATTCTTACTTGCAGCAGCACAACAAAATAAGTAAACAAACAGAATATGTGACATTGTGGCATGGGACTTGAGAAGTTGCATTCAGAATTCACCTTCTTTATGCATCCCGATTTCCCTCTTTGCTGGAGTGGATACGTTTTAAGTCCAATTCCATTATCGGAATCTGACCTGGTATCTACATAACCCAGTAACTGTATTTGTCCTATAGTGCTTCTGTTGAAT
This sequence comes from Malacoraja senta, assembly GCA_038087875.1. Taxonomy (NCBI): domain Eukaryota; kingdom Metazoa; phylum Chordata; class Chondrichthyes; order Rajiformes; family Rajidae; genus Malacoraja; species Malacoraja senta. The sequence continues at coordinate 139,752,662 of CM075978.1, forward strand.
GACCTGATTACAATTCTACCTGAAATTAAACTGCACAAGATTAGGCTGTAATGTGGGGAATGGGGAAGACAAAAACTGTATACATGGACTGCAGATTGCAATTTCTCAAGTCATACTCTCTTCAGAATTCCAATGTTTTGAGGAAAGTTGGATATCATGGTATATTCCATCCCTACACTGTTTCCAGTGAAGACAACTGCACTGATCACTTTTGAACAGTTTCTATACGTAATCAAAAAGCAACACTAAAGAAGTTGGAAATCTGAAATAAATCCGAAAATGCTGCAGACAGCAGCTGTGTAGAGGGAACTAGTTAATGGTTTCACCTTTGAATGAAAAGTCATTGGTCTGAAACATTAACTTTCTCTCTCTACAGATATTACATGACCTGCTCCTATATTTCTAGCACAATGTTTTCATTTTATTGCATTTCAGCAAGTGAATATTGTAGTATTCCATTGGGAATGGTGTCTGTAATGTTGTCATGGCACAATTGTTAGTATACTGCCTGAAAGTTAAAATGTCACCTGTTTTTGCAAAGGTACATAACTTAGTTAATGATACACTGTAGTACTGAATGAGTATTGCAATGTCAGGGAAAAGGTTATTTTATTATTAATGATTTTGGTGTTTTTTGTTACTTTTCTGACAATTCACTTCAATCAGGTTCATCCTATAGTCAATTGGAAGGAGGTGAGAAGAAATTGAACTATATTTGTATAGGTTTATTATTGTCTCCTGCATTACGACACAGTGAAGAACATTGTGTGCTATCCAGGCAGATCATACTACATGAGTACAACAGGTAATTTAATGAGAAAATAAACAGAGCACAGAATATAGTGTTACGGCCTCAGAGAGTGCAGAATAAAATGTGAAAGGGCTGCAAAATTGTAAATTGGAAGATCAGGAAGACATGTCGGATCCAATGCAATGTCAAATGTGGATCAATCTAGGATGGGGGAGGGAATGCAAGCAAGAAACGAGGCAGAAAATACAAGTGTTTGCAGGGCAAAAGAATGAAACAACTATTATGTCGAAACCACTCAAATTGTGCACCCGCTATTTGCCTTCTCTGACGTGCCAGTGGAAAATCTCCTTTGTTTTGAGCTATGACCCCTTGTTTGTGAGTCTCACGTGAAAAAAATCTCGACATCTACCTTGCTAAACCCTTTAAGATCTTATATGTTTGAATAAGGTCACTCCTCATTCTTGTAAACACCAAGGAATACTCAAACTATCCTGCCTCTCTTGATCGTACGACCCTCTCATAGAACAAAACAGAACCGTATAGTTCAGGAACAGGCCCTTTCGCCACCAAGTCTGCATTGCCAAACTAATTAATCCCATATGCCTACACATTGTCTGCATCCCTTCATCCCCTACCTGTGGATGTGTCTGCCTAAATACCTTTTAAACATTGCTATTATATCTGCTTCTACCACCATCCCTAGCAGTGTTTTCAAACACCTACCTCTCTGTTTTGAAACAGCCCTCCATTACTACCCTCAGCCTTTTATGTCCATGCTAATTTTTCTCCAACTTACCAACTCACTGGATCCCATGGTCCTTAACCTTGTGTCCCAAGAATCTCATATGAATTGCCTCCAATACTACTATATTTTTTAAAGTAAGGGGGCCAAAGCTTTACACAGTATCTCTGGTATAGACTCATTAGCACCCTGTACAACTGTAACCAAACTCCCCTATGCTAAAATTCCACTCCTTTTGCAAACAAGGCCAAAATGTGGTTTGCCTTCTTAACTACTTGTTGGACCTTGTGTTGAGTTTTGAGATTTGTGCACAGGAACGCCAAGATTCCATTTATTTGTAGACTCTCTCCATTTGGCTAAAGTCAATCTTTCACAGAATCTCTCTACACCCTATTTGCGATACACAATGTCCTCATCACAACATGACCTTCCACCTAATTTTGGCCAAATTTAAAACTTTGCATTTTGTACCTTCTTTCAAAATGTAAATAATTGAAGAACAAGAACTGATCCCTGGAGTACTTCACTGGTTACATTACCCCTAGCCTGAAAAGGACCCATGTATTCCATCCAAAGAGATAAATTGCTAGAATAATTCGATGAGACAGGCAGCATCTCTGGAGAAAGTGGATGTGATGCTTTGGGTCAGGACCCTTCAGACAATGACCGAAACATCACCTATCCATTTTCTTCAGAAATGATGCCAGACCCGCTGAGTTCCTCCAGCACTCTGTCTTTTTTTTCAGTAAACCAACATCTGCAATTCCTCGTTTCGCTATGTATTCCAACTGTTTGTTTTCTATATGACAGACAGTTTTCAATGCACACTATTCTGTTAATAACTTCTCCAAAGGGCAGAATTAATAGTAATTACATTAACTTTTCATGCATACCTTAAACAACTTCCATTCCATTAATGCATCTTCACCCCATGTAAATCAAACAATTCATTTCCAGTCCACTTTCCTTACTGACTAGCTTAGTAAGTCATTTTAAAGCTTAAAACCTATCGTATTGTGTTATGGCTTTGTACCTGGACTTTAATTAGTGCCTAACTATTGACAAAAATCCAAATGTATCTCCCTGGGATATATGCAAGATAATGCATGTGACAATAATCTGATGTTCAATATGTGATATCAACAGACCCTAATCTGATGTTCAATATGTGATGTCAACAGCACCATCAACTATTAATATATCACAAGTGTCCTATCCTTTAGTGGGCTAGTGCAAATACTTTCATTCTCCCAGCCTAAAACCCCTGTTACACTGTGCGAGCTGACCCACGAGGTACCCCAAGTTTAAAACAAATTTAACTCGTGGTAATCACGTACAATTAACGTAGCGGGAACGTCGGAACTCGTGGACGCAACTTAGCGAATCGTGGCGCTAACGGCAGGTACCCGTGAAACTTGTTAACTCTTGAAAAAGTTCAAACATGTTTGAACTTTTCCACGAGTAAAATGTACTCTTGAGGTTAAAATTTGAAACATTTCAACTCGTTGTAAGAACGTAGTGGCCCGTGCGTTTACCTTTGTGACTCGTGATTCTACCGTGGGAACTCTTTTTAGAAACAATAATCAGGGACAGAAATATCAGTTACTTAGACTTTTTAAAGACAAATTCTGCTTAACAAAGTAAAAGTTATTGATAAGATGACAGAGTGGGTTGAAAAGAAAAAATTGCTTGAAGTTTATATATAAATTTTGTGTATTTGGGACTGAGCTCACAACCTTAAGACAAACCAGTATTGAGGAACAGCGTGAGAACATTTTATGACACTTCATAGCAGCCTAATCTGAGGTTTGCCAGTCACGTCCAGAAGCCATCTCTACCAGTGCTGTTGAAGAAGACAGGGTTGTGTTCACCTCTCCTGCACCCCTGTTCCGTAGGACAACACCAACTCTTTCATTATGCGGATGTTAAAGGCTGGGTTTTATTCTCAAGCCATGATGCCAGATTCCCGATCTCTTTACTGAACTTTACTGAATCAAAGAGTTCTATATGAGGTGCTGCCTCAAAAAGGCAGCCAGCATTGTCATGGACCCACACTACCCTGGCCATGCTCTCATTTCATTCCTGCTGAGCAGAAGGTATAAGAATCTGAAAACCATGACCTCCAGGTTCAAGAACAGCTTCTTCCCAACAACCATCGAGCTCTGGAACGCTACAAATGCTAACTAAACTATGAACTACAAACTGCCTTGGTTGCACTAAGGACTTTGGGATTTTTGCAATAATACTGAATTTTTAAATATATATTTTCTTTGTTTAGTATATTATCTATGAGTATTGTGTTTACTGGCCTGTTATGCTGCTGCAAGTGGGAACTCTTTAACAGCGGGCAGGCAGCATCTCTGGAGAGAAGGAATGGGTGATGGGATGACATTTCCAAATTGGGGGAGGGGGGGGTGAGGGGGGTGAGGGGGGTGGGGTGGAGGAGAGTGGAGGGAGAGGAGGGGGAGACAGATGGGGGTGTCTTCATTCACTGGCTGCGGGTGCCTGTCACTGAAACAGGTAGGTGAGATTTCACATCCACCTTGTGTGTGTGTCTCTCTCTCCCTCCCTCCCTCTCACACAGGCTGAGAGACTCTGCCTCTGTGAGTGTACGTCCCTTTCTCCCCCTCTCCCTGGGCTCTATACGCTCATTGTTTCCTATGAGAGACTTTAAAAAATAAGAATCACATTTCACACACTGATTTTATGACTTTTAATTCTTAACATGACCATAATCACAATCTTTTGTCATGTTTCATCAGCAGAGGTCCCAAGTTATTCTTCAGCTCATTAAAGAGCTCAGGTGAAATTCTGATGAAATTTTTAAATGCAGATTTATCCTCTTCGCACAGCACATTAAGCAGCTTTTCATACTGTCCAAAGAGCTTTGAAACAGGGGCTTCACCCACTGAGACCTCTTCTTAATTTTCCTCTTTACTCTCTCTCTTCTGCCTTCATTACACAAGCGTCCTTGCATCACATTAAGGGCTGCAGCATACAGCACTTGAACAAAAAACATCACCACCCTGGACTCCAATAGCCTTCTTGCAGACATTTTCTGCAAATGAGCCAATTTAAACAAGGCAGGCTTTTTATAGTATGTAAAAAAAAAGCATGACATCATTTTTTTAACATGTGATGATTTTTCTACACGTCGATGTACATTGTTGCCTCAAGATTAACGAGAGAGGAACTTGGTACACTCGGGAGACGAACTTGGAACATCGCAGAAATGAGAAGTAAACGGCAACCTTAGACATACCCGTGGGAACTCGGTTAAACTCTGGATCATAAACTTGTAGTCTCGTACGCAACCACGAGTCTTTCACTCGGGGTCACTCGTGGGTCAACTCGCACAGTGAAACAGGGCTTTAAAGCAGAAAGGTTCCATACCTGTTCCAATGTCAAGTATTGTTAACTTGTAGGCGCATTAGGTTTGACCTTAATCAAGTAAGTATAGTATCACTGATTTGTGCATTGAAGTGGGTCCTGTAAATTCAAATGTGGCCCCAGTCATTTGGTAGCAGGGAAGCCAGGCGGAATAAATTGTGCAGCTTGATTGTAAAATGAAGATAGATTTTCAATACCAGACCAATACTTTCCAACCTGTCTCTATGAATTAAATCTTTTACTATTATTACAACATGAGTCAAGCAATTTACTGCTTTGGCTCTGCCTTTTGCCATATGTGAACACACTAATAAACACACTCAATTACTTAAATGACTGCACACACATTGGATTGATCATGTTAAATTGACAAGGTCCTTTCTTCTGGGCACCTGACGCATCACAAAAGCAGAACACGCCAAGGACATAACACAAAAATATTGATTAAATATATCCTTATTTATATTTTATCAGATTAGCCCTGACATGCAAATAGCTCAGAATATATTGAGTTATTACAGTTGCAATTTATTTCTAACCATATTTTTGCACTTTATTTAAAAAGTAACCCCTGTAAAATAATTGTTACCAGTTAATTGAATAACTTAAATAACATTGATGTAAATTTCATATGGCTTTCAACTTAAATTTGTGATCAATTTGCTGTTCAATATGATAGAACTTTATTTATCATATAGGGAAATTGATCTCCCAATAGTCATAAAAAAAACGCAAAATACATGAAACACAAAATTAAAGTGTTGAGTGGAAAGGCTTGCTGAATGTGCAAAGATTGGGGGTGGGGGGGGAGGGGAGGAGGGGAATCGGTCTCCGTCTACCCCATGACAGAAGGGGGGGGGAGATGTAAAGTGTGATAGCCCGAGGGAAGAAGGATCTCCCGTGATGTTCTGTCCTGCATATTGGTGGAACTAGTCTGTTGCTGAAGGTACTCCTCAAGTTGACCAGTGTGTCATGGAGGGGGTGAGCTGTATTGTACAGGATGCTCCGCTGTTTGAGGAGCTTTCTCCTCTCCAAGACCACTTCCCATGAATCCAACTCCGCCCACAGGACAGAGCCAGCATTGCTGATGAGTTTGTTGATCCTATTGGTGTCCGCGGCCTTCGCCCTGCTGCCTCAGCACACGGCACTGACTACCACCGATTGGTAGAACATATGCAGCATCTTACTGCAGACATTGAAGGAGCGGAGCCTTCTCAAAAACTACAGCCGGCCCAGTCCCTTCTTGTACAGGGCCTCAGCGTTCCTGGATCAGTCCAGTTTACTGTCCAGGGACACTCCAAGGTATTTGTACTCCCTGGTAAACTGCACATCCATTGAAGGAGACCGGGGACTGGGGTGTTCCTCTCCCCCTAAAGTCCACCACCAATTACTTGTTGCAGGTGATTCAGCCCACACCACTCCAGCCCAGTTCAGTAATCAATTAGGGAAATTTGGTAGATTTCTTATTTTGATCCGGCTTGATTGTAGGACACTGATGATGCTTTGTACAACTTAAAAGATAGCCGCAACATTTCAAAGGTACCTCAATGGCAATAAAATGCATTGGGGTATCTTAGTCATGTAAATAAGGTTCCAAAATGAGCATTATGGTGTAATCTATATGCCCTGACACTGAAGTCCTGTTGGGTCTCAATATGTGACTTACTCCAAAGGCATTATGTCATGTAATCATGGCATTAATGCAAGGCCTTTTTATATAGAAAAGGTGTATAATCTTGCATTGAATTAGAATTTTGCTGACATTACTTACAGAATTGCTTAAATTAATGAAAATGATGTATAGGGACCATGTTAATTTTAGTTTAATATGATAAATTTAGTTCAACATGATAAATGAAGCCATAATAATGGCTAATTATTCAAGTACTGTTTAGAGAGAGCTCAATCATTTCTGAGAGTAACTCAATCAGCTGCATATATGGATTGAAACTTAACGAGATATTATCTGTGATAGAAATTATCAAAGTGTTTTATGGATTATTGTGCAGGTCTTTTTAGATGCACTACATTATCCTAATTACAGAAATTATTTGGGGCTGTTACTTTCCTTAAACATTAGATAACCTAGACATTCAATTGTACAGCAGTGCAATGAAGTTCAAAATATTTTACTAGGGTGAATCTCAAAAATGAATATTTCTGAGTTTTGTGACTTGGAATATTTGACTGGGAGCTGTTGGAGTGAGTCACACATCAGACCCAACACGACTTCTATGTCAGGGCATCCAAGATGACATGATGCTTATTTTTGGAATCTTGTAGTGGAGTTGTCCCAGGAGTGACTCACCAATTTTCCTTGGTACAAAGCTAAATTGGACCTCAGACTTGCAAGATACTGGCTAACATTTTTCTGGCCATCTTCCCTCATAGTGTACCACCTTTACCCCTATCATCTCCCTACTGATCTTTGAGGCCCAGGCTAATTTCTGGCTCTGAGTTTCTCATATCCCTGGCTAGGACATTAACCTCTGTGATCCTTTTATTACAATACCCCTCCATCCCCGCTCGCATATCAATTTGCCATCACTATCCCTGACTGCACACTCAGTCCATTGGCAAGATCCTATCTATAGCCACCTCATCCCCAACCACTACACGGGCACAATTTATTCTCCATGGGTCACCCAAGGTCCACTCAGACTTAAAGCTCAAGCTATGCTTCAGATGCAATTTGGCCTAAGGTAGCTGACCAAATGACATCCCAAGGTGAAAGGGGTAAAGTTTAAAGATATGCGGGGCATGTTTATTTACACTGTGTAGGTGCCTGCAATTTGCTGCAAGAGATAGTGACGGTGGCGGCAGAAACAATAGTGGCATTTAAGAGGATTTTGGATAGACACATGGATAAGCAGGGATTGGAGCAATATGGATCACATGCAGGTAGAGGAGATTAGTTTAACGGCATCATATTCAGCACATTGTGGGTCAAGCAGCCTGTTCCTTTACTGTACTAGTTCTATGGTCCAGGAGTGTGGTTTTAGGAAATTGCTGTGAAATCTTACTGTGAGAACAGTTGGGCTGGTGTACTCTCCAGTGAAATAATGTTTACTGGCATGGCTATAAGTCCACTTATCAATCTGTTAATGTTCATTGTGCAGAGTTGTGTGACTTCAAGGTATAAAGTCAGGACCAGAGAACTGAATTCCAGTAGAAGACACCAAGTGCTAGAGTAACTCAATTGATCAGGCAGTATCTCTGGAGAACATGGATAAGTGATGTTTTGGGTCAGGACCCTTCTTCAGACTTGGACATTGGGTCTGAAGAAGAGCCCCAACCTGTAACATCACCTATTCATGTTCTCCAGAGATGCTGCCTGATTACTCCAGCACTTCGTATGGTTTTTTTTGTAAACCAGCATTTGCAGTTCCTCGTTCCTACTGAATTCCATTATTCAGAGTGAAAGGCTTTGACACCAAGGCAGTATTTGACTAAGTGTAGCAGCAAGACTTCTGGTAGAATTGAAATCAACAGACCAGTGGTAAAACACTCCTGTGGTCTGAGTCACACCTTGCTGGAGTTCAATCGATGCTGCTCCAGGACATTGTTATAGGAGTTCCTCAGGGCAGTGATCTATAACTCAATGATTTGCAGGTGAAAATATATCACAGTACTTTCAGCATTACAAGGTCTACATCCCAGAATGTCTATCATCCTCAATATGATGTGGGACTACCTTCATCAGAAGGACTGAGGAAACCCACCATTGTCTACTTGAGCAAGAAATCATGGGTAATAAATGCTGTCCTTGTAACATGCACATTCTGAAAATGATTGAAAAATCTCTGATCTTGAAATAAGCTGAAGGTAATTCACAGCGAGACACTAAATTTGAGATATATATTGGCAATGGCTTAATCATATTGCAGCAGATGATTCTATTTGCAAATTATCATTCAACAAGGATTGCCTGAATTATGTGAATGACTTCACCCATACTTTGCTTTTCAAGCTTAATTAACTGTAGACAGAAATCTAATGTTCAAAGGACAACTCAAGGTGCCACCTGTGCTAGATAAAGAGCTTAACATCCGATACTCATTTAATATGCTTTGACATAAAAGGGGGCATTTGTGGGGTCTGAACTAGTTTCCCTGGGATGGATGGGATTCTAAGGTTAAACAATACATGTTAATTGGTTTCTCTAACTTCAAGTAGCCCTTGCTTTCCCTCTCCATCTCTCCCCCACCCTAGTTCTCCGACTAGTTTCAGTTCTCCTGTTTAATTTTACTGATTGTATGCCTCATTGTAACCTTCTCCTCAGCTAACAATGGACCATTCTTAATTTCCTTGATCATCATCAGCTTCGATCTGTTGTTTTCACAGCTTACCCTTCCACATCTTTAGTCTCCCTCTCCCTGACTCTGTTTGAAGAAGGGTCTCAACCCGAAACGTCACCCATTCCCTCCCTCTAGATATGCTGCCTGTCCCGCTGAGTTACTCTGGCATTTTGTGTCTATGTTCGGTGTAAACCAGCATCTTAGTTCCTTCCTACATATTTCAAACTTTGGCTCATTGAAACTTTTCAAATAGAGAGCCATTACTTCTGTGCTACTTTGTGTCCAGGCCATGGGTGAAGTTTTTTTTTTCGCTTTGTAAATTGCGTTGCAATATTTGTGTAAGAATATTTTGGTAACTTTATCAAAGCCGCTAGACATTTACAGTTCGCATCAAACGTTCAATAGATTTGGGACAACTAGAGAGCCCGCTTGAGCAAATGAGCAAATAGCCCAGCACAGAGATTCGTGCGTTTCAGGAGCAAGACAGTATAGCCTTGCAATTCTATTGAGGGAGACGCTAGTGCACTGATGAGCAGAAGGGTTGGTTACCATAACTTGAATGCTAAACCTCATCAGGAAATCCAACATGATGATGTTGTAAGAATAAGTCTCTTTGAGCAGAGTACTTGGAATGCAGAAACTGTAATGAAATACAACAACTAATCTTCAAGAGGACCTCAGCGGGTTGAGCAGCATCTGCAGTGGTAAAGAAATTGTTGACGTTTCCTGCCTGCCCTCCCCCCCCCCCCCCTCCACATCTCCCATCCCACAGATGCTGTCGACCCACTGCGTTCCTCCAGCAGATTGTTTGTGGCATTAGACTCCAGCATTTGCAGTCTTTTGTTTCTCCTACAATAGAAGGATGATGGGTCCATGAAGCTATGATGTACAAGTTAGGAGCTCCACAGCAACATTGTTAGTTGACTTCTGCTGATGAGCCAACAATGATGGAAATGTCTGAGATTGGAGATGCACTGAATGATAGTGAGCAGTTCGGAGAACTGATTTGAATCTATCTCTAAAGCAAGATGGAATGCAGCAAACAAGCGTTGATGTGCTTGTCTTATTGATTTCTCTTTGGACGAAAACTTCAGCTTTGCTTTTATTTGGAGAGGAATTGATACACAACTGAAATGTTGTGTGGGGATCTTTCTTTTATTTCAACACTGAAGACCCGGTTGCCTTTACTTGCAAACATCAGTACAAGAGCAAAGACTGGCAAATCCAGGATGATTTTGTCAACCATCAATCTTTCTCAAAATTAGAATCCCATTTTATATCATTCCCACTGTTCCTTATCATTTGATATTTTGCAAAATTACTAAGAACAATAACATTGGTCATCTAAGTTTTGCTGCCACTGTACAAATATGAGGTGATTATTTTCTATAGATTTGCATGTAAGAAGCAATGGTAATTGTTTAATGTGATTTAGAGGGTGGGAGATAATTGGACCAGGATGTGGAGGTGTAATTTGGTTTCCATTTCAAAGCAATACATTTGTTTAACAGCAAGGCATGTTTGGGGTTTGGTATAGTCCATTCTTGTTGTTCCATCTTGTGACCTAAGGCCCTGCTGCTGGACAGGCCTTTCCTACATGGCCCAGGGCCAATAAAACTTCTGAAGGAAGCATGTTTGGTGAAGAGGGAAATTGGGCCATCAGCCACAGTCACAAAAATATGGCTGTTGTTTGAACTCATTTTAAAGCATGAACATGTTTAGGTAGGGAAATATTCGAGTTTGCACCTTCGATGGGTTAAGAAGGTAGCTGTTGCAGGGCAAAGCAAGAGTCCATAGATACCCACACAAATTATACCTCAGCTGGGAAAAGTGGTGAGTGGATTTATGAAAATACAGAAGAGAACATATGCTGGCTCTTTTGCAGTTTAATTTTTTCCCTCTGATATATGAAGAAGATAAAAATAAAATTTATTATGGTATTTCTGGGATTAGATAGCTTTATTGGTTGAAATCTCTTTAATTTATAGAATGTTAGCAATGTTATCTGGGAACGATAGATAAGTGGCTTAAGATTCAATTTGGAATTAAGTAGTTCAAGTCCTTTATATCCTCAATTGCTTAACATTTATGTATATAAATTTTATTAATATTGAATGTACAAGAATTGTTTCTGACTATCTCCTGTGTTTGTTATAACGTGGGTGAAAATAATCTATACAGGACATGGACGCATCATTTGTTTAAATATAGTGGCCCAGAATTTGCAGTAATAATGACATCATAACCGTCAGTGTCTGCTGCTGTTACTTTGAAACGTGGTCAGAAACTTGAGGTGTCTGCAGAGGCTAGTTAAACATGGAAATGTCATCACTGCCAGTAATATTTTGTCCTACATAATGTTGCAGCTATTAATCTATACAGATAGCACTGACTCAATGAGAATTTCAGACCTTTATGCGCTATTCCTACTTTTAAATACATTTAATGTTATGCCATTGAACATGTTATACATTACAAGAAAATGTAGATTATGCTAACAGTAAAATAAGTAACAGTTAGGGATGATCATCTCCCTGTGTTAAAAATCTAATTTCCTGAGTATGTTGTCAATTAGAGTCATAAAGTCATGCAGCACGGAAACAGGCCCTTCAGCCCAACTTGTCCATGCTGATCAAGATGCGCATCCAAGCTCGTCCTATTTGCCTGCATTTGGTATATATCACTCTAAATCTTTCCTTTCTATGTACCTGTCCAAATGTCTTTTAAATGTTGCTGTGTACCTGCCTCAACTACCTCTTCTGGCAGCTCATTCCATATACGGACCACACACTGTGTGAAAATTATTTTATTATTTTAAAATTAAGTATTATTTCATTGTTGTTCAAAATGTCATTTTTGGGGAGATTTTTTAAAATGGTATCTTAATTTGACTTCCTGTAAATGAATGATACTTGATCGTCATATGTACTTTGGGTACTTGGTACAGTGAAAATCTTGTTTTTGCATACAACCTAGGCAGTATACAAATGTCGCCACAAAGTTGGTGCCGTTAAATTAACAAAAGTATCAAACAGTCCTATCTACTGCCTGCCCCCCACCCCCCCCCCACCCCGCCATGCTAGGTCCCCCATTGTTCTTGGCGGCCCTCTGCCAGATCCCCCCCCCCCATTGCTCTTGCAGGTCCATCCCCATCTTGGTGGCGTGGTTTTGTTGAACCGGTGGCTCGGGGCTGATTTGGAGTCCGCCATGGGTGAGCCGCGCCTACTGAGCAGGTACTACGATGTCGGTCCCCGACCTTCCGACGTCGGTCGACACTCTTTTATCACTTTTTCATCTCTAAACGTTTATCACTCCACCCTTCTGCCAATCAAACCCCTCTCACCTGTTTCCTTCTATAACTTGTCTGGCTTTGTCCTGCTCCCCACTTCTCCTTACCAGCTTTCTCACCCAGCATTGCCACTTCATTCCCTCCACGGAGTTCTATACTCAAGATTCCAACATCCGCTGTTCCTTGTGGCGTTACTTGAATGGCATAAACATAAAGCAAATTGCCTTTAAATTCAAAATACTATTACTGCGATTAATGAAATTAATTTCATCATGACATCTTAATGTGACAAAGAGTAACTTTAATGGTGATGAAATGGTTTCAATGGGAATAATTATCATTAGACATTGGGATTTCATTATGAGATTGAAAATGAAGTCCAGAGCTGAATTGCCCTGCTGCTGTTACTCACCATTAATGTACTCCTACACAGAGATGAATACAATCTCTGCTTTGATATGCTTGTGCTTTAATAAATCTGTCCAGTTACAAGTAAAATTAGGGTTGGAAGTAGTGATAACCAACCAGTCTTTCTCATATTGAACCAAATTCAGCAGGTATCCTGACTGTTATTGACCATAGAATTATTGTGCTGGAGAAGGTAGAAAGCAAATGTTTCCCTTGGGGTGCACGTTTACACTTTTTATACTAGTTGTTCAAGTTCTGGTCTGAGACAAGTAGACCCTTACTGCAGTTTAGGTCATTACAAGGTGCAAAACTCAAGTAGATTTGCCTTAAATTCCAGAATGGGGAAACATTCATTAATTTCATAACCATTAAAGTTACTCTTTGTCACATTAAGATGTCATGATGAAATTAATTTAATTAATAGCAGTAATACTATTTTGAACTTAAAGGCAATGAATGGTATGAGAAAGCAGACCCTTTGCCTACTTTTCCCCTTCTGGAATTTAAGGCAAATCGACTTGAGTTTTGCATCTTGTAATGACCTAAACTGCAGTAAGCAGTTACTATCAGAGGGAATCATGTAACAGGGAATCATGTAACTAGTTACGTTTCCAGAGATAATTCAACATCTCTTTTTAGTGGTCTTCCAAATTGTGGCACTCTTTGACTGAGAAAGACCTTTTATGGATCATCTGCAGGTGGATGAAATACCTTTTAAAGCTGCATTTTAAGCATAGGTGGGGGTTTTAAAGTTAGATGTGGGTGGACGGACCTCCAATAATTTATTTTGTTTTTCTTAAAACTTTATTAAGTTACATGCTTCTGCCCCCAAACTAGAGATCTTTGTCCTTTTTTCCACCAATCTGGAAAAGGATGGAAGTGTTAAATGTAATGGCAATTCATTCACTCGTTTCCTGGAACTGCCATTACTTTGGCATCTTTCATTAGATGTGACGCAGGTCTTGAACACATTTGCTTGTGTAAATCAAAGGTTTTTTTTGTATGAAAAATGCATTACATTTTCATTACTAATGTAACATTGGACTTGTTTGAATAGAAAGCAGTTGGAAACTGAGCTCTGCAGCTCATGGTTTATCCACCTACCTGTTGGTGCTGCACTAAGACATATATGCAGGCTGTCATGAGCAGTCTGGGACATTGTCAAATAGTTTTAATTCTGTCAGTATGACCATAATAACTTGGCCATGGGACGCTGAATTTAGAATTAGTCAATGAATGACAGAAAAATACTTTTTATTTTTTATGGAAGGCATGATTTCCAAGTGTTTGCGATTTTTGACCTGCAATCCCGCTCCACCATTCAATAAAATCATGGCCAATTTTTCTCAACACTATATTCGTGCTTTCTACCAATATCCCTCACTTTTTTGTGCCATAAAATCAATCTATCTTCTTAAATATCGTCAGTCACTTGGCCTCCACCACCTTCTGGGGTAGGGAATTCCACAGATTCATTATCTTTTTTGAATGAATACATTTCTCCTTACCCAAGTCATGAATGTATCCTGAGGCTGTAACCCCACAACATTCCAGACCCCGTGGCTAGAGGAAATATTCTCTCTCTATCCAGTCAATCTAGCCCTGCAAGAACCTTTTCCATTTCAATGCAATCCCCATGCTCTCTTCCAGGCTCTACAATTACCTGTCAATCCAATATCTCATCTTTTGAAGGTCCTGCCATCTTAGGAATTAGCCTGGTGAACCTTTGCTGCATTTCTTCTTTTTTTTAAATATTTTTATTAGAAGCCATGCACAGTAGTATAAACCAAGAATGACATAATACATTTCATGTACAACTTCTTGTTGTAAAATTTAATAATAGAAAAGTAGCAGAAGCAAGAAAAGGAAAGAAAGAGATAGAAAGAAAATAAAAATAAAATAGAAAATAAAAGGGATATACCTGCTTCGTATCTTTGCGCACCCTTCACCCGGTTCTGAAACAGTTAATTCCCAGGGTTATGTTGCACCATATGCTTGTAATAAGTCGATAAAGGGAGACCAGATCTTTAAGAATTGGTCTGATTTGCCTGCTAGGACGAATCTTATATCTTCAAGGTGTAACATTTCAGACATGTTTGAAATCCACATTTTAAGCGTAGGTGTGGGTTCATTTTTAAAGAATTTTAGTATGAGTTTTTTTGCCGTTATTAGGCCATAGTTAAGGAAACTCTTTTGGAACAAAGTCAGCTCAAAGCCGACTTCCAGTGTTCCAAAGATAATCAGTTCTGCGTTGGGATTCAATTTTATTTTAAATAATTGCTGCATTTCTATGGCAAATATATCCTTTCTTGAGAATTCTCGTGAGAATATCAAACTTGCAGAAATAGTTCAGGTGTAGCCTCTCCAACACACTACATGATTGTAGCAAGGCATTCTTGCTCCTCTACTGTAAACCTCTTGCAATGAACACTAATGTACTATTTGCCTTCATATCATCTTGCTTCATGTGCGTACTTGCCTCCAAAGTTTAGTTTTTATTGAATGGCTAATTTAGAATTGTAGAATTGTTGTATTGAAAGAGGCCATTTGATCCATTGAACCTGCAACAGAAATCTGGTCAATGCCAGCACTTTTTTCAGATCTTTTCCATTTTTTTTCTCCCTCTCATATCAATCCAACTCAATTTTTGAAAGCAATGTTTGGATCTGCAATTTTCAAATAGCATATTCCAAATTATAACTGTGTCGAATTAGAAGTTGTATTTTCCCCTGTTACTGTAGTTTCTTTAATTCACTAGGATATGAACCATAATAGTAGTGAAATAATCTAGCTCTCTGTGTTGTTAACCTGGTAGCAATACCATCAGCCAGTGCTAATGGATAAATACTGCTTACTGGTTGATTTCATGCTGAAAGAAAAATAAACGAGAATGTGGGGAGAAAGGAATAACTGCTTAATAGTGCAGGATATCATATCATATACCTATTAAAAGTCTGATCTTGTATGTGTGTTTATTTGTTTGTGTATAATCACATCTTCTCGAAAAAAACGATGCGCAAGCAAACAATGTAAAATTTTTACATATTCCGGTAGAGATTTTTTCCGTGTAGTCCAAAATCGCATTGTCTGAAAAATTCATGCTTTATTTCTCGAGTTATTAATGAAAATGTTCAAAAATCTGAAAACGTCCCAATGGATCTGCGCGCTGTGTTCCACGCGCTGCGAGTGAACAACAAGCAAGTCGGGCCCTGTACTAGAGCTCTCGGGTGGGGTCTGTCTCGGGTCGCTCTGGTCCATCTCTGGTCCGTCTCGGGTCCTCTGTCCCTCTCTGCTCCCCTCTCTCTTTGCCTCCCTCTCCCTCTCCCCCTCCCCCTCCCCCTCCCTCTCCCTCTCCCTCTCCCTCTCCCTCTCTCTCTCTCTCTCTCTCTCTCCCCCTGCCTCTCTCTCTCTTTCTCTCTCTGCCTCTCTCTCTCTCTCTGCCCCTCTCTCTCTCTCTGCCCCTCTCTCTCTCTCTGCCCCTCTCTCTCACTCTGCCCCCCCTCTCTCTCTCTGTGCCCCCTCTCTCTTTCTGCCCCCTCCCTATTTCTGCCCCCTCTCTCTGCCCCTTGTCTTTGCCCTCTCTCTCTCTGCTCTCTCTCTGTCTCTGCTCTCTCTTTGCCCTCTACCTCTGCCCTCTGCCCTCTCTCTCTCTGCCCTCACTCTCTGCCCTCTCTCCCTCTGCCCTCTCTCCATCTACCCTCTCTCCCTCTACCCTCTCTCCCTCTGCCCTCTCTCTCTCTGCCCCCTCTCTCTCTCTCTGCCCTCTCTCTCTCTCTGCCCTCTCTCTCTCTGCCCTCTCTCTCTGCCTTCTCACTCTCTCTCTCTCTGCCCTCTCTCTCTGCCCTCTCTACCCCGCTCCCTCCCTTTCCCTCTCTAGCCGCGTCTGCGAGTTGGAGGCTATGCGTGAGTGGATAGGGCAGGGATGGAGCGAATGAATAATATTCATATAATATCAAGGGGGGTGGTTAGTGTGTGTGTGATGCTGCAGTCCGCCCCCCCCCCGCCCCCAACCCCCCCCCAACGGGTCCCACTTGGTCTATCTTTCATAAAAGTCCCAATGTGCTTTATGTGAATTCATGTTACTGTTACAAATTGTCTACATAAAAAAGGAGTAAAATAAAAGCTTCTCAAAATCACGATTATTGTCGCTGTTTCACACTAGCTTTTGGCAGTGGGCCAACAGTTCCATTTCAGTTCTTTCTACACAGTTGTAATTTTTTCTGTATTTACTATACCTTCACATTTCTCATAATTTGGCACAATCACAACTTGCCCTGAGCTCATTATCAAGTATTTCAGTTTTGAATGGATTTCAGAATCTACAATATATAACCTTACCAATTTCTAGCAATATGGTGCGAGTAAGCAAGTTGTTATACTATGAATGGGCACATGGTGAATAAACTATTGTCCAAATGTTCCAGTTAAGCATATATTATAAAATGTATCTAGAATTATGTTACTCATTCACAATGACATTTCAATTGACATAAACCATATTATGACTGCATAGTGGGTTTGCACTTAGCATCATGAAATCTGATCCTGTTTATCTCTTACACAAATTATATATGTTTTTAAATAATTGTTTCTGAAGTTGCTTTTTGCAAGTATTGGCATGACAATGTAACCACTGCACATTATCTTTAATGGTAGCATTCACCAGTTTAGAATATATATATATTTTTGATTCTGCTGGAATACTAGCCATCATAATTTCACATCATCTTGTTAGCTCATTTCAAAGTCACTTGTTGAATGACTTGTAAAGAGTAAGTGAACAAAAAAATTCTGAGAATGCCAAAATGTCTAACCAATGTCTATACCTCCCTTGTATTTCTTTCATTTACCCAGGGAAAGGAGATGTCTTTGGAGATGTTTTCTGGAAAGAAATTACCCTTGCTCAGTCGTGCGTCAATGTCAGAGCCCTGACTTATTGTGACCTTCACGTTATCAAAAGAGATGCCTTGCAGAAAGTTCTGGAATTCTATACAGCCTTTGCAAACTCCTTTTCAAGGAACCTTATCCTAACATATAATCTTAGGAAAAGGGTAAGATTTCCTTTAATTGTAAACAAGCTTCATTTCCATGGCTAATTTTTAAACGTCTTTTCAAATTGAGTAGCATTTGTATGGTATTCATCCAGAAAGTAAGGATATCTTTTGTGTTTTCCTAAATAGTTTTGAATGTGTTGATCTGCGCTTCAGCTTTCTGGTGCCACCGGCATTGGTTGATATCGTACGCTTGAATTTTGTGATATTAATGCTTGCTGAAGAAAACAGTTAAAATTAAATTTTGGCTGCAGTAACAAGTTCAAGGTTTACTGTTTTAATATAAATTGAAGGAAAAAAACGTACTTGGTATCAAGCATTATCATTACACAGTTAATCGTGTTGCATTAGACTAATGTGATTTTGATCTGATATAGTTTATTTGTCAGGAAATAATTCTGTAAGTTGTGCATTACATAGATGTTAACTGTGGCAAACGAATGGAAGAAAATAACAGAGGAAACTAGCTTTAGTTTCTTCAGTTTCTATTTTGTTAAAATGAAACAAAGGTGATGCAATGTTCAAAATTTGATAAATACAAGTAATTTCATTTAAAATATGTATACATATTAGCATCACCTGTGGCAAAAGAAAAGGTTCATATTTCAATCCGAAACCTTTTTCTTAGAACTCTACTCAATTTACAATTGATTAAGAGTCTCTACTTGAAACATTAAGCAATCTTCTTGATCATACAGTGAGCAGTGTGGTTGATTACATTAGGTTGCTTACATATGAAAAAGGAAACGTGAGGTGATGGTCATGATGATTTGTGTCTGTTTCTTAATGTTTTGTTATTGAATGATTTTAATTAGCCTTCTCTTTGCATTATTTGTCCAGATACTGCTTTCTTTCTGGTTTTAACTTTGGGGAATGTTGGGAAAAATGTTTCTTAGTTTCTTTCTTTCTTATTTTTTCTTAAAGAATGTTTCTTATTTTCTTATTTTTATTCGGCCAACTTGCAGAAATAGAATTGGTTGATGTTGTGCAAAAATGTAAGATAAATATATAAATCACAAGTCAATGTTTCCCCAAATAAGTTTGTCTTGCCCGATAAAAGCAGATTTAAATGTATTTAAAATTTTAATTTGTCCTATATTATCTATAAATACGATACGATAAACTTTATTCATCCCCGAAGGGAAGTTGATCTGACAACAGTCACAACACACAACAAGGTACACAAAAACTTGAAATTGAAAATGATTAAAAAAAAGAAAAGGACAAGCGACTGTTGGCTGGCTGCCATTCGCACAGCGCCTTCACCGGAACGAACAAACAAACAAACAAATGCAAACTTCCCCATGGCAGAGGATTACAAAACTACAGTGCTTCCCCCCTCCCCCACACCGGGTCCCCCTTTGTTCTCCCACCGTCCCTCATGGCAGTCCCCCCACGCCGGGTCCCCATTGTTCTTCACGGCAGTCCCCCAATGCCGGGTCTCCATTGTCTTCCCCAACCCCCCCCCCCCCAAAGTTGGTCCCTAGCAGCCATTCACGCCCTTGAAATTAATGAAGTAACTATCCCGGCACCAGGTCAAACTAGACTGTGGATGTTCCTATGGATTTTCCATTGCAAATGGTGAATGATCATTGTAGCAACCATGCTCTCTTACCGGAGTAATGCAGCATCAGAAGGCAGACAAAAAGTGCACCAAAACAATTGACTGTGACTTTGTATGCACATGCAGAATTGAACTGCTTCGAACTCTGCAAATCAAAACAAAGCCTCTTTGAGGTTCAAATGACAAGAAATAAATCAATCAATCAATCAATCAAACTAGAAGGCCAGCTTTTAAGTGCATACATGAGGCCAAGCAGATGGGGTATTAGAATCAGTAATCCTTAAAGTGATGCTGCTGCCTTGTAAAATTGTATTGTTAATGAAGCAAATGAGAAATGGCAGCACCTAGTGCGGGGTAATGGAAGTCAAGCACCAAGGAATGCCATTTTGAGCACACACTGTGAGGGTAAATTAAATGTGGACAGATTGATATTCTGTTGTGTCCGAAGACGACCTATGGCATTATCTAGCGAGTTTGGGACAAAGTATTTCTGGCATGTTTATGAAGACTTTTGGTCAGCATGGTAAAGCATTTGTATTTAGGAGAATTTAGCACATGTGCCCCTAGTTACTTTTATTTAAGATTTCTCATGATGGAGAATGATTTGCTTTGTTTGTCTTAGAGCCTGCTATCATACTTTTGATGATCAGTCAGTTGCTTGGGTAGATGTCTCTGTTGGTTTAATCAGTACTTCACGGTTTCTTTCTTCATTCATGGCACGACTCCCTTGCAAAGAATCTTGCCATGATGGCCCACTTTGGTTGGAACGTATCATGCACCCTGATCAATTCAGCATCTTAACCTATATGAAGAATACTGGTGATCCTCTACACTTGACTAAAGTAATATCTTTCAGAACTTGAATTTTTTAATGCAATAAATGTCAAATTAAACAGTGTAGGTAAAAGTAAAGGCTCACTATGAAAGATGCGGCATTCACTGAATTACCATTTCCATGTAAACATTTGGATTTCTGTTAAGATGATCTGCATGTTGTGGTCTTAAGATTTTCAACATATTGTACATTGCAATTGCAAAAAATGTTTTAAAAATTGGATTGTGAAACAAGTTTTCCTCCTCTCTCTGATGGGAGTTCTGTAAGATCCTCTCTCACTGCTCTCTCTCTGTGATTTGTCCCTGTGTCTCCCCTTTTCTAACTGGCTGACGAAGGGTCTCGCATAAAACGTCACCTATCCATGGTCTCCAGAGATGCTGCCTGACCTGCTGATTTATGCAAGCACGTAGTGTCCTTTTGTGAAACAATAGGTTGAAAGGAGTTCAGCCATCCTCAACCCTTAGCATGTGTGGAAAAGAACTGCAGATGCTGGTTCAAATCTAAGGTAGACACAAAATGTTGGAGTAACTCGGAGGGACAGGCAGCATCTCTGGAGAGAAGGAATGGGTGACTGAAGGGTCTCGACCCGAAATGTCACCCATTCCTTCTCTGCAAAAATGCTGCCTGTCCCGCTGAGTTACTCCAGCACTTTGTCTTGTGTGCAGCCATGTTGTCGACCTTCAAATTGCCAGTCTCCATATCAGACCTCATGTGTAATATATAAATGTTTATCTAATGCACCAATTTTAGCTGCAAATCATGGAAAGAGGGTGTAATAATAATCTCTGGGTCACTCACTTGTGAAAACATCTAATTATAGTGTTCTGTAATTGCTGTAGCATTTTTCTTTAATTTAATTGTAAAAAAAGAATTCAAAACTTATAGATCTCAAAATATTTTTGAGATAACTAAGACGCCTGGGAATAATATGTGGCTGGAAATACAGTACTTGCAAATATAGAAGTGCCACTTCATATTTGGCGGTCTTACTAAACGTTCTACTTCATTTGGTTTTAATAGTGAAATTGATTTCACATGCAACATTATTTAAAATATTGTTTAAATATTTACTGCAGCAAAGGAAACTAAAATGTTGCATTTATATTTAAAGCCCCTCTTGCTGTTACCAATTCAGTTATTCTGAAATCTGGAAAAAATGATGTTGTATTCTCTGCATGCAACTAATACCAAGAGAACCATTTATTCGCCATCTAATATAACGTGAGCGGTGAATGCAATCTCGCAGCTGAGGCTTTGATTGCATTTACGACTGGTGCTTTCGCTACTCTATAAATCTTGTTTTCTCTCCTGCAGTGCAGTAATGTGGCTTATTGAATTTCTGTAGATACAAAAGAATTGCAGTTTTTATGACTTCTGCTTTTCAGAGATACGTGCACCCCTGATCTTCACCTACCCCACAATTTAAACTAAGGGAAAAGATGGTGTGACACTGCCTCTCAAAATACTGTTCCCCCTCCCCCTCCCTACTTTTCCACAAAGCTAGACACCTGTTTTTTGATGATACGCCTACTGCTATTTAGTTCATGCTACTGCTCTTGGTTATTGTTACTGCCTTGCCTTGAGCATGAATCCTTGCTGTGAAATAATTTTAGGACTTCAGATAAAACAAGCATCATTTAACAACTGGAGCCAACACCACTGGTAGTGAATAGAGCATGATGATATAATTTCTGAATTATGGTAC
This sequence comes from Malacoraja senta, assembly GCA_038087875.1. NCBI lineage: Eukaryota > Metazoa > Chordata > Chondrichthyes > Rajiformes > Rajidae > Malacoraja > Malacoraja senta. Next base: position 139,774,695 of record CM075978.1, read on the forward strand.
AAATAGCTGCACAGGTAGCAATGATAATAATAGGGTAGTATTAGTGGAAGATTTCAGCTTTCCTAATGTTGACTGGGTCACCCATACTGTAAAGAGCTTGGATGGGGAGGAATTTGTTAAATGGGTCCAAGAAAGCTTCCTTAATATGCGTGGAGGGCCCTACTGGTGGAGATGCAACACTGGACCTCACTTTAGGGAATGAAGTAGGGCAAGCGATTGAAGTGTCTGTGGGGGAGCACTTTGGGATCAATGACCATAATTCTATTAGTTTTGTAGTTATGGAAAATGATATAATAGGCTCGCAGGTTAACACCTTAATCTGGGGCAAGGCTGATTTTGGAGGCAATGTTTGGAAACTTGCAGAGTTCAATTGGGAGAGCCTGTTTGCAGGTAAGGGGATGGCTGGTAAGTAGGGGGTTTCAAAAGTGAGATGTCAATAGTACAGGGGCAGAATGTTCCTGTTAGGGTGAAGGAGAAGGCTGACAAGTTTTGGGAACCCTCATGAGAGGAGAGAGATTTCAGAGGGACCTCGGGGGGGGTAACTTTTTTACTTGGGGTAGTCCATATCTCAAATGAGCTGCCGGAGGAAGCTATAGAAATGGATACAACTACAACTTTGAAAAGGCATTTATAGAGTCATAGAGTGACACAGTGTGGAAACAGGCCGTTATGCCCAACTTGCCCACGCTGGCCAACATGTCCCAGCTACACTAGTCCCACCTGCCTGCGTTTGGTCCATATCCCTCCAAACCTGTCCTATCCGAGACTTGTATAACTGGTTCTTAAATGTTGGGATAGTCCCAGCCTCAACAACCTCCTCTGGCAGCTTGTTCCATACACCCAGCACCCTTTGTGTGAATTCAAGTCCATAATTGATAGGTTTTGGAAAATTAAGGGATTCGATGGAGATGGGGTTAATGAAGAACACAACACTGAGGTAAAGGATTGGCCATGATCTTATTGAATGGCAAATTAGCTGAAAAGAGCCAAATGTTTTACTTGTGCTTTGGTTTCACTCTCTTATGTTTGGGAAATGCTGTCAGAGCATCGTAGACCAGTATCTTTCATTTGGATTTTCAGACTGGGGCATGGATTTGTTTGCTGGTGGTACACATTGCAGTCACTAAGGAGAAGGGCGATAACATTTATGGTGTTGGATGGGTACCAATTAAACTGCTGTTTTATTGTTCAATGTAGAGATAGTGTTGTTGGGGGTGAATTCATCCAATCAGTTATTCCAGTGCATCCCTGACGTCTGCCTTGTAAATTGTGGAAAGGCCAGGGGGTGTCAGGAGATGAGTTATCTGCTGCAGGATATCTTGCCTCTGACTTGCCTTGGGTCAATGATGGGCTCATCCAGCTGAGTGCAAAGTATCACTATAACCTCCAGAGTGTCTTCCCCTTAAAAATAGTTGACTAGTTTTGCCTGGGCTCCTCAATGCTGCAATCAATGCTACCTTGATATCAAGGCCAGTCACTCTCGGATCTTCTCTGGAATTCATTTCTTCTGTCTATGCTTGGTGAAACCCACTCTGGGCAATAATAAGAAAGTAATTGGGACATTGAGTGTTGCTTTATAGTACTGATAATGACACATTCCAGCAGTTTATGATGCTTGAGAGCAAGTCAACAGGATGAGATTAAACTGGAAGGTAGACACAAAATGCTGGAGTAACTCAGCAGGACAGGCAGCATCTCTGGAGAGAAGGAATGGGTGACGTTTCGGGTCGAGACCCTTCTTCAGACTAAACTGGATTGGATTTCTCCTGCATTTTGTGAACAGGACATACCCAGAAATTGTCTGCATTGTGGTACTCAATCAGTTTGAACAGAGGCAAAGATAGTTTTTGAGCGCAGTTCTTCAGTACTTCCACTGGGTTATTGTCTGGTCCCATAATCTTTGATTTATTCAACACTGAGCTCATTTTGTAATATTGCATGGTTGGCATCTTCTGGAGAAACATAGTGGAGGGAAATTAAGGATATGAGGGAATCATAACAAATATGCAATGCACCTATACAAATTGTACTTCAATTAATGTAGAATCATTGCCTTTCTGTCTTTTTTACATGCTCTTCTACTCAGTGAGGTCCATTCAAAAATACATCCTTTTAGAAGCAAATTGGATTTCCAAGGCTGGTTCAGTTCGACCCTTCAGACATTAAACTTTCTTTCCAATCTCTCTATTATCCAAAAGCAAAATGCGACGGGTGCTGTGCATCTGAAATAAAACAGAAAATTCTGGAATTGCTGGGCTGCATTTCTAGAGAGTGATAGAGTTAATCTGAAAAGTTGATGCCTATTGATCAGTTTGAAATGCAGCAAGTTTTACGATGCTGAGAAAGGGAGGTGAAGAAAACAATGATTAGAAATCAGGACAGATTAAATATCAAAAGTGACCGCTGAAAGAGATTGGTAAATAGTTGTCTGCATTAGATGTAAATAGGAGGAGATTAATGAAATCTGAAGTAAAGAAGATGTAGAAAATAAAATAAATTGAATGCTGGAATTGTGAAGCACAAGACTGGAATGGCTGATTATCTGAATTTTTATAATTCAGTGTTGAATCCCGATTGTCCCCCTTAGTCTTTAACTTAAAATTGAAGTATATAATCCTACATTCAGTCAAACTTGTCCACACCAACCATTGGTACCTTTCCATCTTAATGGCATTGCCCAGCATGTGGTCTTTAGCTGATGTCAATGCATGAGCAATTTAAATGCTCTTCTGAAAATTCATTAAATGCAATCAGTGACCCAGCATTAACCACTCACTTACGCAGTGTATTCCAGGCACCTACAACTGAGTGAAGAGGGTCCCCTTCATATCCCTTGTGAATGTATTTACATTGCCCTAAATCTGTTCTCTAGTTTTATCCAACATGAAAATGGAGAAAGGTTTCCTGCAGTCTACCTTAACCCTACCCTTCATAATTTGATATACCTCAATCATGTCTCCTCTTTAAAGTTGTTTCAGTTTTAGACTTTCACATCTCTGATGGAAGGTCATGGACTTGAAATGTTAGTTCATTGAAATGTCCTGTCGGAAGGATTCTCTGCTAATAACATGGCATTCAATGCAAAATTGAATACGGATGGTTTTCTCGGAATGTAACCCCTCCACGCAATGGGGGGAGGGGGGGAGGTGCTGCAGTATGTTGATTGAGGAATAACATTGGCAAGGATTACAAGGAGATTTGCGTAGAGACCTGGGAGGGAAAATGGAGATTCGATTTAATCCAGAAAATAACATTGCTGACTCTGCAGCACCGTCTCATTACTGATTTGATGGTATGGTTTACTTGCTCACAAACCCATGACTCGGGCAGAAGAACGATAATTGATGTACTGGCATGATGTACTAGTAATTTACCTCTTTGATATATGCCACCATCAGAAGAGCTAGTTTCAAAGTGTGATTTAGAAAAAAACACAATTGTTCACACTCTTCTGTCCGTGTATTTTCCAGAATTATTGTTTTAGCTGCAATATTAATAATGTCAGGACTGATATCTCACCTGTTGGTTTACATACATTAAAATTCATGGATGCTCATTAACCTAGATAGTGTTTCAATCATTGTGGCACTTCGGTTGTTTGTGCTGAGTTGCCTAGGGTTTCACTTTCAGGCAGGCTAAATTCATACTCATTATTACGCATTTCCTATTTAAACAGGATTCTCACAATGATCTCAAAGCAAATCTTTAACAAAGGTGACAAATTATATTAGAAATGAAATTTCCCAGCAATCCTCATTTGGTACAATAAGCCTCTAAATTTGGAACCCGTTTTGCAGCTAATTAATAATAATGAATAAGCTTTCTATAAGCGTTGAAGATCTAATTGAAACTAAATACTGGTTATGGCATTCAGTGATGCATATGAATAGTTTTTAAATGGTATTTAATACCATTTCATCAAAGGTATGCTTGAATGATTAATGTAATACTTATTATGAGTGAAAATCTACATAACTAAAACTCTGATCTTGTGCTCTTCTGGTTTGCGCTGTTTTTCTATTTGCGCAAAAACGGTACGCGATAGTTCCGATCAGTGGTATATTGCAAAAGTTATTGAGGTTCAAAAATCTTAAAAACCTCGCTTGCGCAGATTTCTTCAGTCAGCGCCATGCAGATTGGTCTCTTATGTCAGTCAATGCCACGGCCGGGATGGCAACGCCCCTTCCTGCCCCACTGGCAGCGGCCTGTCCCGCCTCACTCATAAATTCCTCTCTGCCCTCCTCACAGTAACTTGTCTATCGTCTCCCTCACCACCGGCTATGGCGGGTGGGTGGGGGGGTTTCAGTGGAGGCCCAGTGGAGGCTCTGGTCCCGTCTCTCTCTACCTCATCACTCACCCCTCTCCCCCGTCCGCCCTCTGTGGCAATGGCGGTCCCGTCTACCCGTCTCCCTGGATCCATCTCCTACGCCGCTGCTGTTGCGGTAACTCACCCTCACGGCCTCGGAGGAGATCTTCTCCACCAGCTCATCGAAACTCGTGGTGATGAACGGCGACTCCATCCCACCCGGGCGGCAGCAGCGAGCAGGCAGGCGTTGGCAGTTGGGCAGGGCGGGGACGGGCCGAGCGGCAGCAGTGGGCCGGCAGGGTGGGGACGGGCCAAGCGGCGGCTGAGCCGGAGTGGACGGAGGGAGGGTGAGTCAGGTTGCAGGGTGGCCGAGCAGTTTGCGCTGAGTTTGAGTAACATGTGCGCACACACACACACACACCCACCCACACACATCCACACACACACACACCCACACCCACACACACACACACACACACGCACACACATACACACACCCACCCACACACACCCACACCCACACCCACACCCACGCGCACACACACGCATACGCACACACCCACCCACACCCACAACATACACATACACACACACACCTGTGTAGGAAGGAACTACAGATGCTGCTTTTTATGGAGGGAGGGTGTGACTGAGGGTAGGGGAAAGGTGAGGGAGGGTTTGGGTAGGGGAGGGGAAAGATCCTGGGGAGGTGAGGAGGCAGGGTGGGGGGATTGAGGGAGAGGAAGGGGTAGAGAAGGAGAGGGGGAAAGTGGGGGAGGTGAAAATGGGGGAGGAGGGGGAATAGAGGGAGAGTGGGGGAGGTAGGGAGTGTGGAATAGAGGGAGAGGAGGGCAGTGGGGGAGGTCAGGAGGGATAATGGGTGGGATAGGGGGAGGTGAGGAGTGGGTGATGGAGGGATAGGAGGGGGGTTGGGAGAGGAGTTGAGGGAAGGAGTGACTGAGGGTAGAGAAAAGGAGAGGGAGGGGGATGGGAGGAGGAGATGGGAAAGAAGACGGAGGGTGAAGAGGAGGGGATGGGAGTGCTTGGGGATGAGGGGAAATGCGCCATGCCCGTGCAGTTGGGGGCTATGCGTGAGTGGTGCAATATTGCATTGGGACGGGATGCGTTGAGGGGACGGGTTGCATTGGAGGAACAGGTGATTGGTGGAATATTGCATTGGGAACGGGTTGCGTTGGGGGACCAAGCCTCCCATGTGACTGGGTCCAAACGGGTCCCACTTAGTCTAGTTATCTTTAATTGCAAGATGTGCTGCAAATTGAAAAGTTTGATAGCCAGGCATAAATGTAGGTTACGCATATTCACATTAACTGCCTTAATCTCAAATACATAATAATAATAATATTCCTGTATTTTATGACAATTTAGACAATAATTTGGGTATCATGGTTAGTAGGTTTGTGGATGACACAAAAATTGGTGTTTTCACACAGTGGTGAATCTCTTGGAACTGTGGCTCTGCCACAGAGGGTAGTTGAGGCCAGTTCATTGGCTATATTTAAGAGGGAGTTAGATGTGGCCCTTGTGGCTAAAGGGATCAGGGGGTATGGAGAGAAGGCAGGTACAGGATACTGAGTTGGATGATCAGCCATGATCATATTGAATGGTGGTGCAGGCTCGAAGGGCCGAATGGCCTACTCCTGCACCTATTTTCTATGTTTCTATGTTTCTATGAAAAAGGTTATCTATAATCAAAACAGGATCTTGATCAACAGGGCCAATATTTTGAGAAATGGCAGATCCTTTAATTTGGAAAATGTGAGAGCAACAGAGCTATACAGCAATGAAACAGGCTCTTTAATCTGACCTGCAATGAATGAATGAATGAGTTTATTGGCCAAGTATATTCACATACAAGTAATTTGCCTTGGTGCTCCGCCCGCGTTACAACATGACATACAGTGATAGTTAGGAATGACACATAAAACATTAAACAGTAATAATAAAAAATGAACAATTAAACATGCAAATTAAATAAAATACCAGAGCAAAATACCAGGCGATGTTGGAGTCAATCATAAAAGATGAAATAGCGGCAAATTTGGATAGCAGTAACAGGATCGGTCCGGGTCAGCATGGATTTACGAAGGGGAAATCATGCTTGACTAATCTTCTGGAATTTTTTGAGGA
>CM075978.1:139781345-139856345 GCA_038087875.1 Malacoraja senta
CTTGTATAGAAAAACAGTGATGAAATGCTGAGGCTCTATAAGGCTCTGGTAAGGCCACATTTGGAATATTAGGAGCAATTTTAGTCACTATAACTGAGGAAGGATGTGCTGGCTCTGGAGAGGGTCCAGAGGAGATTTACTAGAATGATCCCAGGAATTAGTAAGTTAACCTATGAGCGTTTGTCAGACATGGGCCTGTACTCGCTGGAGTTTAGAAGAATGAGACGGGACCTCATTGAAACATACAGAATAGTGAAAGGCTTGGATAGTGTGGACGTGGAGAGGATGTTTCCACTAGTGGAAGAGTCTAAAGCCCCTGTCCCACTCTACGAGTAATTCAAGAGTTCTCCCGAGTTTTCCCGTGATTCGAACTCGGAGAATGTCCGTAGCGGGTTCCTAGGAGTTTGTGGATGTCTCGTAGCGGCTCGTAATGCTAACGGTAGGTACTCGGGACATCCGGTAAACTCGTGACGTTTTTTCAACCCTGCAAAAAATGCCCACGAGTAAAAAAATACTCGTGATGAAAAAAATGGTTACTTTTTACTCGTACAAGCTGCTACGAGACATCCACGAACTCCTACGGACCCGCTACGGACATTCTCCGAGTTCAAATCACAGGAAAACTCAGGAGAACTCTTGAATTACCTCATACAATGGGACAGGGGCTTAAGACTAGAGATCATAGGCTCAGAATTAAAGGACGTTCTTTTAGGAAGAAGAGAAATGTCTTTAGTCAGAGGGTGGTGATTCTGTGGAATTCACTATCGCAATCTTGGCCACATGCTTGCTGGTATAATTGTGGGCGAAATTCTCTGCCTTCAGACTTGAATTAGTAGCATCAGATGGAGCTGTAGACAGTACTGGCTCTAAGATGAGTATGAGGGTATGGAGTGTCATATTTTCTTGCTCAAATCTCTTGATGCACTAAATCATATGTTGCACAATGGATCCATCAACAGTTAATTTACCATCACAGATGATTAAATCTACATATCTGTGCATGGCCATACCTTACTGAAATTTTGAATTGTAAATTTTGAATTGTAAATTTGAAAGACATAATTAATATTTACTACTCTTGTGTGCTATACAGATTGAAATAAAAACTTTGGCAACAAAATGATTCTTACTTTAATCAAGAATATTGAGTTATAAAGAACAGAAATGATCCCTTTGACTCACCAAGTTCATGTTGAACCATACTTGTAGGAATCTCACTTATCCACGTTTGGCTTGAAGCCAGTGATCCAAGTGCTTGTCTGAATAATTCTTAAATATGCATGCAGAGAATAAGATAAATGTACATAAACTCTGTTTTTGAGTCAAACTGGTTCTGTATATTGTGAGAATTTAGATGTTTCTCACCATTCATTGCCACCTAAATGAAACCAGTTCATCAGAAGAACAGATTTAACTAAACCCTTTGTTGTAGTAATGATCTGTTCACAAATGCTCGCTAACCAGGGTAGAAGTAGTTTTTAAAACGACATGCACATACTAGAATATTGAGCTAAAAAGCAAAGTGTTTGAAGAACTCAAAGCGCTTTCAGCCCCAGACTAACGCATAAAGCAAAACACAGCGCTACAGACTTGGCGTGTAAAGGTAATACACACAGCGCTGCCGGTTTGGCGCGCAAAGGTTTAAACAGCGCTGTCGGTTCAGTGCGTGGGAATTTAAACAAAGAGCTGTTGGTTCTAAATATAACGCTACTGGCCGCAGAGCTATGGGGTTTAAATATAGCGTTACCGGCCACAGCGCTATGGGCTTTAAACATAGCGCTATGGCCACAGCGCTATGGATCACAGGCTGTTCAGGCAAAATTCTCGTATAACACAACTTTAAAACATAACTTTTTCCAAATTATACCCACGATCCACAAAGTTAAAAATGCCCCAAATTGCATAGGTTCACAGGTTAAAGTAATTAATATTTGTATTTCATTTGCATCCCGATGTTGGGGGAGTCCAGAACCAGGGGTCACAGTTTAAGAATGAGGGGTAGGCCATTTAGGACTGAGATGAGGAAAAACTTTTTCACCCGGAGAGTTGTGAATCTGTGGAATTCTCTGCCACAAAATGCAGTGGAGGCCAATTCTCTGGATGTTTTCAAGAGAGAGTTAGATAATACTCTTGGGGCTAACAGATTCTAGGGATATGGGGAGAAAGCGGGAATGGGGTACTGATTTTGGATGATCAACCATGATCATATTGAATGGTGGTACTGGCTCGAAGGGCCGAATGGCCTAGTCCTGCACCTATTTTGTATGTTTCTACCTTAATGGCACAACAGTGTCCTACCTATATTGACTATGAAAGGCGGCCAGTGAGTCTATCATATTATTTTTATATTTATTGACTAATTATAAAATACAAGCTGAAAATTCATATATATAATTTACACTTCTAGCACACGAGGATAACCTATTTATTTGACAATTTAAATAATGCACGTGATTTTTATTCAGCTGTCAAACTGAATATTTTCAACAATTTTCTATTTTTAACACATGGGCAAAATATAAGTTTTGTTGAATTCCCTTGAGCTTTTGAAAAATAATATGATGCATATTGTTATATGGCTGCTGAAAATAAGCTACATGCATAATATTTATGTATTTTTTAATAATAGCATTATTATCAGATTATTTGACATATAGTTGCTAAATATTATGTATCCATGTAGGCTTCAAAGGGTCAATTACCCAAAAAATGAATACTGTCCCCTCATTTTTGTGTGCAAGGTGATTATATCTCAATGAGAAATAAAACTTAATTGAAAAATGGCAAGACACAAATTTCTACTTCAGACTCTGAAGAAGGGTCCCGACCCAAAACATTGTCTAGGCCTTAAGAAATATCAGAGGCTGTTTGTTCCTTCACAGATGCTGCCTAACCTGTTGAGCTCCTCCAGCAATTTGTTTTTTGCTCAAGATTCCAGCATCTGCAATCTTGTGTGTCCTTGGATGTCACTCTTTAATTTTTATTCATGCACAGGTGTCCCATGCTGTCCATGAACCTCTTATGCAGAAGCAAGTCTTCACAGCCCTTGTATCTGTTTCTGGACCCCACACCACTGTTACCAGTAGCACAACTTGTCTTCCCCCACGTTAGCCCTGAGCACACCTGAATCTCATAATGACTCCTACTAATGACTCATACTGAAAGTAAGGTTTTTGTTCTGTCCTTCCAAACACATGCACACAGTAAGTTAAATGAGTGTATGCCTAACTACACACATGTACTTTATTTATAAATCACATCTTTAAAAACATTTTGATTACTTTTTCAATAAACATTTGCTAATGTTGCTATTTGCAATTTTTATTTTAGTCAATTTGACTCAAAGTGTTAAGAGCCAGGATACAAAATCGAAGTTGCTTATATTAGTTCTTAAAGGTTAGAAAGTTGTACATGGGTGTATCCTCTTGCTAATGATTCTTGTCTCTGAGATTCTTTGGATATTTGTCCACATTTTAATTTAGATTTAAGAATTGCTGAATATAGTTCTGATATTTCTAGCAATTATCCCAACTAACAATCTCTTTATCTTCCAGCTCCAAGTACTCATTTCAGTAAATTTTTTAACTTTGATTCAAATTTTGAATGCAGTGTATATGTTTACTGCTTTTTAACCTTCTGCCATTAGCCATCGCATGCTATATAAACAATGGTATTGTTGGATGGGACAACCATATTTATTCATCTTCATATCCTTCTTTATGCTTATTTATACCACAACAGTACACTTTTCTTGGATAAATATTAATATTTTTCCTTGCAGGGTAGTTAAGTTAAAATATACAATCAAATAACTTTATTTTGGCACTTTGACCAGGAATTGATTGCTTCATAACTCGATATTGCAGCGCAAGTTTATGAGCTATTTCCAGCAATTTGTCCATCTTAATTCATCAATCCAGAAGAATCGAGCATGACATGTAATTGTTTTTTAAATGAATCAAGCACTTTTATCTGCCAGGGTTTCCATTCAAAATGTTGCTATATGTCCATGTGAAGAAGCATTTATTTTAAACAAGCTGTCCCTGCATCATACTTGCAGTTTAATTTATGGTTGTATTCCAGTTTAACCTTATCACATAACTTTTGCTATTTTGTATCTGATATCTTCGTCCATTAATTTAACCTGTCTACATTCTTTGAAGTCTCTGAATTTTCTTTACATCTCACAGAACCATGGAACTTGTATTGTCAGCTAATTTAGATGTATTATATTTAGTCCCCACATCCATATCATTGAATTGCTGAGGCACGGCATGAAATCCTGAGGCACGGCATAGTATCCCAACCCAATGTTTTTTTTTGTCCATTAACTGACTCTCAGTCCATGCCAGGATATTTACCTCAATCTTTAATGTACTCATGTTGTTTAATAATCGTTTGTGTGGTACTTTATCAAAAGCCTTCTGAAAGTTCAAACACGTCATATCCATTGTTCCTCTTTATCTGGTTTGCTACTTAACACCTCAAAGTTTGAACAGACTTGACAAATGAGATTTTCCTTTCATAAATCTATGTATTTCTAGTTCAATGCTATAATTTGCTATGCACCCTGTAACCACTTCCCTAATATGGATTCTAATATTTTTCTTGTAACTAATTTTGTGCCAACTGTCTGTAGTTCCCCGTGTTTTCTCTCTGTTTCAATAGGGTGAGGTTACATTTACTACCTTACAATTTGCAAAATTGGTCAAGAGTATGTGGCAACTATTCTACACATAGCCGCCACCATTAAAACCTGGAATCCGTCAGCTGGTTGTGTGGATTTGTAGGCGTCCAGTAGATTAATTTGTTTAATACTCTGTCCTCTTTGATGCCATATTTGCTCTTTATTGTTTTTAATTATAAATATCTATTTTGATAACATTTTGTGAATTGTCGATCTGCATTGATTGGATCTGTTTAGCACTGATCTATTAAAGCCCCTTAACCATGGCTTAGATGGCAGCATTCTTAAATCTGAGTAGGAAGGTTATATATTAATGATCCACTCAAACATTTGAGTATAGAAGTCTACAGTGATATTAGGTATGATACTGAGGGAATATTCCACTGGTGTTGTCTATTCGATATGACATTTACGGACTCGGGTGGATATAACATAGCCATTTAGACAATAGACAATAGGTGCAGGAGTAGGCCATTCGGCCCTTCGAGCCAGCACCGCCATTCAATGTGATCATGGCTGATCATCCCCAATCAGTACCCCGTTCCTGCCTTCTCCCCATATCCCCTGACTCCGCTATTTTTAAGAGCCCTATCTAGCTCTCTCTTGAAAGCATCCAGAGAACCTGCCTCTACCGCCCTCTGAGGCAGAGAATTCCACAGACTCACCACTCTCTGTGAGAAAAAGTGTTTCCTCGTCTCCGTTCTAAATGGCTTACTCCTTATTGTTAAACTGTGTCCCCTGGTTCTGGACTCCCCCAACATCGGGAACATGTTTCCTGCCTTTAGAATATTAACATGGGAGCTCGGCCTCCTGGCTTGTCCAATATTTATCCTTTAATCAGAATCATCAAAAGACCTAGATTCTTCATGCATATGCCTCTGCTTCCCTGAAGCTAGCAGAATGGGTAGAAAAGATCATACAAAATTACAAGGTACATAGACAGGGTAGATAGTGAGAATGTTTTCCTCTAGCACAACGGTCTATAATTAGAATGCATAAGCTTAAGTTGAGAGACGGAGTATTTCAGGAGGAATTTTGTTCACTAAGAGTTTTGTTGAAACCTGGATCTCACTACCAGAAGACTGGTGGAGGCAGGTACTGTCTCAACATTTAAGAAATATTTTGATGAACACCTAATATGCCATGGCATAGAATGTTATGGATTTAGTACTGGAAAACTGGATTGCTGAATGGCATGTTTTGTGCTGGATGATTCTACTTAAGCTTGGTTGGTACAAATTATCTGCCACAATTCATACTTTAATACAGTTCCAATATACTTCATAAGGTACATTGGGATGGCAAGCAGTTATGAAAGATGTTAGGCACAAATGTATGCTTTTATCTTTTACTCTTAGATACTTTAACACAATTCATGGAGTGTTTTATACCTTTTTTTCCTCGGATATAATGCTTTGTAATCCGATCCTAATTTTCTTGTGTTCGTGAGGTGTTGCTTTTCTTCGGCAGGTTTCACAACCTAATGTACGAAAAATGCCAGTTGTTAAAATATCAGGCATTGAGAATGTAACACAACAATCTAGTAAGTACTGAGTAATATGTTTTCATTGCCAACCCACAGCCCTGATCCCATGATGTTTAACAACCTTTTGGAAAAAGCACTGAAAGTAGCAAGGGCACAGAATGTATTCTGATTAGCGAATTTGAAGAGTTGCTTGGTAGCACCACCACTGACCAAATTAGCCAAATCCTGAAGAAAACCAAACAAGGTTAAACCTCAACCTCATCAATCTAAGTGTGGCCATTGCATCTGTCCTGGGATTTCCTCCCACAACACAGTGGAAGGACTACAGCAGTTCAACAAGTCTCCTTTCTACCACCTTCTCGAGGACAATTGGGAATGGGCAAAATATGCTGACATGGCCAGTGGTGCCCAGTTGCTGAAAACGAAAATAAATTAACAAGGCAGTAAAAGCTGCCACTTTGTTATCTTGTACGATACACCATTCTTCAATAATATTCATGAAAATTTATTAATTTTGAAAATAAGCACAAGAGTCCAAAGTTTGTGGTATTATGTATCTATACTAAAGTGGCAAGGTTTGTAATGTACCTCTTGCAGTGCGATCACCGCATTACTATTGTAATGTCTGTCCATCTGATCAGCCTATATCTTATTGTGGAGTCACCCACTGCACGACCACACACATGATGGAGTTTGCAGCTTCCCTGCTTACTCTTTATTTTCCTTCACATTTCCTCTTCTGACCAGCCATGGAGTAAGACCCTTTAAAATCTGACCAACGGCCTTGCCAGTTAACACTTCGATGACATGGCAACTTTGAAATCTGCACACAGCTCTCGATAAGAACCCAGTTCCTAATTCTCAGGTCCAGTTCTCGCACATAAATCTTTGTACATAATATCATGGCACTATTGTAATAAGTTTTGTTAATGATTCTTTTAATGGAGATCTGAACAGTAGATATGAATGCTTTTCTCAGGACATCATTGGCACAAGGAAAGAAGGCAAACTCAATTTCAGGCAATAGAATTGTTAAGACACAGCAGGAGGCTACACTCCCCACCAGATTAATGCCAGACCTATTGGAGCAATGCTGCTAATCTCTGCGTTTTCTCTTACCTCTTTTGCCAAAAACTTAAATCCGTATCCCTAATCTTCTGCTAATAAGAACGACTCTCAAATTCAAATTCGGTCCAATTCAAATTCTGTCCAATTCAAACCAGTCACGATGCTTGACACCTTCATCAAATCTTTTCTGTCTTCTTCACTCAGGGGAGAGCAACCCAGTTTCACTGGCTTAACTTTCAAGCTGAAATTCTTCAATGCTGGAGTCTTTCCAGTAAGTTTTCCATTGTCTTTGTTCTTCAAATCCCTCCTAAAATATGTTGATCTTAATTAAACACTACACTCCATTTGTGATCTAGTGTTTTGTACAGGTTCGACTTAACTCCCCTGCATTTATACTGTGTTATGAATCACGTGGTCTTGCATGTTTTACTATTCACTCTCCTAACACCCTCTGTTACTGTCAAGGATTTATGCAGGTTTCTCTTTCTCTGCATACCTGTGGCTAAGCCATTGATATATATTTAAAACACCTGTTGTCCCAATACAGATCCTGAGGAAACATCACTGTCTATAATTTTCCAGTCAAAAAATGTTGTCACTACTTTCTCCTTTCTGCATTTTAAACAATTTCCTATCAATGTTGCTAATGACATTTCAGTCCTGTGCATCAATTTTGTTCATTGCTTTTTGTGTGGGACTTTTATCAAATGGAGTCTGAAATTCCATTTAAACCATACTTAATGCAATCCCCTTCAACAACCTTTTCCACTATTTGTTTAAAAGATTAAATTAGTTAAATCAAATCTACTTCATTAAGTAAAGTAAAGTAAAGTATCCTTTATTGTCCTGGTGTCAGCTTCCTGCAACTGAAGTTATACTGACTGGTTGGTTGACCAGCATGTCCTTGCACCTTTTTTGTACAAGGATACTATATTTGGCATGTTCTGTTAATGCTCTTTGTGTGGAGGGAGGACTGGAAAGTTGCAGGAAGCCTTTTGCCACTGTCCAACCCACTGCCTTCAGCAACCCAGTACACTTCCCATTTCAACATAGTAAGTTGTTTATTTTACACATGGCCAGCCTTTCCAGCATCCCCTTGATAAGTTTCACTCCAACCATGATCTTTTTTACCATCTCTTCTGAAATTTTTGTATTAAAGACCAGTGCAAAAAAAATTATTTAGTATTCCAGCTCTGCTGCTCAAACCTTCTCTAACAATCTTCTGCTCGTACTTTTATTGGAGATCAAGCTCCCATGTAAGCTGCTTTGTTTCAATTCAAAGCTTTGCACTCTCACCAGACCTGAATCCCTGGATTCTCAGGAGTATATCTCTGTAGGAAATGGGAATTGAAGCTAGCTGCTTTTGAAATTGACTCCATCACCTTGACAACAGCAGTGGAAACATTTGTGCAATATGCTACAACTGTGCTTACTGCTTCAGTACCTGGGGCTTCCCTATAGAGCAGATGCCATTAATGCCACTGACAGCGACAGCCTACAGAGCTGAAAGCTTTTGCTGTGAAACAGTAGCCCCTCTGCACCAATTGTTTGCATCATTCTCTGCTTGGAAGCAAGTGATTTTATTGCCCCTTTCAGTTCATGATTTATTTTATTTCACACCTTTGTCATGATGTCATTAAATGACGCATTAGCATCTGTGGTTAGGACAGTGGTTAGGATCTGCATGGATATTTAAAGAATATTGTTTGAGAAAATTACAGAGAAGATAGACAAAATAAATATAATGAAAGTGATGTATGTAAACATTAAAACATTTTTTTTAAGCTGCAGCCCAAGTGACAAATAAAATAGATATATCTTTGGTCTTGAACTGAGAGTATTAGCATAAATAAATTGGGATAGTTGATGTATATATGGTGAATAGAATAGATGGTGAATAGAATTAATGGATGTTTCCTAAATTGTCAAACGCAGTTAATTGTTCATCTTGGATATCTGTAGACCGAGCTCTTATTGTCAACTTGGGCACGGGCACAGTAAAACCAGTGTCAGATTTTATAGATGTTGCTAAAATAAAGGACAATACAAACTAAGAGTGAATGACAATGTAGGTTAAGAGGAATAAGTATGTAACAAATGCAAGTAGTGAAGGAGCAGATTTTGGAGAACAAAAATCTATAGATCAATGCTTGGAGGAAAAATTGAATTAGGATGTTAATACATAGTTTTCCAGATTGGAGAAACATTAATTGTTGACTGATTGTAATCATGCATGGTCTTCTGCTGATTGGTTAGCACACAACAAAAGCTTTTCACTGTACCTTGATGCATGTGACTATAAACTAAATACAAACTCAATTAAAGACTCATTTCATTTATAGCCTATTGTAAATCTCTATGTTCCCTTATTTTGGTATTTGGGACCTCCATAGGAAACTATTGAAACTGATCAGTATCTTGACTTACTGCTAACAAAAAAAGACCAACTCAATAGAAGCATAAAGCAAGCTATGAACTTTTCAAATATTTAGAAATGATAACTACAGAAGACTGCCCCCCTCCTCCCAATCCCCATGCTAATGACATGCTGAGCAGCAGTATATTAAGTTAGAATGATCACTCCAACTGCTTGGTGCCAGAGATAATGTGTACAGTTCCAATTAAGATTGAAATCCATATAATAATATAGTATACTTCAATATTTCCTGTTCTTAGTTTGGTCATTCCATTCATTGTGGTGATGCAAAGTGGTGGACTGACATAGTAGCCTTGTCCATCAGATCCAATTAATTGGAAACACACCAGTGTATGTTGGAGATATTGAGAACTGTCTTGACAGCTTTGGAAGGTGTCGAATCTGGAGGTGAGCTTTGCTGGTTGTTAAACACTTTATGATGGTATGTGAATATGGTTGCTCTGGCCTGCCCATGGAAACCCCAAACATTCTCAAGGGGGAGAGTTGTTGTACACATTGGCACAAATGTCATTGGTAGGAAAAGGGATGAAGTCCAGTAAAGTGAATAATAATAATAAGTTTATTTATATAGCACATTTTCCAATTGAATTAAATCAAAAGCCAAAGTGCTTTACAGTTAACTAACCATACAAATAATAAAAAGAGATAGAAAAAATGACAACACACTATAAGAGATTTTACACAAACACGAACATCCCCCCACAGTAGAATCTCCACTCTCCACTGTGAGGGAAGGCACTAAAATGTCCAGTCCTCCTCCTCCTCCTAGTCCACCCGAGGTCGGGGCCAGTCTGAGGCCACTGCATCCAGCCGCCGCAACGGCAGCCCGATGTTGTCTGCCCACCCGCATCGGGTGGAAAAGTCCTCAGCAGCTTGAAAATGTCTGAAGCGGCCGCTCCTTCCCCGGAGACTGCGACGCCCGCGGACTTCAGGCCGCGCCGGTTGGAGCTTCGACTCCGCGGTGTTCCTGATCCAGCGTCGCCCGCCCGCGGCGGGATGCCCTCAAACCACAGACCGCGGCTGCCCGATGTTGGTGGTCGGCGGCCACAGCACTCCGGAGCGGCGACCCGGCAAGGCATCGCCCGCTCCCCGTTGGTGTCCCAGCACTGTGCCGCCGAAGCTGTGGTCCCCGGCAGGAACGCCGCTCCAGCCCGATGGAAGGCCGCATGGGGAGATCGGAGACGCGATTAGGAGGAAAACCGCATCTCCGACCAGGTAGGACTGGGGTTAAAACAGTTCCCCCCCACATAGAAAGAATAGACTCCAATAAAAAAAATGTTTCAGACAATGTTTCAGACAATAAAAAAGTTAGACGACGGACTGCAGGCAGGCTGCCATACAAACGGCGCCCACTCCTGCACATCCGCCATATATATAGGGAGTTAGTTGGTAAAGATGGCTTTTGGGCACGCTGGCTTTCATCAGTGAGAGAATTAAGCATAGAAGTTGGGATGTTATGTTATAGTTGTACAAGATGTTAGTGAGGCCGCACTTGGAGTACTGTGTTCTATTTTGGTCCTCTGCTGTAGGAAAGATGCCATTAAGTTTAAGAATGCAGAGAAGATTTGAGAATGCTGCTAAGATTTGAGAGTCAGAGCTTTAGGAGCAGTTGGGCAGGCTATTTCTTGGAGTGCACGAGGCTGAGGGGTGATGCATAAAATCATGAGGGACATAGGGTGATGCATATGGTCTTTTTCTAATGGTAAGGAAATCAAGGGTTTGATTAGAGGGTATAGGTTAAAGGTGCAAGGGGAAAGATTTTAAAGGAACCTGAGGAGCATTTTTTTCATAACAGGGTGGTGGGCACTTGAACTGAGCTGAAAGAAGTGGTTGAGGCAGGTACAAAAACAGCACTTAAAAGACATTTGGACATGTACGTGGATAGGAAAGGTTTAGAGGGGTATGGGCCAAACTTGGGCAAATGGGACGATTAGACGGGGTATTCCTGGTCGGTATAGATGAGTTGAGCATGAAAGGCCTGTTTTTAGGCTCTATGGAACTCTAGAGACCTGTTTGTTGCTCAGAGCATCTCCACTTGGCTCCAAGAACAAATAGTACATATTCAAGCATATTCAATGTTGTCCTAGCCTTCTTTAGAACTTGTTTGCAATTTACTTAATTAACAGTCACTTCTCAAGATTTAGAATCGGTCACCAAAAGCTTATGTTTGCAGCCGACTGATACTTAAGGCTCAATTACAGTACCATCAGAATTTTAATGCAGCAATGAGTGGTAACTTTGAATAAACTCAAATTTGTAGTCTAGGTAATCCCTCAGCAAAAATAAAATGCTACCCTTGTCAGACAGTTATGGATTAACATTGCTAGCTGAATAGGAGAAATTTGAAACATCTTATTAAAAGAATAAGAATCAATATAATTGAAAAAAGAATCATATCCCTTAATGAGTTTTATTAAACGTAATTGCAGTCATGTTTCAGTAGGTTCTAGACACATTAGGTTTTCAGCAGTGTGCACGCTGAGGGGATTTTCTTCCTGAATCAATTTACCTTGGTTTCTATTTTGTCAGTCTTCTGATCCTACTTCTAGCCCTCCTCCTACTTTATTCATCTACACGATGGTAATGATTAGTGTTTGAGTCCATGAGTGAGACATTTTCATTAAATGTGGATTTGGTGACTGTTTACATGGATAGTGCCTCCGACGTCTACAGTACTTACATTTTTAGGGAGAAAAAGGAAATACAAGTATAACTGTTATATTATACATCATTTTCAACTAGACTAGAATTATATCAATAAGGAAAAGAAGGTGAAAATGGTGAAATGTAAGCAGGAGCAATTTTTCCATCAGAAGCATTAAGTACAAAGAAGCATGAAGCAATGCTGCATCTGTTTCTAGTGGGGTGGGGGACGCAGGTGGAAGTGTGGAACATATTTGAGTCAGAGACCATTTGGGAGCAGTAATTATCAAACTTGGAACAATTGATCTTGTGCACAGCATGGTTTTTATATTATAGTATTCAAAAAGATCCTGCCCAATAATTGAGACAGATGTTTGGTTCTGTGGAGGGAGAAAGGGATGGGTAGGCCTCTGTAGATCTGTACCGTGTGTAGTTGGGTGCAGGAGGAGTGATGGGGTGGGATACATTTGCTGGTGGGAGAGTGCAGAGAACATTTGCAGCTCATACTTTAGTTTTGTGGGGATGGGCGGAAATATTACCAGTATTGTGGTGGAAATGATCTGGGGAAGAACAAACAGAGTTTGGTTGGAGCAGAGGATCATGGTGATGTTATAAATTATAGGGAATGAGGCAGCCAGAAGTGACTTGAGGCTGAGATGTTTTGTGGGGAGAGTTAGAGGGCAGAAAAGGAAATTAGAGGGCAGAAAAGGAGTTAGAGGGCAGAAAAAGAAATTCGAGATGACCTCTGTTTAGTCATGGAGATACACCCTCACAAAATTCACAAATCACTACCCAGCTGCAGACATCACATTAGAATGTAATGTCTTGTGCGAGGAAGGTCTTGATCAAATTTCTGGTGTCTGGGTGGCACAGTGGTGCAGCTAGTAAAGCAGCTGCCTCACAGCACCAGCAACCCAGGTACAATCTTTACCTTAGGTGCGGTCTTTGTGCAGTTTGCACATTCTCCCTGTGACTGCATGGGTTTTCTCTGGGTGCTCCGGTTTTCTCCCACATCCCAAAGACTTACGGATTGTAGGTTAATGGGTCTCTGTAAAATTGCCCCGAATGTATAAGCAGCGGGATAATATAGAGCTACAGATGATCGAAGGTTGGCATGGACTTGGTGGACCAAGGAGCCTGTTTCCATGCATATCTCTAAACTAAACCTCACTAAAAAACAAAGTGCAATGGCCAAGAAATAATTGTTTTCTCTTTAACTCCAGAATTAAAATTATCTTGCATTGTAGTACTCTGAGGAAAAAAAATGTTTACAATGATGATATGTTTTAAAATCAACTATGGTTTTGAAGGCGAGTTTTAGTATCAGATAGTTTGGTCACAATTAAGTCAGCTCCTGCATTATCTCTGCCCAAGATCGCAGCGAGTTGTGGATGTAGCCCAGTCCACCACACAAACGAGCCTTCCACTCCCCCACCTCCACTCACATTCACATCCGGCACTGATTCTGGCTGGGAACATCAGGTGGCGCCACCGCTTGGGCTGCCTCGCCAACAGTCTGTCAGTCCCCTCTCTGTTTTTATTATTTTAAGTATGTTTTAAAAGTATGATTTAGTGTTTCTTGGTTTGTTTTATGTGCGGGGTGGGGGGAGGGGAATCGGAGGAAACCTTTCTCAGTCACTTACCTCGACTGAGATGCGATTTTTCTCCGTGTCGCATCTCTGTCCCCCATTGCAGCCTACAACATAGCGTGGTGCGGCCTTTCCTGGAGACTGGTCCGGAGCTTCAAGCCGCGGGCGTGGCGCGAACTTTAACATCGGGAGCTGCGATCCTTTGCCGAGGGTCGCCAGCGGAGCTCCAACCGCGGGGCCTGTGGACTTTAACACCGTGAAGCCGCGGTCTACAGTAAGAAGAAGCCGACTAGGGAACTCCATGCCGCGGAGTGTTCGGATCCATCCCGACGCCGGAGATTCAATCATCCCGATGAGAGGGCTTGAACATCGGACCGTCGGCAGCGGGAAGTGCGGAGGGTTCAAAGCCCCTGACCATGGATGAACAAAGGAGGAAGATGACTGAACTTTATTGCCTTCCATCACAGTGAGGAATGTAGATTCCACTGTGGTGGATGTTTATGTCAAATTTTATTTTATGTGGCTGTGTGTATTGTTGCTTTTCACTTAGTATGGGTGTATAGCAACTCAAATTTCACTGTACTTTAGTTTGTTAAGTGACAATAAATGCGAACTTGAACTTGAAAGCAGCCAACGTAATCAAGGACCACTTTCACCCCTGTTTCCGGTCCATCTAACTCCCCACCCCTCTCTCCCGTCCCCAAACTAGAAAGCTCATATCACCAGATTCAGTAGCAGCTTTTTCTCTGCTGTTACCAGACCACTGAACAGTCCTCCCTTAAGCTAGTTGAAGTCCCGATCTTCCACCGACCGCATTGCAGACCTTGCACTGTTTTATTTTATCTGCACTGCTGTAGATGTACCTCTCTGTGCATGTAACACAATAATGCTGCAACACTGCCTTCTGAACTGGTATTTTCCTTTATGCACTACCTATTGTACTTGTGTATGGCTTGATTATACTCGTATACAGTATGATTTATTTGGGTAGCATGCAAACAAAGCTTTTCAGTACATATCGGTACACGTGAGAGTAATAAACCAATAAGCCAATACCATTAACAATTCAATACTTCAATGGGGCAAGCCTAAATATTTCTTACCATGTTTGGTGGGTACATTGTTGGTTAAGACCACATTTTTTGCCAGTTCAAAAAGGTAAATACAGGCTCTGGATCAAGTGCTGGTAAATTGCATTAATATAGATGGGTACTTGATAATCGGCACAGACATGATGGGCCAAAGGACCAGTTTCTGTGCTGTAAGACCCCATGAGTATAATTCAGTTAAGTTTGAATATTACTCGGCTTCTGGAGAAGATTTGGCATTGCTTCCAGATCACCTAGTTTAATTACACCTGTAGTCGACTTCAAAGCAAAATTAAAATGAAATCACAAGAATATTGACAGTGTGGCTACCACGTTGGCAGTCAGGAAACAATGAGCAGTGGAGATCACTGGTGAGAACGCTGGGATATTCCCCACCTCTTATGATCACTTTCCTTTGCTTTTTATTTGCCTGGGTTTAAATTTACAGGGTATAATTTCATATTTTGCATTACATAGTATTTAGAAATGCAGTAAATAGCTATCTGGTTAAGAGTAGACTCCAGGATGGTATCAGAACCCTGGACAATTGCAAAGACACATGATGGGTGAAATTTCACACATAAGTGCGAGGTGATGTGTACTCCTGAGTGACCCTTGGATCCCTTTTAAATCTTCTCTACACACAAACCTATGCCCTCTAGTTTTAGACTCCCCTAACTTGGGAAAAGACTATCTATGCCTCTCATGATATAGATTGGTAGATAAAAATGCTGGAGAAACTCAGCGGGTGAGGCAGCATCTATGGAGCGAAGGAATAGGTGACGTTTCAGGTCGAGACCCTTCTTCAGACTGATGTGGGGGGGCGGGAAGAAGAAAGGAAGAGGCAAAGACAGTTGGCTGTGGGAGAGCTGGGAAGGGTAGGGGAAGGCGGGAGAAAGCAAGGACTACCTGAAATTGGAAGTCAATGTTCATACCGCTGGGGTGTAAACTACCCAAGCACAATATGAGGTGCTGCTCCTCCAATTTGCGGTGGGACTCACTCTGGCCATGGAGGAGGCCCAGGACAGAATGGGAGGGGGAGTTGAAGTGCTGAGCCACCGGGAGATCAGGTTGGTTAATGCGAATCTGAGCGGTGGTGTTGGGCGAAGCGATCGCCAAGCCTGCGCTTGGTCTCACCGATGTAGAGCAGTTGACACCTAGAACAGCGGATGCAATAGATGAGGTTGGAGGAAGTGCAGGTGAACCTCTGCCTTACCTGTAAAGACTGCTTGGGTCCTTGAATGGAGTCGAGGGGGGAGGTAAAGCGACGTGAAGCATTTCCTGCGGTTGCAAGGGAAAATACCGGGGGGAGGGGGGGGGGTTGGTTTGGGTGGGAAGGGACGAATTGACCAGGGAATTATGGAGGGAGCGGTCTCTGCAGAAAGCCGAAAGTGGGAGGAGATGGGAAGATGTGGCCAGTGGTGGTATCCCGTTGGAGGTGGCGAAAATGTCGGAGGATTATCTGTTGTATGTGACGGCTGGTAGGGTGGAAGGTGAGGACAGGGGGGACTCCTTGTTACGAGTGGGGGGATGGGGAGTGAGATCGGAGCTACGGGATATAGAGGAGACTCTTGTGAGAGTCTCATCAGTTGAAGAGGGGAAGCCCCAATCACTAAAGAATGAGGACATCTCCGATGCTCTGGTTTGGAACATCTCATCCTGGGTGCAGATGAGGTGTTCCAAACCAGGGAATGGGGGTTCCCCTCTTCAACTATAGATGAGGCTCTCACCAGGGTCTCCTCTATATCCCGTAGCTCTGCTCTTCAGGAAAGGAGTGAAGAGATTTACTAGCACAATACCAGTGGAATGGCTAAAATAAATAATTTTGATAGTGTAAGGAGAATGTGATTTCACTAGTGAAAGAGTTGGTTGATCAGAATGTTGATTTAAGAGACTGGAGAAAGTTCTAGAGATGACATGTCTTTTAGTTTAGTTTAGAGATACAGTGTGGAAACCGGTCCTTTGGCCCACCGCACCGACCAGCGATCCCCGCATATTAACACTATCCTACACACACTCGGGACGATTTTTACATTTACCAAGCCAATTAACCTACAAACCTGTACATCTTTGGAGTGCGGGATGAAACCAAAGATCTCGGAGAAAATCTACGTGGTCATGGGGAGAACGTACAAACTCCATACAGACAGCACCCGTAGCCGGGATAGAACCTGAGCCTCCGGCGCTGTAAGTAGCAATGTTGCAAAATTTTGAGATTTTAAAAATCAAGTCTGCAATTTATCCCATCAGATAAAGCATAAAAAGAAGTTTAATTTGACACCTAATTTACTTTCATATCTTCAGTATTAAAAAAGTTATGGCCATTTACATACTCAGAAGTTAGCATCTTGTTCCCTATTGCTTTTCCATTGACTTAACACAAAAGCTGTGATCGAGGCCAGTCAAAAGCCCATAACTTTATTAAGAGAACTGAATTAAATTTTCAGTTATTATAGATTGAAGCATTCTGAAACAAATATAAAACATCTTACTTGGATGACCTGAAATTAAAGCATATAATGAGTTAATTACCTAATTGTAGCTAATTACAAAATTGATCGTTGTGACGGAAATAGTAATAAACACCCAGACTGCCTTGAAAATTAAAAAAATTGATATTCTCAAGATCAGAACTTTAATATTATTGTATTATATGCTGGAGGTCCGTAACAGATAGGTAAATAAATTACAATTTCCAGCAATAGACCACGTCTTTATGAAGAAGATCAGTTGCTAGCTGGTACATTGGCATATCATAATCAGTAGCATCATCATACTCTTCAGATTGTAACCAATAAGCAACTCTGTACACCTTGTTTTTCCTCAACTTTTCAATTTGGGCATTGTAAACTACAAGTTTTTGCTCTTCAGACCATGCATGACATGCCTTTCTGCCCACTACTTTCCCATGAAGAATGTCCTGTAGATTCCATTTCTTAAGAAAATGATAATTTTTTTTAATAGCTTAAGTGTCCAAATAACAAACTAATCCCATTCACACAAGAATTCACAATATAACATGATTTTTAAATCTCACTGTCTTGAATTTATATGCCAGATGGAAGGAATTTAATGTTTAATTCCCATAAATTAATCCAGAAACATCCACTCAAAATATAATCAAAATTATTGTTTTTCGCACAATACATGTGACTCAAACTGTTGTGTATATTTAGTTTAAAAATAATGATCATGGAGAGAATAACACAAAACATAGACAATTTAGACGGCTTATGATATGATTGTCCAAAAAAAATGAGCATTTTAATCATCTTGCGAGTGGGTGATTCTGGAAAGCGATCGATTGGAACGTTGCATTTGCGGTGAATTTGAACCCCATATCGGCAGGAAAAACACTGCCGGTTCGTATAGGGCCCAAATAACATTTTTGCAACGTAAAATTAGATTAAAGCCATCCCAAGAAGCAAGATTATATGTAAAATAAACTACCTACCCTTTGTTTTGTCCCGTTCTTGCGATCCGTCAAGTTGTAGGCGTTGAGGGCGTTAGAAGTCGCCTTTTATTTTAATCTAATTATTAAATTGTCCAGCAATTTAAAAAATAAATAAACCGGGAACGGAAGTCCGATCGATTTTTCTTCATCAGCTAGCAGCCCGAGGAAATCTGCCTCCGACAAGCAATACAAACCTGGATTTTAATCCCGCCCCCCCCCTCAAAGACGCCAAAGTCGCGCACACGGCCAGTGGCAGAACTGCAGCGCCGCTGAAGGTAGGTTTTGTAACATCGCTACTGTAAGGCAGAAACTACCTCTGCGCCACCGTGCCGCTGCTGCTGACGTCTTTTATACAGTAAATTATTATTGTTTCCATTGCACTTCCTGGGAGCTATGGAATCAGATTCAAATGTAACTTTTGAAAGGGATTTGGATAAGGAAAGCATTCGGGGCACTCTGGGGAAAGAACAGAAGAAAGGGCCTGTCAAAGAACTGGCGCACATGCCATGACCTTCTGCCTTCTCAACTACATCACTGTATTTCTATAAATTTATAACGGACTCTCCTATGATGAAATATAAATGTTAATCTGTAAACTGTTAATTTGATACAGAAATTCTATATAAAATATGTGTATCATACTTAATAGCAGAAAACAACATGCAGCTGTTCTATGAAAATATTACTCATTAGGTCAGTGTACATGATCGTGAAGGAGTTCCACTGGGAAGCTGTAGTCTGATGGGTTGCTCTCGGTATGTCTGCAGGATGCTCGTGATTAATCCCTCAACCAAAACTGCTTGTGAAATTATTTTACAAGAAAATATGGAAACCTCTGAGTGGTTCTCTTGTCATTCAAGAGTAAATTAACTCTTAAGTTCTGCTTTTTTTGTGGGACCCATGTACATTTAATTTAGAAAGACATTAGAAAGGAGGGCAATATGCCAAATGAGAATGGTATAAATAATACTTATTCAAGTGGAGAAATTGTTAATGTGTGAGATAAATAAGAACATTTTATTTTAATAATTTCTTTACCCAAAGTGCAATTCCAAAAGAACTGATGCAACCTATTTTAAATATTATCCATTACTGGTGTCATTAAAAATAAGTTTTAGTTGTACCATGAGGTAAGGCAAACAAATGAATGTTTTTTTTTAAGTGGAGGCCCTGGAACACTCTCCATAAATGAATTCATTGATTTATATAATGTGTTTGATTGTAACAAATCATTTCTAAATGAGCATCAAATGAAATTGTACACGTTTAAAGAGAATGCTTAAATTTGGGCTACAGGTGCATAAACATTTGACAGTTCCAGGATAAGATGATAAAACTGTTTCAACAAAACTGTATATTGCACACTTAGAATATTAAAGGACGTGCTGCACCTAAATAAATGAATAATTAAGCCTTAGATGGAAACCATTTCCAGTTCTGGGCATGACTGATTAAAGAGGATATTGATGGGAATCTGTGATTGTTCTCCTTAAAGAAATTATATATGTAGTGTTCAAAATGAAGATAACCAATGTAAAGTTAAGATAATTGCCAAAAGAGGACGTCTTGCACCTAGTGCAATCAGTCTGAAGAAGGGGCCTGACGCAACAAGGTCCTCCAGAGATGCTGCACGACCCATCGAGTTACTCCAGCATGGGTGTCGGGGGTTATGGGGAGAAGGCAGGAGAATGGGGTTAGGAGGGAGAGATAAATCAGCCATGATTGAATGGCAGAGTAGCTTGATGGGCCGAATGGCCTCATTCTGCTCCTATCTCTATGACCCTATGACATTTAAAAAATATATAAATCAGCATCTACAGTTCCTTGTGTCGACATCTTTATATAATTAGTTTGTTGCCATTATCACTGTTATATTGAAACTTCCTTTTTTTAAATCATGTTTGTTCAGTTGAGTATTATACAGGTAAATGTGGAACATGTGGAACAATTCGTTTGCTTTCGTGTTCTGGCCCAAATCAGAATCTGTTAATAGAAGTAAATGTTTCTGTTCTTTTTGTGGCTTTAACAAGCAAATATTTGATATTTGCAGCAAAATCCCCTTTAGACTGAAAGTGCTGACCAGTTCAAAATCAATGAATAAATATCTACTAATTTCACACAATGGGGAATTCAGGAAAAGGTTTTAAGCTTTCACATAAATAATAATTAAAAACATTATGGAGTCTTACAGCATAGAAACAGGCCCTTCTTCCGAACTTGTCCAGGCTGTCCAAGATGTCCCATCAACACTAGTCCCACCTGCCCGCCTTTGGCTCATATCCCTCTAAACGTTTCCTGAACTGATGACGAGAAGAAATTCCTCAAGATGAATGCCATGCTTCTATGAATTACAATGACTTTAAAAGACATTTGGACAAATATATTGATAGGTAAGGTTTAGAGGGCTGTTGCAAACAAATAGAACATAGAACGGTACAGCACAAGAACAGGCCCTTCAGCCTGCAATGTCTATGTTGAACATGATGCCAGACCATCTCTTATCTACCTGCATATAATCCATATCCTTTTAATCTTTGCATATCCATGTGCCTATCCAAAAGTCTCATAAATGCCACTATCATATCTGCCTCAATCACCAACCCCTGCGGTGCATTCCTGGCACGTACCACTCCCTGTATAAAACAAAAATTGCCACACACATCCCCCTTAAACTTTACACCTATCACCTTAAAGTCATGACCTCTAGTGTTTGATTTTGTTTTCCATCCTGGGAAATTGTTTCTGTCTCTCTACCTTTCATAATATGATTTACTTCCATCAGGTTTCCCTGCAACCTCAGGCGCTGCAGAAAGCCTCTCCCTGTAGCTGAAACTTGTTTTTTACTGTTTACCCTTCTCAGTTTAACTTTATATTGACCTTTTTGATTAAGTTGGGTATGTTAAATTTGATTCTAATAGGACACTTTGAGAGGTTATTTTGACTTTGGGTGAAAATGTAGCATGGGTAATATTACTTCAGCCACACTTTACGCAACTGTTCATTTCAATTTACATCAATATTTCTTGCTTCAAGCCTTTCTAAGCATAATCAGACTGTTTTATTTTGGATGATGCAACTTTGTGAATGTAAATTATTCATTCTCCTCTAAAAAAAACAGGGCTCAAGAATGAACTGAATTTCCAGTGTCTATTTTGGTGGATTCATTATTTCTCTTCTGCTCTGAGGAATTGTGTGCAAGTCATCAATACTGCAAATGCACTTGGGAAATAAAGGTCACATTCATAAGATTAAGACAATGTGCTCAGTTCTTTGTAATTACAATGTTCTTGTGCAAATCAGATGTAAGTGTTATGCTAATTATTGTAGGTGCCGATTCTTTACCCAACCCTACATCGGATTTCCATATTTCTACAATTTCATTACCAAACATATCAGAACAAGATTATAAATAATGATTGGCATATTTAATTATGAGTAGGACAGACTGAAATCATTATTATACCATCTGCCATTACCTTGAATCTTAACTGAGGTGGCTGGTTAATCCATTACTTTCTAACAAGCAGCCATTTCCAAGCCTGTGATGATTGAATTGACACTTTCCTTCAAATCTTATGTAGTTAATGAAAGTTCTTGTATGTTAGGGCTGCTCATTGGATGCCTTATGTGAGAACTGAACTTCCAGTGCAGTCCTCATCTGTTGTGACTCACCTTATTCCTAATCTCTGGTGACAGATCTTTGGTGTATTTCTAGACAGCCCACTTTTGAAGATGCTACTCAAAATCTATACAAGCAGCTAGTTTGTAAACATTATCTTTATTAATTCACTAGTGATGTCTATGCATTCAGTCTTCCATGTGCTGCTCTGGGGGGCTACATAATAGATCACCTCAAACAATCTCAAGGTGGAAAATTATTGTATCTATGGCAATAGGCAAAGCACACAATTTGCTTGATAATTTTTCCAACATTTTTAATACACATGGTATCAGATATGAAAGTAAATTAAACATATGAAACAAAGTGTAGACTGTTAATGCACACCAATGAACTAGAGAATGTTTATTCCATTGATTACAGAGAATATCCAACAAGATATCAAATAATTATAGTCATTAACTTGATTCACCAGGATGAGATAAAGCCAAAGACCAAAAACTTTATTAGGATGCATTACATGGTAAACCAACCAATGTTATGGTGAGCATCTGCTGCAATGAAACGTAACACGCTCTGGAAACCTGGCTTGTTATCCTTTGGATACTGCAAAGTATCAGAAGTTTAAGACTTGGGGCTAGGTCTGTTGAAACCATGGAGAGAGAATGCCAGCATTTGCAGTTAGGGATCTTGATATTATTGGTATTCATTTATTATTGTCATGTGAACCGCAATACAGTGAAATATTGTGTTTGTATGCAATCCAGTCAAATCATATTATACATGAATTACAGAAGTGCAATGAGAAAAAATACCAAATGATGCAGCATTATCACACTTCAATTACTGAGAAAGTGCAGATACAAAAAGTGCAAGGGCTGCAGTGAGGTAAGTGGGGAGATTGATACTGCACCCTTGGCTTATGAGGATTATTCAGCAGTTTGATAGAAAATCTGTTCTTAAATCTGATGCTGCATGCTTTCAAGCTTTTGCATCTTCTGCCCGATGTGCGAGGGCAGACGAAAGAATGATCGAGGTGTAATGATGCTTGATTATGTTGCTTGGTTTACTGGGCAGCATGGTGTATATGAAGTCGATATGGGGGAGGCTGTATTGCATGATGGACTGAGCTACATCTCTCTGCAATTTCTTGTGGTCTTCAGCAGATCTATTGCCAAACTAAGCTGAGATGCATCCTGATAAGATGCTTTTTACCTATTGAAATTGGTAAGAGTCGTTGGAGACATTCTGAACTTCCTTAGTCTTCTGAGGAAACAGAGGCATCAGTGTGCTTTAATGGCCATAGCTTCAATGTGGTTGGGCAAGGACAAATTGTTGGTGGTATTTACACATATGAACTTGAAACATTTGATTGTGTCCACTTCGACACTATTGATGTTGACTGGGTGTAAATACCTGAAGCCAATAACTGGGGACTTGAATGGAGCTTGGTGCCAGGATTGAGGAGTTCTTGTGGGGTCAGCTGGAAAGATTTTAGTGATGAAGTGGCCAATGGATCGTGAGGATAAATGGGTATTGTGGGGGAAGTAGTGCCAAAACGAGAGGAGGAAATCAAGATTAACTGCTTAAGTAAAGATTCTTGCTGTACCAGATCCACTGAAGCATACTTGTTCTGAGAATGCATAACATATATTGTATCCATGTAACTTAATTTTCAGCCAGTGCTGCAAAGGTGTCCTGTTTATTCAGTGGAAGGTCACAGCAGCGGACAAACAAGCTCCCTCCCCACATTGGAAGAGTTTGCTATTGGAATTTTGGAATCCATAAAATAGTAGAAGCAAGTTATCTCTATCCCAAAGGACTGCCTGAGAAGAATGCAATGCCTTTTAATTCTGAACCAGTCTGAAGAAGGGTCTCGACTCGAAACGTTGCCTTACCAGAAATGCTGCCAGACCCGCTGGGTTACTCTAGCACTTTGTGTTTTTTTGTTTAAGATTCCAGCATCTTGCAGTTCCTTGTGTCTCCTATAAATCTGTCAGCCTTATGCATGACCGCGTTGAAAAAATTACACTCTTTGGCTTTTTGCCAACAAGATTTTGCTGATGTGCAGATTTTACAAGCAACGGAGAGCCTGACCCACTGGTTCCACATTTCAGGTCATTGAAAGTGTGCCACATGGCTTCTGCCTGATTATCTAATGGTTACAAAATCATGGTGTGTATCTTCTTGAGACGTGGCAGTTGTGTGCTCAGAGAATCATACAAAATATGTCAGGTTCAACTATGTTAAAATACATAAGCAGTTAAAATGATGCCTATAATTTTCTCTCATTCAATGAAGCTCTTGAAATGTTCTGATTGCGTCAGATTGTCACTTTCTGAAATTGATAGGTCATTTTTGACACGGTGAGAATATATCTGTACTATGTTTGAAGTTTATAGATATTACCAACAACTATAGAAGGGAAAATTATTGTGGGTCAGTGGGCGGCAATTGCATTTTATAATTATAATTATTCCTCATTTAATGAAGCAAGTTCTGATATTGATATCAAATATTGATATTGAAAGATCATTGAACTAACCTTTTTGACTTTGGGAAGCTGATGTAATCTGACAAGATCATTTTATTACATCAGGTTGTGTTTTAACTCTGATATCAACGGTGTGCAAAATTTGGTAGCTATTCTAATTTCTGAATAGCTAACTGATCAAGTATAGAATATGGCTGCCTTGCAATGAGCAGGCACCACAATTTCTTTCAGGTCCAGCCCTCATTTAAAATTAGTGAGCTGCAGGATGCCAGATCGGTTTCCCAATAAAGTTTCATACCACAAAGTTCATACCATGAAGTTGAGCTGTGGTGACTGACAACAAGGTGTACAATGGGTCAGAGCAGATCTTGTGAATTGCAGAGTACCCACGGAACTAATCTGATCCTTAATTGTATAGGCTCCAATCAGTTATGATTTTAAAGAAATGATAATTATTATTCTATTAACGCCACATGATCTTGATTCCAGGTTAAATGGGACCTATTTCCTGGTCAGCTCACGTTAAAATTTAAGTGGCCATAATCTCCATTATACCAGGTGATATAATAAAAATGGACAAACTATTCTTATTCTTACAGATCTTTTAAGGAATGTACTTAAAGTGAAACCTTGGATGCTTTAAGTACTTGTTCAATTTATGTATTTTATTTTCTGAAGGCTGTTAATGTTCTCATCGCTAAATGTTGAGGTATTTTCCCCCATTGAGTGGATGCAATATAGCTTACAGTAACTAAGGTGATAAGTACAATCCTTGCATCTGCTTATTCGAATACAGTAGCAATTAATATTTAATTTTAATGCAGAAACAAATGTCTACTTCATTTGATTTCAATCTTAATGGATCTCAGTATGTTCCTTACCAATAAAGCTAGAAAAGAGAATTTGATAGAATGCAAAAGCATCCGACCTCCACAGTGGTAATAATTTGTGGGTGGTTTAGCTAGCTTTCCTTGTCTTTGTTTGGAAACATAAGCTTTAGGGATTTGAGGTTTACCTTCACCTCGCAAATACACCAGCTATTCAAAAATAATTATTATAGAGAAAACTAATTTATGATGGCAGTTAATTAATTTGCAAAACAATAAAAATGAAAACAAAAATGGGACTCTTTAGGACTAAGATGAGGTTTCATGAATTATTGAACTTGGCAAATTGATTTACTTGAGCAGAATATTTTGTGAGTGCCATACATCATTGCTCAGTTCATAATGGAACTATTTCTCCAGTATTCTCAGGGAATGGGTGTGCCATTGCACAAAGGGAGGAGCCTGAATTAGGAGACCTGCAATCCTATGCTCTTCTAGATAGCTAAAATGCATCCTTTTTTTTCAACTTAGCAATATTAAAATACCAGGTTTGACTTCAAATTATGTAATTGAAATCATTACATCTATGTTCATGGATTTTTCTATATGTTGTACTTTTTGGTGTATATTTGAAATGGGAATAAGGACAGCTCTGATTGAATAATTAGGACCAGTGTGTTTTTCTCAAAGGTTTGTTTATAAAGTGCATCAAAAATCGTACTCTGTTGGCAGATTGATAAAAAATGTCTTGCAGACTATTACTCTGACTCCAGCATTATTACCCTGCACCTGCAAAGCCCTTTCTGCAGGCTTTATATAAGCAGCTTTTAATAGCTGTCTACCTAGGTTGTGTAAAAGACACAATAAATTAATGTTATCCTTTGTGGAATTGCAATACCTCTGTGGGTCATTGAATGAAGTCTCACAGTTGCTGTTGAGCGGGCATCGGATGTCTTGATATGATTTGTATCAGTTCATTGGTTTGTACCTATCTAATGGAATGATCCTTTGGATGGACCCCATGGCAATAAGATCAAGAAATAAATATTGAATTTCAGACATTTTGGCCATAAAGTTGTTCTACTGTTCTAGCGTGTAGAGGTGCTACTAAAAAAATGCGCTAACCAAAACCCAAATGTCAACATTTCTCCAAGGTTTTTGGGGAACACAGCGTCATCGGCCTACTGACAAGCCCTTTTACCCGGGATGGAAATATCAAACACAAAGGGCATAGCATTATGTTGAGAAGGTCCTGTCCCTATGCTGTCCTGTTCTATTCTATGTAAACTCTGCAAGGAAATAAACAGCACAGCTGGGAAAGGAAGCAGCTTTGTTAATAATACTGGCATCATGACAAGTCTTCCTGTAGATTCTCATTCTTTGCATTATTGGATACAAATGTTAAGCAATATTAATACCTGAATGGCCCACGCCCATCCTTACATTGTTCACTCTATTAATGACTTTCAATCTTTCTAAAACTAATGGTATGCATAATCTTTCTCTACCACTTCTTCCAGTGATGAGCCAACATTTCTCCATCAAAAATATCTATTTTAATAAAAATTTATAACTCTTCTGATAGGAATCTGATGTGACATGGTATACTACTCAATCATACAGAAGAATTCAGTACATTTTGGACCATCACAGAGCTAACTGATGTGATCTCAGCCAGGGCAACAGTTCCCACGAACAGGGGAGTGAATGATTGAACGTTATGTTTTGGAGAGACAGCTAGATTTGCAATTATAAAGCACTTTTCACATTCCTTTTGCAAGTCACAAAGAGCTTTATGGCTCCAGAAGTACTCTCAAGATACAGTCATTGTTGTACAAGACTTTATCTAATTTAAACCACCTGGGAACAGGTGTAAATTGTTTAATGGCTCAGCATATCAAAAATTAAAGACCCTTCTTCGTGAGTTGTATGGGAAGATGAATTACTTGTGTGTATGTATGACATTGGGTCAAGCTCAGCTGTGGATTTTTGCAGTTTGTTCACATAATTAGGTTTAGGTTTATTATTGTCACATGTATCGAGGTACAGTGAAAAGCTTTATATTGCATGCAACCAAATCAAGTAAAACTATACATAAATACAATCAAGCCATCTTCAATAGATAGAGCAAAGGGAAAGGCAAAATGCTGGAGTAAGTCAGTGAGTCAGACAGTATCTCTGGAGAACATGGACAGGTGAATTTCACGTCCTGCCCGAAATGTCGTCCATCTATGCTCTCTGGAGATGCTGCCTGACCCACTGAGTTATTCTAGCACTTTGTGTCTCTTTTTGTAAACCAACTTCCTTGTATCTATATTTCACTGCTCCACTGTGAAATCTCGCCCAGGTATGAAGTACTCCTCTCTCCGATGGAAGTACTGTAAGACCCTCTCTCTACATGCTTCCCCTCTGTGATTCCTGCTGCTCCATGATCTTCAGGTGGCGTTGTCAGCGATGGCAGCCTGGCCTACAGTCTGTCTGCCTTTTTGTCCTTTTTGTTATTTTTAGTGTGTTTTAAAAAGCATGTGTTAATGTATCTCTGGTTTAATTTATGTGGGGGATCGGGGGAAACTTATTTTCAATCTCTTATTTTGCCGGAGATGTGATTTTTTTCTGGATTGTATCTCCGGTCGCTCTGCGGCCTAACATCGTGGTGCTGGCGGCCTTGCTCGAGACTGACTTTGAGCCCCACCGCGGGGCTGTGGACTTGCCATCGGAGCCTGCGATCCCTTTCCTGGAATCGATGCTCCAACCACGGCCTGCCGATTTCAACATCGAGGAGCTTGCATTCTCGGGTAGAGACTGATGTTGGGAAGCTCGAAGCCGCAGGAGGTTCGACCAGCCCTGACTCGGGAGTCTGATCGCCCAGCGCGGGGAGCTGAGATCCCCCCCCCCCCCCCCCGATGCGGGAGCTTGATCGCCCCAATGCGGAGGGCTCGACCGCCGGTTGTGGGAGCCAAGATTGCCCCGACAACGGAAGGGTTGAGTGCCCCAACCACGGGAGAACAAAAAAGGGAAGATTGAACTTTTTAAAATTCCATCACAGTGAGGAATGTGGGGGAGCCGCTGTGGTGGATGTTCATGTTAATAAATTATTTGGGTGTCTTGTTGCTCTTTAATGGTATGACTGTATGGCAACCTGAAGGCAGAATCCTACACACTAGAGACAATTTGCAATCCTTACCAAAGCCAATTAACAAAGCCTTACAATCTTTACCTAAGCCAAGCCTACAAGGTTTCAAAGGTCTTTTATTGTCACATGTACCAATTATGGTACAGTGATATGTGAATTACCATACAGCCATACAAAAAAAAGCAACTACATAAAAGTTAACATAAACACCCACCAAAAAAGCCCAATCTACTTCCTCTTTATTCTCCCGCGGTCAGGGCAGTTGAAGCCCCCACGTCAGGGGCAATCGAAGCTCCCGCAGTCGGCAGTCATTGCCCCCGTGTCGGGACATTTGAAACTCCTGCGTCGGGGCGGTCGAAACTCCCGCGTCGGGCGATCGAAACTCCTGCGTCGGGGCGGTCGAACATCCTGCGGCTTGTAGTCCTGAAGTCGGTCCCTGACGGGCTCCGTGATGTTAAGTCCGCAAGCACCCACGTTTGGAGCTCCGAGGTCGATCCCTGGCAAAGGGATCGCGGTCTCCGTGATGTTAAAGTCCTGTAGGCTCCCCGCGGTGGAGCTCTCAAAAGTCAGTCTCCAGCAAAGGCCGCCAACTGCTCGATGTTAGGCCGCAGTGTGTACGGAGATACGATACGGAAAAAAATCGCATCTCCGTCGAGGTTATAGATTAGAAAAACTTTCCACACCTCCCCCCCCCCCCCCCCCCCCCACATAAAAACAAACTAAAGAACACTAAAACCATACATTTAACACATACTGTTAAAACACAAAGAAGGAAATAGGCTGTGGGCCGAGGAGTTTTTTCGTTCAGGTTTGTGACCCAACTCACGGAACTACCTGAATTTTTAACATATTGTTAAAATATTGTTTAACATTTTAAAAATATTATATAAATCATTCCTGAAACTCGTCAAGAACAAAACCTGCACATTTTGTTTAAATATGACAAAAACTTCCAATTTTCCGAGTAGTAATTGTCCAATCAATGCACGTTTGACATTGAGGTTGCATGCAAATTGACCAATCCCGCACTTTGTTTGATGGTCGCTAGGCAGCGAGGACTCTGGGATCATGGCTGCCTCCTCATTGCATCAATAGCAATAGCTAGGTTTCCAAGGATAAAGGTAATGCTAACCTTGCTGATCATTTTGTTTTTCAATAGATTTATCTTTATAAAGTTATGATGTGAACTGTTAAATAAAAATGATAAATAACAAATGTACAGCTAGGATTAGGGTCAGTCAGTCGGTCGGGCTTGTCGTTAGGCCGATGGATGCTGTGGAGGATCGGTTGGGCTGTCGGTCCGCCGGTGGATGGTGAGAGTGGTCGGACGGCCGTTGAGTGCTGCGAGGGGTCGGTCGGGCTGTCGGAAGGCCGGTGAGTGCTACGAGGGTCGGTCGGGCAGTTGGTAGGCCGGTGAATGCTGCAAGGGGTCGGTCGGGCTGTCGGTGGGCTGGTGAGTGCTGCGAGGGGTCCAGCCGTGGGCAGCTCTGGTAGGGGGGCAAGTTAGGGTTAGTATAGGGTTAGGCATTTTCCTCTCAGTGGAAGATGCCTTAGCCTTCTCCAGTCCCACTATGCCTGTGACCCCCACTCTGCACACTGGCAAAATGCTGGAGAAACTCAGCTGGTGAGGCAGCATCTATGGGGAGAAGGAATTGGTGACATTTCGGGTCGAGACCCTTCTTCAGACCTTCTTAACAGGATGTTGCCAGGACCCGAGAACCTGAGCCAAAGGGAGAGGTTGAGCAGGCCAGGAGTCTTCTCCTTGGAGCGCAGGAGTATGAGGGTGATTTTATAGAACTGTATATCATGAGAAGAACGATTTAATAGGAACCTAAAGGGTAACTTTTTTACACAAAGGGTGGTGGGTGTATGGAACGAGCTGCCAGAGGAGGTAGTTGAGGCAGGTACTATTGAAACGTTTAAGAAACATTTAGACAGGTACATGGATAGGATAGGTTTAGATATTGGCCAAACGTACACAGGTGGAACTAGTATCGATGGGGGATGTTGAATGGTATGGGCAAGTTGGGCCGAAGGGCCTGTTTTCACGCTGTATGACTATGATTCTATGTAAACAATTCATGAGAGTTAAGGTATAGTGTGTGATTATAACTGTTACATGGGAGTTTATTGCAGTAAAATTACATCAGTAATTTATCACACAATGAATCAAACTTGCATTAATCCACATTTCAAACTCGCAGACCTGTCAGAAGTTATTAGCATTATTACAGTTAATAAAATATTAAAGGTTTGTTCTGTTTAAACTTTTGTGTGCAAAAAGAGATTAGATTATTTGTTAAAGAAGGAACTGCAGATGCTGGAAAATCGAAGGTACAAAAAAATTTCCTTCGCTCCATAGATGCTGCTGCACCCGCTGAATTTCTCCAGCATTTTTGTGTACCTTAGATTATTTGTTTTGTTTTTATTTAATTTTTGCAAAATTCTCATTGATTTTATTGTGCTTGGTCTGGTCTATAATCTGTGTATTATTAAGACCTGCTTTGATGGCAATGCACCAAAGCTCTGAACATGATTGCATTTACTTTCATTAGATGCTTTAAACAGAAAATTGCCAAATGGGTATTATTTGATTAGTTTCAGTTATTATTAGCAACTGTTATTTGCAACCTCCCTGCAGTTCATCCTGTTATTTGCAGTAGCAGGTTTGTGAAATTGGCTTAAACATTTTAAAATATGACAGAATTACAGATACTATAAATAAGATAGTTCACAGTGGAAGTACCAGCAAGATTTAGCCTATATCTTAAATAACGTACAATCAACATTTTAATTTTACTAATGAAAATCATTGCAAAGTTTTCAATGCTCAACTTTCTCCCTCAGTCTCTCTATCAGAATTCCATTTCAGTTCACTTGGTTTTCTTTTCGAAATGGAGCATGGAAACAGGCTCTTAGGCCCATCGAGTCCACGCCGGCCATCATGCGCGATGAGGAGGAAGATAAACGGCTGCCACAGAGCACGGCACATGTTCACACTAGTTCTATGTTAGTTCACTTTCTCATCCACTCTTGACACATTCGGGCTAATTATTACAGAGGCCAATTAACCTACAAACCCACGGAATGTGGGAGAAAACAGGAGTAGCTGGAGGAAACTCACACGGTCACAAACTCTATATAGGCAGCATCTGAGGTTAGGCGGGTCTCTGGTGCTGTGAGGCAGCAGCTCTTCCAGCTTTTAGTGTTCCCAGTGCAAAACCTCACCTGTAGTAAGTAAAACAAGTAGCACTGGAATTAAAAATACACGTTAGAAATACTAAAGATAAAGATTTAGTCCCATGTTTCCTTCCAGCGCTTCTAATGCCCCTGTCCCACTTAGGAAACCTGAACGGAAACCTCTGGTGACCTTGCCTGTGACCTAAGGTTTCCATGAGGTCGCCGGAGGTTTTGGTCACTCGCCTGGAAAGCCTCGAGCTGGATCGACCGAAGCGTGAGCTGCATCTACCGACCAAAGATCCTATAGGATCTTTGCTACCGACCGCGCACGCACACACACACACACACACACACACACACACACACATATCCCAAAGGTGGGAGCCATGGAGAGCGGAGGAGCGCTGTCTGCGCGATGAGGAGGAAGGTAAACGGCTGCCACAGAGCACGGCAAGTCCTCTAGAGAGCACGGGTTAGGGGGGGGGGGAGAAGGGGGATAGAAGGGGGGGGAGAAGGAGTGGAGACAGTCTTAAGAAGGAGTGGGGACAGTTTTAAGAAGTTTAATAAAGTTTAGCGGGCAAAATGGCCGGTCAGCGAAGGAGATGGCCTTCGACTGCCTGTAAGTAAATAGCAACCCCACTCCACTGGCTTCGACCAAATGGCAACCTATTTTTAGTCGAGGCCGGTTTTGATTATGTTGAAACAATCGAAGCAACCTAGAAGAAGCCTCGACCACGCGGAAACCACTTTCGACCATTAGGGAGAGTGACCAAAACCTCCGGCGACCTCATGGAAACCTTGGGTCGCGGGCAAGGTCACCAGAGGTTTCCGTTCAGGTTTCCTAAGTGGGACAGGGGCATAACTCTGTTCTCTGGTTTTAGAACTAATCATGTGCAGTTTCTTAGAGTGCTTCTATCCTTCAAATGTTTCCTGATAACTAGAAATGAGCGCAGTACATGTGGAAGGACGTATACAATATTTAAGGTAGTCTAATCAAACTATTGCAGTTTCAGCACAACTCCTTGTTATGCTCTATTTAGTTTATCATAAACATGAAAGATACACAAATCTAATATTGTTCTATAGACAAATGTATACAATATTTGGTTGGGCTCAAATAAATGATAAATCGAAAGAATGTACATTCATCATTTTTTCCAAAAATACATCCCCAATTAGGAAAATACATCTTGATTGACCAATCTGACCAAACTTCGTCCCTTCCACCACAGTGAAGAATGCTGTGGTGGATGTTTGTGTTAATTTTGTATTGTGTATTGTGTGTTCTTTTTTTATTGTACCGCTGCTGGCAAATTCATTTTACTGCACTTTATGTGCAAGTGACGAATAAAACTTGACTTGACTTGACTTGATGTATAACTTTTTAATATATTTAAATACAATTTAAATACAATTTAAATAGTGATTATTTTTGGATTAATTTCAGATATTATTGTAAAGCTGTTATATGCAGTTTATGAGTAGCAAGCATCTGAAAAGGATAATTTTTAAAAAAGTAATAGAATTGCAGGTATTTCAAAGGACTGACTTTTTCATGGTATATCATATAATTTGAAGTTAGTGTTATTTTTCAGGATGATGCACTTTCAACATTAAGTTGACAGCTCAAGAAATACCAGTCAGGCTTCAGTTCCTTTAATGGGTCTATTGAGGCCTATGATTATCAGATTATCAGAGGCCTAGCTATGATGTAAAATAAAATGTTTTTGTTGTTGAAAAGCTTACTGTTCTTTTATTATCCAGCATGACATAAATCTGATTCCCAAAGCCCAATAGGCAACGTGCAGACCATGCATCCTGACGAAAAGTGGGGTTGGGGGGAAACCAATGAAGTGCAGCAGAACTTGTGGAGATTGAGGTCAAAACAGGACCCCCTGTCTGTGCTACCTGTATTGCTCCAAGGCATCCAAGATATCAATCCATCCATTCTTGTAGAACATAGTACTGATAGTTGATTAGGGAAATATCAGTGGTGGAGCTGGTTTGAATGATGGACTGGGCTGCATTCACAACTCTCTGCAATTTCTTGTGGTCTTGGGCAGAGTAGATGCCATACCAAGCTGTGATGCATTTGGATAGGATGCTTTCTATGGTGCAGATGTCACACTTGGTATGAATTGGGCTGAAAATTGTTCCAGACAACTCCATTAAAACAAAAATCACACTGATACAGGACAAGCAAAGCTGTTTGAACCTGGTACTGCTCAGAATATCCAACACATCAAGCTTGCTTCAGAATCACTTTAATTAATTGTTCCTGGCAAAGCGACAGAAGGACATTGCATGGGGAATTATAGTGGTGTATATGTGTCAACATGGAAATTGATTTATCTGTGTAAGGGTCAGTCATGAAAGGTAGTGCCCGGTCAAAGAACAGTGTGATGGAAACTATCATAATCCTCTTCTACTGTAGAAATGAGCAACATCAAAGATCAAGGATGTGGAATTTAAAGGAATTTATTTTTGGCACCCTTTTCGTTGTTGAGTGCCTTTGATAAGGTACAGGATTCACTGGCAGCCTGGTCTTTAATAATTTATTGATGCAGGACATATATAATCCTTTATGAAAAGTGTATGATATTTTTAATGTTCAATATATTACGATTAAAAGATACATTGGGTGTACAATACAGTTTCAACAAGGGGAAAAATCTATATTTAATATATTCCACTACCAAAACTGTGCTACAGAAAATCAGTTATAGTACAACTGCACATGACATCAGATATCTGAATAAGATGATGATGATGGTATGAAGGATTTATTAACATTGGTTTGAGGTATCAAAATTGTATCTCAGTTAATACTGCCAAAAGTCATAGCATTGCATTTGGGGTTTATGATTATTATTTGTGTTCATTGTTGTTAATCATCTGTGATCCTTTTCATGTTTCAAGAGTCAATAATATTCTTATTTGCTGTGATGTTGTAAAGTAGATTGTACATTACTAGATTTTTGTGCACTGACTAATTCAATCTCGGGAATATCTCAACTAATTTAATCTCAGAAAAACAAATGTACTGGAAAAATTAGGGACCCACTGGACGTTTTACAAAGCTTGAGATTTTACTCTTGGCTTCTGTACATCTAATACACGAGTCACAATGTGCATGGTGGTGGCCAGTGATGTGTCTGCATTCCCCTTCTGGGACTATGATCCACTTTAGATTGGCCTGTGCCATCTATGTGTTACTCATGCAGAAGCAGGCCTTCACACCACTTGAGGCGTGCTACAGCTGGTGACCTTGTCCGAGCAGTTGGAGTCTAATTCTGAGAACCTATTTCAATTCGGTCCCTTTAAGTAATGTACTTATCAACTCTCCCTCAAACATTCAACTGTGCAGACCACTGATTTGAACTTCCCAGAAGCAGTGCCTCATTATGAAACAGCATATATCTAAACAGGAGTATATTTGTCAAACTTCTTGGCATTTTAAAAACGTTATTAGATAGCAATATTTTTATTACTATGGGATTTAAGATCTATTTTAATCATAGTAATTTGAGGAAGAAATCCAAACATGTGTTTTAAATGTAATCTAATAAGCGATCACTTTTCACCAAACTGAGTTAATGTGCATAAAATAGTTCATTTCGGAATTCAACTATCATTCACAATTGATAAGTGTTTGGCTTCTTTGTTTCCACAATTCCACAAATTTAATTACACAAAGCTGTAGGTGGAGCTTTGCCCTGCAGCAATTTATATTAGAAATTTAGGTGCAAATTTCAATTTTGTGGTAAATGTCAACAATATTTTTGGTTTGATTTTTTTGTATTCTGGCATCATTTCTGCAGAAATTCGTAACATGCATCTGTAAAAGAAACTTTGAAAAATAGATTTTCATTGCTGCTTGCTTTCTAACCCATTTAAAAACTAATTTATTTCATACTCTGCAGACTATCGACCCCGAGATCATTACACTTCCCCATGAACTATTTCATCCAACATTGCACCTCCAATGTATTATATATATATATATATATATATATATATATATATATATATATATATATATATATATATATATATATATCAATATA
Organism: Malacoraja senta; assembly: GCA_038087875.1. Lineage (NCBI taxonomy): Eukaryota > Metazoa > Chordata > Chondrichthyes > Rajiformes > Rajidae > Malacoraja > Malacoraja senta. Next base: position 139,817,118 of record CM075978.1, read on the forward strand.
AAGATTGCTCAGGAATGTGACCTAACCTGATGGGAGGTCTGCAGGGTTTAAAGCATCATTTGATTAAAAAGTGATGAAGCCAATATTTCATTGATACACTGTATCTTTTGATTAATTGCTTTTGAAAACCTGATTATTTTGGTACTGCAACTAATTTTTAATAGATTATAGCAATTTGACCTCAACAGTTAACAAAATATAATTTCAAATTAGAATTACTTTCAAGCCACTAAATAATAAATTTGTAGTTCCTTGTTCAACATGAAATGTTCCTTTACCTCCAGAGAACAAAAAAAAGTACCCTTGTCTTTCAGTAAAAACATGAGAATAACATGCAGCTGAACTGAAGAATATTCAGAATTGTCTATGAACATAGGAGAGATACTATGTGTAGAAAATCCATATGGATTTGCATAAATTGGCAAACGTTTTATATTTATATTGCATGGTGTCTGTCAGGTCTTGCTTTTCAGTGAATAATAAGCTTTGTTCGGTCTCAGCAGGCCACAAGTTGGGTAGAAATAAAATCTCAACCATGAAAAACCCTCATCCTTGTACACATGAACATGCAGGTACAGTTCTGTATGTTATTCAATCTGCAGATCAGGAATGTGAGAGAGCCGTCAGACAGCTAATGTTTAAAACGACATATTACAGAATGGACTGAGAGAATTAGCCAAAGGCTAATTTTTTTTTAACCTTAAGTGAGTAAATCTGTAAATAGTGTTGAGAGTCATTGAAGACATGCCAAATTTCCTTTGACTTCTGAGCAAATTGAGGTTTTGTTGTGCTTTTTTAACCATACTGACAATGTCATTGGGCCAGGACAAATGGTTGGTGATATTTACACCTAGAAACTTGAACCTCTCTGCTGGAGGGAATTAAATTTGACCTGAACTCCAAATATGGCTTTTACCTGGGGACCTGTCTCACTTTTAATTACATCTCATATTGGAACAGCACACAAAGAAAATCTCATTGCACAGTCATGAGTTTCTTGAAAATATTGGTTTATTCAGGCCTTAGTAGTATATACTGGGAAGCACATGAACGACCCAAAGTGCTTCACTGACTAATAACACTAACAGGCTTTGTAAACTATTCACAATACAATGTTTACATGTGGATTTTACATTTGAAATAATTCACCAGTATCAATATTTCTATTTTTTTATCCTTATTTTATCTCTGTTGAAGTTGCCTCTATCTAACTGAAAGTTAGAACTTTTCTTCCCTTTATATGACCTGTAAAGGGGTATCAGAAAGTGGCTCCTCTTTACTCATTGCCAGTTTTATTGCCCTCAGCCTGGTTTACGACATCCTATAATAGACGCAAAATGCTGAAGTAACTCAGCGGGACAGGCAGCATCTCTGGAGAGAAGGAATGGGTGATGTTTCGGGTCGAGACCCTTCTTCAGACTGAAAGTCAGGGGAGAGGGAAACGAGAGATATGGAAGGGTAAGGTCTGTAAACGAGAGATCAAAGGAGACGAGATCAAGGAAAATGTTAGATCATTAGCTTGAGGACGGTGACAACGAGGCGTACAATGTAACATTTAATCAGGAGGACAGTCAGACTAGGACAGATCAGTCGGAGAACTAGGATGCGGAAGGGATGGATAGAGAGAGTAAACGTTACCCATTCCTTCTATCCAGATATGCTGCCTTTCCTGCTGAGTTACTCCAGCATTTTGTGTCTATCTTCAGTGTAAACCAACATCTGCAGTTCCTTCTTACAACATCCTATGTTTATCTTTACTCTAGCTAACTAAAACATTTCCCAAATTTGTTTACCAGCTCCTCACATTTAAGTCACTTTCATCATGTTGGCTTCTTTTCCCATCATTATTCTCCAGTATGTAAGCCCTTGGGTTAACTATATTACAAACTTGTGCAATTTTCTTATAAATTCCAGAAACTCTTGACCATCTCCATTCAGCACCATTGATACAGGCTTGGGCATGTACTCCAACCTGCTTCTGGAAGTCAGTGACCAGCTCCTTGGTTTTATTGACATTGAGGGAGCTATTTCTCCTGTACGAGGTAATTCAAGAGTTCTCCCGAGTTTCCCCTGATTCGAACTCGGGGAATTACGGTAATAGCCGCTCGTAGGTACTCGGGGCTCTCGTGGACATTTTTCACTGTTGAAAAAACTTCACGAGCTTAGCGCGTTTCCCGAGTACCTGCCGTTAGCATTACGAGCCGCTAAGAGACGTCCCGAGCTCCGACGTACCCGTTACGTACATTCTACGTACTTACCACAAGTTTGATTTTTATTTAAACTCGGGAGAGCTCTTGGGTAAACTCGTATAGTGGACAGGCCCTTTACTGTACTCTTGTCATTGTTAGTGATCTGGCCAACTTCGGTGGTTTCAAAGGCAAACTTGTAAATGGAGTTAGAGGAGAATTTGGCTGCACAATTATGAGTGTATAGTAAATAACATCAGAGGCTGAGAATGCAGCCTTGTAGGGTTCCATTGCTGAGGATTAACATGAAGGATGTTTTCTCACCTATCCTTACTGATGGTGGTCTGTGGATCAATGACCCTGTTTCAGAGGGTGGTGTAAAGTCTCAGATCCAGGAGTTTGGAGAGGATTATGGTTGGAATTCTGACCTTGCAGGCAGTGATTTATTCAATAAGTAGGAGTCTGACGTAAGTGTCCTTGTTATAGGTATGTTACAAAACTTACCTTCAGTCGCGCTGTAATTCTGCCACTGGCCGTGTGTGCGATTTTGGCGCCTTTAAGGGGGGGGCGGGGTTAAAACGCGGTTTCTCCTCCCTTGTCCTGGAAATATTTTGTTGGAGTACAAACCTTGGCTGACAAAATCGTTCCTACCGGCGTTTTGTGAATTTTTTATTTTTATTAAATCGTCAATGTCAGCGCTACAGTCATTTTAAAATCAGCTCCTGAAGCGTCAACGCCGATAACGGGGACGGATTTCACACAATGGACAGGTAAACGAAAGTGCTTTCTTTAAATGTATAAAAGTGCTTCTTAAGAAGCCTTTAATTCACATTTTGTCATGCGACACGGTGATTTTATTCCCCGAATTAACGGCAGTATTTTTCATGCCAATACGGGGTTACATTCACCGCAAATGAACGTTCCAAAAGATCGCGTTCCAGTAATCCTCACTCGCAAGATGAATTAAATGCCCATTAATTTACAGGTATTAAACATTCAATTCCTTCCATTTGGCCTGTAAATTCATGAAAATTAGATAAAAAAATTATGTTATATTGTGAATTATTGTGTGAATGTTATTTGGACACTTAGGCTATTTAAAAATGTTAATCTATTCTTAAGAAATTGATAGATGTTTAGATCTAGTAATTGAATTTTGTAATTAGCTACAATTAGGTAACTAACTAATTATATGCTTTACTTTCATGTCTTTGAAGTAAGATTGTTTCATATTTGTTTCAGAATGCTTCAATCTATAATACCTGAAAATTTCTTTCAGTTACCATAATTTTTAAGAAAGTTATGGGCTTTTAACTGTCCTCGATCACAGCTTTTGTGTTAAGTCAATGGAAAAGCAATAGGGAACTAGATGCTAATTTCTGAGTATGATAATGGCCATAACTTTTTTAATACTGAAGATATGAAAGTGAATTAAGTGTCAAATTAAACTTCTTTTTATGCTTTATCTGATGGGATAAATTGCAGACTTTCTTTTTTAAATCTCAAAATTTTGTAACATTACTACTTGTTATCCAGATGTTCCAGGGATGAGATTAGAGCAGGGAGATGGGTGTCCGTCATTGTTCTGTTGAATTGCAGTGGGTATGGCTGTCGGGAAGGCTGGAGTTGATGCGTGCCATGACCAGTCTCTTGAATCATTTCCTGATAGTGAATGTCAGTCACTGAATGGTAGTCATTACAGTATGTTACCTTATTCTTTTTGATACCCAGATTATAGTCTGAAAACAGGTGGGAACCTTGGATTGGAGTAGGGAGAGATTAAAGATGTCTACGAATATACCAGCAAGCCTGTTCATTCAGGTTCTAAGCCAGCGACTCCATCTGGGCCATTTGCTTTCTGTGGGTTCACGCTCAAGAAGGCAAAGCTGACATCTGTGACAGTGATCAATGGTGCAGGTATACCTGTACATCTGAGGTAGTTGGGGCGGGTGACCCTATTCCACTGTCTTTCTGTTCAAAACTAGCATAGAATTCAATGAGCTCACACGTGGCGAGGGGGAGGGGGGGAGGATGTGTTGTAGCCCATTATGGCACGGAAGCCTTGCTGCAATTGATGCACGTGAGCATGGCTGGTCTCGGACTCTGGCTTGGTCTGGAATTGTCTCTTGTCCCTTATAGCTTTTGCAAAGATCATGCTGGATTTCTTGCATGGGCTGGAATACCTCAGACTTGGTCTTCACTAGAGTGCGGATCTCATGATTTATCCATGTTTTCCAGTTGGGGAATACTCACATTGACTTATTTGGCATGCAGTCCTCTACACACTGAAGTCTGTGATGTACTCATTTAGGTTGGTCATCGAGTCCTTGAATATGGACCAAGAAGGAACTCGTCTGTTACCTCAGAATAGCACTATACCAGATGCTCATTCTTCAGTTTCTGTGTTGGTTTTTTTTTAAATTTTATTTTATTAGGAGCAATTGTACAAGGATAAAATGTTTGGCATCTACAATTATACAATTATTGTACAGCTTCATTTTTAACCTTATAACCTAAATTTTAAAAAAGGAAAAAAGGAAACAAAGGGAGAACAAGAAAAGAAGAAAGGAAAAAATGAAGGGATAAAATAGAAAAGAACGAGAAAAAGACTCCTAAGCTATCAAAGCAGTGCAGCAGAGAAAAAGAGGAATAAGAAAAGATGGAGATATACCTTGCCCCTACCCCCTCCCCCCCCCCTCACCCATCATAGCATCGGATTTAAATTTGTGTTTCACCATACTATTGTTGTAAAGATTTAGTAAACGGTATCCATGTCTTAAGAAATTAATCTGTTTTTTCCGCCAAGACAAGCCTAATGTTTTCCAAGTGTAGTGTCTCGGACATATCTGTAATCCACATCTTCACTGTGGGGACTGTTGTCTGTTTCCAAAATTTAAGTATTAATTTTTTTGCCATTATTAAGCCGTAGTTGAGGAAACGTCTTTGAAATATCGTTAGCTTAGAACAGGCCTCTGACATACCTAATATGGTCAGTTTTATATCTGGGTCCAATTTAGTTTTAAGTATTTTGTAGTTTCTGTTTGTAAACAAGAAATAGGAGCACAGACTGACAGTCAGATTTCCCCAAATGTGGACAGAAGACAGAATTGTATTGGTGCCTTTGGTATCAAAAGGGTTACAGAGTAAATGCACTGAAGATTCACCAAGTAATGGCCGACACAACATAGGAAAAGTGATTGAATGGACTACATTTTTATTCTTGAATTTAAGATCACAAAATCCTTAGAGGTCTCAATAAGATGGATATGGGGTAAAATGTTCCCTGACAGAGGAGTCTAGAAGCAACGGACAGCTTCACAAAAAAAAATGTGGCCATTTCAGACTGAAATTAGGGGAAAAAATCTTATTTAGAGGGTGATGGATGTTTGATTTTCCACAGCCTCTGGGATAGAAAATTCCAGTCACTCAAAATTCCAGTTCATTCAAAACTGTGATAGATTTCTGGATATTAAGTAAATAAAAGGATATAAAGACAATGCAAGAAAATTGAGTCAATATAGACAGGCTGTGCATTGTATTGTATCTATCAATTCTCTCCTCAGCCCAGAAGAGCTGGTCCTTACCCTCAACAACTTCTCTGACCTCCCATTTCCTCCATCCAGGCGCAGCTACGGCACGCACATGGGCCCCAGCTATGCCTGCCTCTTTGTAGGGTATGACGAACAATCGCTGTTCCAGGCAACACTGGCCGTATCCCCAAACTCTACCTCCGCTACATTGATGACTGCATTGGTGCTATCTCCTGCACCCATGCAGAACTCACAGACTTCATCCACTTCACCACTAATTTCCATCTGGCACTCAATTTACGACCATTTCTGACATCTCCCTACCGCTTCGAAATCTCACCATCTCCATCGCAGGCAACAGACTACTGACTGACATCTATTACAAACCCACTGACTCCTATAGCTATCTTGACTGCACTTCTTCCCACCCTGCTTCCTGTAAAGACTATCCCCTACTCCCAATTCCTCCGTCTATGCTGCATCTGCGCCCAGGATGAGGTGTTCCATACTAGGGCATCAGAGATGTCCTCATTCTTTAGGACTGGTGGTGCCCCTCTTCCATTATACATGAGGCTCTCACAAGGGACTCCTCTATATCCCGCAGCTCCGCTCTTACTCCCCCTCCCCCTATTCGTAACAAGGACAGAGTCCCCCTTGTCCTCACCTTCCATCCCATCAGCCGTCGCATACAACATATAATCCTCCAACGGGATCCCACTACTGCCCACATCTTCCCATCTCCTCCCTTTCTGCTTTTCGCAGAGACCGTTCCCTCCGTAACTCCCTGGTCAATTTGTTCCTTCCCACCCAAACCACCCCCTCCCCAGGAAATGCAACACTTGTCCCTTTACCTCCCCCCTTGACTCCATCCAAGGACCAAATCAGTCTTTCCAGGTTCACCTACACCTCCTCCAACCTCATCTGGTGCATCCGCTGTTCCAGGTGTCAACTTCACCACACCGGCGAGACCAAGCGTAGGGTCGGCGATCGCTTCGCTGAACACTTCCGCTCAGTCCGTCTTAACCAACCGATTGCCAGGTTGCTCAGCACTTCAACTCCCCCTCCCATTCCTACTCTGACCTTTCTGTCCTGGGCCTCCTCCATTGCCAGAGTGAGGCCCAGCGCAAATTTAAAGAACAGCACCTCATATTTTGCTTGGGTAGTTTACACCCCAGCGGTATGAACATTGACTTCTCTAATTTTAGATAGCCCTAGTTTTCTCCCTCCTTCCTCTCCCCCTTCCCAGTTCTCCCACAAGTCCTACTGTCTTGGCCTTCTTCCTTTCTTTTCCCGCCCCCCCCCCCGACATCAGTCTGAAGAAGGGTCACGACCCGAAATATCACCAATTCCTTCTCTCCATAGATGCTGCCTCACCCGCTGAGTGATGTTTTCAAACAGAATTATTTTTTGTTAAATCTTGTCAGAAACTATTGAACTACAATCTAACAAGGAAATAGAGTTGTATTTTTTAAACAGGCATTTTCAATCATTAAAAATCAGTTTAAATAGAATTGACAATGTAGTTTTAAATGGTAATTTTTTAATATAGATTGATTAAAACAGCAAATATTGAATAACACATTTCTAACGATCATATATTTTGCCCAATGTGATGTCTGCAAATAAGCTTGAATGAAAACTTGGCAAAGATATAAAGATAAACTTTCCATAATGGAGCCACAATTTTCATAATTTGAACACAATTTGCACCAGAAATGCCAATAATTAGCGAGTACAAATGTTATTCCACTTGATATCTCAATTAATTCACGAGCAGGACTGACTAGTGGAGATTCCTAGTGGGGGATACAATTAATTTCTTTCCTTTGACTCTTGGAACCCAATTATATTTTAATTAATGGAAATTGATAGCTGTTTAAAACTAAAATATTTTAACGTGGAATTAAACATTTTCTGTTCATTCAAATGGTATCAGACCAGTCTTATTTGGTGTTGGCTCAGAGTCCAATATTAGATTTTTTTTCATCTTTAATCCTCATGTCACTATCTTGGCATTCCTAAAAGGTCACAGTTTGTACCTGTCTGGGATTATTTAAAACTACAAACAACTGTATAAGACTTTTTACACACATATTGTCAATCTGCCAATAGTACCAAGGCAAATAATAGTTCCGTTTGTTTGTTTATAAGTTTTAACTATAATAAGTGTAGATCAGCTTAAATATATCTGAAAAATGAAAATTAAAAACAATATGTTAGAAATACAAAAATAAAACATAAACTTCTGTAAATCTTGGGAGGGCAGAATTCCTCTATAGGAAGAGAAACAGTCAATGTTTCAGGTTAGAGGTGTTTTGGAGTTCTAATGCAGTGTCTCCAATCCTGAAACTTTAATTCCATTCCTTTTCCCATATATCTGGCCTGATCTGATAATTACAACTGTAGCCTGGTTGCTAATGGTCTCTCTATTCTGACATTATTCTATTTGCATGTACATAAGAAATTGATGTTCTAATGCCTAAACACTTACATTTCAATAGTAACACAGCCTTATTCCAGTACACATTTGGCAATTTACCAATTAAAACTCATCCTGTTTACCTTCTGAATATGGCTCAGATTAACAGGCTGAAACACCCCTCAGATGTGATAAACTTAAGCTGATTCCTAATCAACATGAATCTGGAACAAACTTTGTTCCTGATGATGAAGGTAAATACCCAAAGTCGAGTTTAGTTCCAGTTATATGATACACATTTAACAATCCCTGCTAAAATATGCATATACATGGATTATTGGATCATGTCTAGACGGAAATGCTGAGCTATCTCCTTCCATGATTGCTAATTCAAGAGGCCAGTCTGCAGCCAGTTCAATTAAATCCAAACAATTTGCATGTACATAAAGAAATTGATGCATGTACATAAAAAATGTACATAAAGTAAGTGTTTTGACTTTGAGGCCAGGCAATAAACCAGATAAAGATCCAGCAACAACTGTAGCTGAGCTGATCCAATACAGTCACAAGATTGGCATCCATCAGACGATTTGGAAAATTGGCCAAATATCTCCTGCCTACAAAAAAAAAGGATAAATTCAATCAAACTGACCGATGAAGATGTCAACAACAGCATTGTTATGGTACACCGTAACCAACAACCTTTTCACTGATGCCGAGTTTCAATTTTGACAGGAAATTTCTGGTCCAAACACCATCACAATCTTGATCCAAAGGTGGACCCAAGAGCTGAACTACAATGATGAGGTGCAATGTCTAATCCTGACATTTAATTGAGTGTGGTTGCAAGATGCCCTGGTTAATCTGGTCAGTGGGAATCATGGTAAAAACACTCCAATATCTGAAATCATACTTACATAAAGGTTGCGGATGATGGAGGTGAATCATTTTCAGTTGCAGGACATCGTTGGTGGACTTCTTCAGGGCAATGTCCTAGACTTGACTAATTTCAGCAATCTCATCAATTAACATTCTTCCCATTTAAATTCAAACATGGAAATATCTGTTGAATGTTCAATTCCATTCATAGCCTCTCAGCAAAGGGAGTAGTCCAAGTCTGTATGCAGCAAGATGTAGACAACATTCAGGCATGGCATAAAAGTGGCAAGTAACATTTGCACACCCTGCTGACCAGTTATTCAACTGAAACAGCCTAATATACACTGTGGCAGCAGGTAGAGCTGATCAGAGACTGGGTAACCTCTACCACATCTCTCATCTCTTCGTTCACCAATGGTCTTCCACCATTAGTCAGGATTGTGATGGAATTCTCTGCCAATGCCAAGATGAACAGCCCCAATAATTGTCAATCTCAATATCATCTGGGACAAAGTTGCCTATTTGATTACCATATATCCACTCCATGAGGGGTGTGCCATGCACTGCAGTCAGTCCCCTTAGCTACTTCAATGCAACACAATACCCCAGTAAAACTTGTGACATCTATCTTCAAGTTGTACAATAACAGATGGTGAATGGGAATGCCATCAAATTCCCTTCCAAGTCACTCACTGTCCTGACACTGAAAAACATTGGAATTCCTTCATCGTTACCTATTTAAGGGCCTGTCCCACTTAGGCGATTTTTTCACCGAATGCCGGCGACTGTCACAGTCGCAGCAGGTTGCCGAAAAAAGCGGCGATTAGACCCCCCCTACGACAACCTACCACCTAGTCAATGTCAAGCTACGGCAAGCTACCAACAACCGGCGACCCATTAGGACGTCCACCTACGACAACCTACAACAACCGAAGTTAACCTACGTCCACCCACGACAAGCTACGACAAGCAATGACCCTGTCGGCGACAACTGAAGACAATTCAGTCGCCGTTACCTGTCGCCGGTTGACATAGGTAGTCGCCAATGGAATTCACCAAAGTCAGGACCCGGCAACAACCAACGTCACCTGACGACAACCTACGACAGCACCTACGACAGGAGAAGACAAGCTACATCAAGCTACGCCAAGCCCACAGTCACCGAAAAGTTTTGAACATTTCAAAATCCAGCGACGACCAGAAAAACGTTACGACTCTTTAGGTGACTTGAGGAGACTACTCACGACCATACAGGCATCACCCCGCGACCATATGGCGACAGCCTAGTCGCCTGTAGTCGCCGAAAAAATTGCCTAAATGGGACAGGGGCTTTAATTCCTGAAATTTCCTGCTCATGAATAAATAATGTGGGAATTGTCTTGCCCTGTCCAAGGTCAGACAAGTCCCACACTGACTTGTCTGTCCTCCACCTTCTCCAGTGCCAGAGAAAAGCCATATGCAAACTATCAACCTGTTTCTTTGTCCTTCTCTCTGACACTCCCCCACTGGATCCCTACACCCTCATTGTACCCCCACTCCTCCCTGTCCCAATTTGTCACCCCCATTATTCAATTCCATTCTTCCTTTCCTATCCGATTCCAGAATCTGCAGCATTTATTCTCCACTGATATCCTCCCAGCCTCTGCTGTCATCTCCACCCTTCCCTCCACTGGGAAGACCAACTCTCAACAACTCCTCACCTGTATCCATCTATTGCTTGCGAGCTCTTGCCCCACCTCATTATATTGGCCACTTCCCCTTAATTCTTTCAATCAATTATCCATTTCCCTCCACAAATCCCACCTGATCTGCTGTGTTCTCCTGTTGTTCTCCTTTTATTGCAATAAATACAAATATTGCTTATGAGCCACCACTTGTTATTTAAATTTACTCATTGCATTCTGTAGTTTAATGAGATCCTGCAACTTAGTTCACTAGACCCAAAGCCAAAGTACAAGATGAAAAAATTGAGTAGTGCTGTTCATTACACTTAGAATAGAAAGACATATAAAAATAACAAGAATGGTGAATGACACTTGGTAGGAGAATTCCAAAGATCCACAAACATCAGAGAAGAAATGTTCCCTTATTTCTGTTTGAAACTATGACCATCTGTCTAGATAACTCCAGATCGGGGTAACCTTTTCTCAGCATCCACTTATCATTTGCTCATTGAATCTTACATGTCCCAATAAAATCACACCACTTTTTTTGTACTCCATTGAGTCCCTATCCCTAATGCACTCAACCTGATAGTTTTTCTTCATACACCAGCCCCATCATCTCAGGAAGCCACCCTGGTGAACCCTCTCCGCACTGCTTCTAATGCAAGCACATTTTTCTTTATGGAGATCAAAACTGCACACAATACGCCAGGTGCAATGTCACCAGCACCCTGCTAATTTGTATCAATATTTCCCTATTAATACCCCAGAACCAGTATAATGAAGACTGACATTTTATTAGCATTTTTAATTGATTCCTGTACTACTTCACGTGTTTCACAATCTAGAACCCCGGATACCTTTTTAACCCAACATTTTGATTACTCAATCTGTTTAACTAATAATTTGCTTTTTAATTGTGCATCTCACCCCCATTATAATAATCCATCTAGCAACTTGTTGCCCACCTGCTATCCCTTTGCAGGCACTTTCTGGCCTCCTCACAACATTTTATCTGCACTTTCTCTGTAGTAAAGCAGCTGTCCCACTGCGGCAACCTAATCTGCGACTTTAGACGAGTTTGCCCTCGACTCAAACTCACAGCATGGTCGACACATGGTCCTCAGAGATCCTATGAGGTCACTGGAACTATCCTTCATGCTCGAGGGAAGTTCCCGAATACTCGTGGCCTCAGCTAGGTCACGGAAAAATTTTCATCATGTTGACAAATTTTCCGCGAGTAAAATTTGGTCCACATGGTTCTTTTTAACTCGTAGTCCAGTGGAGTGGGGTCGCTATTTAGTTACAGGCAGTCGAGAGCAGCCATAGGCAATCTCCTTCGCTGACCGGGCATTTTGATTGGCTCATTGGATTTTTCAAGGAAAACCGATCGGTAGGTAAAATGCCCACTAAACCTTATTATCTATATTACTAAAAGTAAGATCTTGACCGCTTTTGACTTACTGCGATGTGATTTCCGAGAGAACGCCGCCACTTACGGACGTAATTTTTGGCCACCTCGCTCAGAGCCCCCCTCCGCCGGACTGGACCAGAGCATTTTTCCCATCGATGAAAAATCAGAGATATTAATGTTTTTCTTTTAAAATGCCATTCTCTCTGCTGCCCCTGCTGGTGGGAGGGGCAAGGGACTATAAAACCCGGAAGTGGTGTGCCTCACTCAGTCTCTGCAACATGGAGGAAGCGAGAGGGTCACGTCTCTCTGAGCTCTGAATAACACTGAACACGTCTACTCAACTGTGAGTGCCCTTAATGCGGTTTGAAAATGAAAATATGGTTGGTTTGAAGTAAAAAGGCACTGCATATGGTTGTTTGGGGGGTTTGGGTTGAAGTAAAAAGGCACTGCAAATGGTTGTTTGGGGGGGTTTGGGTTGAAGTAAAAGGGCACTGCAAAGGGTTGTTTGGGGGTTTTGGGTTGAAGTAAAAAGGCACTGGAAAGGATTGTTTGGGGGGTTTTGGTTGAAGTAAAAAGGCACTGCAAAGGGTTGTTTGGGGGTTTTGGGTTGAAGTAAAAGGCACTGCAAATGGTTGTTTGTCTAAACTTGACAACTTCCTGTTTGCACTATATTGATTTTAGATAAAACGCTACCACTTACGGCTGTGATTTTTGGCCATCTTACTCAGTCCCCCTCCGCTCATCAGGTGCAGAGGATTCTTCCCATCAATGAAAAATAAAAGTGTTAATAGTGTTTAAAAAATGTTGAGAATCTCTCTCCTGTCAATCACGCCATGAAGGCCACACCTTTTCCGATGGGAGGGGGAGGGATTATAAAACCCGGAAGTGTGGGTGTGGCTCAGTCTCTGCATGATGGGGGAGGGAGAGGTCACGACTGTCTGAGCTGTGAATCAACTGAACACACTGAATGTCTAATGAACTGTGAGTGTGGTGTTTTGTGTGGTTTTATGGTGGTTTCACCCTGCTTGGTATGAAACTGCATTTGAATGTGGTGGCCTTGCACCCTGTATGAAATGGTATGAAACTGCATTTGAATGTGGTGTCGTTGCACCCTGCTTGAAGTGGTATGAAACTGCACTTGAATTTTGTGGCCTTGCACCCTGCTCGAAGAGGTACAAACTGCAATTGAATTTTGTGGCCTTGCACCCTGCTCGAAGAGGTAAGAAACTGCACTTGAATTTGGTGGCCTTGCACCCTGCTTGAAATGGTAGGAAAATGGATTTGAATTTGGTGGCCTTGCACTCTGCTTGAAATGGAATTTCAAGGAATAGCCGTGAGTCAATTGCCAGCCCACCAGCTGTGAGTGAGCTGCCAGCACATCAGGCTTGAGGGACTGAGCTGCCACCCCAAGAATCCATTTGGCCCACAATGTCCATACTAGTCCTCTGGAGACCAGAAGTCCCTGCAGCCAACAACATCCATACCAGCGCTCCAGAAAGCCCCCCCCCCCCCCACTGGCCACCAATATTGGAATTGGTGGAGAGGTGGAATATTGCGTCGGGGGACCAGCCCTCCCGTGTGAACATGGGACCCAACGGGTCCCACTTAGTCTAGTACTTCTTAAAATTGTCCCCACTCCGTTGCCCCCCCCTTCTCTCTCCTTCTCTCCCCCTCCCTCCCCTTCTCCCCCCCCCCCGCGCTCTCTAAAGGACTTACCATACACTGTGCAGCCGTCTTTTACCTTCCTCTTCATCGCGGGTCTGAATTTCAGACAGCGCTCCCCCGCTTTCCCTGGCCCCCGCCTTTGCGATGTGTGTGTGTGTGTGTGCGGTCGGTCGATCCAGCTTGCGGTTTCAACGCTGACGGTCGATCCAGCTTGAGGTTTTCCAGGCGAGGGCCTTCGAGCTTGAAGGTCGAAGACACTCTTCTTAACTCGCGGATTAGGTCGCCGCAGTGGGACAGCCCCTTTATAGCTGATCTGCCTGGATAGCACACAAAACAAAGTTCTTAAGTCTTTCTCAGTACATGTGAAACTAAGAAAGCAATGTCATAATACCAATCTTACTAACTCACCTATGTTTGTCTCTTCGGCAAATTTTATAAATCCAAGTCATCGTTAGTTGAGGCCCCAGCAATGATTGCCATTCTGAAATAAAACAAAATTTATCCCAGTTAAGTTTTATATTGGTTACCTATTCCCATGTGAATATATTACCTCTAACCCCATGCTCTCTTACCTAAAGCGGTGGGATTTTATGACTCTTCATATCAAATACTTTTTGGCTAACCCTTACATCAGTGGTTCTTAACCCGGGGGTCGTGACCCCTTATGGGGGTCGTTTGGGGCTTTGCCGGGGTCATGAAGGGGACACAAATAACATATCAATTTGTTGAGCCCATGTTTAGGAACCTAACAAAGGTACATACCACATAGCGATTTTGTTCGCGTATGTGCGTACTGGTGCCAAAAAGGTTAAGAACCACTGCCTTACATGGTATCTCATCAAAAGACTGCAAATGCTAAAAATCTGATGGAAAGTATACAGCAATTGTGTCTGCAATGTAATGACAGATGATAGGTTAACATTTCATTTATGATAACTGAAAAATCAGAGGTAGGCTATGAATAAACTAGAAATATAATAGTAAAAGTTAGAAAATTAATTGATGTGTTAAATGACAATACATCTGCTTAATGGCGTAGCAGTAACCTTTTGAAAGATATAAACAACCATCTTAATAGGGAGTGAAAAGACATTTAAGGGGTGAAATAATGACGAGTAAGGAAATAAAATATCATGGGCAAAATGGCGCTGCATGAAATCATTGAAGGGTCCCGACCCGAAACGCCACCTATCCATGTTCTCAAGTGATAATCACGTTCCTTGCTCACCTTTATTTGGGCTAGCTCTGAAACAAAGACATTTAGTTTAGTTTAGAGATACAGCGTGGAAACAGGCCCTTCCGCCCATCGAGACTGCACCGACCAACAATCCCCGCACGCTAACACTATCCTACACACACAGGGACAAGTTTCACCAAACCAATTAACCTACAAACCTGTAGATCTTTGGAATGTGGGAGGAAACCGAAGATCTCGAGAAATCCCATGCAGTCACTCGGAGAACGTACAAACTCCGTACAGACACCACCCGTAGTCAGGATCGAACCCGGGTCTCCGGCGCTGCGAGCGCAGTAAGGCAGCAACTCTACCGCTGTGCACCGAGCAACCCTGAGCAATACAAAAATAATCTTTTCTGGTTGGTTAGAATAAACAATAATTTAAAGTATATCAAATTTGAAGTAAATAATTACAAAATAAATTAAAACCTTCATAAAAAGGAAAAATAAAACAGAATAAAGCAAATGAAAAGTAATTCAAATCATTCAAATATTAAAGCACAACAAAATAAATAAAACTCATGCCTTCCGCTTGCCCTCTAAATTGCAGGGCAATGGATAGAAAGTGTGGACAAGACTAGATTGGTCTTCCAAGGATAGATGGGCTAACTGGAGATTTCCTCTGTTGTGATTTTCCTATGGTCCTGGTCCCAATCTCTTTTTTTTACTAGACTGGTTGACTTCCAATCCAAAATAGAGTTTGAGCCCCTGCCATGCAATTGCTTCCTTCCTCACACCCATACAAATGATAATATTACATCCTGCTACGATCCTTCCCATTCTACAGATGCACTGTGTCCCTCCATTAGATTTGCTGGTCAGATTTGCTGCTCAATGCAAAAACCTTTTCTGGTTGGTTAGAATAAACAATAATGTAATTCTTTCATTAAAATATAATGGTCCACTCGTGTAATGGCAGATTATTACATTGTTCAAGGAATCTATCCTCTAGCCACTATCATTGAAGACAGGGGTAAGGAGATAGTTTCGTTATGCATCCACGAGCTCTCCACGAGACATTCAATGCCATCGAAAGATAAATCTTCAAAACACAGTCTCTTAATTAATAGTTTCTTTATAGTCATAGTAAAAACAGTAAGATATTCATCCAAACTTCTTCTTGTTTAAGTACATTTTGATCTTATTCGTAGTCAAACTCGTGCATGGTGGAAAGCTGTGCCTTCCCCATGCTTCATCAAAACTAAAACTAAAAACTACTAGCATCTGCGTGAGAATCCCAGCCTCAAACACACTTCTGACTACGTGATAAATCCCACCTGCATAATTACAGGCAGATAAAATTTAAAGGTAACTGGTTATAGTTATAACATACTGAGTTAAGTTAAATGGCTACTACATATAGGCTTTGGGCATTCTCTGTCTGGCTTACAGAGAAACTCTGGTCCATTGATCCATCTCTTATTGCTTATGAAGCGGTCTGCTGGTATGGCCCTGTCTCACGGTGCGAGTCCACCCACGAGTGATCCCGAGTGAAAGAAAAAATCACACTCGTGGTTGTCTATGAGATTCCAAGTTTATGTTCACGAGTTTAAACGAGTTCCCACGTGTATGTCTAAGTTTGCCGTTTACTTCTCATTTCTGCGATGTACCAAGTTCCTCTCCCGAGTTACCAAGTTCCTCTCCCGAGTTACTCTTGAGCCAACCGTGAATGAAGGCCTGTTTTAAGTATCAAATAGAGGAGCTGGACAGCATCTCATACAGTAAGTATATTCTGATTCAGTATTGAAAGTTATTCAATTTCAGAACTTTAAAAAACTAGGCAGGATCTCGGCCCCGCACTCGCTGCCATTGTGCAGCAAGGAGGCGGTGGCGGCGAAGCAACAGTGTTAAAGAAGACAGCTCCATCCTACGTGAGAGAGATCATGCACTGTTGTAGGTCTCCTTTGCACGTCGGTGTTTCTGTCTTTCTCCATCTCATTGTTGGCCCTGTCTGTCGCCACCCCCACCCCCTTCCCTCCCCTCTCCAGCTCCCCGCCCATTGCACCGGGCGCGGGGGCTTTGCACTGTCTCCATGTCGGCGACGCCAGCAGGTCAGTGCCAGTCGCCCCGGGGCAGGTGCTCGGGGGCTCTCTCCCAGCGTGGCCCCGGACCGGGGGGGGGGGGGGGGGAATGGGAGTCACCGGGCACGCCGGCTCTGCCACACTATGGGCCGCCGCCAACCAAGCCACCCGTCCACGTCCACACGCTCGGTAGAACAGGAGCTGAGACTGGCAACTGTACCGCCCTTGCCCCCTCCCTCTGCAACTGCAAACAACCCCATTCTCCTGCTCACCTAACCCGCATATCCCTTCTAACTGGGTATTGAAGGCGCTTCTGGTCTGCAGTGTGCAATAGTCACCAAAATACACTGCATCTTTAGAAAGGAAAAATACAAAACATGTCAATCCCACTGGATAGGCTTTAGTCATGGTGCTGTACAACACGGAAACAGGTCCTTCGGCCCAGCTTGGCCGTGCCGTCCAAGTTGGCGTCTTGGGGTATTCCTATTTGCCTGCATGTGGCCCATAGCCCTCTAAACCCTTCCCATCCATTTATCTGTCGTTAATAACCTCAAGAAAATTCCTGCTTCAGTTTCCTGGGTCCAACTCAGAGAGAAGTCTCCCCCCTTTCTAAGGTTAATTGCTCCACTGTTTATAATGCTCTCTGCATTATGAAGTCCTCGACAGTGAACCCCATGGGCAATCACTGCCAAAGAGTCTGCCCACACAATCAGTACACTTGTCTCCCGTACTAAGTCACCCCAACACCCCCCCCTTCCCCTCCACCCCTCCCCTCTCCCTCCTCCCCCTCCCCCCCCCACCTTTCCCTCCCAACTCCAGTCCTGTCCCGACCCCCTGGGAGCGACAATCAACTGCCACGGATACAAATAATGTCATACACAAGAAAGGGCAGATGCTGATTGACAAAAGTGAACACACGGTGCTGGAGTAACACAAAGACGCAGCAGAAATTTGGAAACGTCATCCCGTCACCCATTCCTTCTCTCCAGAGATGCTTCCTGCCCGCTGAGTTAAAAAATGCCCACGGTAGACTCACGAATCACTACGGTAAAATCACGGGCTACTAAGTTCTTACAACTTTTAAATGTTTCAAATTTTAACTTCAAGAGTAAATTTGACTCGTGGAAATCTTTAAACATGTTTAAAGTTTTTCAAGAGTTAACAAGTTTCCCGGGTACCTGCGGTTAGCGCCACGAGTCGCTAAGTTGCGTCCACGAGTTCCGACGTTCCCTCTACGTTAATTTACGTGATTACCACGAGTTTAATTTGTTTTAAACTCGGGGTCACTCGTGGGTCGACTCGCACCGTGAGACGGGTTTAACTCCTCTAGAACCTTCATTCGCAGGATTTTCCTTTGTGTTAACATATGGAAACATCAGTAACTCACAATACAAAAGAGATTCTGTTTGCTACAAATGTCAGAAAATGTTTGTTCTCATTGTTGAAGTATTTAAGCACTGTAGTAATAATAATAATAATAATAGATTTTATTTATATAGCGCTTTTCAGGACTCAAAGTCGCTTACTATCAGTCCAGAAGATAGATTCTTCCAGTTCAAGCTGTAGTTCTTTTTGCAGCAATATGTCAACTTTAATAGCTAAGACTGCGGCAGTAAGTTCCATTCTGGGAATTGTCATTTGTTTCAATGGTGCCACTCTGGCCTTTCCCATTAAGAATGCAACATGTACTTCTTTGTTATCATTTTCCAGTCTTAGATATGAAACCGTACCGTAGCCACTTTCACTGGCATCTGAGAAATGATGCAGCCATGCACCTCTGACCTTACCAAAGCTTTTAGGCTTTATGCACCGGTCCACTTTGAATTCTGAGATCTTGTTGAGATCTGCTAACCATTCTGTCCATCGGTGAGAGGAAGTTTGTGTTATACTCTCGTCCCATCCAAGTTTTTCCTTCCAAAGATCCTGCAAAATCAACTTGGCTGGCAGTGTAAATGGTGCAAGAAATCCCTGAGGGTCGTAAACAGAACCAATCACAGATAGGATACCCCTTCTAGTACATGGTCGCTCTTGAATCGAGATTCTGAACTTGAACACATCTGTTTCAATGCACCAGTGCTGTCCCAATGCTCTTTCCATTGGCAAATTGTCTTTGTCCAAATCCAACTCCCTGGTCTCTTTGGCTCTATCATCTGGTGGAATGCTTTCCAATACAACACGACTGTTGCTGATCCACTTGGAAAGCGCAAATCCTCCCTTATTACATAGGGAAGTCAGATGTTTTACCATTTGAATTGCTTCCTGCTCCGTAGACATGGATTTTAAGCAATCATCCACATAGAAATTATTCTTCACAGTGGTTATCATTTCTTCTGGAAAGTGCGCTTTATTATCCTCTGCGGTCTTCTTTAATTCAGTTTGCACAACTTGGTGATGGCACTGCTCCAAAAAGATGTACCTTCATCCGGTATTCAACAAGATTTTGTTGTGCATCCCCTTCAGGCCACCATCAGAATCGCAAGTAGTCAATGTTTTTCTGATACTTTGCCGATGAAACATCTCTCTAATATCAGCCATCAAAGCAATTGGTTCTTGTCTGAATTTAATGAGAACTCCAATGAGTGAGTTGGGAAGGTCTGGACCTTGCAGTAGTTGACAGTTAAGTGATGTTCCTTTGAAGACTGCAGCACAGTCAAAGACCACCCTCAAGGTCCCTTTATTTACGAGTGATACACCCCATGGTGCGGAATGTACCAAAGCTCTCCATCACTTCGATTTAGTTGGTTTGTTGGTACCATTTCGGCATAATCATTGTCAATCATATCCTTTAGGAAAGACGTATATTCCTCATAAAATTTCGTATTCTTGCCAAACTTGCGTTTCAGATTCTGGGTGCGTTGCTCTGCCATACGACGATTATTCGGCAGACTAACACTTTCTTGTTTGAAAGGTAAGTCCAGACAATAATGTCCGTCTATCATCTTTACTGAGTAGTTCATAATATCCAAGAACTTTAACTCTTCCCTGGACATTTCTTCTGATTCCTTATTGGTACTTTCATTGAAGTCATGATTGTATTGCTTGATCAATAGCTTTTCTAATTTACCAGTAGATATTTGATTAACAGCAGCGGCAGGGAAGTTCTTCTGGTTCCCGCTTTTGTTGTTCCTTCTCAGGGAACCATAGATAACCCATCCATTTCACAGCAAATGGTCCATCCCCTTGGCTCCTCACAGTCGGTATAGGTTCCAATGCCTTCAAAGCATTTGTTCCAATAAGTAGATCGATACCAGAATTTATTTTAGGTATCTTGACAGCCTTCATGTATGGCCATTGTTTCAAGTTCTCATTTCTGGGTATATTTTGATGACAAACAGGCATGGTCTCATGTGTAAACACATCAGATATTGGTATAAAATTGTCTTCATCCAGACTAGATATTTCCACACTTGTAATGTAATGACTATCACAGGATTTCTCCTCATTTATGGTACGCAATAGAATCTTAACCTCTTCTCCTGTGATGTCCAGACTTCTCATCAAGCTTTCTGTACAAAAGTTAGCCGAACTTCCATGATCCAAAAATGCATATGTTTGCAACACTGTATTTGTCTTGCTATTCCTTACCTGAACTGGTAAGATAGAGAAGATACAGGTTTCTACCTCGGCCCCAATATGGGCAGTTATCTGAGGTGAGGTGACAGCATCACTAGTAGCTGGCTTCTCCTTCTGTTATATTTGCTCCGGCTTCTTCTTTACAGTGTGAAGTGCTTCAGGATGATTTTGCTTGCACTTATCACAAGTTATAGGACTCTCACAGTCTTTAACCATGTGTCCTTTTTTCAAACATCCAAAACAGATTCCCTTCTCTTTTAAGAAATCCATCTTTTCTTTATATTCCTTTCTCTTGAATCTTCGACACCACCTTATGGTGTGACCAACTTCATCACATAACAAACAAAATCCTTTTTGCTTGATAGCAGATACATCTCCTTTCATTCCACCTGTCGTTTCCACAGGTATTATAGCGGTAGCAAAACTGCCTCCCTTAGGTCCTGATCTTCCTTTTGTTTTAGTAAAGGTAGAACCTTTGACAGTTGCAATTGGTTTATGATCTTGAATGCTCCCGTGGCGTGGATCTGACATGAACCGTACTTCCCTTTCTAAGAAATCCACCAGGTCTGGTAACATGGCTACTCGATTCTTCGTTTCCCTTATCTGGCCTGCTTTATCTCTCCACTTTTCTCTAAGCCTTAAGGGCAGTTTTAGAATGATGCGTCTAGTATTACTAACAAGATTAATTTCCTCCATGTGGTCGAGATTTTTCATCGAGCTACAACAACATCTAAGTAATATCGCAAACTCACTTAATGCCTCCACATCTTTTGACTTGATATCTTTCCAAGCATAGGCCTTCTTCATGTATGCGTTAGCAATCCTCTGTTCGTTACCATAACGTTCATTAAGTAACCTTCTTGCCTCTCGATAGCCTTGGCTTCCAGGCCTATTTAGACAACTTTCTAGAAGCACCTTTGGTTGTCCGCTTGTGTAATGCACCAGAAATCTTAAGCGCTCCTTTTCATCAGTAGTTTTCATTTCAACTCCTTCGTGAAACGCCATTATGACCGCTTCATACTGCAAAGGATCACCATCATATCTAGGAATTTCTATTGGTGGTAGGGTGGAAGAGAGATTTTGTTGAGCTATGAGCTTGTTCATTTCAGCTTGATTCCTCACCAATTCAAATAATTCACCTTGAAATCCTTGGCGCTGACGCAAGATAAACAGGCCTCTGAAAAGAATACGGGTCTGAGTAAGTTTTGTTACGAGCCATATGACTAGTTGTTTGTCCCTGACTAGGCCTCTTCGTATCATGAACAGGCATCGTCCAATCTTGGCTTGCTCGAGCCTGTGTATTAGGCCTCAGAAAAGAGCACTGAGTTGCTGGTTTGTCCCGAGCCTCGACCCATAAGTAATTTGCCTCGGTCTAGCACCCAGTTGCTGCGATGAAGTTTTGTCACACATCAATGGCTTCGTGCTAGTTCTGAGTCACGAGGCCGGATATCCTCTGGCTGCATTTTTGATTTAGCTGTTTTTTCCTTTTGAGCAGTTCCTTTTCTGTAATAAGAGCTCATCCCATCAGATGCTTTGGAGCTGCATCTTGAACCCTCACTTTCCATTATCTCCTTCTTCGATTTGACAACCGCCAACTTTGTGGCTAGTTCCAGCTGTTCTTTTTTTTGCCTCATCTCTTCTTTCAGCTATTCTTCTTGTCGCCTCATTTCTTCTTCCAGCTGTTCTTCTTGTCGCCTCATCTCTCCTTTCAGCTGTTCTTCTTGTCTCCTCATCTCTCCTTTCAACTGTTCTTCTTGTCGCTCAATCTCATGTTTCTTCTCGAAGGCATCAGCTTGTATTGAGAGAGCGACTAAATCAGCTTCGACTTCCATTCGAGCAGAGGCCCTTGACGCTGAACTGGCTATAGAGCCAGATTTATGTCTTGATCTTCTTGTAGATACATTCGAGAAACTATCTTGTGGTGTAATCTCCTCTTCCATTCCAGCACCTTGTTGCATCGCACTTTAAACTGTGGAGTGTGTAAGTTGTTCGATTTCTTCTAACCACTTCTGCACAGAATCTACAAACTCATCGAAAAATTCCAATCTTTCTTGGAACAACTGGGTGTGGCTTTTGAGTTCTTCCTGAGGCAGCTGTAAATCCAGCAGTGCTTTTTGCTTTTCTCCAACCTCGTGACCAAGGCTGAATAATTGCTTCAGATTAGATTGCATACCTTCGCATTTTCTTTTGATTCCATTAGTTTCTTCTGGATTTCAATTTTCTTGATCATCTGCTTCCATAACTTGTTTCTCTCCTTCTGGGTTTCTTTCAGAAATGCAACTCGGGCCTTTTCGGAGAGCTTAACTTGTCTCCGGATATCTTAGCCTCTCTCCACCACCTTGTGGCTCCTCTGACTCACCTACTCCATCTTGCTCCATGGATTTAAACAGGTCTTAGCGGATTGCCAAATCTGCTAATTGGACAAACAGGAACTCTTCAGTTTGCTTCAGTCACTATTGATAAACATTCTGCACCGGGATCTGTAAACACCAGATAAGAAACCAAAACAAACTGGACTTTCAGAAAACATCGAAATATTTCAGGGTCAACAGGTTTGTATTTTCTCCCCCTTTCCCAATAGATTAAAATAATCATCCTTTTCACGTAGCTGTGTGTTTCAAAAATATGCCTAAATACTTTGAGAGGCAGGGAGTATGCTCACAAATCTGCTGAGGGGCTGTATGCTTGCTGATGGAAATATGCAACCCTGCCACATTTGATGGCAAGATATCATTGTTGCTCTTATATACTATTCCTTGCTTAGTATACAGGTTGTCCAGCTGAAGTCTGTCTGAAATCTGTAGCAGCCAGAAAAATATTGAGAGAGCTGGGGTGTGGCATAGATGGATTTTATACACAAAAATATGGAGATCTAGAAAACAATATGCATTTGTGTATGACCGACAGACTGGCATCAGGCGGGAAGCAGAGGACAAAATGGAAGGAAAAATTGTTGGTCAGTTGATGGAGGGTAGTGGTGTTGGGATGTAAATGTCAATCTTCCTCCTTCTGGCCCCGCAAACTGTTTGATTAAAAATGCACTTGCCAGCTTGATTTATCTGTTAACTTTTAAAGAATACTGAGAAACTTGGCCAATCACATTTAAATAATATCAGGAAGGGAGCCATTTTAAATCTCACAATCGCACACTCCCCTCACCATGTGGCCTATTCTGGTGCCTCACATCCACTACAGTTAAAATGGAAGAAAATGACGCGTAGATCAGGGTCAATAACTGAGATTTTCACATATCTTTGATGTTCTCTGTTCCAAGTTTTTTTTAGATTGTCTGAACATTGTTCTTGTCACATTATGCAGAAGTAATGATTGAGCCTTTACCAGCTTCGGTAGGAAGGGAGATATATTCTTTTGGCAACATAAAATATTGTTTACAGCTCTAAATACATTAATTCTGTCAGTCATTGTGAAAGGTATAAACTGCAGTATTAAGTTCTGTGGAAATTGACCAATATCGGCATAGTCCTTTTTATATCTATTTAATTTATAGTGTGCTACCATTTAGTCTTTGATTGGATTTTACCTTGTGGTTAAATGACAAATGAATGTGAAACCATTAGTTTAGGAAACTGCTCATTATTTTGTCTTAATGCCAACGTTAGACTTTAAGTTTTTACTAACATTTGACAATTGAAACATATTAATATAGTATAAACTAATTGGTTTACAAACATTCTACTCTGGATATAATAGATTAATGTTGAATGTGAGAATGAGATAATTTAAAATCAATATAATTAATAGTTTTTAATAAGAGTTGTAACCTTGCATGCAATAAAGCTTACTCTGTTAAATCATTATATTTAACTTGATAATTTTGCAATTATTATTCATCACATTGCAAGAATTTTGTTTTCCTAAGATGTGCAGCAGTAAAGGTCTATGTTTTTTTCATTGTACAAGTGCCCTGAATTTGCTACCCTATCCACTGGCAATGTATTTCTTTCTTGTATTTTATCCTAACAATAAGCTATTGCAATGCTGAAGGTCAGTAACAGGAACCGAGATTTGTATTTTAAACATGGTTCAGCTTTACAAGGTACCTATAATTAATAGCATACCGCTGCAAAGGAAGAAATTGCATGGGTTAAACTTTATTAGTCATAGGAAGATCGTAGGAGTAGAATAAATTTAAATAAATACGCTGCCAGTCTAATGCCCTCTGCCAGTTCCCGTCATATGAAATGTTTTGAAGCTGAAACTGCAGTTTGGTCATAAAAATTATGCCTGATGAAAATCCTACCTGATGTACTAAGAAACAAATTAAATGATTTCAAGATGCTGAAATAAAACAAAAATTGCAAAGAATACACAAATCAGACAGTATTTGTGGAGAGGCAAAGTTAACATTTCAGGTTAATGATCTTTTTCCATCACATGTACTGCCTGACCTGCTGTGTATTTCCAGCACTCCCTGTGTTTATTTTGAATTTGCCCCAAATGCATTTTTTTGCTGAAAACATTGGAAATCCCTTAGCTTGCTAGTTTGAGTGTAAATAAGGGTTTAGCTTACTTACCTTGCTTTCTTTTAAAATGTCTTTATGGCATATGGGCTGACTGCCATGGCCCATCAGTAAATGTCTGGAGGTAGACAGAAAATGTTGGAGTAACTCAGCGGGACAGGCAGCATCTCTGGAGAGAAGGAATGGGTGATGTTTCAGGTCGAGACCTTTCTTCAGACTGATGTCAGGGGAGTGGGTGGGACTGATACAGAATGTAGTCGGAGACAGTAAGACTGGTGGGAGAACTGGGAAGGGGGCTGGGGAAGGGGAGGGGCGTCAAATTCCTTTGCATTTTAGTTCAAGCAGAACATCAACCTTTTTGGTAAAATTATAAATCATGCGATCTTATAAACATTTTCTTTTGTAAAACAGGATGCTATTTGTAAACAATTTGCTTTGTAGTGGCAATAATGCAACTTTATGGTTAAAGTAATGGGCGGTGTACCTATGTGTACACTACAATGGAACTATTAATTATGTTTTGTAATCTTTTCACTTATATAGATTGTGTTCCGAAAAATTAGTGATGTGAAGCGTGAGGAGGAAGAAATGATGAGGAGAAAGAATGAGGCACCATTAAACCTACCTCCAGATCATCCAGTACGCAGACTTTTCCAAAGGTTTAGACAGCAGAGAGAGGCCCGTATGGCAGCTGAACGATTAAAGGAAGTCGATGATATGGAGAGAGGTCCCGCACAATTACAAAGTCCTGCAATAGAGGCAGCAGCAACAACCAGTGTAGTTACAGTCACAGAAAGCCCTGCAACTCCAATACCTTCACAAGTGGTTAGAGCCACAACAGAGACATCAGATCAAGATAAATTGCAAGCTCCAACATCTGAGCAATTTACAATTACAAGGCAATCTGGAGAATCCAGTAAGCGAAAGGGTTGGTCAAAATTTAAAGATTCTACTTCTAAAGCAGAAGACTGGAATAAAGTGTCCAAGGCAGAATCCATGGAAACTTTGCCAGAAAGAACTAAACCCCTTGACGAGGTGTCTTTGAGAAAAACAGACTCATTTGACAGTGGCATCACAAAGAGTGATTTGAGATTAGACAATGCAGGGGAAGCACGGAGTCCTCAGGACCAAAGTCCTGTGCTTTCAGAGGCAAAGCACGCTTTTTATCCAATTCCTGAACAAACACTTCAAGCCACCATATTCGATGTAAAGAATGAGCTGAAACAAGACTTAAAATCACTTAATAACAAGATAACTACTATTGAGAAACAACTTTCAGAAATACTGAGGATATTAAATTCAAGAACCACACATTCACCACAGGAAATATTTGAAATATCAAGGCCAACAACCCCAGAATCTGATAAAGAAGATCAGCAGTTCTAACTGAACCAATCTTAACATTAATAAAAGTATAAACTGCAATGGGAAAATCCAGGTGAAAATGTAACTAGCTTTGTCCTATTTGACAATGGGCTCTTCACTGCAATAGCGGGACGTAATCATGGTTTTTCCTGACTTTCCTTGGAGTCATATACAAATCTATGTGTATAAATGCCACAGTTACAGAATGAAGACTGAAAATACTACTGATTTTACTGATATGCTGGTGAATGTATGGTGATCAGTTTAAAAGTACTGAAATTATGAACATGCAATCTAAAAATATCTTTGACAGACTGGCGTTTCACATCTTATCACAAAGGTAAATGCCACTTTTTTTGGAAATTAATTAGGAAAATGCTGGATTCTTTGTTTTCCTGCTTAATGTGACAACCATCTGCTTCATGAGTGTAATCAAAAGAAAATAGAGGGATTTATACAGATCTGCGCTATATTCCATTAAATTTATTATTTACCAACGTTTACCTTGTTTCTTAGACCTTAGAACATAATGCCCTTTACTTTACATCTATTTCTTTGACTTTATACAGCAGAAATATGTCTAACTTTTTTTGTAATAACTAAGATCACATTTAATCATGCGTGCAGCTTTGCTCCATATTCATTTCAACCGTCACTTTTTAGCAACTTAAATTGAAGAGTTAAAAAAAAAAAATTGAGCAAAGGTTTCAATGGTTATTTTTTGCCACAGGCTTGTTATTTTTACTGTTCTGCTGTTTCTGCTTGCAGTTTTCTGACAACGCAGATGGAATTTTTCCTTCTGAAGCCACCGTTTTTTACCAGATGGTTCCATAGTCGCATGGTTTCTCCGGTATCTTGTCCCATACAGCTGATCGTCGTGTATCGCTCGTAGATAAATAATACCATAAACCTCAAATATAGGAGCTTGAAAATTGAGCCACGTTTGTACTCATTGTGTGTACATGTAAATCTGTGCAGTAGTTACTAATAATGATCAGAACAGTGAATATTGGATGATTTCTCCTCCTCCAGTAGAGGTGATACAATAACTTGGACCATGCAAACAATATTCATGCTGGATACCAGCAAATTAACATCTGCAGCCCAAATCCTGGCAAATCCAATGTAGCCAAATATTAACCATGCTAACCTTTGCATTAAGCAGTTCATTCAAATTTATCTAAATGACTCATTCACAGATGTCATTTGTGGATAAATTGTTATTTAAAATCCATTGTCAAAATTCAGGTCTTATGGAAATGGAAACATTTATTAAATGATACATGTTCGATCAGTTATGAATGTAATTTTACTAGAAACAAACCTCAGCTCCAATCATAAAACCACCTTGTACTGTTACATAATCTAAAAGTTGTCATGGAATCTTGCTGCTTTTGCAGCATCCTGAATGATTCTGCTAAATGCACGAGAAAGTTATAAAATTACGTATCTACTTAGACTATGAACTTGAATGCAACTATAAATGTAAAGGTTAATAGTTTACAAGGATAAGTTTGGAGAAATCATTCAGTGTACAATTGAATTTCCTAAGAATCTAGTACAAAAACCAAGTTGTGACCTGATGTGTACAGAGATGGAAGATATTCTTCCACGGTAAGATCAACAGAACATCTAAGATTTAACACCTGAAAGGCAAAATTGAAACAAGCCTACATTCATCTGTTCAGCGAGGAGCCGATCCTGAAGTAAAGGAGAACAATACAGATTTTTAATACATCTGTTCTGATTGCTGGAAGTAATAAATCTAGTTTCAGTTCCCTTTCTTGATATTTAGAAATGTTTAACAGATTTTACTGTTACAACTGATGTAAACTATGGCTCTGCACAACATTAAAAACTTTCCAAGGCATTCACAATTGACAATTACAAATGAATGGAATACAGAAGAGGTATACAGAAGAACCCAAGAATACAAGTAACATTCCTCAAATAAAAAGAACAGTTTAATTCATTGTCACAAGTTACCAATTAAAATAATTCTTGTCTTTGCACAACAAACTGCAATTATTCCCACGTAAGTTTTCCATAGATACCTTTATCCATCAGTATAAAATGAATCAACAAATGCTACCACATAATATGGTATGGTCTGCAAAGGAGAAACTTAAAATATAGAAAAAATGAATATTTTCTAATTGTTTCTGTGTACTTTTTCAATAGTTCTGAAGAACAGGTTACTTCAAATGCCTGAAATCCTACAAGAAAACTTGATTTCCAAAGAACCTTAGACTACTTTTATTTTGTTAGGAAATAAAAAATAATAACATTATTAATTCTGTTTTAATCTTGCTGCTATAAACATTTTTGCTGTACTGCAGAAATGGTGACACAGTAATTTAGCAATGTATGAATCTGTTTTAGCAGCACAAGATGCTCACATATACTTATAGGAACTTATTTAGCCAATTTAAACACACATTGTGTACAAAAGCACAAGGTTGTCAAATAAACACCGATGAGGTAAGAATACAAAATGTTTAACTATAAAAGGCCCAAAACCTGAGAGTCGTGAAAGATCAGTTGAAGGACAAACCCAGCCTTCAAAGTGACTGAAGAAATTGATAATACTCAGAAAGAAATGCTGCTTTTAATTTGTTTAATTTTTGCATGATCTGCACATTGCAGTAGGATTGGAGCTTTGTAGGAATGTGCTTCACTTGTTTTATTTCCAAATCAAGGAAGCATCAGATAAATAACAATATTAGAGTCAGTCCAGTTTTACAATTTTATCATTAATATAATTCTGCACATATTCCCACAAGCATGACAAATGTATTGAAGAGTTTAGGGACTATTTTTGTGGTCAGCCAGGAAAGCTGCCAGTAGTGGCATATGTACCGACTTTGCAACATTGAATAAAATTTATGCACATCATATTAATATTCCTGTAATAAAATGAAACATTAAGCACAAATTGTCTGATTTATAAAGATATGTAAACTTTATTTATAAAAATAAAGAATATTTTATACATATTCAAGCTTTGTGTTTGTGTATAAAATTATAAAAATGGTGATTATATGTTTATTAAAATGGACCACGTTACTTATTTGAAACAAGGAACGGGAGGGTTGTCATCTTATTGTTCGAGACTAAAATCTGGAAAATTCTCTCTTTTCTCTGGGAACCTTGACATTACAGGAATTTTATAGCACTCAAAAAGATTTCACTGATTGCAAATCCCTTTGGTCCATCTTTAGGTCAGGGAAAACACTAAATACATCAAAGTTTCCTTTAATTTCTTCAGAATTATTTAATTGCAAAATATTCTGGTGAATTAAATGCAAATTATCTTACTCGAAACACAAGAAACTGCAGATGCTGGGATCTTGAGCAAACAACAAACCGTTGGAGGAACTCAAAGTGTCAGGCATCATTTGTGGAAGGAATGGACAGATGATGTTTCGGGTTAGGACCCTTTTTCAAACTGATGGAGTAAGAGAGAGTACTCTGGAAAAGATAGGTGGGGGTAGGGAAAAGCTTGGCAAGTGATAGGTGGATGCAGGTGAGATTGGGCATAGTGACAAAGGCCAGAGGTGAAAAAGAGTCAAAAGGAAAGAAGTGGAGGAGTGAAATGTAAAGCCAGAGAGAGAATATGGGTGGAATGGCACAGGGGGGGAGAGGAAACGGGGAATAAGAGACGTGGATAGAAATGAGCACATGCAGGAGGGGAAGAAGCAGGCTGATTAGGGTGATGGGAGAAATGTGTGCACATCAGGGTGGTGGCATTACTTGAAACTGGAGAACTGAATATTCGTACCGTTATGTTAAAAGCTACCCAAGCGGAATATGAGGTGCTATTCTTCAGTTTGCATGAGGCCTCACTCTGGCAATGGAGGGTGCCAAATACAGAAAGGTCGGTATGGGAAGGGGAGTTAAAATGGTTTTCAACTGGGAGCTCCATGAGGCCTTGGCGGACAGAGCATAATTGCTCGGCAAAGCGGTTGTCTCGCCTAGGCTTGGTCTCGCCGATGTGGCCATCTTTACATCAGAAGCACCAAACGCAATAAACAAGATTGGAAGAGGTGCATGTGATTCTCTGCAACACCTGGAAGGGCCAGTGGGGTTCCTGAATGGAAGTGAGATAATGTAAGGGCAGGTGTTACATCCACTGCGATTCCAGGATAAAGTGCCTGGGCGGAGGAGTGGTGGGTTGGTGGAAAAGGACGAGGGAACCAAGTAGTTGAAGAGCAAGTGGTTCTATGGAAAATGGTGGGGAGAGGAAGATCTGACTGGTGGTGGGATCCCGTTAAAGGCAGAAAAGGTGAAGAATGATTTATTGGGTGCAGTTGCTGATGGGTTGAAAGGTGAGGAACAGGGGAATTCCATCTTTGTTCCTACAGGGGGTAGGGAGTGCAAGGTGTCCCATTTTGCAACTCCATTTTTGAGGAACTTATTGGGTTAAGTAGCATCTGTAGAGGAAAATGGAGACGTGTTTTGGGTCAAGACCCTTCTTCAGACTGTTGTTGTAGAGGAGAGATAGCTGGTGGGAAGAGGTTAGGGGAAGGGATGGTAAGTGATATGTGGATTCAGGTAAGAAGGGGTTGATTGGCAGATGAGACAGGTGAGGGAAAAGGTGAGTGAAAGCAGGAGATGATGAAAGGGTGTAAATGGTGGGAACTGATAAGAAGGGAAATGCAGGGTGCAAAATGTAGAAACGGAGGGACAGTGGATGCAAGGGGATGCATTGGGAGGGGGTGTAAATAAAATTGGGGGACCCAGAGTAGGGAAGAATGGAAGAGTGATGAGGAGTCGAGGATGAGGGGAAGGGAATTGGGTAAATAAGAAGGTGATGGGATGCTGCTGCCTGGGCTACGAGCAAGGCACATTTTCTTTTCAATCTAACCGCATGATAACAACATAGCCTTAATTAAACTAAAATTATTATTTTGCAAAGCACAATCATTTAGGTACTGCACAATTTCTGGGCTAAGCACTTTACAATAAAATGTATAAACACAAAGTGTTACATAAAGAGCAGGACAAAGAGAGAGAAAGATATAAGAAATCAACAGCAATCTTCAAAGTAAACTAAAGTTTATATTATACAATACTCTTGGAATTTTTTTTTTTTCAGTGGGCAACAGTAAAATTATTTCCTTCGGTGTTATGTATAACAGAAACTCTGTTTACCAAAAAAAGATAAAGATCTAGAAGATCCGGGCTCGTATAGAGCTATATCACTTTTAAATACAGATCAAAAAATGTTAGCAAAGATTTTAGCAAGAAGATTGAGTAAATATATTAATAAATTGATAAACCCAGACCAAACGGGGTTTATACCTAAAAGACAATCATTTAATAATTTGAGACGACTTTTTAACATAATGTTTTCACATAAAGTGGAAAAGGAAGACTTATCAGTTATATCTTTGGATGCAGAGAAAGCATTTGATCAGGTAGAGTGGCAGTATTTATATTTAGTACTCCAAAAATTCAATATGGGAGATAATTTTATTAGATAGGTGAAATTATTATATGATAAACCAATGGCAAGAATATTAACTAATAATATGTTGTCTCCAAAATTCCAATTATCACGAGGCAATAGGCAGGGATGTGTTTTATCACCCCTGCTATTTGCCCTTATGATAGAGCCTTTGGCTGAAAGGATAAGAACACATCCGAATATTCAGGGATACAATACTAAGGACTCTAATAATTAAATTTCATTATATGCTGATGATATACTTTTATATATTAGAAATTCAAAAACGAGTATCCCGAATTTACTAAACGTAATAGAGGAATTTGGCTCCTTTTCTGGATATAGAATAAATTGGAATAAAAGTGAAATTATGTCATTACAGCCCCAGAAAGCGAATCATCTATTAAAATGTCCATTTAAAATTGCAACGGAAAAATTTAAATATTTAGGTATTCAAGTTACTAGAAGATATAAATCATTATTTAATGCTAATTTTAGTCCTTTATTAAATAAATTGAATGCTCTGATTAAATTTTGGAAATCGCTCCCACTATCATTAATTGGCAGAATAAATGCTATAAAAATGATAGTTCTACCACAAATAATATATTTATTTCAATCCATACCAATATATATACCAAAATATTTCTTTAAAAAACTAGACTCTAATATTACTAATTTTATTTGGGACTACAAAGCACATAGAATTAAAAGAAATCATCTGTGTAAACCTAAAGATGTAGGGGGACTTGCACTGCCTAATTTTTAATATTATTATTGGGCAGTGCATATTAAGAATATCATTTATTGGTTGGACTGCCCTTCTCAACAGATGGAATGGATAAGAATGGAGAAAGAGGATTGTTTTCCGTACGATTTAGGAGCGATCCTCTTCACCACGATAAAATTGAATAATACATTATATAAGAAGAATCCAATTATACATAATATAATTCGAATTTGGAAACAAATAAAATTTACTTTAAAATTAAGGAACTTATCATCATTAACACCAATAGTGAATAATCCGGTATTTAAACCATCTTTTATGGATAAAACATATAGACAATGGGAAAGATTTGGAATTAAAAAGGTGGGTGATGTATGAAATGGGAAATTTATTATTATTTCAACAATTAACATCAAAATTTAATCTGAACAATAACCAATACTTTAAATATTTACAGATATGTGACTTTATAAAAAAATATATACCAAGACTACAGAGCATAATGATAGACCCACTGGAAGAAGCAATGAATATTAAGGCAGACTCACAAAAATTAATATCATATTTATATGATAGTATTCTTAATAGAGAATTGCCATCAACAGAGGCAATTAGAGAAGACTGGGAAAAAGAATTAATGACAACAATTTCTAAAGAAACACGGGAGAGGTATTTGATATATATACATAAATGTTCGATTAACGCCAGACATAATTTAATTCAATTTAAAATATTACATAGATTATATTATTCAAAAGTTAGGTTGAATAAATTGTATCCAAATATTTCTCCCATCTGCGATAAATGTCTTTCTCAAAATGCCAATATCACACATTCTTTCGTTTCTTGCACAAAACTTCATGGATTTTGGTGTGATATATTTGATATATTTACTAGTTTATTTAAGATAAAAATGGAACCTAATATGGAAACGATTATCTTCGGAGTAATAGGAGACGGAAACAAATTAAATATATCCCAAATTTCATTTTTTAATTATGGTTTAATAACAGCAAAAAAACATACTTAAATTTTGGAAAAATGCTACTATACCAACACTCAAAATGTGGATTGGTAATATGTTGGAAACTGCCCACTTGGAAGAAATGAGACTCCTCCTAATAGACAAACAAGACGAATTCTTAACGAGTTGGTCTCCATTTATTGACCTTGTGGATTCATGTGGTGCAATAGTATTGTAAAATTAAAAAATTCTGGGTTTGGGCGAAAAATGATTAAGAATATAAAAAAGCATCGACTTGTGGCGAGGGAGAATCTCCTTTCTGCTTCACTTTTTTACTTATTTCTTTTCTTTATCTCACACTCACTAGACTTTTCTTTACTCTTCACCATTTCTTTAAAAAAAAAATTAATACAAAATGAAAGAATAGAAACTCTGTTTACAATATTACCAGACTTCTGCTGAAATTCCAATAACCAGAGGGTCTTTATACAGAAGTTATAAACAGTAAATGGGCTGATCCTGGTTGGGATTTTACTTTTATCAATATTTGTAACTTTAAATATTACATTTTGGAGCAAATCTGAGGGTTGAAGTTATTCTGGCCTGTCCATGCAACTAAATCATATACACAAATTGTGTCTAGAGCAGTACAGCAAATGTAGAAAGAGAAAGAGACAAAGAAAATAATGCAAAAAGTTATTCTTGGTACAATCAAAATGAAAAAAAACTAAAGTTCAAATGTTTTCTTACTAATACATAGTACTGAAACAACAAGGTGCCCACACTTGTTGCTGAACTGTGACAGAAGTGAGATTTATTTTTTCCCGATTTGCCAGCATTCACTTGTTTCCAAAGATGTTCAGTTAATAAGGACAAGGCTCTGCATTATGGCTGGGCACAAATGAGCCTCACTTACAAAACTGACTTTGACAACCAGCTAGGACATAGCCCCAGGCTTTGTCAACTGCCAAACCTGATGACTACGTTCTTGATGAAAGTCTGAGATCCTGAAATTATCAAACATTTTCAGAACCCATTGAAGGTCAAATTCATCGTTGCACTACTTATAACACTTTCAAAAATTCCATGGAAATTGGGAGGCATCCAGTTTTATCATTTTCCCTAATGGCTAGGTCTGCAATATGGCCAGTCCCTCTCAGCAAAAATATGAAAACCAATTAAGCTCCAGCCTAAAACCCCTGACTGTCAAAACGATCAACAGCTTTGAACATACAGGATAAAGGCTCCCTGACATTCACATATATTGAAAACCTACTTAAAACAAATTCACTTTAGTTTGTCCCGCAGTAATACCCAAATGCTAGTTTAATTAAAAAAATATTAGAAAGTACTTAATTTAAAGTATTTAAAACAATTAACTCAGATAATTCTATTAAATGTAAATTACCTGAAACGCATCATTCATCACCTTCCATGAAATGAATGAGGTCACTGACTCCATCGGGGAGATTTATCAGCATAGATACTGGGAAACTGGAAGATATTAGGTCTCAACTTCCAGATGATTACAAAAGGAGCTGCCAGCATATCTTAGGAAAATGTGGACCTTTTATTCCTGCATCTAGTCTAATTTGGTGTAGGTTCAACATGCAGATGCACCACCCTAGGTGGTGAACTGTAACAAGTTCAAGCTTTGTCACTGGCACCCATGAGAAGAGGAAGAGCTGTCAGTAAATGTGGAACTTCCATATTTGTGCAGAAATACTGCACTTGGTGGTGCATATAGGAAGAAATATGAGGTGGTCAATGCTGAGTAGTTTAATTCTCACAGTAAGTTCCTATCCTTTATGTTATCAGAACAAAATGGACTACATTGAGCTGACTGACTGACAGCATTTCCGTAGGGTACCATCAGCTTTCACATGGTCACCATTTAGTATGCTTGCACTTTCACGTATACTCAGCCAGACAGAGGTCTGAAAAGTACTGGAAGTCAGGTCATTGTGTACCTGATCTCTCATTCCACCACAGCTCCTGTCCAAGGATTCATGGCAGAACACCAACATGAAATGTGTTCAGATGCACGTCATATCCAGCCCTCAACTATCATTTGAAAAGGGTGTGGTGATCCTATTACTCAACTGAGTGACTTCATAAAGTTATACAGCACGGACACAGGCCCTTTGGTCCAACTTCTCCGTGCCAACCAAGATGCCCCATCTACGCTAATCCTACCTGCCTGCATTTGGCCCATATCCCTCTAAACCGTGCTTCTTAAACTGATGAATGGTTCACCCAAGGGCGAATGAAATTATTTTGGGGTGAATGAAACTAGAGGGGTGAATGAAGGATGAATGACTTAATTTATTCAAATGTTTATATATATTTTTCTACACTTAAAAAAGGCATTGCCATTAAAATGGATAGTAAGCTCTTATTGGTTTTAATGGCAGTGGAGCTGGAAATTTGATATGTTTTTTTTTCTCTCTACCTCTGGTTTTCTCACATCAAAGTAGCAGGATATTTCCCAAATTTACTGTAATATAACCTTTTAGGGAAGACCAGACGAGCTAGTGGGATCATACATTTATAAATAGCAACACTGGAGTATCGCCGTAGGCAACTGTTGAACTGTAACTTTACTTTGTATTGCCAATTTAGCAACTTTTCTGCTGGAATATATATATTCTATATATATTTACTGTACTTAAATCTACCAGCACTTATTTGCATCAAGCAACATGAATTCTAGCTATATTTTGAACTAGTTTTCCAAGAAAAAAACTGTAGTAATCAAAGCCCAAAAGGGTAGGATGGGGCTGAAGCCCAGTGTATAGACGTTGGAATGTTTTTTTTATCATTCTAATAGAATGATTTTTCAACTCCAGTAGTAATTACCCTTTTTTTTTCACTCCTAGTTGTCTTTACATATTTTTAGGATGTTCAAAAAGTTGAATAAAATAAATACTTAAGAAATGAGTTAATTTATGTTTTTTGCTCATGTGACAAAATAATTTATATATAAAATTATACACAAGGGAAAATAAGACGAAAATTAACAAAAAACATAAGGAAATTTAGTCGAGGGTGAATAAAATTTTGTGATAAAGACTCAAGGGTGAATGACACTGAAATAGTTTAAGAAGCACTGCTCTAAACCATTCTGATCCATGTACGTCCAAACGTCTTTTAGATGTTTCATCTACAGCTTATCACCCTGGCAACCATGGCCTCACCCGACAGGAGACACAGGGACACTGTATTTGTCCTATCCATTCCTTCCCTATCCCCTCTGCCATTTCAAACTAACTAACCAGTCTGTTAGGTTGGACAACCACACCTCTTCAACCCTCACCCTGAACACCGGCGTTCCACAGGGCTGTGTACTGAGCCCCCTCCTCTACTCCCTCTTCACCTACGACTGCACACCTGTACATGGTTCTAACACCATCATCAAGTATGCAGATGATACAACGGTGATTGGCCTCATCAGCGACAACGATGAGTCGGCCTATAGGGAGGAGGTTCAGCTCCTAGCAGCATGGTGCGCTGACAACAACCTGGCCCTTAACTCCAAGAAGACCAAGGAGCTCATTGTGGACTACAGGAGGTCTGGGGGCTGCACGCACACCCCCATCCATATTAACGGGACGGAGGTGGAACGTGTTTCCAGCTTCAGGTTTCTGGGGGTCAACATCTCTGATGATCTCTCTTGGACCCACAATACATCAACACTGGTCAAGAAGGCTCACCAGCGTCTCTTCTTCCTGAGGAGACTAAAGAAGGTCCATCTGTCTCCTCAGATTCTGGTGAACATCTACCGCTGCACCATTGAGAGCATCCTTACCAACTGTATCACAGTACGGTATGGCAACTGCTCTGTCTCCGACCGGAAAGCACTGCAGAGGGTGGTGAAAATCACCCAACGCATCACCGGTTCCTCACTCCCCTCCATTGAGTCTGTCCAAAGCAAGCGATGTCTGCGAAGGGCGCTCAGCATCGTCATGGACTGCTCTCACCCCAGCCACAGACTGTTTACCCTCCTCCCATCTGGGAGGCGCTACAGGTCCCTCCGTTGCCGAACCAGCAGGTTCAGGAACAGCTTCTTCCCTGCGGCTGTTACACTACTGAACTCTGCACCTCGGTAAATGTCAGTCACCACCCCCCCGGACACTCCTTCCCCCAGAAAAATTGCACTACTGATACTGCTGTACATATATATATTTTACTGCTCATTATTCCTAAGTTCGCTCTTCTGGGTGAGATGATAAATGCATTTCATTGTCTCTGTACTGTACACTGCACAATGACAATTAAAGATTGAATTGAATTGAATTGAATTGAATAAATGTCACCCATTCCTTTTCTCCAGAGATGCTGCCTGTTCTGCTGAGTTACTCCAGCATTGTGTATTTATCTTTGGTGTAAACAAGCATCTGCAGTTCCTTCCTCCACTAATTAATGTTCTCTCTTTCTCAGTTCTGACAAAGGGTCTTCAGCCTAATATATCATCTCTTTTTCTTTTCACAGATTCTACCTGACCTGCTGAGTGTTTCTGCCATTTTTGGTTCTTATTTCAGATATTCTGTACCTGCAGTTTTTAATTTCCACTACTGAAAAACAAGTTCAAGAAGGTGGGGACTGCAGGCTGTGCCCAAGCTGGCTCCAGCATGAGTTAACGCATTCTTGTGAGAATCAGCCCAAGCAGAATACTTACTGCCTGATCAATTAGAATTACTCAAGACATCTGATTTTTCTGTTGTGAAATGAAAAAATATGACGAAGCATAACGGTATCGTTGACCCACCTTTGGTGTGATATTTCAATACTATTTCACATATTTATCAGGTTAATTCCAATAGATTTAAAAAATAATAAAAAATGTCACCCCTCAAATCTTCCTTGAGATTGGGTAATCGGATACTGTATCCCTGATTCAACATATCCACTAACCTGTATTAATCTTTAGCTATACAAAGCACATGTCTAATCCAAATTGGGTCTCACAAAGTAGCTCACAGTGTGTACACAAACCTAATCCTCCACAAATAAATTAGTGTATTGAGTTAGAAAGATGCACACATTCGTAAAATGTATGGAACAGTTTGTATGACATTCCTCTTGTTCACTTATATTCCTAAAATATTATGCGATGGAGTGCCATGTAGATACCTAAATCATTGAAAGCATCAAATAAAATATTTAAAAAGATCATTTCAATATCTATTTTAAAAGTTATTTTAAAAAAGAGCACAATAGCATTCTACAAATATCAAATGGTTATACTCTCTGTACTGAATAAAACTTTATTCACATGCACATCACATTCAAATGGCACATCAAACAGAGAGATGCGAATATAACCAAAATGTTAATTATAAGAAATGTGTACTTTCAAATTTAAACTAAAACAAAACATAGTTACAACTACAATTTTGATTTCATTATGGAAATATCAGAATAACCAGAACATTTATTTTTTGACTCTGTCATATTCAATTCCTACTTGGCTGTAGCAGTAAAAATATCCAAAAACTACGATGGGTATCCATGGCCAACCTGCAAAACACAAGCAACAATTCTCACTTATTACATGGATCATGCACTTGATTCCTGAATAATATGTAGTTTTAATACAAATCTTACTTTGCATTGTAATTAGATTTTGCATTTAATTCTCTCAACAATTGT
>CM075978.1:139861345-139919912 GCA_038087875.1 Malacoraja senta
CTAGTGTGTAAGATAGCGCGAGTGTACGGTTCAGCGCGGACGGTGGGCCAAATGGCCTGTTTCTGGCCGTATCTCTAAACTAAACTAAACTACACTCAACTCAACAGGTCAGGTAGCATCTGTGGAGAGAAATGGACAGACGACGCTTTGGGTCGGGATCCTTCTTCAGACTCAGACTGTGGCCCATCTGGACAGTGGGAATATGGTGAAAAATCATGACTTCTACCACATTGCCAAAGAAAAGTTATGCTGAGCACTGCATGATCATCCTTCATTGAATACAGCGACTTCATCGCCCCATTTTCTTATTAGCCCACAAGATATTGTGGAGATTAGCAGAATTGCTGATGACCATTCACAAAATTCACCTAGGAATATCCCAGGTTAAACTCAATGTGAAAAAGTAAATATCTTCCCATCTCACCCATTTTGATAATTGCTTCCAGCTCAACTGTAACCAGCTGGCAGGATAGGCAACAGGTAGGTATGTTACAAAACTTACCTTCAGTCGCGCTGTAATTCTGCCACTGGCCGTGTGCGCGATTTTGGCGCCTTTAAGGGGGGGGGCGGGGTTAAAACGCGGTTTCTCCTCCCTTGTCCTGGAAATATTTTGTTGGAGTACAAACCTTCGCTGACAAAATCGTTCCTACCGGCGTTTTGTGAATTTTTTTTATTTATTAAATCGTCAATGTCAGCGCTACAGTAGTTTTAAAAGCAGCTCCTGAAGCGTCAACGCCAATAACGGGGACGGATTTCACACAATGGACAGGTAAACGAAAGTGCTTTCTTTAAATGTATAAAAGTGCTTCTTAAGAAGCCTTTAATTAACATTTTGTCATGCAACACGGTGATTTTATTCCCCGAATTAACGGCAGTATTTTTCATGCCAATACGGGGTTAAATTCACCGCAAATGAACGTTCCAAAAGATCGCGTTCCAGAAATTCTCACTCGCAAGATGAATTAAATCCCCATTAATTTACAGGTATTAAACATTCAATTCCTTCCATTTGGCCTGTAAATTCATGAAAATTAGATTTAAAAATTATGTTATATTGTGAATTATTGTGTGAATGTTATTTGGACACTTAGGCTATTTAAAAATGTTAATCTATTCTTAAGAAATTGATAGATGTTTAGATCTAGTAATTGAATTTTGTAATTAGCTACAATTAGGTAACTAACTAATTATATGCTTTACTTTCATGTCTTCGAAGTAAGATTGTTTCATATTTGTTTCAGAATGCTTCAATCTATAATACCTGAAAATTTCTTTCAGTTACCATAATTTTTAAGAAAGTTATGGGCTTTTAACTGTCCTCGATCACAGCTTTTGTGTTAAGTCAATGGAAAAGCAATAGGGAACTAGATGCTAATTTCTGAGTATGATAATGGCCATAACTTCTTTAATACTGAAGATATGAAAGTGAATTAAGTGTCAAATTAAACTTCTTTTTATGCTTTATCTGATGGGATAAATTGCAGACTTTATTTTTTAAATCTCAAAATTTTGTAACATTGCTACAACAGGGCCCAGTAATTTACTTCCTTTCATGTTAATTCAAATGCATTCACACTGCAGTTGTTATCGAAGCATCATAAAATCAACGTTTTATTTATGCATAGGAATGGTCAACAGATATTCACGATTGTCAAATATTACTTGACAGTCTGTCGCAATTGTTTCAAATCACCAGTCCCTGAATTGTGCCAACTATGCAAGCAAAGGTACATCCTTTGCACACTATTCTAGAGGCAGAAAGGTTTATTAAAAATACACACTGTCAAATAGAGAAATTTTCAACATGTTTAAATCCCAGAATTGAGAATTAACCTCTGAAATACATTACCACTAATTCACTATCCAACTATTCGGATATCCCAACGTTTTGTTATCTGGCACAACAGAAGATGTTTGCCGTGCTCAACAAGCATTCAATGTCATCCCTGTGTTTCCTATCCACTTGCCAGGGCCTTGATTCCTATGCTCCCTGACCCTGCACAAGGACTCCCGTTAAACTCATCTGGTTCTGTTGGCTGTGCTCTCTTCAAATTTAAGAAAGGCGGGAGAGAGAAAACAGGGAATTATAGACAAGTTAGCCTGACATCGGTGGTGGGGAAGATGCTGGAGTCAATCATAAAAGATGAAATAGCGGCACATTTGGATAGCAGTAACAGGATCGGTCCGAGTCAGCATGGATTTACAAAGGGGAAATCATTCTTGACTCATTTTCTGGATTATTTTGAGGATGTAACTCGGAAAATGAACAAGGGAGAGCCAGTGGATGTAGTGTAGCTGGACTTTCAGAAAGCCATTGATAAGGTCCCACATAGGAAATTAGTGGGCAAAATTAGAGCACATGGCATTGGGGGGTAGGGTACTGACATGGATAGAAAATTGGTTGATAGGCAGGTAACAAAGAGTAGGGATTAACGGGTCCCTTTCAGAATGGCAGGCAGTGACTAGTGGGGTACCGCAAGGCTCGGTGCTGGGACCACAGCTATTTACAATATACATTAATGATTTACATGAAGGGATTAAAAGTAACACAAGCAAATTTGCAGATGACACAAAACTGGGTGGCAGTGTGAACTGTGAGGTGGATGTTATGAGGATGCAGGGTGACTTGGACAGGTTGGGTGAGTGGGTAGATGCAAGGCAGATGCAGTTTAATGTGGATAAATGTGAGGTTATCCACTTAGGTGGCAAGAACAGGAAGGCAGATTATTATCTGAATGGAGTCAAGTTGGGAAAAGGGGAACTACAACGAGATCCGGGTGTCCTTGTTTATCAGTCACTGAAACTAAGCATGCAGGTACAGCAGGCATGTTGGCCTTCATAACAAGAGGAGTTGAGTATAGGAGCAAAGAGGTCCTTCTGCAGTATTGTGTGCAGTTTTGGTCTCCAAATTTGAGGAAGGACATTCTTGCTATTGAGGGAGTACAGCGTAGGTTCACAAGGTTAATTCCCGGGATGGCGGGACTGTCATATGTTGAAAGAATGGAGCAACTGGGCTTGTAAACACTGGAATTTAGAAGGACGAGAGGGCATCTCATTGAAGCATATAAGATTATTAAGGGATTTGACACGTTGGGGGCAGGAAACATATTTGCAATGTTGGGGGAGTCCAGAACCTGGGGCCACAGTTTAAGAATAAGGGGTAAGCCATTTAGAACGGAGATGAGGAAAAACTTTTTCACCCAGAGAGTTGTGAGTCTGTGGAATTATCTGCCTCAGAAAGCAATGGGGGCCAATTCTCTGGATGCTTTCAAGAGAGAGTTAGATAAAGCTCTTAAAGATAGGGGAGTCAAGGGATATGGGGAGAAGGCAGGAATGGGGTACTGATTGTGGATGATCAGCATGATCACAGTGAATTGCGGTGCTGGCTCAAAGGGCCGAATGGCCTACTCCTGCATCTATTGTCTATCTCTCCTGGATATGTTGACAACACTCTCTTTAAACTCA
Organism: Malacoraja senta; assembly: GCA_038087875.1. Classification (NCBI taxonomy): domain Eukaryota; kingdom Metazoa; phylum Chordata; class Chondrichthyes; order Rajiformes; family Rajidae; genus Malacoraja; species Malacoraja senta. The sequence goes on from CM075978.1 coordinate 139,864,811, forward strand.
TCTTGTTCTGTTGACTGTTATGGATAGGACAGGTTTGGAGTGATATGGACCAAATGCAGGCAGGTGGGACTAGTGTAGCTGGGACATGTTGGCCGGCGTGGGCATGTTGGGCCAAAGGCCCTGTTTCCACACTGTATCACTCTATGACTGCACTATTAAATTTACTAGGTTCACTGGAAAAACATATTCCTCCTCTGTGTAATGCAAAGTTAAAGAAAAAGTGAATTACATGTGTATGGAACATTAACAGAATAACATCCAATAGTCTGGAAAATTCGATGATTTGATACCAAAGTCATAAGTGTGCCAGATAAATAGGGGCAAAGGGCCTCATCTTACACAAATTGTCAAGTTTACTGTAGCAAACAAAAAATAAATTGCCCACATCTAACGCTGTCCAATTTATTTTGTGTTTATTCACAGAATGTGGAACCTACTGGCAAGACTCAAATTTATTACCCAACCGCGACAGCCTCCATAATTCAGTGTATTGATATATCCTAAAATAAAAAGGCACCCAAGACAAACAGCAGCAGCGCAGCACTGAAGTACCATTGCGAAGCAGAGCGATGCCTTACAGGGGTCTCCGTGTTGGAGCTGCTGGGAATGCCGACTTCAAAACCGTGGAGCTGTGGTCTGCGGAGCTTCCAGCCGTAGGCGGCGCTGACTCTAACAACGCAGGGCCCTGGGATCCTTTGCCGAGGATTGCCGTGTGGAGCTCCGCCCAGCTTGGCCTGTGGACTTCGGAAGCCGTGATCTCCGGTAGGAAGTGGCCGATTCGGAACTCCAAGCCGCTGAGAGTATTCTTCCGACGCCAGAGTTCCATCATCTGGCGAGAGGGCCTGAAACATCGGTTGCGGCGACTGCGGAGGCCTCAATAGGCCCTAACCATGGGTGAACAAGAGGAAGAGGACTGCACTTTTATTGCCTTCCCTCACAGTTGATTCCGCTGTGTGGGGATGTTCATGTTCAATTCTATCGTGTGTTGTGTTCTTTTTATTTGTATGGCTGTATGGCAACCCAAATCTCGCTGTACCAATTGGTACAGTGACAATAAATATCTCCATCTTAGCGCATAAGTTATCAACTCCTCCTCTGAAGACTCTATTCTATTCTCCAAAATCTTCCATTTCCATCGTATTTGCCGTAAAGATGACTTTCTACAAAGGTGCCTCAAAAATATCTTCCTTCTTCCTAAACCATGGGTACCTCTCCATCATATGCAAGAAAGCTCTAAATGACATCTCATCTACTTCCATGACTTCACTCTCCCTGTGGATAGAGCAGGAAGAAGTCCCCTTATCCTCTTTCCATCCTGCCGGCCACCTACTTCAATAGATCACCCTTTGCAATTTCTTATCTTCACTTTCCCTTCAAAGAGATCATTTGTATTGCCAGGGCTGATGGTGGAGGCAGATTTAATAGTGACATTTAAGAGGCTTTTGGATAGGTACATGGATGGGCAGGGAATAGAGGGATATTGTTCACTTGCAGGAAGAGGAGATTAGTTTAACTTGGCATCACATTCAATGTGGACATTTAGTTCCCATGCTGTTTCACTGCACCTTCAAATTTCACTGTACTTTAATTGGTACATTGACAATTAAATTGTATCTTGAATAGATCTATGCACTATTCCCTTGAAGGCTCCCTTGTCCACTCATGTAGTTCCTCCAAAAACTCCCCTTCTTAGGCTCCTTCCCATGAAACTGTAAGAGATACAACAATTGTCCTTGCTTCTTTTCCCTTCCCACCATTCAGGATACAACTAATCCTACCAGGTGAACCAATGATTCGGGTACACTTCTTTCACTTCATGGTACTGCATTTGGGCATTGAGACCTAATCTCCATTACATTAGAGAAACCACTCGCAGGTGGTACAGAACACCTGCATTCAGTTTGCAGGGGCAACCCTGAGATTCCAATTACCTGCTCCATCACAGTTCCACACCGAGCTGTCCGTGGCCTCCTGCACTTTATAACAAGACCTACTGTAAGCTTGAGGAACAACACTTCATCTTCCACCTGGGTATTTTACTGGTTTCTGGCTATCTATTGAATTCTACAGTGACAGGTAATTTAGTTTCACTGTCTGTTTCAGAATGGCCCAAGACATTCAACTCTGATATTAGCTCAGTTTTTCTCTCTCCATTAGCAGAGTGTGACTGTTGAATATGACCTGTACAGACAGCATAACCCATCAAACAGATAACTTAATTTACAACTTATTTACTGGCCCATATACTTTGTCCTACCCATCTCTCCCTTGCCCTCTGCCATTTGATAATAAATTGCCTACCCTCCTTCCTAGTATTGATAAAGAGTCTTTGACCCGAAATGTTGATTCGGTTTCTCTTTCTATAGATGTTGCCTCACCAAGTGTTTCCAGCATTTTGTTTTTACTTTTGACTTTAATTTTTTCTAATCAAGTTTTACACTGTGCTTTTCCATTGGGGCATATTAACAGAAAGGTTTTCTTTTAAAGAAAATAATGATAAAAAACAAGGCTAACATGTGAAGGAAGAGAATGTCAAGCAGAGTATTTATTTGTAATTGGAGAGTGCTTGGCTTCGTGACCTGAAAATCTAATCCATAACAGATTATAAACACTGAAATTCAAGAATCTGTGTGTTTGGACACAGAAAGGCTGCAGGGAAATGCAAAGTCTAGAGAAAATAAAAATATGCAAGATGTTCAAGAGAACACAACATTGCAGTAGAAAAAAAATCATTTTCAATATTCCAAGATTCTCCACAACAGGCCAGGTCTGAGTTACTGGCGTGCAATCACCTCATCTCTTATGTAAAATGAATACCCTCTTCTCCACAACTCCTTGGTTTGCTCATCACTATCCTCCGCACTCCCCCACCGATCCAACCCCAAACAATGTAACACTTATCCTTGCACCTCCTCGCTCATTCAGCATCCAGGGAGCAGAAACAGCTCTTCCAGGTTAGGCAGACGTCCACTTGCTCTGTTCCAATCTAGTCTATTGTATTTGGTGCTCTCAATGAGACATCTTCTGCATCAGCTAGACCAAGCATGGGCGAGATGACAATTTTGCTGACCACAAGTGCTCTCTGACTGCATAAGCTTGCTGGAGCTCCCAGTTGCCAGTCATTTTAACTCCACTTCCCATTCAGATTTTTTTATCCTTGATCTCCTCCACTGCCAGAGTGCGCTACATGCGAACTAGAAGGACAACACTTCATATTCTGCTTGGGTATCTTACAACCCAACAGCGTGAACATTGAATTCTCCATTTTCAAGTAATATCTAGGTATGTTACAAAACTTACCTTCAGTCGCGCTGTAATTCTGCCACTGGCCGTGTGCGCGATTTTGGCGCCTTTAAGGGGGGGGCGGGGTTAAAACGCGGTTTATCCTCCCTTGTCCTGGAAATATTTTGTTGGAGTACAAAACTTCGCTGACAAAATCGTTCCTACCGGCGTTTTGTGAATTTTTTTTTTAAATTAAATCGTCAATGTCAGCGCTAGAGAAATTTTAAAAGCAGCTCCTGAAGCGTCAACGCCAATAACAGGGACGGATTTCACACAATGGACAGGTAAACGAAAGTGCTTTCTTTAAATGTATAAAAGTGCTTCTTAAGAAGCCTTTAATTCACATTTTGTCATGCGACACGGTGATTTTATTCCCCGAATTAACGGCAGTATTTTTCATGCCAATACGGGGTTAAATTCACCGCAAATGAACGTTCCAAAAGATCGCGTTCCAGAAATTCTCACTCGCAAGATGAATTAAATCCCCATTAATTTACAGGTATTAAACATTCAATTCCTTCCATTTGGCCTGTAAATTCATGAAAATTAGATTTAAAAATTATGTTATATTGTGAATTATTGTGTGAATGTTATTTGGACACTTAGGCTATTTAAAAATGTTAATCTATTCTTAAGAAATTGATAGATGTTTAGATCTAGTAATTGAATTTTGTAATTAGCTACAATTAGGTAACTAACTAATTATATGCTTTACTTTCATGTCTTCGAAGTAAGATTGTTTCATATTTGTTTCAGAATGCTTCAATCTATAATACCTGAAAATTTCTTTCAGTTACCATAATTTTTAAGAAAGTTATGGGCTTTTAACTGTCCTCGATCACAGCTTTTGTGTTAAGTCAATGGAAAAGCAATAGGGAACTAGATGCTAATTTCTGAGTATGATAATGGCCATAACTTTTTTAATACTGAAGATATGAAAGTGAATTAAGTGTCAAATTAAACTTCTTTTTATGCTTTATCTGATGGGATAAATTGCAGACTTTATTTTTTAAATCTCAAAATTTTGTAACATTGCTATAATATCTCATTGAATTCTCTCAATCGACACCCTACCCGCCCCCCCCCCTTCCCCCAGTACACCCATTTCTCTAACCACTCCGTCACCCTAATCCTTTCCCTTTTCAGACAGCTACCACCCCTCCCATCTCGTTCCCCTGTTAATATTGACCAAATTAAAGACACCATAACATGGAGGATCCCTGCATTTGTCAGAATTGCTTAACCTTTGTCAGTGGAAATTTACAGGCTGTGAATGGCGCCGACCAGTCTGGGCATCAGATTGATATGTAAGGCTGAAGGATCCAGGTGTTCTCCTCATTTCCCCTTAATTGATAAAATGTATATAATCTCTGCAAACAAACTTAAATGCATAAATTTGTTTGGATCTCTGCAAGAGGTTTGTACATATTGTAAATAATGTTGCGAGACAGTTACCCTGTTACTTGTTGATTGGTTGAAATGTTAAACCCTGTCTGGTTTGTTCGAATCCCAGAGTAAATGTTGCATTATTCAAGATTCTGTTAGCTTCTTCTGGAAGCTTCTCCTGGTTCACCTAGTTGTCACCTAGTTGTTCACCTTTTCACCTAGTTGTCACTTATTCCACCCATCCACTTTCTATCCTGTACTCCATCAATCCAAGGAAGGTCATGACGCAAAACATTGTCTGATCATTTTCCTCCAGAGATGTTACCTGATCCACTACCATGGTAGATTGTCAGACACTATTGAATTGTTAAAACCAGAGAGCACAGCTTTAATGCAAGGAGGGGGGGGGGATTTAAAAGAGTTGAGTTTTTTTGCCACAGAGTGGTAGGTGCCTAAAAGGCACTGCCAGGGGAAGTGGTGGAAGAAAGTACGATAGCAATGTTAAAGAAACATTTAGATAGACACATGAATGGGCAGGAAAAGCTGCGATACCGGCTACATGTAGGCCGATGTGCAGCTTAAATTGGCATCATGACTGGCACAGATATCATGGGCCTAAGGTTCTGCTCCTGACTTCAATAGAACCAAAAGTGCAGGATGCAAGCAAAACAACAGCTGATTTTGACCAATATCCAAAAGTTGATCTCTCTCAGATAGTGTCTGCTCAAACATGTTCCTTGCTGAGATCACAATTCACCTGTGATAAAAGTGTGGGGAGTTGCTCATATTCTATCTTTAGTCATATCGGTAGCAGCAGCTACATTAACAGGGCCTAGTAGCTGTATAGTCAAGGAGGTTTATGGCCTGAAATTGGCTGCAAATGCAGTGTCTCAGCAAGCCACGAGAGACCAAAGTTGTCTGTAAATGTACAAACTCCGGAAATAGAGTGAAGTGCGGGGAAGGAGGAGGTGTGTTTATGTTTAACAGAAACAAGGAACTGCAGATGCTAGTTAATATGTAAATAGCTTGTTCTAAGCTTCCCCCCAGTCTAGTTTCAGTCAATAAAATACTGAGTTAAGCACTTGCACATCCAAACTTTATTTTGGAAAAACACAATAACTGTTCCCACGACTATACCTCACCACCGCGGGTTCGATCCTTGTATCTGCCTGGCCAAGCCCTCCTAGCCTCGTGCAAGCAGAGACACTCCAAAAGGTCACGCAGTCTTAAGCGTTCTCCCAAAAGATCGACACAGGACCTCGTGGGAGCGAACCTTGAGGGGCCGAACCACATGATGGTGGTCTCTATACAGTCCAATAACAGATAGCGATTAACACAGTACATGATAGACATTTCCCTAACCCAATAATACAGCAACTAATACATTGTATTCAAACGGAGCTTCTGGAAGGAAGCAAACAAGAATAAACATTGAAACATGTGCCCTGCGATTCAAACAGTTTCTCCAAGGCTCAACAGTTCGACCAATCATCAACCAACAGGAACATTATTTATATTATTTACAATGTCCTTGCAGCGATCTAATCAAAATGATGCATTTAGGGTTTGTTTGCAAAACTGCTATACATTTTTTTATCAATTTAGGAGAAACAAGGAGAACACCTGGACCCCTCACCATCCTGCATACCAGTCTGAGCCTAGACTGGCTGACGCCATCCAAAGCCTATAAATTTCTGCTGACAAGGGTTAAGCAATACTGACAAGTGCAGGGATCCTCCCATATGATGTCTTTAATTTGGCCCGTATTAATGAATACACAAAAGGGCACAGTGCTGGAGTAACTCAGCAGGTCAGGCAGCACCTCTGGAGAACATGGATAGGTGACGTTTCAGGTCAAGTCCCTTCTTCAGACCCTTCTTCTCCACTAGCCTGGATATGCGAGGATGGAGGTACAGACAGGCCCCAAACCATGAAAGGCAAAGCAACCTCTTTATTGACACACATTCCCAACTTTAACCTTTCACTCCCACCACTGGCGCTCCATGACAGTAACATGTACGATAATACACTGCAGGAATTCACCAAGATCGCTTGAAAAGCACCTTCCAAGTTCCAAACTGCACTAGCTATCGTTTAGTTTAGTTTATTGTCACATGTACTGGGGTACAGTGAAAAGCTTTTTTATTGCACGCTATCCTGTCATAGCAACAATTATTACAAGGAGATATCATAGCATCCAAGCTGCCCCACAATATACACACCAGCCTGATCTCATAGAAAATCAGGCCAGATTAAACTGATGGACACCAGGCATGGCATTGATAATAACCAACTCAATTTGTTCTCTACCAAATACAGAAGTCTAAAATGTTGTGGAGATCTGTGGCCAACTGACCTCTTCCTCTGCCAATGGTTTTAGTGGGGCTGGTTGGTGTACTAAACAATGGCCTCATTCATTTGTAATGCAGTCAGGCCCCTCATGAAAAGAGGCAAGTGAATGTTTTTACTCACGTAACTTTTAAATGAATTATTAACATCAGACAGTTCTCTAGAGTATACAAGTAATGTTAATTAATCAGATCTATTTGAACCATTTTGAAATGTCTGACAATTATTCAGGTGTCATAGGTGAATGGGAAACTGGAGGTAAGGCTTCAGCAGCAACCATCCATCTCAGCAACAACTCTGTTTCAAGGCTGTGGAGAATCAGGTATTTCAGACCCCCTCTTTTGGAAATGGTCATCAGAATGGGCGATGGATTCAACTCATTGCATCCCATTGTTTTATCTTTATCTGCTGGTCAAAATCCTGCAGCTTCTTAACACCACTGGGACAGGAGTGATTCACCACTACACTCCTGAGATAATACAGACAGGCGCAATAAATGTTGACCTTGCCAGAAAGCAGTAATCTAATAAATACCTTTAAAACACCATGGTCAGTGTGGAATTCTATTGTGTGTGTGTGTCCTTCCTCTACTTCATCAGCACAACTTTTAAGACAGCCCAGCGGGGATATTAATCAGTAAAATTACTTATTTAATCACAATTTTTACTACTGCTTATTAAATGTTCCACTACCACATCACTTCCACCCAATATCTCATGAAGATGGATCAAAGCCCTGATGTCAATTAGCTCAGAGCTGTGTCAGTCACAGGAAGCATTTTAGGTGACTCACGGTAAGCCTTTGGCATACAATCACACATGTGCACCGACCAGATAGTATATTAGAACACTTGTGTTATTTCCCTGCCCCTCCTGGGCAATATTTGTAATAAAATTATTTGCAAGCCATCTCTACAATTTTAAACCAGACACTCATTTCATGGATATAATTAGTTTGAACTATTTATCACTGCTGACATTTGCACAATTTCTACTATTAAGCTACACACCCATTCCAGCTGCAGTTTAAAAAAGAGCGTTGGTAACCTCCCAGAGGAGAAAGCCAATAATCGTATCTCATCGAGTTCATAGGTTTACACTGACAGCTAAGCTCTGCAATGTCTATCTGCAGGGTAATAAATGGAAAATGCTGACATTATATTCACCTTGAATTTAATCTGCAGCTATGTAAAGATTCTGAAAAGAACTACTAAACCATTTCTGCATAATATTAAAAACAGGCAATCCATCTTAACGGTTTTGTTTTGTGTGGAAGTGATTTGGTTAATTGTTTTGACAGGGCAGAAGGTAAAATATGCAGATTTTTCAGAAGGTAGTTTTATGAAAAGTCCTGGCCAAACTGTTTGAAGATAAAATAGAACAATTAGACTAGAAAAGACCCAAACATTAGAGCAGGATATTTCTCTTTTACTTTAAGTTTCACATAGAGTCAAATAGCAAAGAAACAGACTCTTCAGCTTAACTCATCCAGGCTGATCAATATACCCATTTAGGCTTCACCCATTTGCCAGTTTGACTTATATCCCTCTAAACTTTTCAAGACTCTGTGCATTCATCCAATCAATGCCGCTCATGATTTTACTTCGGAGTCACGTGAGTGACTGCGTGAAGACCCCGTCCAGCCAAACACGCGTCATATCGTCAGACGCATAGTGCAGCGACCGTGTGTGGAGGAGCAGAGCTCCTCCAAGCGGTAAGTGTAAAAGCCTGAAGGTAAGTGGTTTCACTTTCGTTTTCAGGTCGCTTTCCTCCGAGTAGACTTGTAGTTGTGGGACAACACAAGTTAGTATGGAGAGAGGGCGTAAAGGGATGAGGCGTACCGCAGGTAAACCTCAAGAAGACCGCGGGTCTGAGGGTAGCGGGCGCCCATTTGAGGAGTCGGTGGCAGCGAGGCCATCAACTCCAGATGCGGTAGAAATACCGTTGCAGCGCCATTAGGGCGCAAGGCCGGGCAAATGTCCGTGCGGCCAGTAGACTCTGAGGAGTCAGACCCGGAGGTTAACCCGCCTCAGGCAGACGTTATGGCTGCTCGGGTCGCTAGTCTAGAATTCCTCATGGGGAAGATGATTTATCAAGACTCACTTCAGGAGGAATACAGTCCGCGTTGGCCTACGGACAGGAGAGCCCGCGCGGGGAGCATCTGGTAAAGGGTTTACTATGCGTAGGCCTATGGGAGAGCCAGCGCTAGAAACACCTGAAGCAGGGATGCCAGATCTCCCCCAACATGAGGAGGAACAGCAAGATTCAGATGACGAATCATATGAGGACCAGAGCCCAATAACAGAGCCAAAAATACCAGGTCTGGCACAAAAATTTGCTGTTCCCAGACTAACAGAGGAACCATTGGGAGATGAATTAGCAATGACTATAAATTACTTGCTCTCCCATCAGCTCCAGGAATTGACCATGGATGAGACTGTCAAAAAATATGAAACCCCGCAGAATTGCGCACTGCAGTGAATAATGTAATAAGGGGCTATTTGGGCATTGCAGTACGCGCACAAGAAATGAAATTACAACGGGTGTTGAAATTGCTGGGGTCAGGCATTACGGCCTTCGCCAGAGGCTTGGATGAGGAGCATGTGTCTGCATCACAACATGATGCCTTAGCACTCATGTGCAGTGCGCACTTTGAAATAAACTGTATTCGTAAAAGTGCTGTAAGACCTAACATTCGCCCTAAGTTTGCGGGGCTCTGTAAACCATCTAATATTCAATTGCCTAATCTGCTTTTTGGAGAGAATCTAGCCAAAAGGGTAAAAGACCTGAATGAAGAAGCAAAAACCATGGGGATGATGAAACCACCGGTGCTTGGCAGATCAACTCGAAGACAGTTTCCCTACCGACGTGTGGTGACTGGGGCCGGTGAAGGAACAAGTCGGTCTTTCCCATATATGCGTTATTGGCGCACTGCTCCTGGGACGCGTGGAGGTTACAGTATTCCCACTAAGAGCAGGGGACAACATTTGCCATCGGCAAACCCTGAGGTAGGTGGGTCTGGTCCTGTAAGAGACATATTAAATGTTTCACACTCACAAGTTGGAGGAAGATTACAATTCTTCCTAAAAGAATGGCAAAAAATAACATCTGATGCGTTTATACTGTGCAGTATTGTGGGATTTAGAATTGAATTCCATCCATATTTGGATCCTCCTACTCAGCAGATTTCAAGCCGGACACGGATTTTCTCAAAAGAAGAGAATATGCAGATTCAGGCAGAACTTGAAATATTGTGTAAAACAGCTGTAATAGAGAAGTCTGTTGACCAACACCACCAATTTGTGTCAAGTGTTTTTCCTAGACCAAAAAAGGATGGTGGGTGTAGAATTATTCTAGATCTGACAAGTCTTAACCCTTTTGTACAGTATAAACATTTTTAAATGGAGACATTTGCCAATGCCATACAGCTAATTTCAAGAAAATGCTATATGGCTAGCATAGATCTTCGAGATGCATATTACTCTGTGGCTGTGCATGGTAATGATCGGAGATACTTAAAATTTAGATGGATGAGTCAATTATGGCAATTTAAAGCATTGCCTAATGGTTTAACCTCAGCTCCGAGACTATTTACCAAATTGTTAAAACCAATCTTAGCACTACTAAGAGCTCGGGGCCATTTTCTAATGGCCTATTTGGATGATATTCTGATTGTGGGAGACACTCGGGCTACAACAGAAGCATCAGTGTCAAGAATTAAGCTTACTTTCGAGAGGCTGGGATTTATTTTCCACCCAGATAAATCCAAACTATTACCAAGCACAGTAATTGATTACTTGGGTTTCACCATTAATTCAGAACACATGGTAGTGACTCTGCCCAAGGATAAAAGGCTGCAGTTAATTGAAGGTTGTATTAAGCTCATTACACAGCACCAACCCTCAATTAGGCAGGTAGCAAGCTTGCTTGGCAAATTAATTGCTTGTTTTCCAAATGTACAGTTTGGACCACTGCATTATCAGCATTTGCAGCGAGCAAAGGTACGTGCATTAAGGATACATTCAGGGCATTTTGACAGGCCCATGCAATTGCCAGTTGCAGATATTACTGAAATACAATGGTGGATCAGCAGTGTCTCTAATGCTTCCAGAGAAATTCTGGTTGAAACACCTTCCATTATTCTACAGACTGATGTAAGTGCTCTAGGTTGGGGCACTACTAATACTATTTCCAACTGTGGAGGTAGATGGAATGTGGAGGCAGTACCTTTGCTCCAAGAACAAGGGATCAATTATTTAGAGCTTTTAGGAACATTTTATGGGCTTAAAGCTTATTGTTCTAATATGCAAAATTTACATGTTCAGGTACAGATTGACAATACTATGGCTGTAGCGTATGTTAATCACATGGGTGGTATCAAGTCAGAATCTTGTGATAGATTGGCAAACGTGATCTGGACCTGGTGTATTACCAGAAACATTTGGCTTTCGGCAATCTACCTACCAGGTAGATTCAACATAGTTGCAGACACAAGGTCATGTAAATTCAATGACAATACAGAATGGATGTTGGATCGTGACAAATTTAATAAAATTGTTGCACGGTTCGGGATGCCAGAGATTGACTTGTTTGCATCCAGACTTAACCACCAATTACCTAAATATGTGTCATGGGAACCTGATCCTGGTGCAGTAGTGGTGGACACTTTCTCGCTGCATTGGGGTAGTATGTTTCTGTATGCTTTCCTCCATTTTGCCTCATTAGTCGGTGTATACAGAAGATCAAACAGGACTCCGCTTCAGGGGTTTTGGTGGTACCAGACTGGCCTACACAACCGTGGTACCCTCTGGTGTTAAAAATGATCACAAAGCCCCCTATGATTATTCCTAAACAGGAAAACCTGCTTGTGCACCCTGTAACTGGTGATTCACATCCTTTACATGATTGTATTGGTTTGTTGATTTGCAGATTCTAAGGAGGCCATATCTCGGAAGAGGACTATCAGATCGTACTGTGGATGTTATTGCGGCAGCCTGGAGGAATAGTACCCAGAAGCAGTACATTTCTTACATAAGGAAATGGGAGGTGTTTTGCTTACAACAGAATATTACATATCACACTGCAGACATCTCAGACGTGTTAGAGTTTCTGTCAACTCTTTATTTTGATTTACAGTTAAGCTATAGTGCGATCAATACTGCAAGGAGTGCTCTTTCTGCATATCTATGGAGGGAATCAGGACAAAATCCTGTAGGATCACACCCTTTGGTCTGTAGGTTTATGAAGGGAATTTTTAATTCCAGGTATACAGAAATCTGGAATGTAAGAGATGTGCTAATGCTCCTTCGCCAATGAACTCCTATTGAAGCTCTGTCATTGGCCAAAATTACCATGAAGGTAGTCATGCTCATGGCACTGGTTTCAGCACAGAGAGCGCAAACATTGCAGAAACTTCGAATAGACAGGATGAAAATAGCAGCAGATGCCATTACATTCTATGTCTATGATTTGCTTAAACAGAGTAGACCTGGACTCACAGGATGTAAGTTGTTTTTTTCAGCATATCCTACGGATCCACGTCTATGTGTAGTATTACATTTACGATGTTACATTGAAGCCACCAGAACCTTAAGAGGTGCAGAATCAGCATTCTTTATCAGCCATAAAAAAACGCATAAGAAAGTGTCGGTTCAGACTATTTCAAGATGGCTCAAGCAGGTGTTGGTTGATGCAGGTATTGATACTGACAAATTTAAATCTCATTCCACCAGGGCGGCATCAACATTGGCGGCCAACGATTTGGACGTTCCAATAGACCTTATCCTCGCAGGCCGCAGGGCAAGTGAACAGATGTTTCACGTGACTCCGAAGTAAAATAGTAAGACTAAACGAGAACTTACCAGTTTGAAGTTTGATCTTTATTTTATGAGGAGTTACGATGAGGGACTACGTGCCCTCCACTCCCACCCCTCATTGTATTGTATTTTGTATTGTATTCAATTTATTGTCATTATCTCATAAGAGACAACGAAATGGATTTTCCTTACAGTCATGTATCATAAAAATAAATAATAAATCAATAAAAAAATAAAAAATAAAAAAGCACAAACACAGAAGTCCACGACACAACATAACCCCACAGCGGCACCAAAGTTAAGGAAGGTACCATAGTCCAGCCAGCCTCCCCGCCGATCTTCCCAGATGTTCACCCGTAGTCGGGGCCTCCCGAGCACCCGCAGTCGCCGTCAGGGGCGGCCCGATGCTCAGGCCCTCTCGCCGGGAACGGTGGAACCCCGATGGAGAACATCCTCAGCGGCCCGGACCTCCAAATCAGCCACCTCCCACGGTTCCCGAAGTCCACAGGCCGAGCCGGGCGGAGTCGCAGGACTCCGCGATGTTGGTCAGCGCCGCCCGCGTTGGTAGCTCCGCGAACCACAGCTCCGCGATGTCGGTGCAGCAGGCCCAGCACTCCGGAGCTCCAAACGGCGATCCCCGGTAAGGCATCGCCGACCCCGCGATGTATCCAACGCTGCGCCGCTGCTGCTAGAGCTTTGGTCGGTCCCAGCAGGAAAGGCCGCGCCAATCCAGTAGGTAGGCCGCGGGGGGGGGGGCGAGGACGCGACTCGAAAAATAGTCGCGTCCTCTCCAGGAAGCGACTGAAGGACGGTATCCCCCTTACCGTACCCTCTTCCCCCCCACATAAAGACAAAACCCCCACAAAAAACGTTCTTCAAACATAACAAAAAAAACAAAAAGATACCGGACTGAAGGCGGAGGCAGCTAGCAACAGCGCCACCGGACTCTACTATCATGAAGGTCAACTGGTAGTTCTAGTCTTCACGTATCTTATTATCATACTTCAGTCATTATTTTCTGTGATTTCACACCGCTGCTTTGAAGATTGACGCTTGTGCGGCTGGACGGGGTCTTCTTCACTTAGTCCCTCATCGTAACTCCTCATAAAATAAAGATCAAACTTCAAACTGATAAGTTCTCGTTTAATCTTACTATTTTATATTCCTCTAAAAGATCACCCCTCAGTCTTCTACGCTCCATAGAATAAAGTCCAAGCCTACCCAAACGCTCCTTATAACTTAGTCCTTTGAGTCATCCTCGTACATCTTTTCCGCACTCTTTCCGGCTTAATGGCATCTTTCCTACAGAAAAGTAACCAAAATTGAACATAATGCTCCCAGAGCAATGTCAAAAAATGCCTTGTACAATTGCAACATAATGTCCTAACTTCTATTCTCAGTACCCCTACTGATAAGGACCAAAACGCCAATAGCCTCTTCACCATTGACGCAACTTCCAGGGGAATATTGAATTGTACTCCTTGGTCCATATGTTCTACAAAACTCCCCGTATCCTCTATATATTGCACGAGAAAGCTTACCTGAACACACTAAACAAATTCCACCGTATCTAAGTCTTTAACATGATGGCAAATTTCATAATGTGCTAGTGTTAAAATATCTGTGTGAGAATAGTTCATATAATCCTATGCATGGACAAATTAATTTTACTTAGATCAAACCACAAAGGTTAATTAGAACTGTGGGATGGGGCACCATGATATAGGATGACAGAGGTACTGTACATGAAACTAAGAGGGACAATCAGCAACACAGCAAATAAACTGTGGTGAAGCATGACAGGGAAAAACAGAAGAGGTGGACAGCATCAAAGATCCTACAGCAAGCAAGATAGACCACTCCTTCTGAAAGCAATGGGCTGACGTGTAGTATGCAACGGAGCGGAATGTGGGCCTTTTTTTCATCCATTTCAGTAACCCGACCCGTCCTGACTTGCAGTGTAATCAACGTTGCGGGGGGACAGTTTGTGTTAATAAATTATAATTCTGAAAATGAGGAGAAGATTTTTACCAAAGAACTTTTATTTTTACGAGGATGTTTCCGTAACCGGCTTCCTTCTCCGCGCTAGTTATCTTTGCTCCGCTATGGGATCTTTGGTGCGGAGACGGAAGCCAGTTACGGAAATGGGGCCGAAAATTACCCATGAATCTGCCCATGACCGTACTACATCTTTTTTGTCGAGTGATCTATCTTGCTTGCTATAGGACCTTTGGACAGCATGGCATTGCAATACCTGAGTGGTGATACAAAGAGTGCTGGAATGATGGTGGAGGGAAATAGGTACAAGTGGCTACATGACTGGCCTGGTCTGAACTTGCTCAGGAATGGGAACTAAAAGTTCTTATGAGAAAGGATCAGAAGGTTAATCTTAAAGGAACACTGTAGAGGAATCTGTGGGGAAATTCCAGAAGCTCATGAGTAGATATATCCTATTCTAATTAGTACATTATAAGCTGAATCATATCAGTAAGATTCTGCGAACTGTAGTTCAATGACAGTTAATAAGACAATTAACAAGGCTCAGCTTTGGATTAATATTTCACAGAGCCTAGATGTTTTCTATTAAACGATAATGCAAACTATATGAAGGATAGACTATGCAATTTACAATGTAACACTAAAGACCATATTTTTGACAATTTATGGTATAAACCAGGTTAATTTGCTGAAATGCAATCCCGCCAAAGTGATTTTGTACAGTATCTGTAAGAGTTAACATCCTCCAGTATAATCAAAGGATGATTAATGATGCACTGCAAACACAAATGTGCTGCAATAAAGAAGCCAATTTTTAAAATACAAATATTTAAATCATAAAAGATACAATAATTTACAAGTTGCATAATTGATAGGAATAGACATAGGATTGATATGAAATAGCATATCTTATAGGTTCAGCTTCAAAGTGTTCAAAATCAATCCAATAACCCTTGCAACTGGACATTATAAAAGTGGGATCACAGTAAAGATGACAATGATATACAGCCTGGTCCATCTCTGGTGTGATTATATTCCAGAAATGGAATGGAGTTCAGCTGCATATAGTGAGAGAGAAGCATCAGCAGAGATGAGTCTGTTGCCTGGCAAACGTGCTCTCTGATATTGTTTATAATAAGGAATTTACTTTTCTCCGCTCTAGTTAAGTCTTGGAATGGTAGATCCTGTTAGTGTGGCTAATGGCTTTCAGAATTTGGTCCCTTTTCTGTGTGAAAATGTTTTCGCACGATGAGGTTTTAGTTCTAAGGGCTCTGAGACACATGAGACGCTCTGATTTCCAGTCCATCTCTTCTTTAATGCTGTATTTGACAAATATCAGGTTTAGTTAACAGCAATATCTCAAGTTCTTTAAATTGCATTCATTTTCTTAGGTGTACATGTACTTACAAACATTTTTTTTTAAATCAAAAGCATTTAATTGACTCTGATACACTAGTATAAGGAAAAATGATTAAATCAGTATAGATTTTAGAAGTATAAATCAGTGATTTTAATTCGCATTCCTCAAAGTTCAAGGGTTGGATATCCTTGTTAAAATGTAAATCTTGCTGTTAATCTCATTTTCAGTTATATTAATAAAGGCAAATGAGATCGGCACTTAAATGCATAAAAGGAAACGCTTTAATAGAAAAAAATGAAACAATTATATTCTACTACTTTTCCAATTACATCTGTTGGCATGCAGAAGAGTGATTTTAGAGATTATTCTATGTTCTTTTAGCCTAACCTAACTGAATTTTCAAGCACATAATGGATATGATTTAGCCACAGTTATCTTCTGGGATTTCCACTAAACCCAAAGAGATCATTAGGGTCTTTTAGACATCTTGATCAATCTAGGGATGATATAATGACCAGCTTTGATGATAGATACCATGGAAAACAGCCAATCAGAAAAGAAAATGGCTTATTTTTCCTGGTCATATGGGTTTCCTTTAAAGGTGCAGGCACGGTTTCCTCAAATTGTTGAGTGAGCAAAAAGTCAGTCAAATATAATGCTCCACAGGTACATTTTCCCCAATAACCTTCCTCAAATGTTATAGATCAATTATATCATTGCTCTTGCACAGTGTCCCCCAATTCATAAAATTTAATGTGCCAAAAGCCCTTTTTTTCCCCTTGAACTTACTTTCCAGTGAATTGTATTTTGCAAATAAGGTGGAAGCAAAATTATTGCTTAAAAAAATCAGTGGGGTATATCCATTTTTCTTCTAATTCTGGTAAGGTACTGGTGAAAATTTTTAGGAAATGGCAAAATACAAAAACTACCTTAAATGCATAGAATTTATGTCCACTAACGGCCCTTCAGCTATCAGGAAAGAAAAAAATGGGAGGAGGAAAGTGGGAATACAAAAGTGGGTGTTTTTGCAGATAGTGAAGATGTTTGTGAAAAAATTGCAGTAGGATCAATTGGTCAACTGGGCTGAGGTATAGTTGATGGAATTGAATGCAGAAAAATGTGAGGTGTTGCATTTTGGGAAGTCTAACATTAGCAGGACCTACACAGTGAATGGTAGGGTTCTGGGTAGTGTTGTGGAGCAGAGGGATCTAGGAGTGCAGGTGCATAGCTCCAAGAAGGTGGCGTCGCAGGTAGATCAGGTGGTCAAAAAGGCTTTTGGCACATTGGCCTTCATCAGCCAGAGTATTGAGTATAAAAGTTGGGAGGTCATGTTGCAGACGTTGGTGAGGCCACATTTAGATTATTAAGCTCAATTCGGGACACCGTGTTGTAAGAAAGATGTTGTCAAGCTGGAAAGGGTACAGAGAAGATTTACGAGGATGTTGCCAGGACTAGAGAGACTGAGCTATAAGCCAATGATGAGTAGGCAAGGACTCAATTCTTTGGAGCGCAGGAGGATGAGGGGTGATCTAAAAGAGGTGTATAAGATCATGAGAGGAATTGAGGGGGGATCTTATAGAAACTTACAAAATTCTTAAGGGGTTGGACAGGCTAGATGCAGGAAGATTATTCCCGATGTTGGGGAAGTCCAGAACTAGGGGTCACAGTTTAAGGATAAGAGGGAAGTCTTTTAGGACCGAGATGAGAAAATCATTTTTCACACAGAGAGTGGTGAATCTGTGGAATTCTCTGCCACAGAAGGTAGTTGAGGCCAGTTCATTGGCTATATTTAAGAGGGAGTTAGATGTGGCCCTTGTGGCTAAAGGGATCAGGGGGTATGGAGAGAAGGCAGGGATGGGATACTGAGTTGGATGATCAGCCATGATCATATCGAATGGCGGTGCAGGCTCGAAGGGCCGAATGACCTACTCCTGCACCTATTTTCTATGTTTCTATGAATAGATCGGGTAGCTCCACAGAGTCTCTTGCCCAGAGTGGGTTGACCAGAGGACAAAGGTTTAAGGTGAAGGGGAAAAGATTTAACAGGAATCTGAGGGGTAACTTTTTCACACAAAGGTGGTGGATGTATGGAATAAGCTGCCAGAGAAGGTAGTTGAAGCAGGGACTATACCAACGTTTAAGAAGCAGTTAGACAGATTCATGGATATGACAGGTTTGAAGGGATATGGATCAAATGCTGGCAGGTGGGACTAGTATAGCTGAGACATGTTCGCCCATGTGGGCAATTTGGACCGAAGGGCCTGTTTCCACACTGTATCACTCTATGACTCTATGAAAGGAAGAGTCCCTATATTAAGGATTTTTACCAGACAAGCTCAGACAGGAGGATGATACTCAAACTGATACTGAAGAGCATAGTCTCCTGCAGATAAGCAGATGTTTTACTTATGTGGTCCAAACCAAGTCGGTGTTTAGACCTCTGATGATAGAATTTTATTTTAAAAACCCTTCGGAAATGGCACCAGTCAAAGTGTGTGTTGATTACATTTTCTATTTTCTTGGACGTTGGAGATTCATTGCTTGCTACGTAAAAATACAAATCCCTCCAGGAAACAACAGCAGGGTCAAAGAGGAAAGAACAAATGAGTTTTCAAGAGTCTCTGATTCCAATGCGTGTTTCAATACAAAATAAATCCTCATTTTAAAAGTAAAGCAGGGTCAGTACTGGAGGGCACGGACAGAAACAATCCTTGCTGGATTGCTCCAACACTCTTTACAATGTGATCATAAGAATATTAGAACTGGCATTAACACCAAGGAAATATTTCCCTATAATCACCCAAATTGATAGTCAAAAAGTTTAATCAATAACATCCAGAATAACAATTTATTCTTGTAATGGCTGGTCAATTGAATCTCTAAGAATTCAGTTGAAATAAAACTGAATCACATGCCTTAAACTAGAAAGAGAGCAGAGCCAGTACCATTCCCATCACAATGACAGCTTTGCAGCCTGACTGATATTGTCTCAACCTCTGCAAGACAAGCATGATCTACAATGCTTTTTGTGAGTGCAGTGTTTGCACTTGAGCTAATCTCACTGCACAAACTGTTTATAAAGGATATATCAGGGAATTGAGTTTACACTGTAGAAAACAAATCTGGAGTTTGCATCAAAGCACTTTCTTCAGTGACGGCGGGACAAGTTCCAGTGCCATCTGGTCTACATCTTAGACTGGCCTTTTACTTGCTACTGAGGAATATGAAGATAGTTGTTTAGTTGCTATTTAGTTATTAACATTAAGTGCAAAAGGGGAGAACCCAAATTATGCCCAATTTACCGACAATGCTCCTGAGCCATGCGCGTTTTAGAACATTTTAATTTTATCATAGGGAGCTCCAAATTCTACAATGTTCGGACAACACTTTAAAAGGACATGCACCCCTTTTTTATTGCGTTCCAAGTTTTAAGCTTTTGTGAAGGCCCATCAATAGTAAGCACCACAGATCCTCATGTTCAGGCCTGAGGAAACAGGAAGCAGTCAGCAAAGTGAACGTGTCTCCTCCTACAACTCTTTGTAGGGTACGTTGAACAATCTCTGTTCCAGGCGTACACTGGCCCTATTCCCAAACTCTACCTCCGCTACATTAACGACTGCATCGGTGCTACTTCCTGCACCCATGCAGAACTCACTGACTTCATCAACTTGACAACTAATTTCCATCCTGCACTCAAATTCACTTGGACTATCTCAGACATCTCCCTACTGTTTCGAGATCCATCACAGGAGACAGACTAATGACTGACATCCATTACAAACCCACTGACTCCCATAGCTATCAAGACTACACTTCTTCCCACTATGCTTCCTGTTAAGACTCGATCTCTTACTCCCAATTCTTCTGTCTACTCCCCATCTGCGCCCAGGATGAGGTTTCCATACCAGGTCATCGGAGATGTCCTCATTCTTTAGGGGTTCCCCTCTTCAATTATAGATGAGGCTCTCACTAAGATCTCCTCAATATCCCGCAGCTCTGCTCTTGATCCCCCCCCCCCCATTCATAACAAGGACAGATTCCCGCTTGTCCTCACCTTCCACCCCATCAGCCGTCGCTTACAGCATATAATCCTCCAACATTTTTGCCACCTCCAACGGGATCCCACTACTGGCCACATCTTTCCATCTCCGCCCCTTTCTGCTTTCCGTAGAGACCTCTCCCTCCACAATCCCTGGTCAACTCGGCCCTTCCCACCCAAACTACCCCCTCCGCAAGTAATTTCCCCTGCAACTGCAAGAGATGCAACACCTGTCCCTTTATCTCCACCCTCGATTTCATTCAAGGTCCCCGACTGTCTTTTCAGGTGAGGTAGAGGTTCACTTGCACATCCTCCAACCTCAACTACTGTATCCACTGTTCCAGGTGTCAACTCCTGTACATCGGCGAGACCAAGCGCAGGCTCTGTGATTTTTTTTACTGAACACCTTCGCTCAGTCCGCCTTAACCTACCTGATCTCCCGGTTGCTCAGCACTTTAACTCCCCCTCCCGTTCCCAATCTGACCTTTCTGTCCTGGGTCACCTCCATTGTCAGAGTGCGGCCCAACGTAAATTGAAGGAACAGCATCTTATATTTTGTTTGGGTAGCTTACACCCCAGCGGTATGAACATTGTCTTCTCTAACTTCAAGTAGCCCTTGCTTTCACTCTCTCTCTCTCTCCATTCCCAGTTATCCCACCAGTCTTACTGTCTCCGACTACATTCTATCTCTGTCCCGCCACTCCGCAGACATCAGTATGAAGAAGGGTCTCAACCCGAAACATCACCCATTCCTTCTCTCCAGAGATGCTGCCTGTCCCGCTGACTTACTCTAGCATTTTGTGTCTACACTGTCTCCTCCATAATTGTGCACATCCTTAAGAAACAAAACCAAACTTCAACAGTCCATTAAAGCAGGTCAAATGGGGAATTTACAATGTGTTACACTTAATTGGGAAGACCAAGAAATATAATAAATATAATCTAGAGAGCACAATTCTAAAGGGATCAGAACAGAGGGAGCTGGTGCTATACAGGTATATTAAAAGTAGCAGTGCATTTTGAGAAAGCATACTGGATATCCCAGGCTTTATACATACATGCATAGAGTACATGAACCTTTACAAAAGAATGATCCGGCCACAACCGTAGTTATGCACAGTTCCAAGATCAACATTTTAGGAAACCGCTGGCACCTAAAGAGGTGTAGATTACATTTAACATAATAGTTCCAGGGACAAGAGACTTAAGTTTTGTGTTTTGACTGGGGAGGCTGGGAGTGATCTTCTTGGAGCAGCAAAGGTTGAGAGGGGATCTTTAAGAAGGACTAAACATTGTGAAGATTATGAACAGAGTAGCTGGTAAGAAACGTTCCCATTAATGCAAGGGTGACTAACCAAACATGTAGAATGAAAATGATTGGCAAAAGAAAATGAAAAGAGGCAAAACTTGCTTGAGTAGCATGTGGCTAGCATCAGGATGTATTGTCAGGTATAGTGGAGATAGCTTCAATCATAGCTTTCAAGAGAGAAATTGATGTGTTTGAACAAAATCTGCCACAGTTAGCACAAAATAAATGGGTTAAATGGCCTTCTTCCATGCTGTAATCTCCCTTTGAATTACTGCAATGTATTATTCATGTATTACATTTACCTATCCTTGCGTTTGTAAGCTTATGCTATAAAATACAATTTACAGGGCCAGCACACATCTATCAATGATCCTTGCTAGTTTTCAGGAGAAGGCATTTCTTCCACATAATTTAGCATGGTTGTTTTATATCATCATTTCTATATGGGATGTTTGCTGACACTTCCATTTACAGCACAGCTCCTGAATTATTGAAATATTGCCAGTCCAACAAAATATTACAAATGGGAAGACAAAACATCAGAACACATGCCTTTTATGGAAAAGGCTTCTTTAATGGCCTATGAAGGAAGCCCAGTGGTAGTGCTGGGCATGGGGAGTTGGGAACTTCCTTTCGGTCATGGCAACAATCCACTTCTTTTGAGCTTCCTCAAATGATTCACTCCCTACCCTCAAGAGCAGTATGTACTGAATTAATTTTACAACCCCACACTAACTAAAAAGCATATATTGTTAGTGTTCCTTTAAAAATATGCAACGAGGCATCCAGTCTGCGTCATGTTAATAGTCAGGAGCCAGTCACACAGGAAGAACATGGAGGTTGCTCCTGCTACTCCTATTGTTCTTGCGGGGTAGCCTACCCTTCCTCAGGAGCCGCCAGGAAGATTGTGGATCCATCCAAACACCCAAAGTTCTTCTTCAACATCTGAGTGGGCAGCTTGATGAATATATTCTCAATGCTACATTAAATCTGTGCTGACTCAGAAACTTCAGATGTCATGAGATATGGTTACAGAGTGCAACTGTAAACTCCATAAAACCATTTGTATTAAAGTCTCAGAAAAGCTTGCCAGGAATGTGTGCAAGATAAATTATTAGCCACTTCAGTTTATCCCACTTTCAGAGAAGTAATAATATCCCCAATTTGGCCAAATGTGTCCATTTCCATAGATTGAATTACTCCAACCGTTTATAAATTCCAAAGTAAATTTTAGTTTAGTTTGGTTTAGAGATAACGTGTGGAAACAGGCCCTTGCTCTCACCAAGTTCGCACCAACCAGCAATCACTCATACACTAGTTCAATATTATCCCAGTTTCACATTCTTGGGGCAATTTACAAAAGCCAATTAACCTACAAACCTGCACATTTTTGGAACGTGGGAGGACGCTGGAGAAAGGTTTTCTAACGTACTGATACCAAAAAGCAACCTGCAAAATTTTTGCTGAAAGGAAAGTCAAAATGAACTATAGAGTAGCTTCATGACAAGAATTTAACTAATGATGAACTTGTGTTGCATCCCTTCATTAGTGTGCACCAAACTATTATCATAGTTTGCAATCATGATTTTTAATTAAAACATTTCTAACAAGAAGCAGTTTCTATACTTCAGTTATTTCCTTTAGTTAAACTTGTCTCTAAATTCCAAAATGAATCTCTGCCAGTATTCTTTAAACGTCCCAGGAAATCATTCTCTCTATTCCTATTAACCTGGAAATCAAAATAAATAAAACATACATTTTGCCGTGATGCGATGGAAAATGTTAAAACAGCTTGGATATGAATCCATAATTGATGAGCCATTACTCAGGAGCACACGCCTTGCAAGTAAGTGACTTTTTTCACAGACATTTCTTAGGTTTCAAAGATGTCATTCAGATTTTAAATATCTGAAATTTGTTTAGATTGTTTTTTAAACACTGGTAGTTGTGTAATGGTTAAGTACCTGAGATGATATTTAATTTGCCCTATTTTAAAGAATTGAATTTATTTATTTTATTTTTAGCCAGATATTCATCACAATGACCGTTTTATAAATGTACTTTCAGTTGAATAAAAATAATTATAACTTCAGAAGAAATTACTTTAACCAGAATGACTGCTCTGTTCCAAATTTATAATCCAAGCGAGAACAAATGTATATAATCTTACAGCTATGAATCAGGTACTTCATAAACTGGATGTGATCATAATACTGCCAATTTGAAGGAGTTATTACCAAATTTATAGGTTAAACTTTCAAAATGATGTGCCGATTTATCTTAAAACACTCATCATTGACGACATTTATCTTGTGTTTAAAACTGTAAGCTGATTGAATCTAGCTTTACTGATGTAGGTGTATAGTCACGATGCAAATCTTGGCATGCTTATCCATTTGGTTATTTTAGGTTTCACAAATCCAATGTTAGGTACATACATCAGGCTGTTGTTCATTAAATACAGCTTGGGGTTCAACACCATCATCCTTCCAAACTGGTTATTAAACAGTGAATTAGGTCTCTGCACATCCTTATGCAACTGGATCCACAACTTCTCATTAGCAGACCACAATCAGACTACAAATTGACAACAACATTTCCTCCTCATTAACCATCAGCACCTCAGGGCTGCATGCTCAGTCCCCTGCTCTACTCACTCTATACCCATGGCAGAACAATCTTGTTCTTTGCCAGCAAGACCGAGGAGCTGATTGTTCACTTTAGGAGGGCAAAGCCAGGTATCCATGAATCTGTCTTCATCGACAGGTTGGCAGTGGAGAGAGTTAATAACTTAAAGTGCCTGATCTCTGAAGATCTGTCCTGAGTCCATTGCATTGATGCAATCATAAAAAAAAGCCCATTAATGCCTCTACTTCTTTAAAGGATTGAAGTGATTCTGGTTTTTTTTAAGAGATAAAGCATGGAAACCGGCGCTTCAGCCTTCAGAGTCCGCAATCACCCATACACTAGTTTTATCCTACACAAGTAACTATTTACAGAAGCCAATTAACCTACAAACCAGCAAGTCTTTGGATTGTGAGAGACAACGGGAGCACCCCGTAAAAACCCAGGCAGTCACAGAGAATGTGCAAACTCAATAGAAACCACCCATAGTCATGGTCAAACCCGTGTCTCCAGCACTGTCAGGCAGCGACTAGCGCTGCACCATTATGCCGCACGGATGTTGGCATGTCAATATGTTGATGAATATTCTCTTCAACTTCTACTGGTGGAGAGTACATTGACTGGCTGCATCAGAGCCTGCTTCAGCAACTCCAACACCCAAGAATGAAGCAGATTACAAAAAGTGGTGGACACTGCCTGACCCATCACGGGTACTGACCTCTCCAGCATCAGTACCCGTTTCATTTCTGCCATCGGGAACGTGGTATAGGAGTCTGAAATCTATGACCACCAGTTTCAAGTGTACCTTATCAAGCTCTTGAACACTACAAACCAACTTCAACTGTGTCCTATGGGCAGTCTTTGGTTGCACTAAGGACTTTTGCTTTCTTTTAGAAACATAGAAACATAGAAAATAGGTGCAGGAGTAGGCCATTCGGCCCTTCGAGCCTGCACCGCCATTCAATATGATCATGGCTGATCATCCAACTCAGTATCCTGTACCTGCCTTCTCTCCATACCCCCTGATCCCTTTAGCCACAAGGGCCACATCTAACTCCCTCTTAAATATAGCCAATGAACTGGCCTCAACTACCTTCTGTGGCAGAGAGTTCCAGAGATTCACCACTCTCTGTGTGAAAAATGTTTTTCTCATCTCGGTCCTAAAGGATTTCCCCTCTATCCTTAAGCTGTGACCCCTTGTCCTGGACTTCCCCAACATCGGGAACAATCTTCCTGCATCTAACCTGTCCAACCCCTTGAGAATTTTGTAAGTTTCTATAAGATCCCCCCTCAATCTTCTTTTGGACTAGTATTAGTGTTATTAATTTATTGAGTTTGTTTATGATATATTATCTATGTATTATGGGCCTATTACACTGCTGCAAGAAAGTATTTCATTGTCCGTTGTAATTGCATATGACAATTAAACACTCTTGATTTGACTCAAGGTTTATATTGCGTCAGTAATTTCCATCACACAATGATGGCATTTCATTATATTTTCATTACCTGTATATAATTGTCATGTATTTGCTCATTAAAGATGTTTTGCATTCATCGGAAAAGTATTTTCCTCAGAGATTTGATCATATCTAACAGATTAGGCAATCCTCAATCCGATTCTTGTTCCTCAGTTCTCTGTCATCAAGGACACTGGTGGCTTTATGGTAGTTCCATGTACTTAAAAACTTTCAACAAGCTTATTGAATACCGATCAAACATCAACATTCTGGCAAAGGGTCAAAGATCCAAAACTTACACCGTTTCTCTTTCCCAGATGCTGCCTGACCTGTTGAGCTCTCTCTCCCCAGGATTTTCTATTTCAAATTTTCAGTATCTGCACATTAACTGAATGTCATTCACTAGCATTCTCTATGCACTTTGAAAGAAATATAAGGTAGGCAAAAAAGCAAATGTAGCTAATCATACCTTTTGAAATATCACAAAGATAATACAGATAAAAACTATTAAGGGATTTAATTTCAGTAGCAATTATTGTTGAATAAATAAAGGTTTCTCTTTAAACTACATGCAAGTGTGCAGAAAGAAAGTGTTTGTAATATACCAACTGCAAATAAAATATTCCCAAAAAATAAGAATTGACAGTTGTGCAAATATAAACAAATGAATTAGAAGGAATGGGCACTCAGGCCTTTGAGCATACTCCACCATTCATAGCTGAACTAATATAATTCAATACCTTTTTCCAGCCAACCCCCTTGAAGCCTTCCATCTCACTGATTATTTACCTGTGACTAGAACCGTATGATAATATTTATAATATATTTGAATTTAAATTGTAATTGAAATTGTCATGTTAGGAATTAAATGGATGTTCTAATTGTCCTTCTCTGTGTCTGCCTGCAAAATATTGTCACTATTCTACTCTTGTCCCCCTTTAAATTCACTCGGTACTCCTTCACTGGTCCCTCCTTATCTACAGAGCAGGCAACTATCAACCTGCCACTGTAATTGACTTAATTCTTGAAATCATGAAGAGGTATTTTCTGCTTATGGAACTTTTGTGAGCTGCCAAGAGCATTTTTGGCAGCTGGTCCAGATCAGGACATGCTGCCAGATACTTTGATGTACAGTGACATTCATAATACACCACTAATCTAAACCCCAAGTTGCCTCCCAAGAGCTGTCAAACCATGTGACAGCAAGCTTAGATATACACAAACTCGATCAACCAGGCAGATTTTAAACAGCATCTTAAAAGTAAAAAGGTAGAGAGATATTAGAAAATGTGGTGATTTAGCAATGAGATTCAGCGATGCAGCTATTAACATTAGGAGCATGCATGAGGGGAAATTGAAATACAAAGACTTGAAAGGCTTGAAGAGCTGGATAGCTCTTCACTGCATGTGAAGGGACTGAGAAAAAGGAACAAATGGAAATAAAGCAATTAAGAGAGACAGAATCGTACACGCTGAAATTCCCTATGTGCTCATCATAATTCTGGTGAAACCTCCACAGAAATGTCAGTTACTGAGGATTTTAGCTCTTCCTAGTCAAGAACAATACAATTTTGCTTCATTCTCTACAAACAATTATTATAATTGTTCCATATTTCTTTACTTGTAGGAAGACACCTTTTCGACCCATCGAGTCCATGCTGCCTTGCAGAGTAATCGCTTTTCCGTGCTCATGTTCCCTGA
This sequence comes from Malacoraja senta, assembly GCA_038087875.1. NCBI lineage: Eukaryota > Metazoa > Chordata > Chondrichthyes > Rajiformes > Rajidae > Malacoraja > Malacoraja senta. The sequence goes on from CM075978.1 coordinate 139,892,135, forward strand.
AAGACCTTTTGTCTAGGCTGTGACATTGGGTCAGTGTTGCAGGGGTCGGCTTGGCATGGTGATGCCGTCGATGTCCTTCACCTCTGCTCACTGCTCCGCTCCGCTGCAGGTTATATCTGATCCATACCCTCCGCCTCTGTGGGCCATGTGATCTCTGATTGCAGCGGACCTCCACCGGCCTACTCCACCACACCTCGCCTACCGCAGCCACTGCACTGCTGCCGTACCAAGATATGCCACTTGAATTTACATACCACTTGAATTTAGCTGTTAAGTTTCACAAACTAGGCATTACACTGCTCAAATAGATGTGAAGCACAGTTTAGTGGACATTAGAAAAAGAAGAAGATGCTTTTGAACTTTCAGGTGCTGATCTTTATGTCATTGAAAAGTCAAACTTGTTATTTATTGAGTATGTGTGCATGTGTATACACACACTGAACTTAGTTTCTTCTCCCGTTATGTACTATGTTTACATATTCTGTTCTGTTGCAGCAAGTAAGAATTTTATTGTCCTATCTGGGACATATGACAATAAAACACTCTTGACTCTTGAAAAGATCAGAATTGTGATCTCTAAAATCTTGTGTCTATCTTATATCCTCCCATGCTAATTTGAGCAGCAGTCAGTCAGAACATTGGAAGTTAAGTCAGGACCTGGATATGTACCAGCATTTAGCAGAAAATCGTGTTATGAATTTTCTGATCCCATTATGAGGGAAAGAGGAGAAAAGTGCATGAGAGGAGAAAAGTAACGAAGAGATCATTCTGAATATCGGAGAACATCGGAGAATACCATGTTCTTCGTAAGGAAGGATCAGCCGATAACAGACCAGATATTTCTGCCCATCAAACAACAAAACTGGAACCTGCCTGAAGATCCAAGTCCAACTCTGAGATGAATATGAACACAAGCTGTCACTTAAGTTATAACAGTGTACTTGGAGTCTTCACCTGACTTGGTGGCTTTTGCTGGAGCTTCTAACTTCTGCAACTAAGTGACTACCCTCAATACACCCTCATGGACATTTTGTCTCTGGAAATTCATATAATTCAGGTCCTGCATAATGGCAAAGTTCCAGCAACGTGAAGTTATATTTGCATATCACAGAAAAGGGTGATTGTTGGAAATCAGAAGCAACAACAATAACACAACAATAAAGTCAATAACACTCAACAGGTTTATCAGCATTCGGGGGGAAAGAGAAACAGTTACATTTTGGTTCGACGACTCCTTGCCAGAACTGAACAGGGTGGAGAAAGGTCTCAGACCAGAAATCTGACCTGGTTATCTTTCTACAAATGCTGCCTGACCTGCTGAGGTTTTACAGTATTTTTGGTTTGGTTTTGTCATATTTGCACCCTGCCTATAATTTCTTTTCTAGGCTTGTTTGTTTATAAGCCAAGCCACTCTAGAAGTGGTTAACTTCCCTCTATTTGAAAAAAGATCTGTATTCATCGTGAATTACTTCTCATCACTGAAGTGCTCCATTATGATAAACCTATACTTTCATTACTTTCATCAATCCCCACAGGCTATCATTTAAGACCTTAAGCGGATTCAACTAAGCTTTATCCACAATACTGACATAATCTCAGTTGTTATTAAACATACTAAAACAATAAATTAAATGTGAAAACATCCAAGAGCTCCTCGCAAGAGAATAGCGGGAAAATGGAGGGAGGGGAAGGTATACATAGGGTTTACAAAAATAGTTTGTCATTGGGGATAGTAGGGAGGTCCTTTAGCCTTCAGGACAATCCTGAAATATCAGCAAAATGTGGGAGGGATCTAGGGATACACTGATAAAATTAAAAGCCTGTTATGTATTTGAGCATTGATTCATCAGATCCAAGTTATACAAGTAGAAACTATTCAGACAGAGTGGCTTGGTAAAGAATTGAAAGGCAATGGAGAGGTAAAAGGTAAGAAAGAAGACTGATAGCAACTGAGCATAAAAGCACCTGGAGGATGAGATGTGTTTTGGTGGTGATTTTGAGAAGCAATTAGGGAGGGAATATATTTTGGCTGGGCTGGGGATGGGTGCTCTTGATTGACCCAAAACTGTGATGAGAAAATTATTCAAAGACCTATCCATTAGGTAGAAAGATCTAATAAGATGGTAATGTTATGGGCGTGCCAATGAAGGTGGATGTTAAACAGGATTGGTAAAAAGAGGGAATTCAAAGGAAGAAAACCAGGAATGTTTAAATCATGCTCCCTTTTCTGAAATTGGATTATTGGCTGTCATTCTCATCTCGTTTCTGCAATTTAGCTCTTTGGGACAAGTTTAGATGCAGGTCATAAAGTCTGGAGCTGAATGGTTCTGGTAGATCCAAAAAGAGCATCAATAGGAAGTTTAAAGGTAATATATGATGACTGTCAATAACACCATTCAATGCTTTGCTGCTGACTGTAGATTTAATAGGGAGATAACTAACAGGATTCAATGCATCTTGACTTTTATGGACAGTGCACAATGGGCCAATTTTCTACAGTTCCAGGAAGTTGATAGTCTTGTAGCTATACTGGAAATGTTTAGCTGCAGGTTCTGGAGGTTGAATCTACTGATGTTGGGCACTCTAGCCTTTCCTGTATCCATTTGGTATCAAGAATTGGGGAATCAATCTAAAGGCTGATGTTGAGATGCATTGAACCTTAAGAGCAGCCAACATAGATTATGTTGGCTCCTTTTATCTTCTGTAATTGCATGTATGGTTTTCACTATGAAATGTGTGAAAGCAATATAAAATTAAATATAGAAACTAAAATAAAGAGCGAGGAGAAAAGATTAAATTGAAAACCCAGAAAATGAAACAGAAAGACAAAGAAAAATAAAATTAATGTGTTTTGCATTCAACATCTTTAAAATCCCTACAGGCTCTAATTGGAGGAATGAGTGTCCATAATTTTAAATGTTAATTCACAGTTAAAAGATTGATTGGCAGTCATTAACAACTACGCTTTTAAAGGTAAATACAATACAATACAATTATTTATTGTCATTTGAACCTCAAATAAAGTTCAAACAAAATTTGGTTTCTGCAGTCATACAACAAGAAAAGAACCAAGGCACACAACCAACACAATTTACACAAACATCCATCACAGTGAATCTCCTCCTCACTGTGATGGAAGGCAAAGTCTTGTCTCTCCCCTGTGTTCCATTCTTCTCTCGATGCTAAATGCAAAAATTACTAGAAATACTCAGCAGATCGGGCAGCCTCCATGGGAAAAGAATCAGAGTCAACGTTTCAGGTTGGAGACAGAAGAAGCTACAGGGATATGGGAAGGGAGATGGTTCTGATAGGGTAAAACTGGGTGGCCATGGGGATTGTTATGCATTATTCAGGAGTTGTAAAATTGTGGATATAACAGGTATTAATTCAAACATGAACCAGTCTACAGAATACCTGTCTAATGTACATTGCAAACAATAATCAGTTTGAAATTAAAAGGACAGCTTTGCAAACAAACATTGCTGTCAGCTGACGTGATCATGACACATTCTTGTATTCATCAGCCGAATGTAAACCAATGGAGTATGTTAATTGGCCTACATAAAACCAGACCTTCAGCTTGTTATTTTGCATCATGTTATGGAGATGAAAGAAACTTCCAGACCAGACCATACCTATTTTGTCACTTTGCACATCAAACATGGCTTTATCCATATTTATAGTCAGTCATATATCATGGAAACAGGCCCTTCAGCCCAACTTGCCTACGCCAACCAATATGCCCCATCTACACTAGTTCCACCTGCCTGCATTAGGCCCATACCCCTCCAAACCTTTCCTATCCATGTACCTGTCCAAATGTTTTGCTATCCCAGGTTATTGAGAGGCAAGATTGTGAGAGCCTTAACAAAGATATTTGTGTCTTCTCTAGCCCCAAGCAAGGTCCCAGAAGATTGAACAGTAGCTAATGTGTTAAAGAAGGAACTGCAGATGCTGGAAAATCGAAGGTACACAAAAATGCTGGAGAAACTCAGCGGGTGCAGCAGCATCTATGGAGCGAAGGAAATAGGTAACGTTTCGGGCCGAAACCCTTCTCCAGACTGATAGGGGGTGGGGAGAAGAAAGGAAAAAAGGAAAAGGCGGAGGAGGAGCCCGAGGGCTGGGGGAGGGGAGGAGACAACCAGAGGGCTGATGAAGGGGAGGGGACAGCCAGGGCTAGCAGAATTGGGAGAATTCAACGTTCAGGCCACCAGGATGTAGACTGCCCAAGCGGAATATGAGGTGCATTTCCTCCAATTTACGGTGTTGCTCGCTGTGGCCATGGAGGAGACCCAGGACAGAGAGGTCAGATACGGAATGGGAGGGGGAGTTGAAGTGCTGAGCCACCGGGAGTTCAGGTTGGTTATTGCGGACCGACCGGAGGTGTTCGGCGAAACGATCGCCAAGCCTCCGCTTGGTCTCACCGATGTACATCAGCTGGCATCTAGAGCAGCGAATGCAATAGATGAGGATGGAGGAGATGCAGGTGAACCTCTGTCGCACCTGGAACGACTGCTTGGGTCCTTGAATGGAGTGGAGGGGGGAAGTGAAGGGACAAGTGTTGCATCTCTTGCGGTTGCAAGGGAAAGTACCAGGGGAGGGGGTGGTATGGGAGGGAAGGGAAGAATTGACAAGGGAGTTACGGAGGGAGCGGTCTTTGCGGAAGGCAGACATAGGGGGAGATGGGAAGATGTGGCGAGTGGTGGGGTCACGTTGGAGGTGGCGAAACTGACGGAGGATCACTTGTTGTATGTGACGGCTGGTGGGGTGAAAGGTGAGGACTAGGGGGACTCTGCCTTTGTTGTGAGTGGGGGGATGGGGAGAGAGAGCAGTGTTGCGGGGTATGGCAGAGACCCTGGTGCGAGCCTCATCTATGGTGGAGGAGGGGAACCCCCGTTCCCTGAAGAATGAGGACATTTCAGATGCCCTGGTGTGGCTAATGTTGTTTCTTTATTTTAGAAGTGAAGTAGAGAGAATCCAGGGTGTAGGCCAGTAAGCCTTACATCAGTGGTAGGGAAGCTATTGGAGAGGATTCTTTGGATAGGATTTACTTCCATTTGGTACAGAATGGGTTAATTGGGGACAGTCAGCATGGCTTTGTACGCAGTAGGTCGTGTCTTATAAACTTGATTGAATTTTTTGAAGAGGTGACAAAGGTAATTGATGAGGGTTGGAAGGTGAATGTTGTCTATGTGGATTTAAGTAAGACATTTGATAATGACCTTGTGGTAGGCTGATCCAAAAGAGTAAGTTACATGGGATTAAGTGACTTGGATTCTGAACTGGCTTTCTGATAGAAGATAGTGGGCTGTGGTGGAAGGACAATAATCAGCCTAGAAATCTGTGATCAATGAAGTTCTACAGTGATCTGTGCTGGGTCCTTTGTTGTTTGTGATATAGATAAATGACTTGGATGTAAACAGATCGGTTAGTAAGTTTGCAGACAGCACCAAGATTGCTGCAGTTGCAGACCGAGAGGAAGGCTGTCAAAGCATTCAGCGAGATATGGATCAGCTACAGAAATGGGTGGATAAATGGCAGATGGATTTTAATCTGAGTAAGTGTGAGGTTAAGCACTTTGGGAGGCCAAATATAAAGAGAAAATATAGAATTAGTGCCAAGACCCTTAAAAGTATAGAGGAATTGGGGACCGTCCATAACTCCCTGAAAAGAGACATGATGCAGCTTTACAGGAATTTTATGCTGCATTTGGAGTATCACATGCATTTCTAGTTGCCCCATTAAAGGAAGGATGTGGAGGTTATAGAAAGAGTAAGTTTACCAGAATGCTGTCTGGACCAGGAGGTATTAGCTACAGGGAGTAGCTGGTCAGACTGTTGCTTCTCTGGAATGCTGCAGGCTGAGGGGAGACATGATAGAAATATCTAAAATGACGAGAGGCATAGATAGGGTAGACAGTCAGATCTTTTTACCAAGTTGGAAAAATCAAATACTAAAGGGCGAGGTTTTGATGTGAGAGGGGTAAAGGTTAAAGGAGATGTGCAGGGCGTTTTTTTTACTCAGGTGATGGTGGCTGGCATAGGCAGGTACCATAGTGGTATTTAAGAGACTTTTGGATATGCAGGGAATGGAGGGATATGTATTATGTGTAGGTGGATCAGAGTTAGTCTTGGTATCATGTTCAGAACAGACATTGTTTGCTGAAGTGCCTCTCCCTGTGTTTCTCCACAACCGAACTATGATGAGTTTAGTGCAAAAGTACTGCATAATAAAACACACTTACTGGTCTTTGATGTATTTCAATCCTGTCTCAGACAATGAATTGCGATTTTCTGCAATGCTAATGGTGATTGGTGCGACTTGAATGTCAACATTTGGCATTAATTATGTATCTGGTCGTTGCACATCTCTACAGAAATAATTACACTTATTTTGAGAGCAAAATTCAGCCCAGATTTATCAAATCTAGATGGAGAGAAAGTGAGTAGCATGGACTTCAAAAAAAGTAACCATACTTGATAAACTTAAGAATTCTTTGAAAACATTATAAACAAGTGGAGAATTTGCTGCAGACTTATATATTAAGTTTAAATGAGTCTTTGACATGACACCTCATGGGAGAGTATTAAAAAGATTGATAATGGATTCAGTGGGCGTAGAACAGACTGGGGAAAAGGTTTAGAAGTGAAAAAAAAAGAAATTAAGAGAAGTTTTAAAGTACCTCAAATGCTGTGACTAGTGATGTGTTTCAAGAGTGAGTATAAGGCCAATTTGATTCACTTTGCATATCTATAGTTTGGATACAGCCCCAGAGGCAATACTAAAACTTAAAGGTATGCAAAGTGAATAGAATTGGTCCAATGGGAGAGACAATAATTTAGAAAAGCAAAGAATATTGAAAAGAAACATTGAGGAGATGTGAGACTTAGGGGAAAAAAGTGACAGATTAATTCAATCTTGCTGTGAGGTACTGCATTTTAAAACAATATTGCTGCAGTGATTATACTCTGAAAGGAATACACACATGCAGAGAGCAAAGGGATTTCTGAGAAAAAAGTTTGAAAGAAATTCAAGGCAGCACATCAGAGGATAAGCATAGATTTCAGATTTAACATGATATAAAAGGGAAGCTGCAATTATTAATTTATTTTCTCACATCTCAACAGAAACTACAACTGTTTCAAGATTTTTGCCAAGATTTGTCTTGTTCAGTTCAGTTTTATTTGTCATATGTAGGTTAACACAGGGTCAACGGTACAATGAAATGTGTATAAGATAACAGGTCACCTCAGCAATGATATTACAATAAAATTAAGGTTAAAAAAAAAGATACGTGACAATGGTAGATAAAAGACAATAATAAATAAAATAATTAACATATATGACACGTTTATGAGTTTAGAAGCCTGATGGCATGATGATAGAAACTGTTCTTGAGTCTAGTGGTTCGTGCAGCCATGCTCCTGTATCGTCTGCCTGACGGTAACAAGGAGAACAGTCTGTGTGCTGGGTGGCTGTGGTCCTTGATGATACTGTGTGCCTTCCGCAGGCACCGCCTGTGGGAAATGTCCTGAATGGCCGGGAGACAGTTGCCAGTGATGTGCTGTGCCGCCTTCACCACTCTCTGAATTGACTTGCGGCTGTGGGCAGAACAGTTCCCGTACCAGACTGTGATGCAGCCCGTCAGCAGACTCTCGATGGTGCATCTGTAGACGTTTGTGAGGATGCTGGCGTTCATGCCAAACTTCCTCAGTCTTCTCAGGAAAAAGAGCCGCTGGCTGGCTTTCTTTGTTATTGTGTCCGTGTGCAGTGACCAAGAGAGGTCCTCAGTGATGTGCACACCACTTAAAGGGACGAAGCTGCTGACCCTTTCAACCTCAGCATCACCAATGTGGATGGGGAGGTGTCCACTCCCCTGCTGTCTCCTGTAGTCCACGATCATCTCTTTAGTTTTGCTGACATTGAGAGAGAGGTTATTTTCCTTGCACCAGTTGTTTAGTGTCTTTACCTCATCTCTATAGGCCGTGATGAGGCCCAGGATGGTCGTGTCATCAGCAAACGTTAAGATGATGTTGGAGCTGTGCTTAGCAGTACAGTCGTGCGTGAACAGGGAGTACAGGAGAGGACTGAGCACACAGCCCTGTGGTGCGCCTGTGTTGAGGATCAGTGAGGAAGAGGTGTGGCTGCCAATTCTCACCACCTGGGGCCTGCCTGCCCGTCAGGAAGTCGAATATCAGGGGATTGCTCCCCGAATAATATAGGAGCGATTATTCTCTCTCCAATAAATTTGAATAATAAAAATTATAATAAAAATCCAATTATATATAGCACTATTAGAACATGGAAGCAAATAAAACAGAATCTAAAATTAAGAAACCTATCTCTCTTAATACCAATAGTCAATAACCCATCGTTTAAACCTTCAATCATAGATAAATCATTTATACAATGGGAAAGAATGGGAATCAAAACGCTCGAAGATCTGTATGAATTAGAAAAATTACTATCATTTCAACAACTACAACTGAAATATAATTTGAAAAATAATCAATATTTTAAATATCTACAAATCTGTGACTATTTGAAAACACACACAAAAGATTATTATAATATGCCTTCCGACTTACTAGATGAAGCAATGAAGACAAAGGCGGAATCAGTTAATTTAATATCATACTTATATAATATCATCTTAAACATAGAAATACCCACAACAGATGGAATTAGAAGAGATTGGGAACAAGATCTAGGTATAAAAATTTCAAAAGAGAGTTGGGATAATCATTTATTACAGGTGCATAAATGCTCGATCAACGTACGACATACGCTTATCCAATTTAAAACATTACATAGATTATATTATTCAAAAACCAAACTAAATAAAATCTTTCCTAACGTCTCACCAATCTGTGATAAATGTATATGTCAAGAAGCTACCATAGCACATTCTTTTGTTTTTTGTACAAAAATCCAAAAATTCTGGTTTGAAATATTTGATATTTTTTCAAAATTAATCAAAATAAAACTGGTACCAAAACCAGAATGGATTATTTTTGGAATATCGGAAGGTATTCCTGAATTAAACGTGTATCAGAAGAATTTACTCAATTATGGGCTAATAATGGGAAAAAAGCTTATACTTAAATTCTGGAAAAATGCGCCCACACCAACAATAAAAATGTGGACATCAAATATGTTGGAAACATTACATCTGGAAGAGATGAGATTCCTCCTAGTAGGCAAAGTAGACCAATTTCAAAAGACGTGGTCTACGTTTTTGGACCTATTACAAGCATGAGGTGCAATAGTAATTTAGAAAAACAAATAAATAAATAAAAGGTATCTGGACCTGGTAATGGGAGGTAAAACAAAAACAGACTTGGTTGGTAGTTCCTTCTCTATGAAGTATGTTATAAGAGTTATAATAGAGCGATTGTTCCTTCTTTCTTTCTCTTTCTTTTCTAGGGTCTATTTTCTAACTTTACTTCCTTCTCTAACTTCTTTTCTAAGGGGCTTTCTTTTCCCAACACTCTTTTGCACTTCACAACCTTTGCGCACTTTCTTCACTTTTCTTACTTCTTTCTTTTTCTTTCTTAAAGTTTAAAAAAGTGAAGCGGTACAAAAAATGTATTAATATATACGTGTTGTACATTACTGTAATCTACCGTACTTCTATTAAAAAAATTATTTTAAAAAAAAAGGAAGTCGAATATCCAGCCGCAGATGGAGGTCTCCAGTCCAAGATCAAGGAGCTTGGGGACGAGTTTTGAGGGAATGATAGTGTTGAATGCCGAGCTGTAGTCAATGAAGAGCATTCTCACATATGTATTCCCTTTGTCCAGGTGGGTGAGCGCAGTGTGAGTTGCCATGGCGATGGCATCGTCCGTGGCCCTGTTTGGTCTATACGCAAACTGAAGAGGGTCCAATGTATCAGGGAGGAGCAGATGTGAGTTTAGACTAGCCACTCGAAGCACTTCATGATGACTGATGTCAGTGCGACAGGACGGTAGTAATTTAAACAGGAGATTACTGGTTTCTTTGGAACAGGAACAATGATGGATGCTTTGAAGGGAGTGGGAACCACAGACTGACTCAGGGAGAGGTTGAAGATGTTGGTGAACACCTTCTAATTTTGTTTGATGTATCTGAGAAAGATTATGTTTTTCTCTGCTCGGCCAGCTGAACTTTGATTGCCCACTCCTCAGTGTTGCCCTGAGTAGCTAACCTCCGGATGACGTGACCATCAGCAACCATCTTCCAGTTGCTTGTGTCAATGTCCCACATTTTCATAGCTTGCATGCACCTGTCCTTGTCCTGGAGGTAAAGACATTAACAGTTTGCGACCCAGTAGGCAGTTCACCATGCAAAATGTTCTTAGGAATTTAGCTATCATCCACCCAGTAATCATGGAGAATAGATCCCAAGAATCCTTGACAATAATGATTGCATGCTGATGGAGTTAGCGTGCTCCAGATATTCACAAGTTGGTATACCACCTTGAGATGATTCAGTTGCAAATGGGCAGTGAACATGGAAACTGTCAAGCCCTTTTGCATTTCTTCCAGCGTGTTTCTAGAAGGGTAATCCAAAGACAAAGATTTTGGCACCACAAGACAGAAGGGGGAGGAGTTGCACAGTTTGATAGCCTCAGGGAAAAAGGATCTCCTGTAGCATTCTGTACTGCATCTTGGTGGAACCAGTCTGTTGCTGGAGATATTCCTCAGGTTGATCAGTGTGTCATGGAGGGGGTGAGCTGTATTGTCCAAGATACTCCGCAGTTTGAGGAGCTCCTCCCCTCCAAGACTACCTCCCATGAATCCAACTCCACAGCCAGCCTTCCAGATGAGCATGTTGGATACCTGTTGGCATCTGCGGCTTTCGCCCTGCTGCCCAGCACACAACAGCGAAGAAGGTAGCACTGGCTACCACTGATTGGTAGAACATCTGCAGCATCTTATTGCAGACGTTGAAGAAGCGGACCCTTCTCAAAAAGTACAGCAGGCTCTGTCCCTTCTAGTACAGGGCCTCAGCATGTCTGTTCCAGTCCAGTTTACTGTCCAGGTAAACTATAGTATTTGTACAAGGTTAATATCAATAACATGCAAAAAGTGAGGACAACTGTAGTAGGTGACCTACCACATGATACCCTAAAATGTTTCCATTTACAAAGCACAAGCAAACACATTTAGTACAAGAGGAATGCAAGTGGAAAGCTATGATTCTGATACATGAAAGTGATTATATCCTAGCCATGCATAGCATAGTATTGTTGCTTATACCTACACAGGCACAGGTTTAAATGCTGTTTTTCATGGCATCTCTAAATTTCAGTTTGCTGACAGATTAAAGCCAAATGCTTTCCAAAGCCTCCTTTATGAGGGTGGTGGAGGCAGGTTCTCTGGATGCTTTCAAGAGAGAGCTAGATAGGGCTCTTAAAAATAGTGGAGTCAGGGATATGGGGAGAAGGCAGGAACGGGTTACTGATTGGGGATGATCAGCCATGATCACATTGAATGGCGGTGCTGGATCGAAGGGCCGAATGGCCTACTCCTGCACCTATTGTCTATTGTCTATTTATGGTTCTATAAGATCATGCGTGCGCTTCATACCCACATTGTCATCTATTCAGTAAGTGAATATTGGAGCAGTAACTCCTTATATTTTTAGTCCAAACTCTTTGCAATGAAGAAACAAAAGACTACAACTGCTGGTTAATACCAAAGATAGACACAATGTGCTGGAGTAACTCAGCACGTCAGGCAGCATCTCTGGAGAAAAAGGATAGGTGATGTTTCATATTTCTTGAGTGTGAAGAAGGGTCCCAACCCAAAACCTCACCTATCCTTTTGCTCCAGAGATACTGCCTGATGCGCTGAGTTACACCAGCACTTTGCGTTTATCTCCTTGCACCAAAGCCCATCTTATTTTCTTATTGTCTGCTATATCCTTATGTTGACATCCTGCTTTCAATTAACCAATACTGTTGCATAATTAGTGTTTCTGACCATGCAAGAGATTGCTCCTTTATATCGAACTGCTGCAAGTCAAAAAAAAAGCTATGAAAGCTCAGAATTATTCTGGGAATGCCTGATAACAATTGTTTCTCAGAAGAATGTGTCTGAAAACAGGGAATTATGACATTATGTGTTTAGTTGAAGTGCAAACCGCAGAACTGATATGTGACTCACTCAGTTAATTTCTGGAGTGGCATGATTATACCCAGAAATTATCTCAATAAACACTAGTATGATTTAGGTTCGATGGCGATAGAGCTATGTATACGAGACCAACTTGATCTCTGGAAGATGCGCGAGACTCCAAAGCCCAGTATCAAGTTACATATTTACGTTCTCTGAACAAGCACTTCTGTGTATGACTCAAATTATTGGAAGAGGCTCCCATCGGCTGCTATTAGTTATATATATTTAATTAATAGTCAAGCGTCAAGAAATTTATTGTCATATGTCCCAGATAGAACACTGAAATTCTTACTTGCAGCACAACAGAATATGTAAACATAGTACACTGTAAACAATATAATAAATGAGAAAAAAGGTTCCGTGTGTGTATATATATACATCTATACAGATACCCACAAATACATACATATATATTTTTGTTTGTTTATTATGTGTATGTGTATATGTGCATATATTATACATATATATACATAAACAATATACATACACACATACACACACATATATACATATACACACACGCATATACACACGCACACACAGGTACACACAATCACACGTACGTACACACAAGTACACGTGTACATACACACACGTACACGTGCACACACACACATATATACATACACATATACATACATATACACACACATACATACACATACGCATACATACACACATACATACATACACACATATACATATGCACATACACAAATACACATATGCATTTGCATATGCACATATACATACAAACATATACATACAAACATATACATACACACATATATATATACACACACATATATACACATAGACTCCAAAGCCCAGTATCAAGTTACATATTTACGTTCTCTGAACAAGCACTTCTGTGTATGACTCAAATTATTGGAAGAGGCTCCCATCGGCTGTTGACAGAGTTATATATATTTAATTAATAGTCAAGCGTCAAGAATTTTATTGTCATATGTCCCAGATAGAACACTGAAATTCTTACTTGCAGCACAACAGAATATGTAAACATAGTACACTGTAAACAATATAATAAACGAGAAAAAAAGGTTCCACGTGTGTATAAATACATCTATACAGATACCCACAAATACATACATATATATATATATTTTGTTTGTTTATTATGTGTGTGTATATATGCATATATTATACATATATATACATAAACAATATACACACACATACATACACACACATATACATACATATTTATATACATACATACTTATATACATGTGTACATATACATATGCACATATACATATATACATACGCATTTGCATATACACACAAACATACACATATATACATATACACACATATATACACATATATAGATATGTGTATACACACACACATGTACATATATATACAAACATATGTATATACACACATATATATATACATATACACACATATATATATATACATATATATACATACACATACACATATACATGCACATATTACATATACACATGCACATATATACATATGCATACATACACATACACATACACATATATACACACATATATACATACATATAGATATACAGCCTTTTTCATATCTGGACTTCTTGTACGCCTCTGCATCGTCAGACTTGAATGCCCAGGATCTGATCCTCAGAAGAATGTAGATCTCCTGGTTCATCCAAGGCTTCTTGGTAGGAAACTCTCAGATGGGTTTTGTGGGAACACACTCCTCCACACATTTCCTTACGATGTCTGTAACATCTGTTAAACCTATATTATAAATATTAAACCAGGCAGAAGAGATTTGTTTAACTTGGCATTATGTTCAGCACAGACATTGTGGGCAGAAGGGCCTGTTCTTGTGCTGTATTGTTCTATGTTCTATCATAGGCTGCCAAAAATAAATGACAATCCAAGCATTTATTGTTCATTCCCAAGTGAACCTGAACTAACAAGACAGTTAAAAAAAGTTAACCACATTGGTAGCTCTGGAGTCACATACAAGCCAGACCATGCAAATTTAGACTTGTTGCCCTGAAGGCTGTTAATGAAGGTTTTACAATACCATTATTGAAACTAGCTTTTATTCTGACATCCAGGTTTATTTAATTATTCAAATTTACATTTCTCAGCTGAAAAGGTGGAATTCAAACACAAATCTTTGAATCAACAGCACAGAGCTCCACCACTGCACCACCAAATGCTTTCATTATTGCTTTCCTCAGAGCTGAGGTTAAGGGGAAGCTAAATTTATGAGGACCAATGAGAGAGACATTATTTCCTTTGGCAATAGTCCTGGTAGACACGAGTGGTTGTTCATGAAATTCAATGAAAAATCTAATGAGAAATTTGGGACACACTGGTTTAATAAGATAGGAACACATAAACTGAAATTCTGATGGGATCAGATTTCATATAATCTTACAAAATGTAATTGAATGCATTTCTGAACAGAACTAATCTGCAATTTATGGAGAATAGGAAGGGTTGAAATAGCTTGTTCATTGTGCTGGCACTAGGATAAGTCAAATGGCTTATTTCTGTGTGAGTTTTGATGATTCTGTAAAGCAAGTATTCACATTTTTTTCTAATGGGGATAAAATGGCCTATGACACAAGCTCACATCGGTTCAGAGATGTCAAAAACTAATGGGAGTGTCTTCCACTAATCTGAGATGTACATGAAGAACTTGCTCAGAGAATATGACGTTGTTACTTGTAACTGACCAATCCCTTTGTCAAAAACAACAGGTCAATTTTGACATTGCCAACAAACCAGAATCCTTCTAATGTTTGAGTCAGGAATACTAAAAATTGCAAGATCTTCCTTTTGCACAGTCTTTAAATCCAGGATATGATCTTCTAAGTGAAAATCACAACCAACTAAAGCATTAATATAATTACAACTCAGCATTTTTGTTTCTTTCTCTGTATTTTATATGAACGCGATCAGCTATCAGATTAAACCTGAGGGAATGATGAAGATGCATTCAGTTCTGAAGAGATGCCAGCCCTATTACTAACAAGGGAGGAAAAGCTCAGGTACCCATAGCTTGTTTGTTTTCAAGCAGTGGCACAAAGCATCAGATATCCAGACATCCATGCACAGATAGCAGTATCCAGGGAGTCTTTTTCAGAAATTGTCAACTGTTCTCAGAATTGATACCAACCCTCTAAGGTCCACAAACCCATTTGACAGAAACAAAAATATTGGGAACATATTGCATTGCAACAATAATGACAATTACTAAAATTAAATAAACTGTGTGGGCCAACAAACAACAACATAACAGTCACATATGAATTTTCACAATAAAGCTAAATTTAAACTCAGAGCATTTGTCTTTAGTTTGAAATGGTTCAGAGATAATTCATCCTTTCTCCCATTCTATATTACAATTCTGATATATCGAACCACTTGTCCTTAAATGTGAGGTCGAATAGTAAGGCTTCATCTGTAAGTATACTGCAACCACATATTTTGAACACAATATTCTCAAATCAGGCTTCCTGTTTTGTTTTGCTTCGAATAAAAATACAAAACCATAAAAGTATGAATATTAAAGGGCTACAGATGTGCATTAATCATAATCATACTTTATCAGCCATGTTTTGCAACATACGAGGAATTTGATTTGCTATACAGTCCTCATAAAAAGCAACACGGCATACAAAATATATTTTAACATAAATATCCACCATAGTGACTCCTCCACATTCCCCACTGTGATGGAAGGCGAAAATAAAGTTAAATCTCTTCCCTTCTTTGTTCTCCCGCAGTCGGGGGCCTCGACTCCTCCACGTCGGGGCGATCAAGCTCCGTATCGGGGGGGGTCTCAGCTCCCCCGCGCTGGGACGATCAACCCCGGGTCGGGGCTGGTCGAACCTTCTGCATCGTCTGGAGCTTCCCAACACCGGTCTCTATCCGAGACAGCGAGCTCCTCGATGTTGAAATCCACAGGCCGCCGCGGTTAGAGCATTGATCTCAGGCAAGGGTTTGGCTCCGACGGTAAGTCCACGCCCCCTCGGTGGGGCTGGAAGTCAGTCCTGATCAAGGCCTCCAGCTCCATGATGGTAGACCACAGAGCGACCGGAGATACGATCCGGAAAACAAACGCATCTCCGGCAAGGTAAGAGATTGAAAATAAAGTTTCCCCCGACACCCTCCCCAACCCCTACATAAAACAAACCAGAGGACATTGACACAAACTTTTAAAACACACTAAAAATTAAAAAAAAGACGGAAAGACAGACAGACTGTTGGTGAGGCTGCCATCGTGCGGCGCTCCCTGGTGGTTTCTATTAAACAATGGAAATCACCTCTGTGCTCCCTGGCTTCGTTGGAAGACTGCGGAATCAGCTCCCTCAATGCTGGGGGAGCAGCAGATTTTCATATCTGCACGTCGGACATCCGTGATCCAGAAAAGCATATGTTTACAACACTGTATTCGTCTTACTATTTCTTACCTGTACTGGTAAGATAGAAAAGTTACAAGCTTCAACCCCGGCCCCAATATGAGCAGTTACTTGAGGCGAGGTGATAGCATTTCCAATAGTTGGCTTCTTGCCCCGTTCTGTTTGCTCCAGTTCATATTCATCTATTTGCTCTGGTAACTCATCATCCATTTATTCCAGTTCTTCTTCTTCTTCCCAATGCTCTGGTAGCTCTTCTTCAGTGTGAAGTGCTTCAGGATGATATTGCCTGCACTCATAACAAATTATAGGACTCTTACAGTCTCTCACCATATGTCCTTTTTTCAAACATCCAAAACAGATTCCCTTCTCCTTCAAGAAATCCATCTTGTCTTCATATTCATTCGTCTTGAATCTTCAACACCATCTTATGGTGTGACTAACTTCATCACATAACAAACAAAATACTATTTGCTTGCTAGTAGACCCATTTCCTTTCTTTCTATCTGTCTTTTCCACAGGTATGGTCGTGATAGCAAAACTATTTCTCATAGGTTCTGATCTTTCTTCAATTTTAGTAAAGGTAGAACCTATGTTGCAATCTGTTTGTAATCTTCAATAGTCCAGTGTGGTTCTAACATGTTCCGTACTTCCCTGTCCAAGAATTCCACCAGGTCTGATAGCCTGGCTATTTGCTTCCTTTCATCTCTAATTTTGCCTGCTTCATCTCTCCACTTTTCTCTCATTCTTCTGGGCAGTTTGTTAAAGATGATTCTAGTAGAACTCGGAAGATTCATTTCTTCCATGTGGCCGAGATTTCTCATCGAGCTACAACAATTTCTCAGAAATATTGCATAATTACTCAATGCCTCCCCATCTTCCGGCTTGATTTATTTCCAAGCATGGGCCTTCTCCATGTAAGCATTAGCAATCCTCTGTTCATCATCAAAACATTCTTTAAGTAATCTTCTCACCTTTTTATAGCCATGGTTGCCTTGCTCTTTCTGACAACTTTCCACAAGCTCTTTCACACTTTCACTTGTGTACTTCACCAGAAATCGTAAACGTTCTTTTTCATCCATAACTTTCGTTTCTAATATTTCCTCTAATGCCCTTACGAAAGCTTCATACTGCAAAGGATCTCCACCATACATAGGAATTTCTACTGGTGGTAGAATGAGAGAGGTATTCTGTCGAGCTATGATCTCGTTGAATTCAGATTGCCTATTCAACAGTGCCAATAATCCATCCTGATAACTCTGGCTTGGCTCCACATGTTGATAAACAGGCCTTTGTGATTCAAACTGGCTTGCTTGAACCTGTGCACCAGGCCTCGAAAAAGCGTGGTCCGCTATTGGTTTGTCTCGAGCATCCACAGACGCTCCAATATTAGTGGGTTTCGATCTAGCACCCATTTGCTTAGATGAAGTTTTACCCATCTTACTTTGTTTCAATGGGTTTTCAAAGCCTAGAAATCCGGTAAACCTCGGTTGTGGAATTGATCCAAATGCTGATTCACTTGGAGCAGTTTTTCTTCTTGGTCCAGAGCTCATCGTCCTCGATGATCTAGAGCTGCATCTTGAACCATTTCTTTTCAGTAGCTCCTCCTTTGCTTTGGCCACCGCCATCTTTGTGTCTATTTCCAGTTGTTCCTTTCGTCGCCTCAGCTCCTCCTGCTGTCGCGTCATCTCTTCCTTCCTCCGATCGTTCCGTTGTATTATCTCTTCTTCTTGTCGCCTGAGCTCCTTTATCCGTTCTTCTAGTCGCCTTATCCATTCATCTCGTCGTCTTATCCTTTCTTTTTGTTCTTCTTGTCGCTCAATCTCATGTTTGTTCTTCATGGCATCCACTTCTATTGAGAGCGCAGCTAGCTCAGCTTTAACTCCCAATCGAGCAGAAGCCCTCGATACCGAACTGGCTGAAGAACCAGATTTACGTCTTGATCCTTGCGAAGATATATTGGAGATATTATCTCGTCGTGTAATTTCATCTTCCATTCTGGCACCTTGTTGCTTCGTATTTCCAGCTACTAAGCTCGTAAGTTGTGGTATAATTTCAGATAACCACTTCTCTGCCTTTTTCATGAAACAATTGAATATCTTCTTCTTGTCTTCATCCCACTGGTGTGTCTTCTGCGTTCTTCCCAAGACGGCGCTAAACACAGCAGTAAATCTTGTTTCTTGCCAACCTCCTGGTAGAGGTTCCATAGTTGGCTCATATTAGATTTCACCATGATCACGTTCTGTTCTGATTCCATTAGTTTCTTCTGTTTCTCAATTAATCTGGTAACCTGTTTCCATAAGTCGTTTCTCTCTTTCTCGGTTTCTCTTAAACAGGCAGTATGTGTATTATCTGTTTCTTCTCGATACACGAGTTTTCTGTAGCTATCAATGGATTCGTTAACTTGTTCCCATATCGAGTTCTCCTTTTTTGGGGTTTCTTTAAGTTGTCTAATTGATCTCTCAACACCACCTTGTGGTTCATCTGGCGTGGCACTTTCTTCATCTTCTGATTCCATGATTTTAAAGAGGTCTAGGCAGATCGCCAAGTCTTTAAATTAATCGAACAGAGTGTTCTGCTAGTAGCTCTGGCTTTGTTTTGTCAACATTTCCATTCAGAACCATAACATACTGATAATGTAGAGAACATCTCTTCAATCTCCAAGTGCTAAAAGATGACGATAATTCAAATGGAATGCGCTTATCACAAGATTCAAAACCATCCAAGGTCGGTCTGGCTGGAATCTCCATACAGACTGAAAAAACTTTGAGTCTCTGTTACATTTGCCATTTAAAATTTAAGCTGTGGCTTCAAATTCAAAGAAATATAATCAATTTCTACTCACAAATCCTGTGATATGTCTTCAGATAAGTCTCGATGCTGTCGATAGACCTCAAGGCCTCCTCTGGCCGAGATCTATTTTCTTCAGTTCCTCCTGGAACCAGACTCCTCTGGCTAAGCCTCTCCAAGAATCTTAGCCATTGTTCTGTCCAATCTCTGGGACTAGTATTTCCTTCAGTTCCACGACTGGAACCACTTTCTACTGGCTAAAACCTCTCCAAGAAGCTTAGCCAATCTTCTATCCCAATCTCTGGGACTTGTATCACCCCTGTGACGGAGGTCTCCTTCGACTTAATCTTCTGTCCCACTCCCTTGGACTGGTATTTAACCCCCCCTGCCGGAGGTTCCCTTCGACTTAATGTAGCGGCAGATTTTCATATCTTTCAGGAAATTAACTCCCTAGTCGCTAAATGGATGAGCAGGGACAAGGGGAATGTCTTCGATACGCATGCGCTTCGATACGCTGGCTCGGAGATGTTCAGAGCTTCTTCTCAGATAAGTCTTCAAAAAAACAGTCCTTTGATTAATAAATGCTTTATTGTTGATAGAAAACGGTAAACTACATCCAAACTTCTTCCGACGTTACTGCAATCTTCATCGAATTCCAGCTTATTACTTTAAACATTAGAAAACTCCTCATGTCTCCGTAACACTAGCATGATCTCCTTTGGAACTCACATGATCTCCTTTATGGCTCACATGATCTGGCATGATCTGGCATGGTCGAAGGGTTAACCTTCTCCCTGGCTCGCTCCAAACTACACTAAAAACTAAACTTCTGCGCAAGCATCTTAGCTCCAAACATGCTCCAAAACACGTCATAAATCCCACCCACAATATAACGGGCAGTCTAAAATTTAAAGGCACATGCCATCCTCAATGACATGCAAAACAGGCCAAATGGCCACTACAGGGGGGGAGAGGTAGACAAGGAATATACAGCCAATGTAACATGGGAGCATGTCAGGAGGAGCTTATTGCTCGATCTAAACCACAAAACAATATAAAAGTTGTACTCCTTTTCTTGAGATTTTCTTCCAGTAGTGTGTGACTATTGTGTACTTTACCTGAGAATGTTTAGATTTGTCTCAAAATCTCACCGCATTATCCCCATCTCCTGGACGATGCCAAGGAAGGATGCAGAACGTTTAGTTTAGAGATACAGCGTGGAAATGGGCCCTTCGGCCCACCGAGTCCATGCTGACCAGCGATCCCCATACACTAGCATTACCCTACACAATAGGGACAATTTACAATTATACTAAGCCAATTAGCCTACAAACCTGAACGTCTCTGGAGTGTGGGAGAAAACCAGAGAACCCGGACAAAATCCACGCAGGTTACGGGGAGAACGTACAAACTCTGAATAGACAGCACCCGTATCGGGATCAAACCCATGTCTCTGGCGCTGTACGGCAGCAATTCCACTGCTGTGCCACCATGCCGCCCACATGGGTGGCATGCCACCAGAGATGAACCCAAAATACAACTAGTATTATCTAAAGTCAGGCTATTTCAAATACTGGATAGGAATGTGACCTAGCAAACCATTAGCTAACCATGTGTAATAACCAGGGAGCCTAGTTCACATAATGGCAATACTTCATGACATTCTGTGGACAAATTCCGGGCCAAAATAGGTGTCTTAAAGCTGGAACGCAAGCAACTCGAGGCAGCTGATGGGGAACAATCTGTGGTGCAAAATAAGTGGTTTGTCGGCAGGAAGAAACAGTCGTCTATAGAGGGTCCCCTGTGTCATTATCTGCAAAGCAACTCTTTTTCTTACAATGATACCCAAGAGGTTTGTTCAAATCTCTTCTCTTTGAGCCTGGATTTGTTGCTGGGAAAAGTTCTCTACCTCATTCGCTTATGGCTAAAATTACTTTCTAATTTTTCATATGTTCACTGACCAAGTCCAAATAATTGGAGGTCGACAAAAATGCTGAAGAAACTCAGCCGGTGAGGCAGCATCTATGGAGCGTGGGAAATAGGCGATGTTTCGGGTCGAGATCCTTCTTCAGACTGATGTGGGGGGCGGGGACGGGAAAAAGAAAGGAAGAGGCAGAGACAGTAGGCCGTGGGTGAGCTGGGAAGGGGAGGGGAAGGAGGGAGAAAGCAAGAACGACCTAAAATTGGAGAAGTTAATGTTCATACCGCTGGGGTGTGAACTACCCAAGCAAAATATGAGGTGCTGCTCCTCCAATTTGCGGTGGGACTCACTCTGGCCATGGAGGAGGCCCAAGACAGAAAGGTCAGATTCGGAATGGGAGGGGGAGCTGAAGTGCTGAGCCACCAGGAGATCAGGTTGGTTATTGCAAACTGAGCGGAGGTGTTGGGCGAAGCGATCGCCAAGCCTGCACTTCGTCTCACCGATGTAGTTGACACCTAGAACAGCGGATGCAATAGATGAAGTTGGAGGAGGTGCAGGTGAACCTCAGCCTCACCTGGAAAGACTGCTTGGGTCCTTGGATAGAGTCGAGGGGGAGGTAAAGTGACATGTAGCATTTCCTGCGGTTGCAAGGGAAAGTACCAGGGGAGGGGGTGGTTTGGGTGGGAAGAGACGAATTGACCATTGTTTGTGAATGATCCACGACAACATACATAGTGAAAGATTAGTCTTTATTCCATAAGTAATCCAGAATATTTAAACTGCCAGCCAATCATACCCAGCTTGGCGTGGCCTCCGAGAGCTGGCTGACCTTGTTAGTGTAGTACCATGTAGTACCGTTATACCATGTACTGGGTGGCATGCATATATGTGCAGTGGAGATCATAAATGGCATGGATTAATAAAAGGTTAATCTACATCCTTCCTCTTAAAGAAGCAAAGCATGTGGTTAGTGGAGTATATATTGTAAAACACCAGTATAAGGTGTGTGCATTTCTTATTTTACTTGTACATGCTTGTGCATATATGAACACATAAAACAAAACGGGCCATGCAGAGTTCAAGTATTGCCGGTGAACTTTCCAATCAGCGGGTTTGGCTTACAGACACGACCTGCATGTGTACGGTGGTACCCCTCATGCGCCTCATCCTTCTCTGAGGAAGCAAGTCCCTTATTGGGTGAACGCGGAGGAGAAGACACCGGTGGAGATGGGGGCACCAGGGAAGGCAGGGATGGTGCTGGCATCAGTAGAGGAAACGCTGGAGTTGCATTCGTAGAGCGCGAGGGAAGACTAACAGGCTGGTCAGGGTAAGGACGGGAAGGTGCTGTTTCATTAACCGGGAGGAGGTGTTGGCGGGTGCATCGATAGATGCCATTGTCAACACTGACCAGGTATGAGCGTGGCTCCGCGGTTGACCCCAGAATGACTCCGAGGCGGTCATAGCCTCTGAGCGACCGTAAGTGGACAACCAGTCCCTTGATGAGTGGTTGAAGTGGAGCTGGTTATATCATAGTATTTTCTTCGTATGTCTCAGCGATGTTGGAGCTGGGATTGGATCGCCGACGGCGCGCGAACTTGTGGTTCTAGCAGTTGCTTGGCCATAGGCAGGGTGGAGCGTGTTAGCCGTGACATGAGTCGTTCGGCCGAAGATCCCTGGAGAGGGTCGCGGACGATGTTTCGTAGGTTGAGTAGGTTGAGATAGACATCAGAGCCAGCCCTGTGTGAGCGTTCCATTAGTTGTTTTGCACTTCTTACCGCGCGCTTGGCCAGGCCGTTGGAATGCGGGTACTCGGGGCTGCTGGTGGTGTGGTGAAAGTCCCAGCGTTTCGCGAAATCCTTGAAGAGCTGGCTGGAGAATTGAGTTCCATTGTCTGAGAGTAACTTGAGGGGTGCTCCATGGACAGAAAAGTGGCCAGTGAGTTTTTGAATGACCATGGCTGAGGTCGGGCTACTGAGCAGGTCGATTTCAAACCATCCCGAGTAGGAATCGACTATTGGTATTGTTTGCCTTGCCACCCAAAGATGTCGGCTGCTACTGTGGACCAGGGTAAGTCCGGTGTGGGGTGCAGGAGAAGTGGTTGTTTAGGTTGGTGCGGGGTCAGGCTGTTGCAAATCAGGCAGGCAGCAACTTTCTCGAGAATATAGTCAGCCATGTCAGGCCAGAAAAGCATTCCTTTTGCATGTTGGAGGGTTATTTCTGCAGCAGGATGGCCCCCATGGACAATATCAACGTACTTGACGAGAAGAGAGGTCGGGATAACTGCCTTATGTCCTTTCTTTGTAATGCCGTCTTAAATGACCAGTTCGTTGCGGACAGGGTAGAAAGGGCGGATAGCCAACGGCAGGTGGTGCTGTTTGTCTGGCGGATGACAGTGGCAAGCGATTGTAGCGTTTTGTCTGCAGCTGTTTGTGCCACTAGGATGTCTAAGCCCGCGGATGGAAGGCAGGAGACCATCATAACCGTGAACCCCTCGTGCTCATTATCAGACAGGTGTTTTTCGCAGGTTGGGCGAGGTGCCCGTGAGAGGGTGTCAGCTAAGTGCATATCCTTACCGGGTTTGAAGGTTAGTCTGATGTCATACTTC
This sequence comes from Malacoraja senta, assembly GCA_038087875.1. Taxonomy (NCBI): domain Eukaryota; kingdom Metazoa; phylum Chordata; class Chondrichthyes; order Rajiformes; family Rajidae; genus Malacoraja; species Malacoraja senta. The sequence goes on from CM075978.1 coordinate 139,916,014, forward strand.
TGTAGTTCCATCATCAGGTGTTGTAACCGCGCTGGTGCCGTGTGGATCAGTTTACTGAGGATACTGACCAGGGGCTGGTGGTCAGTTTCAATCGTGATCGGGTTGCCAAAGATAAAGTCCTTGAATTTCTTACAGGCAAAAGTTACCGCGAGTAGCTACTTCTCGATTTGAGCGTAGCGCTGTTCAGTGTTGGTCATGGTACGGGAGGCATAGGCAACTGGTCTGGGACCCTTCCCGTCGTCTTGTAGGCAAGTGGCACCCAGTCCATACTGGGAGGCATCACAGGTGAGGGTGACGGGTAACCCGGCACCTAATTGTGAGGGTTGGGGTGCAAGACATTAGTTGTTTGAGGGTTTCAAATGCCCTCTGCTGGTGCCAGGACCAGTGTGCATGATTGTGGGTCAGTTGTTGCAGCGGGGCTGACAGCTCGCTGAAGTTTGGGATGAATTTTCCCAGGTAGTTTACCATGCCTAGAAATCGTTGTAGAGCTGTCACATCCGTAGGTGCTGGCATTTCATTGATGACAATGGTTTTAGAAGGGTCTGGCCTGAGGCTGTTGTTAGTAAACACGTGGCCCACATAAGTCCCTTCGTTGACCCGAAACCTGCATTTGAGGGGGTTGAGTTTGAGGTTTACCTCTCTTGCACGATCCACGACCCGCTTCAGGTTTGAGTCATGTTCTTGTGTGTTGCGCCCGCCGATCAGGATGTCGTCCACGATTATCTCACATGGGTAGCCAGTAAATAGTTGTTCCATAGAACGTTGGAAAACTTCACTGGCTGAATTGATGCCAAATGGTATTTGTTAATAGGGATTAATCTACAACCAGGGAGTTACGAAGGGAGCGGTCTCTGCGGAAAGCAGAAAGAGGAGGGGGTGGGAAGATGTGGCCAGTGGTGAGATCCCGTTGGAGGTAGCGAAAATGTCGGTGGATTATATGTTATATGCGACGGCTGGTAGGGGGGGAAGGTGAGGACAAGGGGGACTCTGTCCTTGTTACGATTGGGGGGATGGGGAGTGAGAGCGGAGTTACGGGATATAGAGGAGACCCTGGTGAGAGCCTCATTTATAGTCGAAGAGGGGAACCCCCGTTCCCTAAAGAATGAGGACATCTCCGATGCCCTGGTGTGGAACACCTCATCCTGGGTGCAGATGCTGCATAGACGGAGGAATTGGGAGCAGGGGATAGAGTCCTTACAGGAAGCAGGGTGGGAAGAAGTGTAGTCCAGATAGCCATGGGAGTCAGTGGGTTTGTAGTAGATATCGGTCAGTAGTCTGTTACCTGCGATGGAGAAGGTGAGGTCTAGAAATGGTAGGGAGATGTCGGAAATGGTCCAGGTGAATTTGAGTGACAGAAGGAAGTTAGTGGTGAAATGTATGAAGTCAGTGTGTTCCGCATGGGAGCAGGATATAGCACCGATGCAGTCCAAATAATTGATGTACTATTGATGTCCTAAATGGTAACTCTAGCTCATCCTCACTATCCTAGACACCTCATTCCCCCTGTTCCATTTCAATCACTTTTCCGTATCAACAATCGAATGCCACTGCCGGACCAGTGAGCCTCAATTCATCCTCAAACAGAAAGCAAGTTGTTTCTCGCTACCTCAATAACAGTTTCCTGGTAACACATTGGTGACAAACAAACCACTAATAAAACTGTCTTCTGCAAGCTTCTGTTTCCCAACTTGCTCTAAAAAAAATTATGAATATAATATTTCCTCAGTTAAATGAGCTGCACAAAGTGACAAAATTAATAAAGTGTAAATGTGCAATTTTTCAAAATTGCCAATAATCATTAAAGATTTTGCTATCAGACAATATAGTTTTAAAATGAACAACCTGATTTGCCTAAAGTTATTGAAAGAGCTCAATATAATAAGTAAACCAAAACAAGAAATATTTCCTTGAAATCTTCTGTGATTTAAACGCATGCATTATGTTCACAATGGATTGTCTCCATAAATGAGATATGAAAACCATTTGAAATTCTTATAAACAGTAATAGTTGTTTTATATGGTTAACTAAATTCTTGAATTACTAAGTTATTTGTAAAGACAAAACTGCCATTCTACCATCAGATACTAATCTTGGAAGCTACTGTCATTCCTATCTCTTAAGATTTCATAATCTTTTTCAAACATTAATTGCATTTGTATTTGTATTTTTGTATTCAATTTATTGTCATTATCTCATAAGAGACAACAAAATGGATTTTCCTTACAGTCATGTATCATAAAAATAAATAATAAATAAATACAAAAATTAAAATTAAAAAAGCACAAACACAGAAGTCCACGACACAACATAAACCCACAGCGGCACCAAAGTTAAGGAAGTCCAGCCCGCCTCCCCGCCGATCTTCACAGATGTTCACCCGTGGTCGGGGCCTCCCGAGCACCTGCAGTCGCCGCCACGGGCGGCCCGATGTTCAGGCCCTCACGCCGAACCCCGACGCCGAACCCCGACGGAGAACATCCTCAGCGGCCCGGACCTCCAAATCAGCCACCTCCCTCCGGATTCCGCGGCTCCCAAAGTCCACAGGCCGAGCCGGGCGGAGTCGCAGGACTCCGCGATGTTGGTCAGCGCTGCGTTGGGAGATCCGCGAACCACAGCTCCGTGAGGTCGGTGCAGCAGGCCCAGCACTCCGGAGCTCCAAACGGAAATCCCCGGTAAGGCATCGCCTGCCCCGCGATGTATACAACGCTGCGCCGCTGCTGCTGGAGTTCTGGTCGGTCCTGGCAGGAAAGGCCGCGCCAATCCAGTAGGTAGGCCGCAGGGGGGGGGGGGCGAGGACGCGACTCAAAAAATAGTCGCGTCCTCTCCAGGAAGCGACTGAGGGACGGTATCCCCCTTACCGTACCCTCTTCCCCCCACATAAAGACAAAAAAACACAAAAAACGGTCTTGGTTCTTGGTTTCTTGGTCCTCCAAAATATTCCAAATGGAATTTAAACTGGAGGTGGTGGAGGGAGGACTTAAGCCAGAAAGGGTTTTTGGGAAGAAAGAGCTACCTTAAATTTAGTTGCATCTGGTTGGGTAACTATGGTAGGGTGAAGATTATTCCATGCTTTAATTGTGCGGGGGAAGAATTAATTGCTGTACACATCTGTCTTGGTAGCTGGAATCTCAAATTGGATCGAATGTCCTCGTCTGCTCCTAATTGGTTTGGGTTTGGTGTAGGTCTTGTAATCTATGTTGAGCTGACCATTTAACATTTTGTAAAAACAGGTCAAACGGTGAGCTTCACGTCTGTCTTGGAGAGGGTTCCACCCCAGAGAATTCAGAAGTTTGGTAACACTCGCTTCTCTCTCATAGGTGTTAGTAGCAAATCGAGCTGCCTGTCTTTGGACACGTTCGATGGAAGAAATGTTTTTATTTGTGTATGGGTCCCATGCTGCAACTGCGTAGTCCAAATGAGGTCTAACGAGGGTGAAGTATAGCTTCACCTTGACAGAAGTTGAACAATGATGAAAGTTGCGCCTCAGAAAATTTAGGACACCTGTTGCTTTCACCGTTGCATGATGAGTCTGACCATTCCAACGCAGATCATTCTGCAATTTGATGCCAAGATACTTGGTTTGTTTGGATTCTTCAAGGATGGTACCAAGTATATTGTACGATGTTTTGCCTGGATTCCTCTTTCTGGTGACACGCATGGTTTCACATTTGGAAGGGTTGAACTGCATGCCCCATTGGTGTGACCACTCAACCATTGTATCGAGGTCCTTTTGGAGAGCATCTTCATCATCAGCTGACTTAAATGGACGGTACAGCAAACAATCATCAGCGAATAGTCTGGTCGTGCTTGCGACTTTTTCATGGATGTCGTTTATGTAAAGCAAAAACAGATGTGGGCCAAGTACTGTGCCCTGAGGTGTACCACTCAACACTGGATG